>CM065371.1:17826287-19033787 GCA_033032245.1 Poecilia picta
GCTTGGGCCTTGTTTGGCAGTTTCGAGTGCTTCAGGTCATGGACTTCTGGCTGTACTTCTTGTGTACTGATCTTTTCATTGCACCCCTTTGGAGCTCTGACAGTTGGCTCACTTCCCTCCTTGTTATCTTGATCTTAGCCTCTAACCCGTCTTTTCCATGGTGGGTATTGGGTCTCATGATTGCTCTTATAGCCAAGCATCTCAAGGATCACTGATGCTGAGTTGTATATGAGCTCATTGGTTTCTGTTATGGTGTTGGTAGGGATCTTCTCAATGCCGCATTTCACATCTTCAATTAGACTTTCTGGTGGTGCTTCATCAGCCGTTGTAATTGGCGTCGGGGTTGTCTGGTGTTCATTACGGCCAAGATTCTCTCTCTCAGGTCAGTTGCTGCCTCGTTCAGCTCTGATGGTTCGTTCATTACTGGGGCTACATACCCAGTCTCTGGGTGGGTGGTTAACTCCCCGCTGACCTGGCGTTTCTGGCTCCTCCCCTTTGCCATAGCATTTGTGTTGTACCTCGTCAATCTCAAGTTGTGAGAGCAGTTGCCGTTTGCGGATGTTGGAACACTGAGCCACTAGTTGCTTAGCAGTTAGTGTTGACTGGGGATGTCGAAGTAACCATTCCTCCCACAGTCTTCGCATGTAGCCCCTCTGACTAGGGTTACTTGAGTAGTAGCATTCCAACAGATCCATGTTTTCACCTCTCGCCCATTTCCGTCTTGTTCCAGTAGCCCATTTTTCATCTAGGTGCTCTGGTTCCCCAGCACCTGACGCAGACCTTGTTTGGCCGGGCGACTTCTGAGCCCGGCATGTTGTGCTTATTCAGTGTCTCTCATGGTATGAGGTCGGCTATATAGCTCCAAGGGTTTTGCCTAAGGACCCACACTGACAGCTCAATTGACTGTTGTAACTTCAGCCCCAGCCTGGATTCGAACCCTGGTCTCCCGGGTGGTAGACTGGTGACTTACCCATTGAGCTATTCAGTCAGCTAATATATTTTATTATATACATATATATATATATATATAATTATATATATTATATATATATTTATATATATATTTTATTATATATTATATATTATATATTATATTATATATTATATATTATATATATACAGTATATATATATATATATTAATATATATTTAATATTTATATTATTATTTAAAATATATATATATATATATATATAATATATATATATATATATATATATATTATATATATTTTATTATATATATATAAAAATTCCCTTCTCACCGTCTGCGGGTGGTCTCCTCTCTCTCTTTCATCCTCTGAGCTCGGGGTCCTCTACCAGAGGCCTGGAGCTTGAGGGTTCTGCGCAGTATCTTGGCTGTGCCTAGTACTACACAATGTCTGGACTGAGATGTCTGATGTTGTTCCTGGGATCTGTTTTAGCCACTGCTCCAGTTTGGGGGTGACTGCCCCGAGGGCCCCGATGACCACAGGCACCACTTTGGTCTTCACCTTCCAGTTCTTTTCCAGTTCCTCCCCTGAGGCCCTGGTATTTCTCCAGTTTCTCATGCTCCTTTTTCCTGATGTTGTAGTCACTTGGTATGAGCTACATCCACCACAACGGCTTTCCTCTGTTCTTTATCCACCACCACAATGTCCAGATCCCAGGAACAACATCAGATATCTCAGTCCAGAAATGTGCAGTATTAGGCACAGCCCAAGATACTGCGCAGAACCCTCAAGCTCCCAGGCCTCTGGTAGAGGACCTGAGCTCAGAGGATGAAAGAGACCACCCGCGGAGGGTGAGAGGGGAATTTTTTTTATATATAACATTTTATTTTATTTATTCATTTTTCATCATAGTACCCCAAGAATTTAAAACTACTTTCACCCTTGACTATTCTTCATGATGTCGTTTGCATTTTGGTCCTGCTCCTAATGCCACACGACAGTCATTGGCTCAAAATAGAAAATAATGAAGTCAAGAATAGCTTTGAGAATAAGAAATTGGGGGGATGAAATGTTGCAAATGCTTCTATGGTAGTCTTTCCAACAAAAAAAATATTTTTTGTTTCCAAATGACACAAGAGGAGCCAAAGCTGCAGGGAGCCCCACAGGTTAAATGTGTTATCTTTGATTTCATTTTTGCCCGACTTTTATGGGTGAACAACAAACATGGAGCAAAAATTAAACTGAACACATTTTCTTCACTAAACCTCCTGACCTTCTTTAATGCTCATGTTTCCAACTCGACTCTTCTTTGTCTGCCAGCCCACCTGCCCCTGCCATTCACTCTTTGTGAAACACAATGCTGGTTTACAGCTGTATATGCCATTAGCATGAAGCTTAGTCTGACTCAGACTGAGCAAAGTGCATACTGGCCACAAAATCCTTCTCCCAGTAAAAGAACTGATGTGGGAGAAATGGACACTAAGAAGTAATATTTGTGTGACTGTGTGTATGTGGGAATCGCTGGGTTAAAGATTTTTTTTTTTTAAAGTTGTACTAATCCTGTCAGGAATTGGAATGCGCAGGCTTAGAGAAAGATTGGGCCAAGGATGGCATTTGATACATTAATGTGTCTTTAAGAAGAACTTATGACCTTGAATTGTGAAACTAAAGTATTTAAGTCAAAGTCATTATGAAAAGAACTGGCAGTATTAACCAGGAGATGAACAGTAGTGCAAAAGATAGCAGTATTGCCTTAATTTAGTGTATTAAACTGTTATTAATGGTTAGTAACATGAATTATAGAAAAGGTGTGAAAAGTTATTTATAGCCAGTTTGGCAATTATTAATGTTTACAGTTCTGTATGTCCAAAAATAAAAAGCCTGTTAGAAAGTGCAAATAAGTTTTCAAGTATATTTTATTTAGAGAAATAGTTGGAGGTGCTGTTAACTGTTGCTCAAGTTATTTTGTGACAAGCCAACAATATCACAATAGGGGATTTATTTTTATTTACCCCACTCAAATAATGTACTGAAATATAATTTTGGATAGAAAAAGAAAAGGAAAATTCTGAAATGATTCTGTTGCAGTTAGCCACATTTATGAGAGCCAGTAGCAATTCTTAAGCCTAAGTTATGTTAAAAAATAAATCTGTCTACAATTAATCAAAATATATACATATTTTTTTAACTGACATTCATTTACTTTTTGCCAAAGCCATAGAAACTATGTTATTTAACTTGGATTAGAAGTCAAAACAGATGGACCTGCTGTAGCTGATGTCAGTCCAGGGATTCATCTGGCGTTTTACTTCAGTGATAGCTCGGTTTCTCCATCATACTGTGGGGGTCTGATACAAATTAAAGTCAGTAAGAGAGAGAGAGCACTCAGGGTTTGTTAGTGTTGAGTAATTGACCGCATGGTGTCCCGTGGGTCTCTGTTAACCAGGTTGAACGCCTCATGGAAGCATGAGAGTGAATGACCTAAAGAGAAAGGTGTGCAGGTGTGTGTGTGTGTGGTTGTGTGTGTGTGTGTGTGTGTGTGTGTGTGTGTGTGTGTGTGTGTGTGTGGTGTGTGTGGTGTGTGTCGGAGGGGGGGATTTGGACTGGTCCATTGTTTGTCCTGATGATTTCCAGATGATGGTAACCACCTCCTGGGCCTCTCTCACTGGGGTGAATGGATTTTGTCCAAGTTTATCTACTGCAGCTTTAAAATCTCTTCATATTTGAAGCTCTTAATTTAAAACGCTAGATATGATTTGTGCTTGTTTTTTTCCATTTTAGTTCATAAAGTTTCAACCTTCACCCAATTGTCCAATCCATTTTCTGTTTGTGGTGAACATTGGGAGCAACTACAAGTTTGCTAGCCTTTATTAGAAAGTCATGCCTTCCTCAGAAGGACGAAACACCTAAAATGTCTTTTTAATCAGTAGCCAAACATTTAAGCATTTTGTTTGTTTCAGGTCCTGTAAACGACTGACCTGCACAAGTTTTACCAGGTATTAGTATTTAGCACAAAACAGCCAGCCTGAGTTCTTCAACTCTGAACATATTTAAAATGCTTTGTAAAACTATTCATATGCATTGAACTTTGGCAAATTTTGTGACATTAAAACCACAAACTTTTATTATTTTATTGAATAATTGCAACAACATTTTGGGGTATGTCTCTGTCAGCTTTTTACATTAACAAGTGTTGCTAAATAGGTTAAGCTCAGTTAGTTTGGCTGAAGATCATCTGTTTACTCCAATTTTCAATTATTTACTCAGTTGTTTGTGCTTTGGTTTTCATTTGTGTTTGTATTCTGATCATTTTTGGGTTGTTTATTGTTATTTGGATATTAGTGTATTCAAATCATTCCTCAGAGTTAGAGCATCTTTAATTTCTTCTGTTCTCTGTGCAATTTTGTTTATACCCTGGACTCCCTTCATTTGGGGCTTAGAGACCCCAAATGTCCAAGAATTGCTGGATTATTTGAGACCCTCCTCGAAAAACGCTTTTAGTTGCCCATTTGAACACCAGAACTACCTCAACATTAATACACAGTGGAAAACATTTGGCTCCTTCATAGAGGCACACATGCACGATCTTCCTTGTCTCCTCTCTTGGAGGTACAACCAATCAATGCCTAAGAAAAACAATTGGTGTTCCAGGATTGGCTGCTTTCCAAATGCCAGCTAATAATTAGTCAAGCAGCATTATACAAAAGCACTATGTCTTCCCAAGCTGCTTTTTTCTTTTGAATATTTTACTTATCTCTCCAAAAGGAAAAAACAAAAACATCAGCTAGCAGCTGAACGTTTTCCCCAAATAATTTGAAGTTATGTTCCAGAAAAAAAAATCTGCAAATAGGTAAATTTGTCAACAGGTAGGGAATGTGCTGTAATTCCCCATTAAACATTCGTTCCCAGCTGTTCAGCATTTTCCTGATTATACTCACCCGGTTACCATGTCTCTAATCAAACATCCTCAGTATGTAGGCGCGTTTGTTTCTTTTCTCTCTGCTTGTTTCTTCCGCTCTGTTCACATCTTCTGTTCTCCTTGTTGCAACCCTGGAAGATTCTCTGCTCTCATTAAACCCTCAAATCATTAACGTACGCATTCGTGTTTCTAAGTGTCAATCGCTATTATAATAAAACATTTTTAAGTACTAAATGTTACTTTTTAGGTCAATTTTGAAAGCAATAGTTGTTGTGGGTTTTACTAACAGGGATCTGAGTAAAGGGAAGTGAATACGTTTTTTTTTTAAATAAGTTGAATCCATTTACAACCATGTGCTACGTACTGTGTGTTGATGCATCTCAGAACATTCCAATAAAGTACAATGAAATTTGTGGTTGTAGCGAGACTAAACGTGAAAATATATATTGCCCTTTTTTTTGCAAGACACCGTGTCTTGATGCCTGATCGGCTTCTATTTATATTAAACACAAAAAGCTCTGCCTTCACTCAGCTTCTCGTGTTCCTTTCAGTGTCTCCTCTGTGTCAGATCAAAAGTGTGAGTTTCATCTGTTGGCTGTCAGTACGTGACGCCTTTGATGGAACCCGTATAAACTCTCTGGTGTTTGATGGCTCTCGTTGTCCCGTGGGCTCCACAATTTAGGCACAGTCTGTTTTGCTCTGAAGAGTGAAAGCTGCTTCCTCCCGCAGGAAGATGATGAGCTGTCCACTGTCGCTGCAGGCGCCTGAGAAAGTGTGATCTTCTTGTCAGAAGCGACCCTCTCCGAAGTGCCTCACGGTGGCCGAACGATGCAAGCGCAAGCCTGAAAAGGCTTCGCTGAGGCCCTGGCAGTCATAGGCCTGACATGTTTTGTTAAGCAGATGCTGTCCTGGAAATGACTAAAATGATCTGATGTGTTGGAGGGGTGGGGGGAAGGAGAGCTTTGTGCTGTGAAAAGTGTTTGGATGCGATGCAGATTCAGTCTCATGTTTTTAATTTGAAGCGTTCTTCACGAGGTTCTTCTTGTGGCTCAGTTTGGGATTTTTGTCATGTTCAAAACGTGTAGAGTTAATCTGGGTTTTATTTCCTCCCTCCTAAGATCTTTGCATTCTGATTGGGGGACTAGGTCCAGCTGGGAGGGATGACTTAGACTCTGAGGTATTTGTCCTATGGGATAGGGGCCCCCCCACCCCCTTCTGGCTGTGGACTCTTTCACGGTCCCCTGGGACCACAGCTGGAGGCAGAAAGGTTATTTATAAAGGGGAAGCTTAAACTCTTTATTTTCCTCTGACAAATAAATTACAATATATTCTGAAAAAAAAAGAGTTTCCATAACTTTAAATCCCCCTCCACACAATAAGATCTCTTTGTGTAACCTAAGGATCGCTCAGAACCATGAGGTTTAATCAGACATCAAAGCAGAGTGTGTTTCCTTTACTCCGATTGAGAAACCATAAATAATCGTCTCATTCCGGAGACAAAACTTGACTCTCTTGACCACCAACAGGGCAGCTCTGGCTTCCCATTGCAATCACACAGAGCTTTGAATTGGCTCTGATCCAAAGAAACCAAACAGGTCCTTCAGTCTGCAGAGGAAGGTGGAGATAGGCGAAAGCTAAAATGTTTGCAAAGCTGTTGAAGGTTATGTCTCTCAGCTGGGCCCCAGTGAAGCTCAGTGAAGAAAGTGTCTGTCAGTTACAGCGCATGGCAAAAAGTACAGCGATGCATTTTCTTGGGCTCTAGTTTGAAAACCAACAAAAAGCAGTGCGTGATTCTACACGATCTCCAAAGCTTTTGACAAAGAGTGGCTTGCATATGTAATTCATCTCAGTTTACCCTGACTCCCATAAATTTCATTTATTTTTCCCCCATTTAGTCTGACAAAATTTTTTACAATAACGATGTTGTGGTTTAAGAGGATGGAAAAAAATGTTTCTGTATATTTTCATGTCCAAGTTCAATTCAAATGAGTCCCAAATAAGCAAATCACTTATTTTGACATGCATTAAAAAATAAAATAAATCAGATGTTAAGTGCTTCATTTTGTTTAAGCTTATATTCCTTATTTATTAAATGTGTTTTAATGCTAATGTTTTAATAGATTGAATCATGTTTTTTTACTCGCGTAACAGATTCATCTTCTAAAGCAGTTTAGTATCATGTCTGTACAATCTGCATTTTTTACATATTTATCCAACAATGAGGTTCTTAGCAGCTGTTTTTCCAACTGTTCAGGCTCGACCCAAAGGTGAAGGCCTGACCCCATATCAGGGAAAGAAGAGATGCTTCGGGGAATATAAATGCCCTAAATGCAAGAGGAAGTGGATGAGCGGCAACTCCTGGGCCAACATGGGACAGGAGTGCATCAAGTGCCACATCAACGTTTACCCTCACAAGCAGGTAAAAGTGTACGTCTGAGTGTATTAGTAGTCTTAGATGTTTGGGTCAAATCTCTTGCCATTTGATTTAGTGATGTTAGAATTGGTGCCTTTTTCCAGCGACAAGGGCATTTAGAGGAACCAACTCTCCTAACACTCATGTGTTTTTGGAAAGACTAGAAAACAAATATTTGTGGTGATTTTCAGAAAAGTTGTTTTTCACCAGCCATATCTTAACAACCTGAGAAACAAGTAAGTTTCAAGTGTGATGAACAGTGCTTTTAAAATAAATATTTTCTTTTCATTTTGTAATTTTCCCATTGCTATCTGTTGGTCTGTTCCATAAAATCCCAGTAAAGTGCATAGGATTTGATCGAATTCAACCAAAGATTTACATTTGCGAGCCCGTTTGGTGCATCGATTTCTTGCTTTCAGAGACCTCTGGAGAAACCAGATGGGTTGGACGTGTCAGACCAGAGCAAGGAACATCCCCAGCACCTTTGTGAAAAATGCAAAGTCCTCGGCTACTACTGCCGCCGCGTGCAGTAGGACGCTCTTGTCTCTCCTCGCCGAGCGTAGACTCCTTCGAAGCATTCACCGTTCCATATTTGACCATTTAAAACAAGTAATAATGAATCGTCTGTACTGTAATGAATCTAACATAAGTGTCATGAAATAGGTTTTCCGAAAAATTCATCTCAGTGGAATGAGATGGGTTCTTTTAGGCGACTCTCGTTATCTTCATGTTAAATCTCATCTATTACCAAAGAACTGAATTACTGTGAATTTTAAACAAGATTATCTCCGTCTGTTTCTACACGACAGAATGGAGTTTCAGATCAAAAAAGTCTTATATGTGTACATTTCCAAACTAATTCACTGTAAATGTAATCATGTTTTCTGTATAAAATATGCAAGTCTTTACTAAGAAGTGTATGCAGTATTAACATGTTTCTGCTGTTATCAGGACTGGTGAGTACATCTTTTTTTTTTAATGTTTTGCTGCGTATTACACATTTGAGATGAATATATTTGACTGTACCGTCAAGACTTACTGTGATTATTAGGAACACATCGGACCTGGTGTTTCAGATTGATACACTTTATTAACATAGGAAGTTATAGCGGATGTATAAAAGACACAGCGCTAGGAATACTCACCAAAGTGCCCTTGAGGATGTAAGGTGGTACTTGTTGCTTGGGACCAAACAAGGGATAAAAACCTGAAATGCAGCAGATGTTGTGAGGCAATAATCACACTTTTTTTTTACTGAATTCATAAAACAAATATGTGACGTTCAAAATAATGTGCCTTATTTGAATAACAATAAACAAATCCCTCAAGTATTTTGACGTTGCAACGCTGTTTTTTTTGTTTTGTCTGTAGTTCAGTATATAAAAAGTTTTGCATTCTTCTGTATTTCTGTGGATGCTGCAAGAATTCATTTTCCTGGTTTTATGTGATCTTATATCTGGGCTTTAGATATCCATATGCTTGGTTGATATTTGCTTGCTTTGTTTTGAACCAGTTTTATTTTTACATTTCATTTTAAACCGAGCAAACTCAAAATAGTCAGTGACAAGGCTGAGAAGTGATACTTTCCACTTAGCTAAGCAGATGTTCAAAATTCTGAATGTTTCATTTGGGACTGAGTCTGGAAAACAAAAGCCAAGTTTTCCAGACTCTTGGCTGGGAAAACTTGGCTCTCACTTGGGAGAAATGGGACACTGATCCCCATTTCTCTTGCTCACTGTTCAAAACAGGAAAGACAAGCGAACATGTCATTCAAGTAAAGCAGGAACCCCCCAAAATTAAATGTTTTTATTTTTTTCACATTTTTCTGTGAGATTATGGTGCTGTAGTAAAATCATTTAAGGCAATAAATTAGGATGGCCATTTTATTTTAACCACTCTCATGATGCAATGTACGAAAGAAAACAGTTGCAAAATAACTTCATAACTTTGAAGTAATTGGCTTTATTTCGCGCTTTTCAAGTAAAAAGTAGCTTTTTAGGACAACAATCATTATTTCATTCAAGTACTGCTACAAAAATTTAACAAATAATTCCACTTTTGCAAAAAAAATAATCTAATTTATACATTTTTAAAAATGCATAGGACCTGATTTACAGCTGAATATGTTCACATTTGAAGGGACTCACGGGGTACCAGAGTAAAAACCAACAAATATAACCATAAAAACATGAAATGCAGCCATCCATTTTCACCAAAGAGAGGTAGCTCTTTGTGCCATGAATAATGAAAGGTATCTTCTGTTGAGATTACAGCAGACTCTGACAGAACCCGGTCCTCACGCCGGAGTCTACTCGACCTCTCCGCAGGCTGTGATCATGATCCTCTTGGAGGTGTGCCCAGACCGGGAACCGTAGGACTCCACTTTCTTGATCACGTCCATTCCCTCGTTCACGCTGCCAAAGACAACATGCTTGCCGTCGAGCCTGAGAGAAGAAGAGCTCCGTTTTAATGCTGCTGCCTTGGAGGGCGAGGTGATCGACCAAGACTTCTATCTTCAAGAAGAGTAATCGATCGGTTTTTTGAGCCTTTCGGTTTTCATGACTAAATTTAAAGTTTTTCCCTCCATAAGGGGAAAAAAAATGACCTCTGAAGTTCATATCAAGACTCGTATATGAAGGATAAATACATCTTAAAGACATAAATCAATCTGGGCCTTTTCTAGTGTTTAAAAATTAAAACGCCACTTCAACAGGAAATGAGTACCATATATGGATGATTACATGACATCTACATCTGTATTGTCTGAAGGACAATGGTGGATAGGACTGGAACTGTTTTCTTGGCAAAAACGATCTTTTTAAATCTGCCTTTGTCAAATCAGTGTGACTGACTGAATACCTTTGCTACAAATATCCAAGTGAGACGTGCAGCTGAGCTAACAGTGAAGGGGAAACATTTCTCCTCTCACACAAAATACTTTTCTCTTAAATCAGAGCACGGCTTAGTCAGATGATACCAGGGTTAAAATAGAAGCAGGATATTAAGACCTTTACCAGAGAAAAATATTCACCTTCCAGTGCTTTAAAAGTGAACACAACTACAAATGTAACCTGCTTTTTATTCTGAATTTCGTACTTACACCATTTCTAAATAAATGCTTAGAAAGTAAATTTGGGAAAGTATAGTTTGGATCTGTGTGAGCAGGACTCAAACAGATTTGTGCATTTGTCACCATCGACTGGGATTTTATTTTTATTTTTGTGCAAACCACACAGCAGAGAAATCTGTAATCAATAGAGGAAAGCGGATAAAGCCATAAAGATTAAAAAGGTGAAATATTTTCCATAAACAGTTAATTTTATATTGTGGATATTTTAAAATTGGCCCTCCCAAAGTTGTAAGAAAAGATGAAGAAAGAACGCAACCTATTTATGAAAGACCCCTTGAGGAGTGTCTAACATTACCCAAAAGAAAAAACTGCTTAAATTATTTATAAACATTTTTGGTGAGGTTTTTCTGTACCTACCACTCTGTTTTTGTGGTGCAAATGAAGAACTGAGATCCGTTGGAGTTGGGTCCTGCATTGGCCATAGACAAGATACCTAAAAACACAGAAAATATAAAAGAAAAATATTTAATCAACGGCTAAAAATACAGATTTTTTCCTTTCACTGCAGAATTTTAGAATTAGACTTTTGACTCCCTGACTTATACAAAAGACTTTATTCCAACTGAAATACCACTGAAGCAGTATTTCATTCAGACAAGTCAGTGACTAGAATTTTATAAAAATTGCACACAAACCCCACCTAGTGGAGAAAAATAAACATGACAAGAACAAGTGCATCTCCATTATTTTAATTTAATAGCTCAATTCAAAAATGTGAAACCAATAAATTATCCAGATGCATGCAGAACAGATATATTTAAAGTTTTTATGGCACTTGACCACAAATTGAGTTTCCGTGACAGAAAAGATTTTTTTTTTTTTAACAAAAGTTGTATGTGGTTGCCTACCCAATCGTCAAGACTGCTCAGTTGACATGTGTTAACCAGAAGTCATTGACATCCTCTACATGTATTGTAAACCACAACATATGAATATATTATTAGAAAGTTTAGAGGAAGGAAAACAGTTTGCAAGTGTACATTTTTTTAAGCATAGTTAACATGCGTTATAGTATTTGCTATCCACTACCTCTGTGTTCCTCAATATTTCACCTAGAACAAAGCACAGATCATTTATTTACTATCAGAACAAAAGTTAAAATGACCACCTTTAATGTTCTGGTATAGCAGTTTAAAACTCAGAGAAGTCAGTCTAAAAACACATCTTTAGATGTAGAGATGCATTTGGAAACATTTTTGGTCCATTTTGTCTCATTTTAAAATTACACAACTTCAATACAGATTTAGGGATTATAAATACCAGCCGTCACTAAAAACAAGCCCCTTAACGTAAATTGAAACGGTAACACACTTCTCAGGTGTTTTCCTATGAATGGGAGGTTTGACCAAACCAGGGCACACCCTTGATTGTCTGTTCCGTCACCCACATACACGTTGGACATGAAACATCCAACTGTGCAAGCACACACTTGAGTTTTTTGACAAAAAATAAATAGCTTCCTTGTTCATCTCAAGACATGACATGCTAGAGGAATTATGGAATTAATACCCTATGAATAAGTACACTTCTTAAAAAAAATCCGTGAGAAACTCTGTTTGGACTGAAGCAGTAGTGTGAAGGTATGTCAAGGTTTTAATTATTTGTAGACACCTGTCATCAATTCGCTTCTGGTCTTAATGCTTCTAAAGAGCTTGTTTGTGCACATTACACAAAAAACTGATGTTATATAGGAAACACTCTAGCAGTTGAAGTGTAAAGTACTTTCAGTTATGATCTCACAGAGGTTAACCTGTGAGAATGAATCAGCAATGACTGTGCAGAAATTGCTGTTTTAACTTCCCGCCCATCAATAACTTCATCAAGAAAATAATTCATCTATCTGAGAGTTGAATATTTTTGATCAACCAGTATGCAAAGTTATGCCTAATGCCACAAATTTGCAAAATACCCAGTTTGATTTGTTTGGAAAGGGTTAAAACTTTAACAATCTTACTATAACATTTGCTTGACAGGAAAAACGCAATTGTGAAATTTAAAAATCACATTACAATAGTAGAAATCATGCCAGGCATAATAATAGCGGTAGAAATATATTTTACCATTTGAAGTACAAGCAATTGGTGATGTGGTAATGTGATGCATTTTTATTTTCAGTTGTGGAAATATTGCAAAAAAAATAAAAATAATTGAGGCCATCGTGTCAGCTCATGTCTTATGTCAAACACAACTGTTTTAGAGGAAATTCTTGTATTTAATTGCTAGATAATAAAGTGTGGAAATGTGAATAATATAGAAAAGGGTATTATTACCAGGTCCAGTGTGCTTCAGCGTGAAATTTTCATCAGGAAATCTCAAACCGTAAATTGACTTCCCACCAGTTCCGTTGTGGTTTGTGAAGTCTCCACCCTGAAAACACAAATTAAATAAAACAAAAGTAACTAAAAACTACATACAGCAGGATGATAAAGGGAGGAAACCCCCCTACCTGACACATGAACTGAGGGATCACCCTGTGGAAAGTGGAGCCCTTGTAACCAAATCCATGTTCTCCTGTGCACAGCGCTCTGAAGTTTTCTACAAGTAATAGTTATTTATTATTTCTTCCATTCTCAAGAGAGGTCCACAAAGTACATGCAGATTAGTTTTAAAACAATTTATTTGTGCTCAGTCTGCATTAAATCTTTAGGATTCCAGCCAAACTCAACCAGTACAAACCTGCCTGCCTTTAGATGTAATCAGTGAATTCTGCATAAGTTTAGTAGCAGACGTGGTGCTCAGTCTCTACATGTCTTAATTCCATTAATATTGTCTCTCATACCAACTTTAATCTATTGTGATTCATCAGGTTTTAAAAGAAATACACAAAAAGTAACAATGAAAAATAAATGAACACCTACCTGCTGTTTTTGGCACAACATCTGCGTTGAGCTTGACAAATAAAAAAAAAAAAAAAAAAAAAAAAGATTTTAAGATGGATGAATATTCCGTAGCAGAGTAAATAACGCTGACAAACTGAAAGCAAAGAAACTGCACAGCTCCTAACCGCTCACCTCAAATGTCACTCTGCCCAGAGGCTCGTTGTCTGCGGCAATGTCAAAGTAAACCCGGGGGTTTTTATTTGCTGTTGCGGCTCCGCTGCTGTACAGGCGGGCGGCGGTGAACGCCAGAGAGCAGAACTTTATCCTGTTTGACAAAATCAACATCTTAAAACAACCACTGTCACTCTGCACACTCTGTTCCACTCAGCTCGACAAGCTAAAGTCACGCTGTTAAAAAACAGAAGCAAGCGTTCAAGGATACGCACGAAACATGACGTAAGAACGCGTTTGGTTTCGGAGCTATCGCGAGACACTCCATGCCAGTGGAGTGGCGGTAATGCTACTAACAGAAGAGCTATCGCGAGACTGGAGGAGAGACAGGAAACACAAACCCACGTCGCCTTCTGAAGAGGTCTTCAAAGTTGTTTAGAATATATAAGGGTGGTTTTGATAAGATACATTTGTCAAGTCAGTTTTACTTAAAAATGTTAGTGAGAGAAATAGAAGGGAAGTAATAATGATGAAACTGAGAGTAGGTCTGCTTAAGTTTCATATCATACCTAGTCTAGAAGAAAATTGGAAAATTAACAAAATAAAGAGAACATTAATATATATAATACTTCATGACGAAACTAAAAAAAACAAGTTTAGTAGGAGGCAGTTAATTGTGTTACATACTCAATTACAGTAGGTGGCAGAATGCGCTTATAAGTTGATTCCAATCAAGAAGAAAGGGTGTCCAAATGTGTGGCCCAGGGGCCATTTGCAGCCCTGCGAAGTTTTCTGTAGCACTGAATCACAATTCCAGAAGGCAGCAGATGTGGTCAGCAAGCACAAATGATGTTGATGTTTTGAGGCCGACATTTTCATAAGCAAAATCTTAAAATAAAAAAAGGTTGGGTAAAAACAATTAATTCTCACTTATTAACCAGAATTCTACATCAAACATCCAGAAACTCATACTCAGATGCAAACTGTATGTAAAGACTCTCTAACATTCTTCAGACCTTTTATATGCATTTGACCGACAATGATTTACAGATAAAATAAAGTCTACATTGTCCATATTTGAAAAATGCCAAAAATCAAATTATCTGCAGAATTTGACAAATTTGTTGTGTATTTTTTCCAAAGCAACACTGTATACATAGAAATATATTATACCCTACATTTAGAGTTAAATATTGTCACCTTCAATATGTAACCTTACTTATTGTAAGTTACAATAATATGCAAGTTACAAATTACAGTAAAATAATAGCCCTAGTAATTTTTTGTCGTGTTTTCTTTTTGTCAAAATCATCTTTTACCAAAGTTATGATTTTAAGGTGACAAAATGATGCTCAAGTCAGCTGAGTAAAGAAAGCATTATACTCTTAGAATGTCACATTTTATTTTGAACAAACTAAATCATTATGAATTGACTAGACTTATTACTTTAAAGGATGGATGAAGGAAAGTGCAGTAGCTTTCATTGATGGACACATAAAAATATTTCATGACAATTGTTTTCATAAAAACATTTAATTGCTCTTGAAATAATACATACATTTACAGAGCGAGATCAGATAAAATAAGACTACTTTCTATCAAACATAGTTTTAAATTAAAACGCTGGCCCGACACTGATCCATTTTCTCCCTTCAGGATCCAGAGGACCCTGGTAATTAGCCATGAAGCAACAACAGGACCAGATCTGATTTACTGTTCCTGCTAGGGTGTAAGGGATCGCCGAGTCCAGAAGCTTGTTCCCCTTTATCCTTTTAATTCCACACTGAACGAGAGCATGGAGCCTGGCAACGTTCCGGGCTCTCTGTTGGTTCGAGCCGATTCCGGCCTCAGAGTTCACAGGGAATGCGACGAGTTTTGCCCCAACGTTTTTCAATAGATTGTCAATATGAAAGTTTTTGGGTGCTATGACCTCGTCACCTGGCTCAAGTAGCTTCAAAATCCCAGAGAGCCTAGTCAGTTCATCATTTGTGACGGAATCAGAAAATAATTTTGACACAAAGGTGATGACGCCACAGGGAGCTATTCCAACCAAAGCTTTATATGTGACGCACTTCCTCTTGCATGACAAAGCTTCAGAAGATGTTTTCATTTCTCCGATTTCACATCTGAGCTCAGCACACGCCAGGATGACCCTTGTGCAGAGGCAGTACTGACGGATGATTGGGGCCATCATCTTTCGGACCTGCGCTCGTGTCATCCAGATTCGCACCGACCCCAGCACAAGGTACAAGTAGTTGGACCACGTGACGATGATCTGAGTCACTCGCAAGTGACTGACCCCAAACATCCCTGCCAGAACTCTGTCTTTCAGCCCAACAGAAAGATGGAGGCAGAACATAAAGAACTCATCGATGAGTGGAAGCTCACGCTCGGGCGTTAACTCGAGCTTGATCGCTTCTCGAAGAGCTGCAATCCTGTTTGCTTCAGACCAGTATGCAATCAATGACGCACAAGGTTCCACAGAAGCCCAAAAAACATAGAAGGCATCTTTAGATGGAAACCTGGTGAAATATTTAAAGTCTTCATCAGGCAAACACCATCTTTCAGAAAGAGGTCCAGTAAGGGAGAGTTTTGATATGGTCAGCTTCAATCGTTGGATTCTCTCCAATGCCCCATTAAGTTCACCTAAGGACACAAGAACATATTTTGTATTTAAACAAATGCTTGCTTACATACACAAAGTTCAAATAGCTCTTGGAAGTTGTAAATCTGATCTGAAGATTTGATGCATGTTTTGCCCACAGAACAAGATAAATAGTTTTGCAGACTACATTAATTAGTATTAGATATTGTACAGCGTTATGTGTATAACGGGTTTAATTCAACACAAGCCATTGGAAGTAAATGAAAGTAAACGCTGTATTTCTGCAACACCCCTGACTGCTGTATTGGCTGTAGGTCGGCGTTGCTAGGAGACGTTGGCCGTTCATTTCTGGGTCTGCATTTATGACTTCCGGGGCAAATTAAGTTCATAATGAAATGCTAACCATTCCTTTGACCATTTTAATCAGAGACAAACTATAAAAAACACGGCTTACTGCAGCAAATTCCCCAACATTGCATACGATACGCATTCCAATTCTGACTGAAGTGGTGAACTATGAACATAAATTAATCAATTCAGTTCATTTGTAACCTGGTTGAACTTAATTTTAAGCCAGTTGCATGTAGAAAGAGTGTGGCCTGACACACCGTTTATGGAATCCATGTTAGAAATTTTAGCCGCTTTCTATCGAGATCATGCTGTGCCTTATTTGAAAAACATGTAGGCAATAAACATTGACGAAACTGGTTATGCTCACTTACACTGTTCATCTGTTTGCACCCCTATCCCTCTGTCTGTATCGTTGTTCACCGCAGCATCGTAGGTATCCCTGTAAATATTTCAGAACATTCACTGTGAATTAGATGGCATCCTGTAAATAATTGAAATAAAAGTGATTGATGTTCCTGCATCATGTTCGTGTGATCAAAGATGACATTGATAGTAGATGTTCATAAGTTTTTGGAAAATGTGAATTGTGATACATAAAGTAACTTTGAACCAGAACTGTGTCATAGGTGCTTATGTAATTGTGTACTTACAAGCTCTCTGCTCCAATCTGTGGTCTCTTGTCTTGACTGTCTTGCCTACTTGCATTTTCTGACGCTCTTTTTCTTGCAAACCTCGCTTTATGCACTCGGGCTCCCTCTGCTGGCGTCGGATAAGGATGGGACGCTGTTGGCCCATCCCCACCGACAAAATGCTAATAAACAAATACATAAATTACATTTATTGCAATACATATTTATCACAGCTACTGAAACAGTTGGTACAATAGTATTCCACTCAATTAAATCTACATGTCCCATTCATCAGACTACAAAATGGATAACACTACTGAAGCTGTAAAGCAGAATCTCAAATGGATAAGCAATCAAAAATATCCCCATTCACTAAACACAAAAAAAGCAAAGCAGTAATACTTACACCAGCACACACTCCTTTGTTCTTATTGATCCGATCAAGGTTCAGCTGAAAATGCGGCCGTGCACAAGCTTTGATCCAAGCCAGGCATTCTGGTTCAGATTTGGGGAATCTGTAAATTTTACCTCCACATATTCGATCAGGATACCTGACATCTCCTGTACAGAAACCCCACTGACAGTGAAGAACCATTCTCTCTCCCTCCCCCCCGCCCAACACAAAGCCTTTCTGCCGGTATGCTAATCCACAAAGTACATTAGCTTGTGTTTGTGAACCCGTCACGCACGTGCGTTTCATTAGTCACGTGTTTCATTCATTAGCCAATGAAACACGTGGCTAATGACTTATGTTTAGTCTATGGTAAGGTCCAGTGAGAGGACTGCTGCGGCAGTCGGAGTCGTGCTCCTTTGAAGCTTGTGCAGCGCTGCCCCTGTCCACACCAGCAGCTCCTTCCGTTCATCCTTGTCCGACAAGGTTTGATTTTCTTACCCAGACGACACGGTCTGACCACTGAGACATGTAAACAGCCCTACAACAGGGACGACTACAGAAGGTATGAAGCTGCTTGTTCGGTTGCTGGTATGTCTCTCACGTTGGACTAACAGCGTATTACCGCCACCTACTGGACTGGAGCCTGTGACAGTAAATGGAAAAAACAACAACAACAAAAAAACAAACTAAAAAGCTATGTTCTGTTTCGTAGCCCTTAGCCGTTCATAATTTCTGATAACTTCCTTTTTTCATCTGTTTTAAGGATTTATTTTTTGTTCAAAGATGCATCTGTTCTGACTGGTAAAAAGAGCATTGCAATAGTCCTAGTGTGAGAGAACCCATAAATGCATAATTTAAGTTATGAGTACTATGGGGTTCCATTTGTGTCAAAAATTATTCAAAGAGTTGTTGTAGAGGCTGATGGCTGAGGGTGGGAAGCATCTCCATCATCTCCAATGCAGTATCAGAAGCAGGACACAGTGAAAAAGATTAACTTTATTTGTAATAATGAAACTAATGTGCACAGTGTGAGTTTCTGGATCTGACAGCATCTGGAGGAAGAGCATTGATGTTGAAAAGGGCTATGGCAGCCTGGAGATTAATCTTGATAAGACAGATAGGTATAATGGCTTATGGATCTGGAGTTGGGAGCTGATATTCAGGGAAAAGCGTGATCCTGGAGGAGAATGGTAAGGATGAATTTCCACCAGGAGCATTGTAGAAGGTAAGATCCATGACTTCTGTTCTCTCTGTTCATATGATTTCTGAACAGTGCAAAGCTGGTAAACCGATGAAGGCTGTACTCATTGTTCTGTATATCAGTCCACTTAATCCAGCAAATATGGATTCAAATATATTTTATTTTAAAGTGCTGCTTCAGATTTGATGCTGATAATTCACATTTTGTGCTTGAATGAACTGCCTGTTGTGGAGGAAGCAAAGACAAGACACAGTGGCATGCAGGAATCATCTGAATACATATTTATTAGATAAATATTAGGCTGTCACATCATCTAACTACATACAGTTCTGCAAGACTAAAAATCACAATTAGTTCCTTTATTTTCTGACCAGTTTGGAGTATGAAATGATTGTACATACAATGTACAAACAGAGACAATGGCCACATTGCATGAATCACCTTAAATTGTTATTATTTTCCAAATCTTCATGATATCAAATTTCTTTTTTTTCTTTTTTTTTTTTTTACAAATTATGGATTTTGGTTACAATCTTCAGGACCCATTCTTTTCACCACCATCATTCTGCACTGCTGAGTGGCTTTTCTGTTAGTGTTTGTAACCTTATTCTGTTTTACGTTTTTAGCTTTAGCACCTCAGAGTATGCCTGTGAAACTAGAACACTTAGGCTAAATAGTACATTTAGAACGTAGCTGTTCCGGTTCCCCCAAACAGAAGAGGGTGAAAGTATATTACAAAGTAAGGGGGGAGGGGGGCAAAATGCTGAGTTAACCCACAGACACAAACTAACATGTTTGATTTTCCATAGTCAGCCACTTCCAGTAGAGGTGTTGCAAGCTTTTTTTTTTAAATAATAATAATTATTATTAATATTAATATTATTCAGAAGAAACAATGCACATTCCCAAAGGAAAATGAATACATTTCTGTTCACTTGTCTCTATGTTAATTTACATATATACAGACATCCTTGGGACATTTAACAAGCTTTGCCCTCTGCATCCTTTCAAGGCCAGACTTGTGAACGTGCCCCTTTCCGCTCTGTTTTTTTTCTTCTTATTTATATTTTCCTTTTTATACATTTTTTTTTCTTAACAACATCCCCCAAAAGAAATGGCCCTTTAATGTGATTGCGCAACTGCACGCTTGGGGTGCTGCCTACAATGCTGAACTGACTCACTTGAAAGTAAGAAGAAATTATGAGGTGACGACAAATATTTATCGGATTCATACATTTAAAAAAAAAAAAAGTAAAAATTTTGTGTCTCATTGTTTGGATACGAAACATGTCGATGCTCTCAGAGCTGTAACGGATAGGATTTTTAAAAAATGTTGAATTCAAATCAAGCTGAAAGAAATTGGATTTCTAGCCTTACAGATTAATAATAAAACCAGTACAAAATAATTTACCAAAGAGAAACATAAAACAAACAAAAGAGGGATACAAATGTAAATGGTCTCATGCTTTTTTTTTCCTTTTTTAAAAAGCCACATTTTTCTATAACAAAAATATAAACAATATCATGAATTTCTTTAAAATATGGTTGTGATATATCTTTAAAATACCACCATGTATTGACATTTAGGAACATGATATTCACATAGCTCAATAATTACACTGAATGCCAGCTGATACCACATCTCTTTTGTTTTAAAATCACCATCACTGAACAAATGTTAACCTAAAATTCATTAGCAGGAAGCGGAGATCAGCTAGGATCAATGTGTGAAAAGAAAGTATTGCTTCCGAGTGAGTTTGACATCCGAGAACATGGGAGAGGAGTGGAAAAAAGGTGGAGCAGAACAACCTGGAGCCGACACGGACAAGGGGAGCACAAAGGCGGAAAACGAGGACGACATGCATTAGGCTGTAGCTTATGAGATGTTTAAAACTGCTGAAGAAGTTTGGTGCTCTGATGGGGAGCGCGTGCGGTTAGGTCGGGCGACGACAGACATTATCGAGATGATACAAAAATATACATAATGATATTTACAGTACAATAGCATTTCTTAAAAAATAATACATTTGCATACTGAAAAGCAACTCTTCTCGAACGACATGACATCAAAAAACAACAACGAAAAAGGTTTACACCAATACTGCTTTGAAAAATCACAGCAGTGATGGAAGAAACCATTGCTTGTCTCGCCATCACCTGTGCACAAACACACACGCACACACACACGCAGTCTCGCAAACATACATGTGCGTCTCTATACATTATATTATTTTAAAAAGTTGTTGTATTTTAGTAATTCAACTTAAAAAAAAAAATTATTATGCGATTCATTCTTCTCCCACCAGACTTTATCCTTCCACTAAACTTTCCATTAATATATTTAAAATTAATCCTTGTAACACAAGAAAACTGCATAGGTGTAAAGCTTCTATAAAAATACAGAACAAAGATTACATGCCAACAAACAACCAGTCATAGTTTATAAATGAGGCCAAAAAAACCCCAAAACCCCCCCAGCATTATATATATATATATATATATAAAAAAAATCAATTGGAAACAATTGGCTGGACCTGCCATCATGACTTCTGCTGGGAATGTGACCTTTGTAGTCACCACATGTCTTTATTCAAATGTCTGCGAAATGTAATTTGGGATTTTCATCATTCAAAAACATGAAAAATAAATGCCTAAAGTACCCTGTATGCAATGAATCTGTAGCATAAATCACATTTTGAAATGAATTACTGAAATACATAAACTCTCCAAAGATATTCTAACTTATCGAGACGCACCCATGGATACGCACCTTACACAGGACCGAGCAAACACAAACATTTCCATTCTCATCCCTCTAGCTTTGGTGAGCAGTTTCTCAAAAAAAAAAAACAAAAAAAAAAAAAAACGATGGACAGCGTAATTATGCAGCAGCGAAGGAAAAATAAAAATAAAGAACAACCAGCAGATACATGACAGATGTACCACTGATACCTTCAATGTTAGTGTTAAATAAAATCAAAACAAATTTGACAAAGAGAAAAAACACTATTTGACAAAGGCTTGGCACACATGCACTTTGAAGACTACCTCAACAGCACATTACTTAAGGAGAGGTGAAATGATACAAAAAAAAAGCAGAAAATAAGCCTCATGCAGAGCAGATGGAAGCGGATAACATGGCAGGAACTCCAATTGATCTTTCATTGTTTTAAAAAGAAAAAAATCAGTCATTTGTAAAAGAGGCATCATGTACATACTTTCTGTTACTGTAGGCTTCAAATGCTCCCTGCTTCAGTCAGACTTCACAGACTGAAATAAATACACAGCACAATTGTAGACAAAATGGAAGCCAATCTGTTTCAAAAATCTTTTTAAAATGCTGGCAGCAAATGTATAGAAAACTGATCTCATTCCTTTTTGTAAAGGTGTTTTTTTTTCTTGTTTCGTTTTTTTGCCGTGCTAAAATTTCTTGTGCTTTTAGGTGATGGACAAAACAGTGTGACTAACCAGACCAGTCAGGGAATGGAGCAGTGACACCAGGAAGTTGTGGCCTCTCAGACTACAAAACATAACACACATTGGCCAGAGAGCACAGTTTTTTTCAGTTATTTTTTTGCTTTATACAATGAGTTATTTTTTTTAGCTTCAAAAGAAAACGAACAAACAAAAAAAGTATTTTAAAAATGCTACAACATGTTACTAGTGAGCACACGTACATGTGTGTGGTGTAAAAATAAAATCAACTATAGCTGCACAGTCAAGGGTGTCACCGCAGGAGGTGGAGGGGCGTGGCAGCTCCGCCAAATCCTGCCGTGTCTTTTGAGTTTCTTTGAGATTCTTTGCAGTCAATCTGCGCTGGCGAATGTAAAATTGTACAAGAGGAAGAAGAGAAAGGGAGTGCATCTTTGTGTTGATCAAGTACTGAGTAACTGCCACGGTTTCTCAGGGAAGCTTCAGGCGATCGGTAAAAGTCTGTGTGTGTGTGTGTGTGTGTGTGTGTTTTGTGTTCTGAAAGCCTCTCAGTTGTTTTCAAAGAGCGACAGAAGGTCATCGTTGCTGTTGCTGGGGTGGTCTGGGGGTCCAGATATGACAAAAGTTCGTCTGGGTTAGCGAGCTCAGGGAGAAGCTGCAAAAACAGAAAAGGAGATTTGCGAGAATTAGCTGAGGAAACGTCTCACGACCTTCCAATAAAATGAATTAACTTTTTGGTTTTTATAACGCAACCAAATATGTAAAACTTCCAAGAGGGAAGTTGCGGTATATCTGCTGGTTTTTCCGAACTCACGTCTAACGAAGGCTCGGGCATGTCCGACCCCGCTTGGCTGTCCAAACTGCTGGAGGGATTGAAGGCCAGGTCGGTGTGGGGAAGGTTGTTGGCGGTGGGCTGTTGCTGCTGTGCTTGCTGCTGCTGAGGCAGCGGTGCTTGCCGTGAGGGCTGAGGGGGGCCGCTGTGGTGCAGCTGCTGCCCTGATTGGCTCCCGGGGTGCGGAGATGGATGTAAGCTCTGCTGTAGTGGACCGTGCGTCTGGTCAGGCCCGGCAGAATGAGGTATCTGTAGAGATTCAGAGAGGGACGTGAGGAATATGACTTACAAGATGTGCTAGTTAAGTAATTTTGGAGTTTTGCTAGCCTAGCTTAATCATTGTTTTAAACGAAAGCAATCTACTTTCATCCAATATTACAAGAAAACTACAAAACAAGGGACAGACTTATAAGATAATGAAAGATGTAATAGGAGTATCCATTTTGGAAAAAAAGAATACAATTTACTAAAAACTTCCATGTTCAATAGTATCAAAATCACTAATAATCAATGGAAAATATTATGCACTCAAACTCTTCTAACCCAGTTCTTCCTCCGATATTTCTATGATTTATTTTCCGTGATAGCACCACGGAAAATAAATCATTGCCATCACCCTAATCTTTGATGTGTATCTGAAAGATGTCTTTTATTTTCTTTTTTCCCATGACACCATCTGTGTTGCTCCATCATGGGCAGGAAGTAAAAGCTGGTTGTAAAATCTTACTATGTTCAGAAAATCTTAGTTACATGTTACACAAGCAAACATAGATTAACAACTGGTTATTTCTCATTGAAATGTACACTGCAACGTTTTTGCTAAATTTACTTAAAGAAAATGGACAGATGGCTGGAGAATACACATCATTTTGACATCTTAATGAAGAACATGTAAATAAAAGTGAAATGGAAAATTCAGGACTTCCAATAGAAGAACAGCGGCTGGAGCACTCACTGTGTCAGGCATGTTGTGGGACAGGGGTTTGTCTTGCGTCATCAGGCTACTCGGAATGTCGGGTGGGTGAGACAGCTGAGGACCGTGCATGAAGTCATTCATCGACGTACCACCGGGAGCGCCGTGGGGGAAGTCAAAGTTCCCGTGTCCTTGGTAGCTGTTGCCTGAAAGCAGAATAGCAGCTGTAAACACACACATATAGGTTTGGATGGTCTTTGCACAACTAGAACTGCATGACACCTACTACCTTGGCTGCCATATTCGCTACTGTTGCCACCTTGCCCCGAGGGCATCGACAGGTACGGTGACGGTCCAGGGCCGAGTTGAGCGATCATATCCATCACGTTGGGCATGGTCATTTGACTGGGACTCATCGTCTTAAACCTCTTGGCCAGTGGTCCATCTGGATCCTCCTTAATGTGGATGTCAGATTTGATCGCCACGGGTCGCCAGCTACACGTTGGGTCAATTGTGACTTCCTCAAACTCAGAACTGATGGAAAACAGTTGGAGTCAGATGGTTAGGGAATTAAAAAAAAAGTGGGAAAAGCTCATTTGTGCAGTAAAATGTCTTTAAATCTGCATACTTTTGAATGGCGTTCAGTATTCCCCACATGTACTGGTCGACTTCCAGCCCTTCTAACAACGCTGTTTTGCTATGGAGAGATAAGAGTAATTAAGAGATCTTCCATCTGAATGCAGAGACAATTAAGTGGACAACAAATACAACTGTGAGAGTAAACGTACTTGCATACAGGACATCGCCACGTTCCCCGCTCACAGTTCAGTTGTAAATAAGATTCCAAATCAAAACACTGGAAACAGAGGAAACAATCATGTCTTTAATCAGATACTTTAAACATTTCTGATTTGCTTGTGATATTTTTCACAGCGTCCATCTCACCTGAACATGTTTGCAGTCATGCCCCCTTGCTGGAAGTTGTATTCGTCGGAAAGTGATCGGACATTTGAGGGAAACCTTGATGGCCGTTTGCTCGACCCCGTCTTCCCCGTTGAGCGTGGCGTTCCCCGTCGACGCTGCCACGCTGCTGAAGTTCCTCTTGACTTTAAAGAGGAAAGGGGGAGGAAAAATGTTTAAAGCAAAAAGTCCGCTTATAAGTAGGACATTGCGGTGCGGCTCGTGGGAGAGTGGATTATACCTTTGGTGATGCAGTGCTCTGCGGGCAGCAGCCTCTTCTTTAGGAGACCCTGCAGGACGGAGCGGACCGACGGCCTGTGCACCAGCTGCAGCACGAACAGGTGCGACTGTGGGAGGAAACGTTGTGGTGACTGTCACCAACATCCTTCTCAGGTATGCAAGTTATAAATGCCTCCAGGTCAATTCATGCTCCTGTCTCATTACGACACATTGTCACTTTGTTCCTATCTACTTACATTTCATAGCCATAAACAAAACATTTCACGCACAGCAGTTTTATTTTCCTCGCAGTTGCGCAGTTTCATGGATTATGGACATAAACACTCATAAAAATGATCAAATCTAAGATAAAAAGTAATTGATTTTTTTTAATTAGCAGAAAATGTTATATCAGATTTTTTTCCTGCTCATTCTGGACTTCAGTTTACTCACACAACAGCAGGCGGTCACGGTGATCTGGATCGTGTTTCTTCCCGGCTGGCACACATGTTTCAAGTGCAACGGTTTGTGCGACGTTTTGTTGTCGCCTCGCTCTATCGTGAGCGGCGTGGCGTTGACGCTGACTTGGACCGATGCCGGCCAGTTAGTGTTCATCTGACGGTCTTCGTGGTGGTAACATTTAAACTGCAGCTCCAGGTCTGACCTGCAGACAAACACAATTTAAGAGACAAAATTCTATACTTTCTTTTAAGTTTCTAAAACTTTTTCCTACATTTTTGTAACATTCTGGGCATTTGAGTGCAAAGTATTAACCTGGAACATGCCAGAATGGAAATATGTTCTTATTATCTACTGTATAGGTTCCACAATAATGAAACCACACAATGCTAAAATAAGCAACATTTTTTTGGAGTGCATTATTGGGCCATTTCACTGCTTTTATGGCGTCTAATAGCTGACATCAGCTCTATTTCAAAATCTATAAAGTGAAGTGTGTCCCAGTCTAAAGCTCAGTTAGTTGAAGCAGGGTTTCTCAACTCCAAAACCTTTGGTTTGTTGCAAAACAATCCTTAAAATGGCAGTTGTAGTGATTTGTTTGGCCTTTTAGACCCTGTTCAAGGACTATGGGTGGATTTCCACCTGAAATTTAAAGTTGCCTGAAAACCAAATGGGTAGTAAAATGTCCCTGTCATAGTTTTTCAATAAATTTGGATTTAGTCAGTAAAATACTGACGGGCGAAAGTAAAAATTAACTTGTGATTTGGCAACTCCAAGATACAGAGAGAAATCATGAAGACTTAAAGTTCCATCCAGTTTTACCTCCACATCAGCGTTTGGTGCACAGAGGGCCGTAAGTGGAAGACATGGTTGCTCACAGCCAGGTTGTGTTCCAGCCTGAAGGGCTCTAACACGACCCCGTCCCGCACAGGAAACGTCAGTCGTAGTTCCTCATTGTGGCTGGCTGAAACCGAGGACAAGGAGGCAACGTCAAGAACATTCAGGCCGCAAAACGGTTTTGGGACATTCTTTATTTCCCTCGTTTCAGATTTTTCAGTAAATGACCTGGAGGGGGAGGAAGGGCAGTGATATTTGGTTTGATGTCTGGAGGGAAAGGTGGCTTCACATCTTGGTTTGGCGACAGGTATGGAGGGATGTTACTGCCCGGAGTCATTGGTGGGGTAGGGTTACCCGGCACTGGTGAGTGTGGGTAGTTGCCCACTGGCCTAGGAGGCTACGCAGAAAACAGTTGAACTTAAGTTAGATATTCATTGGAGGATGAATAAAATTAGGCAGTGGAATATAAGCTTACTTACCCCATTCATATTAGCCTGGTTATATTGGTATCCACTCCCAGAGAAGGTATTTGTTTGGCCATTGAATGGTGGCTCTTGCTACAATTAGATTAATCAGATTAATAATACAACATTTATGTTTTGGTCTATTAATCATCACACGTTTAGCAAAAAGCACCTTATAGTACTGGCCCATGGGACCGCCATGTGGAGGGTATTGGCCTTGCAGCTGCTGTCCTGGCATCCTCTGTCCAGGGTAGCTGGGGGATGGCAGTGGTCTCGAGCCATTGGGGGTGGGGTATTGCCCCTGCTGGTTGGGGAACTGGTTGTTTGGTCCATACTGTTGCCCACCATAGTTTGGCTGAGGATGAAAACTAATACTCGGCATACAAAATCCACGTAAATATCACAGTGGGTGTTAAATTGACCACTCACCTCTCCAGGATATGGTCTTTTCATGCTCTGCATACCCAGGCCTTGAGGCCGGGGTCCAGCGTAACCATGCTGGGGCATCCTTTGACCATGGGCCCCAAACGGCCCCATGCCTTGGCCCCTGGGCTGGTTCATTCCCATCGGAGGCCCACTCATGTTCGATGCATTCATGCCTGCACCCATGTTTCCAGGTAAAGATGGAGGTCCACGGGTCCTGACTGATTAATGAATTGGTTGTTGTATGCCTGGTTTGGACCCATCTGGAAAGAGGAACTCATCTGGAAAACAAAACGGGTTCAGTCAACCATCTCTAACGTAGTAAATGTTTGTTTTTTAAAAACAGACTGTAAAAGACAAAACTATCTGACAAGTGAGAGATACTGCCTGTACTTTCCCAGAACTTATAGGCTACTTTCACTGAACTTACAAATTACTTTCCGGAACTCGCTCCACATCTTTTAATCCACTAGCGCTGAACTTACAGGATGCCTTCCGGAACCTATGAGGTATTTTCCAGGACTTAAAGTCTAATTTTTATTACTTTTGATGAAACATCCAGGATATTTTCACTACATTTACAAACTACCAGGCTTCACCGGTATTGGAAGATGCTTTTTAGAACTATGCAAAAAACTTTCTTGAACTCTTCCTGAACTTCCAAAACTTAAAGGTTACTTTTTACTTAATTATAAATTATACCGGGTACTATAAGGAACTTTAAAATAACTTAGAAGACGGTTTGATTGAACTTGCAGCTTATTTTCTGAAACCCATAAACCTCTTAATAGAACATAGGCTAATTAAATAATTACTTCTTGAAATATACAACCATGTAAGCTCCATAACAACAAAACACTAATTATTTTTATTGTATGGGTTTTTTATTTTGTTATATAGAATTATCCACCCCTATCTGTAGATATTCAGTAATATGCCTATATCCACTTCACCCAGCTACCCTTGTGTTGGGACAGTCAGTAATGACAGAAATGTACTTAAATGCAAGTATAATTACGATTAAAAAGACAACTGACTTGAATGTGAATTGAAGAGTTTTATTCTTGCTCCAAGCAGCAAACTTTGTCTTACCGGTCCGTACTGGTTCATGTCCTTGTTCTGGGTCTCCTGCAGGGCCGCTACAGTTGCTGTGGCGGTGGCAGTTGCGGTTGCAGCCGCCGCGGCAACAGCGGCGGCTGCAGCAGCAGCAGCAGGTTGGGTAAAATCCGACGGAGGGCGAGAGTTCGGAGGGATGCCTATCCCACCAGGTCCAGCATTTGGTCCTCCAGGGTAACTTTGGTAAGAAACACCACCATAAAAGTTACTACAAGCTCCATTTTCTAAATAATACAATGTAAAAAGTCCAGAGTACACTTACTTGCCACCATAGCCTCCACCTCCTGGGTAGTTGGGTCGTCCATACATACCCTGCTGCATGTAGCCTTGGTTTGAGTTGCCTTTGTTAGGGAACTGCTGCTGTGGACCAGTGAACTGAGGAGAGTTCATACCCGGATTGCTACCGGACATCCCTGAGGTCAAAGGGTTACCCCCAGGATTCATGGGATTGTTGTTGTTCGCCATGGGATTCCCTAACACCTGCTGGGAAAAAGACATAAACTCAGGTTTTGATAACATGAGATGAGATCCAACTCAAACAGTACTTCTTGCAGGGAAAGAATGTTACCTGGCTCTGTGACGTGTTGGTCACGCCCCAGACGGTGGTCACCACAGACACCGAACCCGGAGGCTGATTGGTGTTTTGCTGCCAGGGAACTGAGTCGTAGGGGAAAGAACCATCTCTGCAGAGGGGCAAAGCAAGCACATCACTTAGCGAATATACAGCATCCTGCTACACAGCATGCACTGATCATGTTGAATCCAGGCGGCTAGGAAGAATTTCTCGACCAGCGTGGTCTGTCAGCTGACACAACATGAATGCATAAAATGTGCTCATGGCAGCAGCAAAGCGACACCAACCCATGCGAGAGGCCTGGTTTCATGGAGGTCATCGGGGGCTGCATGGGCACTTTTCCCGGAGGCTCGTTCTGCCTGTTCTTCTGGTGACGGAGGAGGAGGAGCCGTCCCAGTTCCTCACACCACGAAGACAACAGAGCTGGACAGAGACAGAGCAGAAGAAGAGAATTTGACAGCACTGGTCAACACATGATAGTATGTTCCACTAAGGGAAACTCTCCTTCCAGTCAGGTTCCTTACAGTAGAATATGTAGGACAGGGTGGGGGGGGGGGGGGGGGAACGGCGACAAAGAGCTAAAAGCAAATTTAGATATCAGACATATCAATCTCAGTAATTCCTCAATGTTTAAACTATTAGAATGTTATTTACCACAATAAGCAGCTAAAAACCAATGAAATTCAATGACAGATCACAGCTTCATGAGAGAAAGAAACTACAACACTGGGCAAATATAGCTGACCATCAACTGCCTAAAAATTTATCAAACAAGATCCTAAATAAAGTTAAATCAGTAAACAATTACAAATGATGTGATTACAGATAAGAGAGTGGGATACAAAATGCACATCAAACTTATGAGACTTTTATTTGTAGAAAAAAACAACAACTTTGTATCATTTTCCCAACTTTGTGTTATTCTGTCACTTAAAAGCCAAATAAAATTCACAGACATTTGTGGTTGTAATATTAGACGTAAAACAGCTGAAGGGGTGTGGATATTTTATGTTATAAATCGTAAGTATAATATAAAAATCTGTTCATCAAATGTCTCATCACAATAAGCAACAAAAATATATTCTACAAATCTGTATTTACATCCTTAATGCATTTTAAGCCAAATGTCTCCAACAGAAAAAAAAAGAAAAGAAAACATAACTGCAGACCTAATTTATAGAGGGAAATCATGGCTTTAATTATTCCTCATGGCCACTAGAGGTCACCCTGACTCTGTTTCTTCTACCCACACTTACCTACCACAGGGTTTGACAGCCAACACAGTCTGTTGGATCATCATATGCTTTTCTTCTGCAGTGAATGTTTACGTACAAAGCACTCACTTTTCCTCCTCACTCCCTCAGATTTTATGTAGCTGCTGTCTGAAGCAGCAGAAATGAAAAAAGGGAAGTGGATTCAATCTAAGAGGAAGGTAGAAACCTCTCCTTATGCTTCACACCGCTTTAGGGCCTGGTTGGGTGGATGGGTGAGTGATTTTAGCTGCAGTTCATGCAATAATAATAATAATAAAAAGTCACATCAGTTTGACAGCAAAGAGTTCAGGCTGTCCTTGCATCTATACTGCAACATACGCACACAGTCGGCCTTTCACATCCTACCTTCACAATAAAAAAAAAAGACTTCGGCGAGTCACTGACAGAGGAGACACCGGGCTAATGGGGTTGATAGGAGGCGCTGAGCAAACAAAAGCTGCTGACTGCCTTCACAAACCTGGCAACCCAGGTATGTGGCCACACATGGCTGCTTGCAAACACAGTGCGAGCTTCACTGACACTGTACAGCCCACAAATAAATAGGGCACAAGATGTCCTCTGACGCCGAGTTTCTGCATCGACACACAAGTGCGCTGCAACCACCCCCGCCCCCAAAAGGCACCTCCTATCCTTTCATTTGAACACTGAGCACACCAGCCTCGCTCTGTGTAAAGACGAGGGCTGGAATACAAAAGACGTGTACAGATGGTGCCAGCAGTCTCCCTCCTCTCCCTCCCGCTCCTTTAAAAGCAGCACGGGGCTCAGGCACAGAGGCAGCTGGGTTTTTCCTCCTCCTCCTCCTCCTCCTCTTCCTCCCCTCTTTTCCTCTTGCCTGCTCTTCGTGAGGCAGGTGCCAGGAGACAGGCTGTGCAGCATCTCTGGAGAATTGATCCTACTTTAACACGTCTGCGCTCTAGCAGACAGAAAAGGCCGCTCAGGTGCAGTTAAACCAAACACATCACACTCGCAGGTAAATGCAACTTGCAACTTCCCATCAATTATATGCAATCTGATCCAAATGTGGCTTATAGATTAATACATGTCTGTGCGAGAATGTCCAGCAGGGTTTTTAACAGCAATCTTCCCTCTCAGTAGAGCTCCTTCTGATGGGGAGAGTTTTTCAGTTCAACAGCCTGGCAACCAGCCAGCATGTTACAGCTCAATTAGGTCCCATTATTCACTTCCAACAAGGGGCAACTTGCACTTCTTCATGTTGATAAAGACATCTTCTGAATTTATCGGCTCGGGGTCAATTTGATTCCATCGGCAATTTAAATCATAATTTTATATATACACATTATCAATGTTCCTATACCATGGAAAATGGGTTTTGATTTAGTCTTTTATGTCCTATAGATAAATGGTAAAGTCATGCTCAGTGAAAAAAAACACACCCTGCAGTAGGCGTCATTTCGTAGCGATCACGTTAAATTGTTCAATCAAACTTTAACAAACAATGATAGTCAACCAAAGAAATTTTTACATTCCACTCAGAGTCCATTTGAGAAACAATAACTGTTCAGTTATTTTGGTTTGACCTGGGATCATAATGTGGCAACTCAAATCTGGGGGGACCAGAATCACAACCAACAGAAATAGGACCTGATATAATGTTTTCACCAATTAATCACCTATTATTTAGAATAATAAGGAACATTTCTCTGAATCTTAATTCTTAAGAGTGAACTGATCCAGAGCCACTGACATGAGGCTTTCTGGCCACTTTCACAGCCAACACTGAGAACTCCAGGCAAGGATAAGCAGAAGAAAGAAATGTCTACAAACGGTTTCAACATTTTACCACTTAAAGACGAATTATTCTGCTCTACTGTTGGATAAAAGTCTTATCCCAGCTCAGTTACCACCTCAACTAAGCACCGGTTTGTTTGAATGTACACCTCTGTCATTCACTTGGGGGATTAACTTCAGGTATCATATAACAAGAGGAGAGACACACAATCATTTATTCCTTACACTCCAAACCCTCCTCTTCTCTCTTACGAAAACAACTCTCTGGATGATGGACACAAAAGGATTACTGTTTCTCTTTTCCATGCCACCCCACAGACGGCCCTTCAATGGACGTGTCTGTCTCCCTCCTGCAGCCAAAACTGGGGGCAGGGGGAGAAATCGCCTCAGGTGTTGGGTTTCCAAATGTCAATCTGAACAGATTCAAACTAGTGTTCTGTCATGTTTTTGTTGGTTTCCTTGGTGGCAAAGACTTTCTATCCCTCTTTCGGTAAAGAGAAAAGGGACAGCCCTGTTTCCTTGGTAGATAGTCCCAGGGGGAACGGCAGAGTCTGAACCGTATTGATATTCTGGTGCTCAGCTGCCGCTGCCTGATGGTCAACCATGGCGAATGGCGGCAAACACATCTGCTGGGACTAGATGGGTGGTTCAGCCGCTTGGCCTTCAGCTTCCAGCCCTGTCATGAAGCCCCGGGGAGACATGACAAATGACATTGACTGCATCTCTGACAGTTGTTCAATGCTCTGTCCAATCATAATGTACACCCTCCACCCCCACACACATTACCATCGTCAAGTATTTTGCTTTGGCTTGCCGCATGACTGTTTGCATGCATCCAAAGCTTACTCATTGTGACTTGCCCATCAGTGTTTGGAGGACTGGGGCAACCAGAACACTTCTGGATCCAAAAGGAGAAATCTGGACTTGTATTTATTAGATTTACATCGTCATGGGATTACTTTGAAGTTAAAACCAGTGACTTGATGCTAAAAAGTTCTTCCAAAGTACTTGCTAAACTTTGTTGAAAATCAATTAATTGAGAAGGACTAAAGGTTTCAGTGTGGTTTTTATTTCCATGTTGCTTGGAATAAAGAGGCCTCTTAAACCATTTGTGTGATAGAGATGTATTGAGCCACGAAAATAAAACACAGAGGAAACTCACGGTTTAGGATAGAGTTACTTCATTTGGCTTAGACCTAAATTAAAATTTTGATGAGGCATGAAAATCTTCAGAGAAATCCTCAATCCCAGGTGAGCTTTAGCAAATTAATCAAATGGACAATAATGCAAAAATAAAAGAAGGTTAGAGTGATTTCTCACTTGGTAGTTAATGAAAGTCTAGTTTCCTTGAAATTCCAAAGAAATAACAGTAGTACAAACAATGACTCTCTTCACACAGCATCAGCTTCAGCCTCCTTGCAGTCTTGAATCTATTTTTTTTACATGGAAGCTTAAATATACAATCTTTTAGATGATTAAATTTGCATTGTGCAGAACTTGAATCCAAGTCGACTATTAGGCAACGGTTGCAGTAGGGTTCTTATTTTAGTAATGCTCATCTAAAAAAAAGGATTACTGGAAACTTTGACCACTTTACACTTAAAGTAACTCAAAACTGAACTCTTGAGAAGCTTCCTCTCCTGCAACTAAACAGAACGCACACATTTTAAAGTAAGAACATTTTCACAAGACTACAATAAACTACAATCAGCGTAACCACAATGAATAAGGAATACCACAACAAGTCCACGGGAGAGCTCTAAAAACATGGCATGAATGGCTTCCTCTACTTAAGGTCTAACACACACTTGCTGCCTCCTTTAAAAGACTGCTCTCTTTGTCTCTTTTCCTTTTCTAACTCCTCTGTTTCTCTCCATTTACTGGCTCTGCACTGCAGGGGAGGCAGCAGGTAAGGCAGATGCCAGAAGCTCTTATGATCCTCATCCAACCCCACCCGCCACCACCCCCCTCCTTGTTGCTCTGTATCCAATAGACACCTGCTCCCTTGTCAGCCCTGGACAATCCACCTGGCATCGTCCCACATGGCGACTTGGCCACCAAATGTCCACGTTAAAAACACAGTGCACACCCAATCATCATTACATATACACGTTTCCACCCGAACTCTAATAAAGAAGACCACCATATTCGATGTACGCTGCTCGTCAAAAATCATGACCCCAAAACGGCTTGTTTGAAGACATCCAGCCAGAAGGGCTGAAAGGAGAACAAAGAGCATGAGCAAACTAACAAGGGCAGCTCTAGTGGGTTGCACTCTTCAGTTTTTGATGCCGCCTCTATTCACATTCTATTCCTCCTCCCTTCTTCTTCTCTGCTCAAAAAGGGGATGAATGGACGCAAGGCTCCTGCAGGCCAAAGTCAATTAAACTAAGAGTGAGTGTGGGGAGCCCCTAGAAACCCTGGTAACAGAAACTGTGCAAAACAACCAAGTTTGGTTTTAGTCAGTTTTTTTTTTTTTTTACTTACAGGAGTACATGGAGTACTTATGAGAACTTCTGAATAATAAATAAAAAATTACTTTAATGACTAGTTGCTAGTGCAGGTCCAGTCGTCACCAAGCTGCCCTGGATTATAATCACAAGAGACTGACGTGGCTACCACTGGCTAGCTGTCAAGCATGTCTTTGTCGTCACAAAATTTATACAAGTGCTAATGCAATGATCCAATAAAAATGTAGCTTAACCTCATGCTAGACTGTGCAGCTTCACTCACCTCAGGATGCCAAATGCTTTAAATAGAAGCTAGTCTGTCCCATTTTTTGATAATTCTTTGGTAATTGATCACTTTGGTATAGAGAGCATTAAACTTTCAGCCCAAGACAGGCAGTCAATCATTACAGAAAATGGGGAGAAAAAGAAAAGTGAGCCAATTGGATTTTGGCTTCCCTTACCTTTCACAGAAAAGAATTACAGGACTTGTTAAATAATGGTAGAACAATATTAAACTAGCACCAAGGTTTCAATAGATTTTTCATTACAAAATTGCATACCTTTTCTGATTCATGTTTGCTGCTTTTTTTTTGTTAATTTAAAAAAATCAATTACATTTAAATACAAACTTTTATTAAGAATGTATTTCAACAGAGGTTGTTTTGATGGTTGGATGGATGAATGATGTAAAAAAAAAAAAAAGGTTTTACCAGTGTAAAAAAGCTGCATTGTGGATTGAAATAAACAGTTATAAAAGAGCCTGTTTATTGAGACCAGACAACTGCCCCTGTCTGCACCTCATCTATGTCTTCTTTCTTGCATTATTTTCTCTGCGGCTCTCTCGGAAGCCTCATACTGGAGTCCTGTCAACGAGTGCTTAGGATCCGTTGCCTTGCGGGGAGCCAGACTTGATGGCTAGGTTTTATGGCCCATTTCAGGGCTGCCCCGACTTAAATACAGTCTCCTGCTGGCCACATGGCCACAATGTCGTGCCATGTCCATCCGAGGAGGAGAAGCTTGGGAGGGGGGAGGGGGATTTGCTGGAGGCAAACCAGAAAGGTTTTACTGAAGCCATGAGCATATGGGGCCAAGTGGAGGGAAAGAAAGCAGAGGCAAATAAAAGAAAACACTGATTTGATTTTATTGAAATCCGGTGTTATTTAACTTCCCACTCATTCAAATGTACTAACATTCAGATTGTAAAAGAAGCACAGTCAATCTGCTTGAGATGCAAATACAGATCTGTGAATGTGAAAAGGCTGAAATCCTGAATAAAAAAAAATCAATAGAGAGAAGATAAGATGTTTATCTTCAAAGAGAATCTTGGCTCTCTGCGTTCAGATAAGGGTTATTACTGTAAGCCTTTAAAGAAATCTATTTAGTCCTAAATGAATGCCAGTTGGAGCATTTTGTGATGTATTTGACAAAATTATGCAGATCTCATTGCTGCAACTGTCATGTCTTAGTTATGGTTTAACACAAGCCAACACTCGCCTAAGAAAACCAGGTTCCTAACATATTTTCTCCTAATGTATGCAAAAATTATGTTTGTTTAAAAAAAGAGCCCATATGGCTCAGACTCTTGAAATTCGTAAGACTGCTTACATCCTTCTGAGAATTTATTGGATGTTCGTATACAGACCGACTTTCAAATATGTCTTTACTCGTTAAGATGACTGGGTACACACCTACATCTTTACATCTCAATACAAGAGCACAAATGTGGCAAACCTAGGTTTGTGTGTAGGATGTCAAGTTTGACAGGTAGTTACACCGTGCATCTGTTTCTACCACAATTATTTTCCTTTAACTTGACTTTCCATTAATGTTTTTGCATGCAAGTACCCTGGAAGCAATCGGCTACTTTAGCACTGACGTTTTATGACTTGTCCTCCATGTTGAGGTGGTGACCAACTGTCAGGTATTCTTCATAATAACATGGTCATTGCAAAAATATTGCTGTATTAGAAATTATTTAGTCGTTTATCACATCAATAAGCATTCCACGCTGGTTTTCCGAATTGAAACTTTAACACGGTAAAGATGGATTTTGTCTTTTGCAGATCTATGTTCTAACTTGAGAGATAAAAACATAGCACCCAGTACTTCTTGGTTCACTGGTAGTCTGTTTCATCTCGTAGTAGAAGTTACAGTAGTGTTCCCTGCCTTCACTTTTGCTATTTCTGCTTTTCAGCTGGACATTACAACTATTTCGTAAATTCTTGATACCAAAATTTGCCTCCGAAGCCAATCCAAGTACCATTCGTGGTACTTGTTTTCAATTTTTATATTTTTCCAATATTATGAAATAGGTCCTTTAAATGTCACACTTTTACAGTGCAATCACATTAAAAAACGCTTAATGAATGATTAAACAAGCGCGTAACTGACATTTCAGTGCGCTTTATATTAAGAAATATATTGTAACCAATGAAACCAATATCCAAAAAATGTGAACCTAAATAGTTGTCATGAAAAATCAAACAAGATCACATCAATTATGAACCGTGTGACCGATGAACCTTTCACCTGCCCGAACAGCCACCTGTACTGACGCAGAGTGTTTTTAACTACGCAGGTCTCTGACCAGATTATCAAACCAGCAAAGATGCAGCTGACAAGAGCCAGATTGTTTCCCAAAGCAACAGGCTGCCATTAACAAAGCCCCAGCCTTAAGCCCCTGTCCACCATGATACTAATTAGGCAGAGAGCAGATGTGCCCGGAGTAGTGCCCACCTAGGGGTGCTGGACAGGGCCTGTAGTGTCACGGCTGCATATGCTGGTGGCTGATTCACCTGCGACCTTTTCACAGCACGCTTCAGGTCAGAGACTGTTTGGAAATGGGGAGAAAAAAAAAGGACACTTGGGGGAAGCAGGTCCGGTCCTGGCACCCCTCTCGGCTCATTAGAGACGTCCATATGTGCAGCAGCTCAGGATCTGAATGAAAAAAGCTCCCTCAAGATAAACACTAGGGCCAAGTGGAACATTCAAACTTGATCCAGGATAAGATTATTGGGATACTAAATGTTTTCAAATCTTTCAGCTACATTAGTTCTATCAGGAGGAATGGGCCAGAATTCCAGCAAGGTGTTGTAAGAAAGATTCTGGATGGAAACGCAAAACATTTGATCATCAAGTCTTATAGTTCAAAGGCAGTGCCAAATTAGCCAAATACTAAGGAAATATAAGCAAACTTCTGCTTTTGAAGTGACTGACAAATAAAACTGACGTATTCTTGCACTCATTATTGTAGAAATAGTTGTGGTAATTCTAATTATCCTAAAAGAGCAGAAGTTTGGTCAGATTTGATTTCAGACGGTGAGAAAAAACCGTATGTACGAATAAATAAATAAACATTTAAAAAGAACATTTCAGGAAACAAGTAACTTGAATCAATTAAACAAATTCATAATTACCCATAGATTTTATCATAAAATAATACAATAGATCTTGTCTGGGGACATAGAAAAAATAAATCTGAACTGAGAGGTGGGGACCAAAGGTTAGCATTACCATGTAAAATATAATCAACAAGGTGTTTTCATCACATCAAGTAAATCAAGGTTTTGCTGTTTTGAATGCTTTTACATATTTGGCTCTACTAGACACCACTTTCTCCCTTTGCTATAACTACTGTAATGATTGACAGAATGATGTTGAAGTTTTAACATTTTATCTCTGCTATTTTTTGCTGTTCCAGTGTGTGACCTCTGCATACAGAGAGTGAGCTTTGTTAAACTGGGGAATATGCCTATCTTAATTTACTGAGAGCTTCACTTCAAAAAACATCATGTGGTAAATAACACTGTTGGAACATCCTGCTTAAATGAAAAAAAAGACACATCTTGTTTGTTCACAGGTTATTACTACAGATCTTTTCGTCTTTATTTTGGACACTTCTGTATTAAAAGTCAAGTCATCATATTCAGTCAAAGTTTAATACGTGATCTGTGAGCAACATAAGTGGAATCAAAATCTCTCTATTTTTTCATTTAACTGAACTATCACATGAAAGCTGTGAGCAAGTCACAGGCCGTGGCTGTTTGTGGCTAATGTTCTTTAATTTCAGTAATGAAAAGGTTTCTTGCACATATCATAACATCGATCGGTGTAATTCCGCATACTGCTATTCCCCCCGCTGAGAAAATGAAAATAAAAAGGTCAAAGCTTTGACCTTTGGAAAAATACTAAATTCCAAGGCAGAGTGGAAGAGGTGAAGCTGACAGGGCAACAATGGCCAACAAGTTGGACAAATCTTCTCCAAAAGCTCTTATTACAGCCTTTTTGTATTCAGACAGATCTAGCAAATGTTTGTCCACCAGAGTTAATTCATTTTCAATACACAATTAATACTGACTAAGGATAACTTCTGATTGAAGCAGAGTTCGGTCAGAAAACAATACTACAAAACTTTGAAGATTTCAGAGAACTTTGTTCCAATTAAACAGTTATAACTGGAAAGAGTATGGCACAACTTCAGACCTAAATATTGTGACCACCCACCTAGACTGAAAGGCCGGGCAAGGCCTGCATTAATCAGAGCAGAAGCCAAGAGACCCATGGTAACTATAGAAGCTCAGCTTGGAGAATCTGTTGACAGGCATGTGCTCCCCATATCTAGCCATTATGGAAGAGTGGGAGGAAGCATTAAGAAGACCCGTTTACAAACTGTGAAGGAGACAGAGACCTGGTTAGATGAGACCACAATGAACATTTTTGGCCTGCAATCAAAACAGTACATGTGGAAGAACTAAGACTGCCGTGATTACATTCCACTGTGGGAGAGCTTTTCTTCTGGATGCACGGCAATTCCAGAAGAAAACCCGCTGGAGGCTGCAGAAGACGTGGAAAAAGGCTTTTGCAAGGCACCCATCCTTTCACACGTCTCGTGATTTTCTGCTGAATTCAATTTAATTGTTGACAAATTTAATGAATTATTGAGTTGCCACGTAATTGATGAATTGTTTTAGGACTTTCTGTCACTAGTGGCCTATTTTGATTGCTTAATGGGAAGGAAGGCAGAAGGAGGAGAGGACATGCATTAAATGACCTGCGGCTGGGATCACAGCCTTTGTGTATGGCGTGCCTACTCTATAAATTTGTTGTATACACATGAATTTGTATGTGTAAGAAAACTGGACACATTCAAAATCTAAATCTGCAGTTCAGACTGCAAAGAAAACTGGAAACTGTTACTGGCAGGTAAATGGTTGACTGGGTGTGTCTCGGTTTATTAGTTTCCCATTTCAAAAAGCTGCATTATATTTGGAACAAACTTCCAGAACACTGCAAAACAGCTGAAACGCTGAGTCCATTTAAATCAAAGCCAAACGCCCACATGTTCAGAGTTGCCTTTGATTACAAGCAAATGGAGCAACGTGGATCGTGCGGAAAACTGCTGCTGAACCATTGGATTCCTTCACGTGGAGAAACGTGCGCGCGCCCTTGGCTCCTGTCACTGCTTGACAAAACTGCCGAGAGGCTCATGGAAAACGCCGTCTCAAGTAGGTCAGAGCAACCCTCAGAGATAATCAAGGCCATTCTGACCCCTTCTGTGTCAGCTGTAAGTGGGTCAAATGCAGCAGTCAGCTGTTGCGCCTCCGTCATGCGGGGCGCTGCAAGCCACTCGTCATGCTGTCAACCCCCATTTGCCCGCCTGCGCCCAACAACGCAGAAATCAACCCTCCCTCTGTCCCTCCAGGGGTGGTACAAAGTAAAGCGCTCCTCTGCTGCAGAAGCACATCCACCTTCCCTCATGTCAATGATCGTCCTGTAGCCAACCCCCCCCCAACCCCCCTCAACACTCGTTATCTGTTGTCTCCTCCTTTTGACAGCTCAGCTTTGCAGCCTCGTCTCACTCAGGCTGTGGCAGTCAATCCTCCTCGGCACTCCTTCCATGTTTCAAAAATGCCAGCCGACTCCAGCGACGCCTCATCACTAATACAGAGCAAAAGGGAAGCTCATGTGCCTGGAAAACACTTCTGAGCGCAGATCTGCAACGGCAGAACAAAAGCGATGCGGGGCAGCCTTAATCTCCGCACTACTGAAACCAGCAGCTATTTTAAAGCTCTCTTTCAGTGTCTTTTTTTTCCCTCCCACCTTTTCTCTCTTCCATTAAAACATTCCTCCTCTCCCACCCCTCACCTCCCTCGCCCCCCACCACCCACCCCTCTCAGTGTCTCAGGGCAGCGGCTTCCTCTCTTCGTCTCCACCGCGTGTCCAGTGGCTGACTGCACAATACGCATCAATTATTCATGGCCGCGCTCTCCGTTTTGCAGGCAAAACCAATCACAGATGGAGTCGCCGCTAATGGGGTTCCTGCTCCACTTGCCACCGGCTTTTTTTCCTTCTTCTTCTTCTTGCACTCAAGCAACAAATACCCCCAGAGACAACAAGGAGGAAAATGAATTAAAAAAAATAAAAAAAAAATGGATAAGCTGCTGAAAGAGAAGGAAACTTCATCGAGCAAAGGAGGAGAAAAGGTTTGTGTTCAGAGAAGAAAGCAGGCGGCACTGCAAATCATTCACCAAATAAATCAAGGAGCCGGCTTCGGCAGCAGGAAAGGGGTTAAAGACACAGAGATATATGGGGGAGAAGGATGGGGGGGGAGGGAGGACAGGCAGAGAGAGGGAGAGAACCAAATGCTTATCTCCTCACCTCGGATGTATGCAGCTGTTATTGATGTCATCTTCTTTTTCTGTCTAGTGATCCATTGCTTGCTCTCCCAATACACACATCACACAGAGGCAGCCACAGCCACTTCGCCAGAAGGGAGAGAGCGTGAGGGGAGGGAGGAGAGGGGAGTGGAGGGAAAAAAAAAAAATGCAGGCAGCTCACATTTCAAACTTGCAGAGGGGGGGTGGTGGGGGGTGGTGCCTAATGTGCTAGACAGCCTGTGTCCTGGCCCGGGTCCAGAGCGACGAGTAAAAGAAGCCTCAATCAGTCGGCTTAGAGCTGCAGGGAGACGCAACGCGGGCGTCGCAGAACGCGCCACCAGAGTCGATTCAGGTGAAAGCCGCGGTTCCGACCCGCCAACCCTTGGCTTTGAATGCATTCACTGGACTTAATCCGTCAAAAATAGTCATTGTAATTAAAGGGCATAAAGGAAGAGGAGGAGGAGGCGTCTCAATGCACTGAGGGTCGGTATCAGAGAAGGAGGGGCCAATTAGACCACATTTGTCTCTGAGTAAACACCAGACCCACCAAAGCCTTTGGTTAAATAATTACACAGCTATAAAACATGTAAACTGCAGGTAGGCAATGCCACCTGAGGCATATCGCTGTGTGCAAATAAAACAACTTGCACGCGACTTGTTTGTTGTTCAGATATATACATCGCTGCATCTCAGCAAGTTAGAGGGATCACCAAAATATTCATTTTTTCCCCTTAGGATTTCAATTCAAAGCCTGGAACATGCTTTTGGATAAATTTATGACGCACACAAAACGAATGTATTTCAAGCATTGATTTTTTTTAATTATTGCAGAATAATTAAATAATAAATAGCATATAGGAGACCCATAATGAAGAGCACACAATACAGAATGTTATAAGCAATTGTGAGAAAAAAAAACACACAAAAAATGGCCAAATTCACAGCTGTTCAGAAGACTGTTATTGATACCCTCCTTGAGGAGGGTAAGTCACAAGAGGTCATTGCTGAAGCAGCTGGCTGTTGGAGGATGACTGTATCCAAGCAAACTGATGGAAACCTGAGTAGAAAGTGTGTTAGTTAAAAAATAAATCACATCTCAAATAAGAATAGATGCGTACTACACTCAAGATGTACACAACAGATCTTTGAACCACCAAGTGACAGTTCACCTCTGCTCTTCAAGCATGATGCTTCTCACAGTTTTATTCAGGATTGGTTCAGTTGCAGCTCGTGTCTGTCTGCGGTTGCTCATAAAGCTCTGATTCCAGCACAGGCGCAGGTCTTGAGAAACTCCACCCAAAACATCATAGTAAACTTCTCAAGATTGTGGCTATGGTGCAGTTTTTCCTCCACTTAACTTTCCATTAATATATTTGGATCCAGTATCCTGTATTCCTACAGCAGTGACCTTTCTTAGCTTACACAGTGAGTAACTGCTGTCTGCCCAATAATCTTGTATACCAAAAAAAAAAAAAAATTCTGCTTGTTTTTTTTAAAAATCTATAGATGTTATTTGGTAAAAATTGCTCAGAATCTGAATTTTGGCTTAACATTAGCTTTAAGTCATTATGATCAAAATGTACAGAAATAAAAATGTTAAATAATGCAAAAATAATATTCTGTGTGTGCACAATAAATCTATACGAGTTTCATCTTTTTGGATAGAGTTACTGAAATGACAAGCTTTTAATGATGCTGAATGATATGATGCACCTGTAAAAAGATGTATCCCAGTGCTGCCCAGGATGTGAAATCACTTCAAGAGATGAAGGCCAGAGGAACTCCAAAGCTCTTATCTTTCTGCTCTGCATTTACTCTCCTGGTATTTACTATCGGCTAAGTGTGCAGCGGGTGACTTACAGCCCTGAAGACCTTCTGAAAGTTAGTCCATCAATCATGGTTGGCTGGGAGTCCTCAGTGATCATAAAGTGCTCCGGAGAATTAGGTGCACATACTTCCAAGTATGAGGAACTTTAACCTCGTAAACTCTGGTAAGCAAAGGGGGAAAAAAAAAAATCATACCACCTCGACAAGCTATTACTGCTTTACCAAATCCATTAAAAACATATTACAAAGTCATTTGGAGATTTGTTTAGAAGATAAACATCCATACTGGACTTTTTTTGTTCCAATATTGGGCTTCCTATGTATCTTATCCAGGCTCTGGAAATATATTTCCAGAGCCTGGATAAGTGTAGAATGAAGAATGAAGTATTAAAGTAAAAAAAAATGTCTTTATAAACCTTTAACATTTTAACATTCCCTCACCTGGCAATAAAAACTTCTTGCATCGTTTTGGGAATTTTGCATGACAGACAATGCAATTGCAAAGCGGAATTAAATCATCCATTGTCTAATCTCCCTTGTCTTGCCAGCGTCAAGGGAACATGTCATCTGTCCATTGCATCACAGAGACAAATAACCATGTTGCATGCAACTAATACAGTAACTGCTCATCCCTAAACCAAACTGATACATTAACCTAAGGCTCAGACTTTTGGAAGTGCTTGCAGAGAACTCACTCAAAACGTAATGCAGAAAAGCACAGGCTATGAATCTTACCCAGGACCTTCTTACTGGAAGGCAGCAGTGCTAAAAACTGCGCCACTGTGCAGAGAAATAAGTTCATTCTCAGTACAAATACATTCAAATGTAATCCATTATCCAAAAACAGAAAGACTTTACAAAACTGCAACTTGGCCATGAGGTGGCCGTTCATCTAAACGTGCAAATTGTGAGAGCATTGATCAGAGAAACAGCCAAGATACCCACAGAACCTCTAGAGGAGCTGGAGAGCTACATAGCTCGGGTAGGAGAATCTACCAGTTTTGTGAGTCACACGCTACAAAACTGGTTTACATTGAAGAGTCGCAGAAGGAAGAAGCTGTGAGGATACAGGAAAGATTGAAAAAGCTTAATTCAGAGACATTACAAGACACCGAATCTAACTGTATGCAGTAACAAACAGGTGGCCACACTGCATTGCCTTTATCAAGCAAGCAAACTACACCCACACTGTCTCTGGATCCCGTTCGCTAATGCCTTTACAGATTAGAGAACACCCCCTCGATGTTCTGCCTTGTGCAACCCTACATTCACAGCAACATGAAACAAATTTTATTTTAATTATGCAAGGCACTTTGAAATGCCTTGCTGCTGAAATGTGCGATACAAATAAAATTTGATTGATTGATTGATTGAAAACAATAAGAACACTTAGGGTTTAAAAAAACCCAAAAAACAAATCAGACTGACACTGTTAACTACAACCCGCAGTGTTTAAAGATCGAATGTCATGAATGTGTAAAACGAGTAAAGCACCAACCAAGCCTGACTAGCGCGAGAACTAATTATCTGCTGAATGGCTGCTTTGCCAGGCGTTTGTTACATGGAGGGGATGAATGGCCTGAGGAGCTGAGAAACTCCAGCCTGCTCCTCCCTCTTATAAGTCGGCGCCTCTTTTCACTCTTTTGAGTCGAGGAATTCCAACGACCCAGTCGGGCGCAAACGATTGGGAATTCGCCGCTCGGAAGAAAATGCAATCACACTTCCTCCCCCCCCCAAAAAAAAACTCTTAAATGCCGTCAGGTGGTTCGGAGTGACGCTGACGGGATAGATCTAACAGGGCTTGTATTGACGGAGAGACGTCAGAGAGCAGGGACTGGATGAGTTTATCCACACCGGGGGCGAACCGGCCGGGTGATCTCGCTGCTTTCAGGTCGCCGCAGCCTCACGTGCACAGCTTCGCCCCGGCGGTCAGACAGTCTCAGTAATCACAGATTAATAGAGCAGGCTAATCCCATTCACAGGCAGGTCACTATGAGCAGACAGACACCCTTCCCCCAACTCTGCAAAAAAAAAAAAAAAAAGAAAGAAAAAAGGGGGCAAGCGGACACCACGCCACCTCCCGACACCCACCCTGTTAGGGTATCCATTAAACAGATCAGCAGTTCAATTCACTGAATCACACATTGTTGAGCTTTTCAATTCCACTCTGATCAGAAGGGATTAGGTTTGCAACCGGCATTATCTTAACTTCTACGATCCCTTTAAATATGCCAGCTGATACCATCAATTGGTCGAGATAATAAGGCTTTAATGAAGTTTTGCCCTCTTGCAATAAAAGAAAGCAAAAGCTAATTCAGTAAATTATTGGAGGCATTTCATGATTAATCAATTTGTCAAAGCTACAAGCCGTTTCAGCTCTGAGCTGACTGCGCACATTGATTTCCACCTAAACCCCTGCCTCCCTCAGCACAATTTTGCAAGAGACGCGTTTAGAGGGTTATCAACGGAAATGTAGCGGCCAGCAACCTCAGCGTGTCAGAGCCGAGGCGAGTGGGAGCCGCTGGGCCAAATCTTATTAACTTATTAGCTCCATCCACTGATCCGATGTCTTCGGAGCATAGAGGCTGACCGTTTTTCTCACCCTGTTTAAAATAAAATGTGGGCAGAAAGCAGTCATGAGGCAGAAACTCCTCCAGAAACGTTTGCACAAGATGTCCACATTGGGGCAAAACCCAGAAGTCAGTGTTAGGACATTATGTCAAGAGTTTTATTTGGAAAACTTCAAAACTTAAAAATAGGTTTCAGACAGACTCAGATATAAATCTATTGTTACTTCAATTTGAATCATTTTGAGATTTTATTAGGATTTAGTTAGTTTGGTTTGGATTTAACAAATTTTGTAAACTAAGCACATGTTTTTTAAAAAAAAATAATCATTGAAATCAAATTTCTGTCTACAAATTAACTGACTGCAAGTCTAAAACAATATGACTTTTGTCCTTTTTAATCCACGTGTGATACTTGCATTCTTTCAATTTAAATGCAATCATTTTACAACCACCGGTACTTTCAAATTTTTGTTAATATATATAGGTTTTACTCGTAGGGCCAGAGCTGAAAGAGATAAATAGACATAAAAGTGGCATGCAGTTTAGATTAAACAGCGACTGCACAAGCACATTTATGAAATAAATAAGCAAATATTGCAGCTCTTCAAAGCTTGTTTTATTTCTCTTAAGTTTAGATTCACACACAAAAAAACTGGGCATACAAAAAAAAGCAGATTTATAGGGACAGCAATTGCTGCCCACGGCTTGGTGTTCTTTTGGTGGCGCCACTGTCAAGAGATTAGCATCTGCTATTAAAGTCTTTTTAAATCTATCAGAAAAAGAAAACGGGCTTTCTGAGAAGTCTCTCTCTCCACAAACACTGACTCATCCAACTCCCATCATACTAATAATACATCTGTATTTGTACAGTGCTTTCCTAAGTACTCAAAGATGCTTACTGGCCCCATCATGTGATTCTCTCCCTTCCTCTGTCGCACGGCAACAGCCCCCGCCGGACATCAGGCGAGCCGGTCTTGCCCCCTGGGATCTCTGTGGGAGTGTCCTTTTAGAGTCATCTCCTCCAGCTTCTACAGGCTGTTTTCTCTGGAACTTAAAAAACAACAACAAAAAAAAACACCCCCCTTCTCTCCGTAGCCATGCCGGAAACACATCCCTGTTGTTCTTTCCTCTGAATCCGTCTCCATTCCAAAAATATTCATGCTTACTGGTACATAATTGCCCATGAAATGCACTTTAGGATACCACCCAAACGAGACCGAGCTCAGCTTTCCAAATGATTACTGTAGCAGGAAATTATTCAGACTGCGGATCAATTGGCAATCTTATCTAAGCTCATAAAATAGGCCCTGAGATTTGATTAAGCATTAGGCAGAATTAGAACATTTGGCTGTCTTAGTTATTTGCAGACAGACCGATTCCTAACTCTAAGCTGAAATAACAGCGGCATGACCTGCGCATAAAGCGGAGAAAGGAAAATCAAACACATGCAAAATTAAACCAATATGTAGCGTTCACTCTCTTAAATCAAGAAGGCTCAGCAGCACAGTCAAGCGCAGGTTTTCCCATGACTCATGAAAGGTGGAAACCACAAATCATCACCTGCGAAAGATCACAAAATAGTTCTTATCTTTTCTGCTATCGATAGCCTACACATCTTTATTCCCGCCACGCTTCAGCTCGCCATTCTCCCGGCTTGTAAAACACCTTTAAGATATCTGCATTTTTGCCAATAACTCATCAACGTCTGCAGACGTCAAAACCCTACAAACACAAAATGTCGTCAGCAGCGATGACAGGTTTCTGGCCCGGGTCACACACGGATTATTACTCTTCATCTGAAGCCATAAATCAAGTCTCTTTGTTTCCCTTGTGAGATTAAATGGAAATTATGTCAATGTGAGCTGCTGCCAAACATGGCTGTGTGTAGTTTTTGCAACATTTTCTTTTAGGACGTGTGCTCTCAGCAGCCATTATGCATAAAAGTACCGGGGTTGCAAATAAAACTCTGGTCTTACCTGCTGATTTTGGAGTGAACTTGTCCCTGTTGGCGGCGCAGACGGCCAGCAGCCGATAGCCCAGGTCCAAGTCGAAGCCTTGCTGCGCTGCTACGCGGCTGACCACCTGGACCCAGTGAGAGGAGGCAGAACGGTTTTTAAAAGAATCACTGAAAAATATCATTATGACTATTTTTCAGTGGTGTTGGTGTACAGGACAAAAGTTTTAGTCGTTCTTACACCTGTTTAGGTTTAAGAGGGTTGCTGTAGTATTTAGTCACACTACAGGGGAAAAATATCTAATTTAATGGGCTTTTGTGTGACAGACCAACAGAAAGCAGGGCATATTTGGAAAGTGGACTAAAAGCTGACAATATTTTCATAATTCATTGTGAAAAACAAAATCTGAAAAGTATGGGGTGCATCTACATTTAGGTGCACATCGACTAACAGAGCTTAGACATGAAGAGCTTCATGTCTTTACCAGCTTTCCACATTTAGAGACTGATTCTGCCTTTTTTTGTAAATCACAAAAAAACTTCAAGTTCAGCAAGATTAGTTAGAGTGTCTCTAAACAGCAAATCCTGCCACATATTCTAAATCGGATTCAGGACTTTGACTGAACCATTGTAGCACATACATATGCTTTGATCTAAATAATTAAACCATAGCACTGGTTGTATGTTTAGGGTTATCGGCCTGTTGGGGGGCGCACCTTATTTATGAACTTCCACACACCATGAGGAGGTTATACAAATGTATAAATGCTGGAGCATTTATACATTTGTATTTATATATTTAATCACCTGATGGCATTTATGGTTGGGAAATGTTGACAACAAATTTTAAATAAATATTTTTAAGTTATTCCACAGGGCAGTTTCCATCAAATTCTACAAACGCTATATGTTTTTCAAACCTGAAATTCTGTACCAGTCGAACCTTCCGTCTTTATACGATGATAGTAAAAAGTAAGGGACAGACGTGACACGTTTAACTCCTCTCGAGGACGCTGCATTTCACTTTATCTTGATCTAGTGACCTTTTGGGAGCATCAAAGATCCAATTCAGCTTGAATGATGGAGACACTAAGAGTTTATAGCTTCCATATGAGTCGGTTGACAGCAGGATGAGAAGCAAATGTGGCCTAAAGGGGAACGATGACCCACTGAGAGGAAACATTAGGAGACACATCAACATGCCATCAGAGGCCATGTAAATCACCATAATGTCCTGCAACAATCCTTTGATTTACCCTCACCATTATCAGCTCAAAGAGAGCTCCTCAAATCATGATGAGCCTTCAGGACATACAAGGTTCTGTTTGGACCCACTTCGAGATCCTGTCCTTTCAACTTCCCGCCGTCACACTCCGAGACGAGTTCTGAGGCTGCGGAGCTGAACTCTGCCGCATGCACCGTGTCATTATCTCCAGTAAATATAGTCCTGACGTGACACCAGCTCAGGATACGTACATCTGGGCTTTATTTAGAGGAATGTCCCATTAAGCAGAAGAAATATGAGCGGAGACGGCCAAATTAGAATCCGAGCTACTGAGGGGACGTTTTCCTAAATGGTAATTTCAGTGTAAAAAGCGGTTCCAATTCCAGGTCTTTAATTGTACACAGTAGGTGGAGTTGAGGTGGGTTTGTCCTCCACAGGGCCAACATGTGTGTCATATCTTATACATTAAACCAGCCGTGTGACTGTGACACAAGCGGCTTCACTGTTCAGGAGTAAATTGTGACAGAACATTTGTATCATCCTCAGATGGTGATTGACTGAACAGTTCTCTGAAAGAGTTGGAAAGCTTTGGATATTATTTTATATTCCAACCCCTGATCTGTCGGCTGAGTTCCTTGGTCTCCATGATGCTGTTTGTTCACTAATGTTCTCTAACAAACCTCTGGTGCCTTCACAGAACACATGTATTTATACCAAGATTGAATGACACATAGGGAAAGTCTGTTTGTAAGTTAAGTGTAAACATATATATATATTTTTAAGGGTCTTAGAGTAAAGTGGAATGAATACAAATGCATGCCACATTTCCCCATTTTTATTCGGTTAAAAATCTTAGGAAATTATGCACCACTTACTTTTTTTCTCTCTCTCTTTTTGTTGGTCTGCCACATGAAGTCAAAAAACGCCACAAAACGCTTTGTACTTTTTACAAGACACTGCAGGTGAAAACATGAAATCCACGGGACGGAGTGCTGTGTAATTTTGCAATTACATTAGATTAACTTGGGGTCTACAGAGCTCATAAACTAAAAGGAAGAAGCCGCGACATTTTCACGGCAGGACACAAATTGAATTGGCAGAATGGAGGAGAAGTCACCTGCTGGTGCACATTAAAGCAGCGACAGAAGCAGTCGCTCGATGTGTCACAGTGGCTTCGCTGACTTTCGTGCACTGCTGTAGGGGATACAGGCTGCACTTAAAGGCGCAACGTATTTTTCTTTCATCTGTTGCTAGCAGCAGCGCGTTAAAGCAAAGGCGGCAGGTGAGTGAAACCTCTGCAGTCCACGATAGTGTTCTTTTTGAGGGTCTTTTCTGTATCCATGGCAATAAAGGGTCATTTCAAGACAAAAAAAAATATTTTCTTGCCACCAACCATTGCATTAACACTCGACTTGATTAGTTGTTTTATTTTTCATTAAATTCACCAGCCTCCACATAAGCTGTTAATGAGGTCACGGAAAGGAGGATAAATCTGAGTGCTTCCTCTTGAACAAAGTGCTTTTTTTTTTTAAATACCCAGTGACCTTATGGAAGATCAAGCAAGAAAACATTAGCTGTCTTCTGTCCCTGAGAGAGTTACGCAAAAGAGCCGACACAGCAGTTGTTTTTAGCGTCCTTGAAACAACGAGAGCGAGGCTGCGGGGCGGAGCTGGGGACTCACCGTTAGGCATCCCATCAGGCTTTGCTCAAAGGGGCGCTGGAAAGCTCGGGGGTCTCCGCACCAGTCCAGCAGCTCCGTCGCCGCTGTTTGGAAATTTGCTGGATTTTGTAAGTGCTGTGAGGAAACAAAAAGGACAATAAGGACAATAAAACTGCAAAGTGTGCTGAAAATCAATAAGCTGCTGTTTAAAAGCAGAACAGAAGACGGGCGACGGGCACAACCACATTTACTGTCCAGCTATAAGAAAAGAAAGAAGAGATGATGGTTAATAAAAACGGCGAAAATGTTTTCTCGACGATTACAAAATGAGTCAAAATTTACACCACTAGTTCAGAAGTGTCACCAAAGGAGGGAATACCCTCCCGTTTGTCAAACAGCCTTACAGGTGAATCTCCAAAAATGAGAAAATCAATAAAACCTCATCTGTATCAGAAATTCAATTAAAAAGTACAACTATATATGATATAGATTTATTCCGCACAGAGTGATTTACATTTCTTAATTCGTCGCCTAATTACAGCTTACAGTTGATGAAAGCCCCACAATTCAGTTTCTCAGCAAACAAGAATATTTTATAGGTCCTATGAACAAAACAATGCTGAGTCGTCCAACAGACAGGCATCGATACCGTCGACAAGGAGGGTATGCCACCAGCTGCTTTGGTTAAAAGAAAGCTGCTTGTTCACAGAATGCTGTGCCCTAAATTTTCGGAAAGTTTAGTGGAGGGGCAAAGTGTGGTATCGCACTGTGTGATTTGTTAGTTAGCTGGTCTGACTTGAACGTCACAGAAAAATTATATAATATTATCAAGAAAAACATGAGACACCTGAGCCAACCTTGCAGACAAACTGAAGGCTGATATTAAAACAACCTGGGATTTCTTAACTCTTCAGGGAGAAACAGGTTTATTAATTATCTCCAATGACACACCACATTGATGGTGCCACTATTATCACTATTATTACACTAGTATTTACAGAACTTCCCACTATTCACTGAAATTTTTTGACAGCATAATGGCTGCCATTTGTAGAGCAGCCAATCCAGGATCAACATTAATTTTTCATGCCGCTGATTAGACGGCTCAAGAGTAAGGAAGAGTAGAGACGTAAGCTGCTGCAGTAGTGTTAAGATTGTTTCCACTAATGTATTAAATATTGATGATGTGTGCGTTTCACTTCATAAACTGAATTGTGGGTTTGCTTGAGACCCCCATCTTCACAGCAACAATCCTGACCACGGTTCTGTTTTAAAATACTTTAGAAAAGAAATAGAGAAAATGGATCTACCCATCACAACCGGACACTTCAGCTGTGAAAGCTTTATAAACCTCAACATAAACAGCACTCAGGAGTAATCTGGAGCCTTTACAGAGATCACGCACAGAAACCTTTACAGGGCACTTGCTCCAAACAGGGACAAATGGACTCCCACTCCACGAAATCAAAGGTAAATAGAGTGGGTTGTCATCTTAAAGCGAACCACTGTCTTCTTAATGTGTGTGTGTGTGTGTGTGTGTGTGTGTGCTTTGATTTCACTGTCAGAGAGCTGCTTTTTTCCTGCTTGCTCTTTAGGGGGCAGCAGAGGTCAGGATTTGATTAGGCGGCTTTCGTATCAGTTTGTGAAGCTGGCATTTGACAGGGGGAGGGGGGAAGATGAAACCAGGCTCCTTTATTTTCTTCTTTTTGTCTGTGACTGTGATACGCTAAGGGAACTCATGTTGAAGTGAGACGTGGCAGAGTTCCAGTGCATGCAAGTTTCTGAAGGTGGTTAAAGTGAAACACATACAGATGCTAAATTTAGGAGAGTCTCTGGAAGCTAGACAACACGCGCAATCAGCGCACCGGGGATGAAGCGGGAGAGAGGAGGAACATGTTGGAAGGGAGGGGAGAAAGAAAGCACACACCGCCACTTGGGCTTGAAGTGATTACTGTTCTTTGCACTCGGAACAATTGGTCCCACCAGTGTGGCTGTCACACGGAGTGCTTGGCACTGCCATGCCACAGATGTTCCCCTCTTTATGGCCAAAAAACCACCAATCAAACCTAAACCAGTGGCCAAGAAAACACCCTCCACCCACACCGCGACTATCGCTCTCTTTCTCGCTCTGACTCAACATTTGCACACCAGTCAAAGCTCGGCTCAGTTCAAGGGGGGAAACAAAGATGGACAGGACGTGCAGCGTCCTGAGACTCGTACACAGCCCTCCTCTGTAGTCGCGTCTGGAAAACAACAAGCACATCTGCAGCCTAACTGGAAGTGACAGAGCGTGCGATCTGGCAAACACGCTCTCTCCATTCAACAAAATAAAAAAATAAATTTAAAAAAATGCTGCTGTTCTACATTCATCGGCGCAACAGAGAAACATATTAATGGAGACAATTAACCCAGGAAAGGGAGCTCAGCAGCACCGAGACAAAAACAGCTGTGCGGTCTAAGCAGCAGCGGCGGCAGCTCCACTTTATCTTGAAATATTGGTGCTAAGGAGTTGGAGGAAGTGCTCCTGCAGGGAGAGGACAGTTTGCAGGGTTCTGCAGAGCCTTCCACCACATGTATGCATCACCAGAGAGTAGAGTTTGACAGCAAACCAGCTTTCCCACTGTTAGAGGAAAATAGTGTCTCCAGAATAGATACCAGCAGTATCAGACAACCCATCTTTCTCCCAAAGTATTCACAACGGTGCAATTCAGAGATGCGAGAGAAAAACAAACTGTCAGGGAAAATATGTGCCGGGGTGAAATCAGATTGCCGTTTTTAGCATCTGCTTGGAGGTTAAAACCCGAGCAAATGCAGTTGCTCTTCTGTGTGCGAGCTCTCGAAGGTTAAACGACGTGTTCCTGTGAGGTCGTTGCTTTACAAACTCTAAAACAACACGCAGCGGCTTGCAAAAGCATTCAAAAGCTTGAACTTTTCACATTTTGTTATGTTACAACCGCAAAGGTTTTATCTCCTACACCAAAGTAGTGCATAATTGTCAAGTGGAAGGAAAATGGCACATGGTTCTCAAACTATTCTTACAAATAAAAATCTGAAAACTGTAGCATACTCTCTACGCTATGCAAGTTGCGAAGTGTCATTTGTGGCAAAAATGTCACCAATGACAAAGCTGTACGTGTAGCTGACTTGGACTCAGGATGATAAACTTGAGATCTGACTTGAACTTTACCCCTAAAGTCTTAAAAAAAATGTTCTTGGACTTTTGCACACTTTAGCGAGGTAATGCCTACACTTCTCAAGGCCAATAGCACTGTGTTTCTTTGTCTTACCAAAGAGAAACTAACATTCTGCTCCAGTTTCTTAAGTAAAAGATCCATTTATTCATCAGATAGCATTTGGCTGAGTTATTGTTTAAATATTCCATTATTGCAATTTTACAACGGAACAGTAATTTAAGAATTACCACAGCAATGATTTTCTGATCAGACTTTCAACCCTCTGATTCAATCACGCTGACGGATTCCAATTTCCTCCACTTTATCATCACGCTCAGCAGCAATTCATCATTTGAGCAACAAAATCAATTTGTTACCCTGTCCGCCGCTCCGGCTGGGAGCAGTCACACGGACGTGTCGCATCTTCCAGGAAGCAACACTTAACAAAAGGCCGCGCTTCATTTGTATTCCCGTGCCTTTCTTTGAGATGCCAAAAAATTTCCAGCGCCCGCGCGCGCTACAGTTTCAATTAAAGCAAACAGCTGGATTGGTTTACAATATTTCCTTAATTATTTTAATAGCTTGAATATTGGACAATGGGGAGCGAGGGAGGGGGAGAAGATAGCGAGTTAATTGTTCTGATTCCCCTGATGATCATCTTTGTGCGCGGGGAGGAGAATAGACGGCCAGCTGAATGGGCTCGCCGCTAGTCTAATTGGCAGGACATAAATGGTATTTATTATGCGGGCCTTCCAAACCCTGATTGTCTGCAGCACAAAGCTCGCCTCTATTAGCAGGGTGCTGGCTCTTACTGGTCGATTTGAAATGACCCCACGCTTTAACCATTTATTAGATAGACTGGAGGCCTACTCGTGTGCCATGGATCTCTCTAATTGGTGTGTTTACCCCCACGCTGCCTCCTCAGGCGCCAACGTCGGGATGTATTTGTTTAAATTTTTGTCCTGCCGGGTTAATACGTTTAACCTCGAAACATTTGAGCTGTGTAAACTGTTGTTAGACACCAGCAAACCCCTTTACTGCACTTGTGTGAACCCGCTTTAATAGACCCTCTCCACGTTCATTACAACCAGCGGAGTGGATATTGAATTATTTAGCGCCCTGCTGCGATAAAGGTAGCCAGGGTGAGGACTGAGAGTGTTTACCTCTCTTCGTCTTATTACTTAAAAACATCAAAGCCACATATTGTCTCAAGCTGCTCCCCCACTGGATGAAAGGATTTGTCACGGACATGTTTAAGTACGACGAGCACCACCTCAACGGCCTACTTTGTATCGTTCCGAGGGACCTCGGTGCTGAGCCGAGAAACAAATGTTGCCGTTGGTTTAAGAGTCGGGTTCAGACCCCCGCAGTCTGGGCTTTACATGACTGTGTGTCTGTGCAATTCTTGCCGGTGATTGGTCCCACAGTAAACTGCGGAAAAGTGGGAACAAAAGGATTTGTTGGGAGTCAGCGGTGGTGGAGGGGTTGGTGGAGGAGGATGGAGAGCTCCTGCTCTTTGACCCTGGTCAGTAACCCGAGTCACACCAGAGTTCTGACAACAGGAACCAAGCAGGTTAGTCACTTTACTGCGGTCAAGTGAGAGTGCTGAGGAGCATTCTGACTCTGATGGTTAGGCTGATCATTTTCTACGGTTCGTCCTGCTGTAGAGTTAAAGAGTCATTTTGCAATTAAAATGACGTACACAAAGTGATTAGAGAATATTTTCTTCACAGCTTTAAAGGCTGCATGTATGGTAAGTGTATACTATAAGTCTCAAAGAAAATCTGACACATAAACTAGTATGAACTTAGCAAACCTGGACATTTTGATTCTAAATGAGTGAAACTGAGCCTTTTCTTTTTTCTTTTTTGCAGATTTTTAACGACCAGCATGTCCACAAAAATGTGCCATATAGCTTTTTTTTAAGGTATTTGTCCTGATAGGGAATTTGTGAACAGCTCATAAGTTTTTCGCCGTGGCAAATAGGGCTGTATAATAATATTGATATCACGATATATATCGATATTTTCTTTCCTAGAAAAAAAAAATCGATATTCATCCGCAAGTATTGTAACATCCTACTGTCATCTTGCTCACTCACTGCTTGCTTCGCCGGGAGAGTGATTCGGTCATCAGGCTTAGAGTGATTCCTTCAGATGTTAAGTGTCAAGGTTTTAAAGTCATCAAACTATTCAGAGCAGCTACTTGGTTCACTTTATTTACTTTACAAATGCATGTAAGCTACAGTTTGTACTGTTTCAATTACTAGAAACATGTTTTCTCACTTCTTTGATTAATTTTGTCCAGCTGTCGACTTTAAGTCTGTGTCCAACCAGAGCCAGGTATCATGTAGTTGGTGCTTTTAATCAGTTTTCAGTTATATTAGTTTAATCCAACTTTATAACAGTCACAAAATGTCACCAAAATCATTCTGTCCCTCTAAAATCTTCCAGAAAATCGCAAAAGTGTTGTATGGGTTGCTGAATATCGCAATATATATCGTATCGTGGGCAGAATATTGTGTATCGTGAGATTATTGTATCACTACACCCTTTGTGGCAAAGAAGCTTTCCAACTTTAAAGACTCGAAACTCATCAAATAAATAATCAAAAGACAAGTGGAAATTGAATACAAAACATACTGCAAACACACTCAACAATTAGAAGAACTGTTTGATTGTTGTAGAGGAAAAAAAAAAGGAATCTCCAATTCCTCTGAGTTTGTAGTGGGTGTTGTTAACAGCCGGTAAACCTCTTTCCCAGCAGAGCAATAGAGGAGAGTGGTTGATTTTTAGACCTTTGATGAGGTGGATAAGATCAGCTTCACATGTAAGTATCAACTAATCACTGATCTCCCGAAATAAAAAATAAAAAAATAATAAAAAATGGAGCTAATTTATTGGTGCACCCCTATTTTAAATTAAACATAACTAATTTTTTTTTCCCACCACTTAAACACCTTTCACATATTGTATTGAGAAATGTGAGACTCCTCTCCTTTTTCCTATCAGAAACACACTTCTCGGCTGAATGAAAATAATTTTCATTTCAAATTCGCCGGGGGTTCCGAACGATTTTGGGGGCATAATTTTAAAACAACATCGCCGCCGGAAGCAAGCTCGAAATCAGACTGCAGAATGAGAACCGGTGCCGTTCCCCTCCGCCTCACCTGCTTGATACACTGCAGACGATCATTGGTCTGCTGAATGTGTCTGTCCATCGACGGAATCGAGTTCATGTTGATTGTCCCCGTCTGGCCTCTATCTGCCAGCCATTAAACTGGAGAGTTCTGTAACAGAAACACAGACAAGTGTTAAGGCTCAGCTCCAAGGGAAGCTGCTGATCACATCACCACCAGGACACAGCCTCCCTCCCTCTCGCTCTCTCGCTTCCTCTGTGTATGTGTGTATGCTGTGAGTCAAGCAGGGAGATATTGATTTGGCAGGTGACAAGCACCTCGCAGAGCCCAAAGGATGACATTCCCTCTCAGCTCCTGTGACACCCTTAACAAGCCCCGGCGGTTGGCCCCCGTACACCTTTGGAAAAGACACGCTGGACTTAAGGCAGGATGTCTGGCCGTGTTTAAAGTGCCTCTGGGTGAAAATGAACCGAGGTAGGGAGGGACACACACACACACACGCAAACATAATGCGTCAAACCTCACAGTCTGTCAGCATTATCTCAGAAAACTGCATGAAGCTCCTCCATCCTGCTCTGTGGGAACATTAACTTGGCATTTGGCTCTCTGTTTACATTACTTAGCCATTATGTAATCTTTGGTTAACAATTATCCGTATGCTGGGCCCAGATATGTTCTACATATTTTTCCTCCTCCTCCTCTTGTACTCGCTCTACCAGAGTTCCTCTAACGAAACTCCTTACAGCGCACTATTGATTCTGAAGCCGGAGCTCATGGAAGCCCGTTCTCTTTCTTTTCATCCTGGAGAATAATTTTTCATGTAGGCCAAACAATGGGGTTGTGATCCGACATACTACACAGGATTATCGAGAGTAAAAAAAAAATAAATAAAAAATATTACAAGCTGAACTGAAGGTTATCAGTTTTGCCTCTGGGAGACTGATTTAATGCTGCGTTCAGTGTCAAATAAATATTACAAAACGGTTGTCGGCTATAACTCAGAGTGACCTGCATCTCAAAGTGGAGGGGTTAGTGAATTAATGGGCACATTTATGAGGAGTGAAGAGCGTCGCCTCCCCTCCTCTCCCCCTCCTCCATCCTTCCATCTACTGGTGTCTCCATCTTTCTTTCTGCTGCTGCTGCAGGGCCATCTCATCCCCCACGCTCCTCCCTCCCCCTCACCATCTCTCTCCATTACCAATATCACAGTGAGAAATTTCCCTGCACAAAGTACCTGCGAGATGACGGGAGAGGGCGAGAGAGGGGGGAGAAATAAAAAGAGAGGAGGCAGCATGCTGCACCACACTGATAATGCTCACTTAGGGGTCTCTAGCTGGATTTAACGGCAGGGCCGGTAATCTACTCCACTAGACAGCTAAAGAGCTTTTATGCTACCTATTGGAGCTGCTCATGCCTGTACTTGAGAGGAGAGAAGGGCACATGAGTGCATTCCTCTCCATAAATTAGAAAGCTCATAAAGAAAAAGAGACATAGGAGGATTTTCTTTTTCTCCTTCTCTCCAATTCCGCGTTTGCCGATGAAAAGTATCTGTTTGCTCACATTTCTGGAGTCCTACGCGCCACTCGCACTAAATAACTTTGTGATGGGAGGAGGAGAGCACATAGTTGATGACATGGGGTGTACAATAATATAATTGGATATGACGGGAGGCAACTTACAGCACCACAAGGGACAATATGATGTAATAAATCACTTAAAAATGATACAACGCGATATTAGTTGATATTTCTAACAGAAATAGAAGGTGGACTCTGGACGGGTCACCAGTCCATCACATGGCAGCACAAAGACACAGGACAAATAACCATGCATGCACACTCATGCCTAATGGCAACTAAGAGAAACCAAATAGTCCACAAGTCATGTTTTTGGGATGTAGGAGGAAGCCGGACTACCCAGAGTGAACTCGTGGATGCACAAGGATGATCAACAAATTTCATGCAGAAAGACCCCAGACAAGTAATCAACCCTAGGACCTTCTCGCTGCAAAACAGCAGAGCTACCAACTGCTTGATTGTGCAGGCCCGCAAATGAAACGGTGTAAGGCAGAGAAGATAGAAGCTGAAAAAAATCCACAAGACAAAGCAAACACAACACAGTTTCTGCATGTTTAAATATGTTTTCTAAAAAGTTGGCATTTTGTTGTCTATTGTGAAGTATTTCCTTTACGAATTTAAAAGTCTTATATTAAAAATAGTGACTGTATTGTAAGGAGTTGTGCTTAGACTGTTAGATTTTGTTTTTGACAAAACACATAAAGTGTGTTCCACAATTGATTTTGGAAAAGTGTGTGTGTGTGTTTTCAATTAAAGTTGCCGCATACAGTTTCTCAATGAATAAAGCATCCATTTTCAATAAAAATTTCCTCTCTCTCTCTATTATATATATATATATATATATATATATATATATATATTATATATATATAATATATATAAACAATGAGGAGCATCCATTGCCTCGCTATATCCCCCAGGTGTGCCCCTCTATAGTTCTCCCAGTTCCTCTAAGTGTCGCTAGACAGAGGACTGATGCATGGCGCCCGCCATCACCCTCCACCACCAGCAGGTGTCTCCCTGGCCCTTCAAAGGCCCAGCCTGTGGCACAAAGAAGGCGGAGTGGTGTTACTTTAAGCCTTTACAAGCTCTACAAATCCTCAGCTGCTGCTTCCTAACAGGGCCCACTCAGCCCGGCACTGCCTGTCTGACCTTGTGGTTATTGATGAGCGAGTCGACCTGCTCTCTCCGGCTCTCTCCTCTCTTCGTCTACTCCTCCTCCTCCTCTTCCTTCTCCTCTCCCCCACTCCATGTCATCTCTCTTACCTCCAGCAGTGAGTTAAAATGAGGGGAAACAAAGGTCTGAGTGTCATTCACCTCCATGTTTTTTCAGTTACAGACATTTTTAACTACAGTTTTGATCCAAAGCCTGCGTCCACACATCGACATCTATTAGCTTCTTAAGCTCAAAATTATATCAAGCATATGATGCGAGTGTGTTGGGGAGTAATTGAATTTCCAGATATTTTCTCTTCCTAATTAACACTGGTCCTTTGTTACATCTTTTGTAACTAACGAGAGCCAATTTAAAGATTAAACCTCTGATGAGGTGCAGATAATAACAACAAGAACCAATTATAAGCTTCAGCCTATTTACATGCTCTTTTCAGATGTTATCATTCCTTATTTTCTCCGTGACTCTCTACCTGTGATCCTATTGGATTCAGATAGGAATCCCGTCTGCCGTTGGTGAGCGCGCAAGGGGGAAATCGGTGCAGTTCTGTGCCTTACTTGAGCTTAATTTACTGCAAATTGCACGGCAGGCGTTGCACAACAAGTAGAGAGCTGTGGATTCCTACACAACAAAAGACACATGGTGTGGGTGTGTGTGCGCGCAAGAGACCAGAGTGGGAGGGAGGCAGAAGGAGGGAGACCCGCTTTCCTTCCCCTATTCAAGCGGGAGCTAAAATATATGTATTGAGTGGGAGCTGTAATAAAACGAAACGGGTGAGGAGATGCAGGCCGGGAACAAATATGAAAGGCAGTGGAGTATGGCGGCAAGGCGATGGAGCACCACCGGAGGATTGGATGAAATTATCTCTTTATAATCAGGGGGCTTCTGCATGGCTGCCTCCTCCATTGCCCGGTGACAGATGAGGCCTACCCCCTTCAAATGGGCTTTTTCGGCATGCTATCAAGCCCACCTCTGGGGTAAAACAATGTTTTCTCTCCTCCCCTTTGTACGACTACTTTAAAGCTTTGTTTCCACTCGGCACCCCGAGAAGCTCCGCATGTAAGGCTTTGAAAGTGGCCGTGAATTTAATTTAATTTAATTTAATTTAATTTAATGGCAAAATCGAGGGACGAAAGGGACTGAGGAACGGTGATGCTGAAACAGGTCACTGCAGCGCAGTAAAACGGGGCCGAATCACCAGTTAGGGATAAGAAAAACGTTGTTTCAGACTTCCGACCCTCCGGATTCTTCAAAGTGCGTCTCTGTTGTGTTAATGTGACGAGCTGTGCGCCGCTGCTCTGTGGGATAAACCGAGAGGCAAAGCAGAGTAGACAATGATTAGCTTTATCCCGCCATCACTGCAGAACAAATGGATCACAAACCCTCTCCACTGAGCTGTTGAGGCGCAGGGAAGTGGTAAACAGATTTAATTTATTCACATAAACGGCTTGTGAACCGAAACAGTCAGGCTTGTCGGGGAGGCCAGCCACGCTGTGGGAAAATGATAGCTTCTGGAGTTTTGCACGTCTTTCATGCTCATGCGGTTTAGACCACTGTACTTCCTGACTAAAAGAGATGCGATGATCAGATTTGGCAGGACGATAACGATTCTGGATTCACTTTGGGTTCGACTTGCCTCCAGCTCACTAAAACGAGACAATACACAGCACGAGGTGCACGAGACTGACACGAGACGTGATCTGGACAATGTTTTGGGGATAACTGTGACTCCTCGTTTTTGGTTTTTACAAATAATGCGACGCTTTCACAAATCAAAAACTGTGTTTTCAAGAATTTGCAGTTTTGAAAAATCCAGAACAGATTTGACTCACATAAGAAGCCTCCCGGATATCTTGTTTTTATACTTGTCTCACTCATTCTAACACTATCCAATACCAAAAGAAATTTGTTTTTGTGTTTTTCAAAAAAACAGACTGAAAGGTTTCATCAGTCTCAAATTCCGTTTTTACATATATCTGTTTAAGGTACAACAGTTCTGTTCATTTTTGATATGTCTAATAAAGAATTGGCCTCTGGGTTGTCTGTTACCTGGCTGCAGAAAATGAGTTTAGTTATTGCTTTTATTTATATTCCATTAACAATCAAACTGCGAGAAATAATTTATTGTTGAAAAACGGAACGGAAGACCTGCTCCTGTTTGGGTTTTTGACTTATGCAAGGAAATAAAACTTTGCATGGGTTGTTGTTGCGGTTGCCTTCCAATCCATCACAGCATCTCGCAAAAGAAAGGCTGGGGATCAGTAGTATTTTAAGTTTTTAACCAGACATTTTTTTACGTTCAATAAAGCCACTGATCACCAGTCAGAGCCAGTCAAGGACAAATTAAAAGTACAAGTCAGACAGATTGTTGTTCTTGATATATCTTGCTTACTTCAGTTTGCAGAAAGCTTACTTTATTTACAAGTTTCTTCGGGGTTCCGCCACCCCCCAACATTGAGAAAAGGTGGGAATATGGCGACCGGAAGCCATGCTGGCCCATTATACCGACCACACACACTCTCACAAACCCTCACACATCTCTCACCTTCCCCTGAGTGCTGGACCTGCATCATGATACCATAACAACACCCTCAGTCACTCCTAATGTGCTTTACAACAGCACTACAGGCAGGGTGTTACACCTCCGCAAAGCAGTGCGAAACACCCCCCAAAACCGGCGCACACGCACACACACACACACACACACACACACACACACACACACACACACACACACACACACACACACACACACACACACACACACACACACACACACACACACACACACACACACACACACACACACACACACACACACACACACACACACACACACACACACACACCTCAGTGATTGAAAGCTACTAAGCCAAGCCCTGCTGACACTATTAAAACAGAGCAAGGTGGCCTGAGCAAAGAAATCAGCATCACTCTCCTGCACCTTATGGGGACACGCTGCTCAAGGTGACGGTGTCCCTGTGAGTCATGTATTGTAGGTGAATTAAGCAATAAAGGAGTAATCTGTGCCATCATTGACTCGGGTTCGGCTGTTTGCAGCACTTGCTCTAGGGTGATAAAGATGAGGGAGGAGGCGGAGGAGAAGGAAGCATCTCATCACACTCGTGATTTTAATGAGCTTTGATTCTGAGACGTGTCTTGTTTTCTTCCGACTATCGGCTGAGAAAACCCCCTGCCTACGTCCCCCGTCCTTTAATTATCTCAGCATTGTAAAGAAGCATTTTTTTCCCTCTTTCTGCCCCGCCCCCCCCCCCCCTCCCCCAAGTGTTTAGCTGAAGAGGGCACCTCTGGGACTCCAGGTGTCCGCCTGGTGAGTGGCCAGGCAGGGACAAAGCTGTGTTTGTTGGATGGTGGAGAAAGAGGATGGAAATGTGTACGAAACGCTGCCGTTTCCATTGTTGCTTTGCAGAATGTGCCATAATCCCCCGGCAGGCTCCATCCAGAGCTGGCACGGAGGATAAAATGAGCTGCCTCCTGCCCGTCCCACCTCCCCCCTTCCTTTCCTTCACACACATATGGACATGCAGCCACTCCAGTGCACGTGCACGCTCTCACACTTCCCCACATGGCTCCCTAACAGGCTTGGGGATGGATTTCTTTTATTTAATGTGGTTTGGTCTGCAGATCCAGAGGCGACCGTGAACGAGGGCGGACTTGCCATCGTGCCACTTCACCCGCACATAATCTAAAGGAGCCCTGCTGCGACGGTCGCTGCTCACTGATCTCTCCCGTTTTCCCTCCGTCTTTCCCAATCTCCCTCATTCCCTCCCTCCCTTCCTTCCTTCTTTGCCCTCTCACATTTTCTTTTTTTTTTTTTTCCACCACAGCTCACATAAGCAAGCCTCCCGGATTCCTGCGGGAGCCCCACGTTCAGTACACAGAGATTGTTCAGCCATCAGGCACATCTGCAGCATGATTAGAAAAGCAAAGGGAGCACAGTGGTGGAAGCAGGAGGGTGGGATGGTAGAGGCCACCCCTTCCCTTACTTTTTTTTTTTTTTAATAGAAGCAGAAAACAGAGGGCCGGGATCATAGAGGGGCCCAAGCAATATCTGTTCTCTATCCAAGTGTAACGTTTCACCAAGTCTCAGAGGGCCATCTCCATCTGTAATATCTGCAACTAAAAATCACGTCACGGAAAAGTCGCCAAGGAAAAGTTCTCGAAAAGCTCAATAGCAAACAACCAACATTTTTTAGGGATAGGGATTTAGTGATCCCTGGGGACAAGAGCATCCAGCTGTTCTGAATGAACTGCACCCAGTAACTACATGTAATCATATACCTTGATTTTATCGATGTGTATTGATGTTCCCTTGGACCCAACAATGTGGAAATAGTAAAAATTCCAATTCTGACCAAACAGATCATTTTTGGGGGGCTTTAAACATCTTTGGTCAGAATTGATGTCACAATAATTCCCAAATTTAATTTCAAACAGAAAATGTTTGCTCTGATTTCTTATGCTAAGGAGTTCCTCAGGGCTACACATTAGAACCACTTTATCTAAATAACTGGTTATGAAAAAAAAAAATCAGCTCGACTGCAGAAGGCCTGCTATACTGGATAGGCTCTTCTCTGCTTAAGAGTATTTTACAAATGTCTGTTCCCGGAGTCAGAACAGGAATGTTTAAGCACACCTTAAGTACTTCAATATTAAGCACACTAAGTCAATTTTAATGGAAGAAAAGGATAAGTTCTGCAAGCAGTTAGTCTGAATATAACTTGTATTTCTATTCAGCATGTTTGGCTTAAAGTTAAGTGGTGTAATAAAAACTCCTCCAATCTTTCTCCTGTTTAGAAGAGTTCCCAGCCACATGTGTGCAGCCTCTGCCTCTCCCGTTTGCTCCTCAAAAACAGCTACTCTTTTAATTTCCTTCCACCAAGAGCATCAGAGAGGAGGGGTAATCCTCTTGGGGCGTCGGAGGCAGCAGCGTAGATGAGCCACGTTTCAGTGCGAGCACCACCAAACGCACAGCGGCGTGGAGCTGTCCAGCTAGCCACGCGAGTTCCTCTCCGTCAAAAGCCCCTCGCTTTTCTCCTCCGCAATCCTCAAGGAGTTTTGGAAGTACGAGAGGATGATGAAACCGGCGAGAAGAAGTCTGAACCTGCAGCTATTGCTCATCGCTGCTTCCATCATGCCAATGCAACACTATCGCAAAAGTCTAAATGTTAGTGCAGAGAGTCGATTCAGTTTCATTTTTAGTGAGTGATACTGGTGCAGATACTTCATCTAATTCTCCCCGTCTCCAGGTGGATTTTTAGGTGTCCCTCCCTGTGATTGGCTGTTCATTTCATTCCATTCCACGTACCGCGCTTAATCCGACCAGCTAAAACTTTGAAATTGGGGGTAGTTGGCAAAGAGGAGATATGTTATGAGGTCTGAAGCAGAGAGAGACTGATATCGCTGGGCGGGGGTGAGGAGTGACGGGCGAGTTCGCAGGATGCATGGAAAAGAATTCAAAGAAGGCTGAGAGCAAACCGCGAGCATGCTTGCGTGCTCAGTGCCTTACAAGTGTTCAGAGTAAAAGAGTAGCACTGATAAGCTTATGTTTTGGGCTGTCTATGTTGCCCGAGGAGACAGAGGACCTCCTCGTCTCCTTTGAGCCGGAGGCCTTCTGCCTTTTGGTTGACTTTGAGTGAAAAGGAGGAGAGACACAGAGAGAGTGAGGGATTTTTAAATAGTGCATGAGCTCAACCCGCTCGGACACTGATGGACAGCAGCAACATGAGCTTTCTGTTTCACGCAGGAAGCCTTGTGAAGACACGCCATTAATCTGCCAGACCTTATCGTGACCTTACCAACGTCTCCTGCAAGAAACGTGCCCCTATTTCTCTTCCTCTGTTGGGAGGTGCAAGTGCAGACGACTGACTACACCTATTAGACATGTTGCTTGTTATATTAACACTTGTCCATAACATTTAAAAGTGCAGGAATAAGAAGCTGCAAAGCTATAAGAGACGTCAAAAATTGTTCTCCTCCTAAAAGTCTGTCCTTGCATTTTACTCTGGGCTTTAAGAGCCCTGTTTGGTTTGAAAGTAGGAGAAAGAAAGTATGCAGAATTTTCAGGCAGCACATATAGGATTAACGAGATGGCAGATAACCAGGTTGAAGAAAGGCATGGATGAACTATTCCTCATGCTTACAAATTTCTATTATTTAGTAATATCTCAATAAAAAATGTAGTTCTCAAAAAAATCTTCAGTGTGCCTGAATGTCTGTATACATTGAAAGTGCTGACGGATCTCAGTCACTTATGCACATAAATGTTCTGTATTTCAACATTGTATTTTGCAGGGTAAACAAAAGACAGAAACATCCATTTCTTAGGTAGCAAAGTTTAGCAACTTTATGCAGGAAAAACCAGTATATGTTTACCTCTGGTGTGTAAAAAAAAAGAAAAAAAAAAAAAAAAAAAAAGGTTTTATTGCTGCAATGCCTCTAAAAATGTCACTGATAATTAAGAGCATTTCTGATCTTTACAAGCTGTTTTTAAAATCAATACATATCAGGTAATTTATACTCTTCTATATTATTTTATGGTCTTTTGAGAGATGCCAGTCTGCTAGGCGCATGCATAATTTTGGGCTTAGGTGTTGGTTACAATTTCAGAAACTATATGTATTTCTAACTTCACTATATTAAAATATAGTACAAGAACAAATCATATTTTGTGTCTTGACCATGAATTGTTCGGTAATAAATTATGAACATTAACATAGTTTTACATGTGTAAAGTGAACATAGAACTTGCTCTTGTTCAGGCTGAACCTGGAGATTACAGGGTAAAATGCCTTCAAAATGACCAATGCATTTTGGATACATTGTCTTTTTTTGTAAAGTAAAGGAAACTAAGCTACTTCCTGTCAAGAGGATGATGGGTAAAAGTTTTGTATTTTGTCATGCCATACTTTTTCTACCACCAACGCAATTGAAAAGGTTCAATTTCTATTTTCTGACATTGACTCATAAAAAAAAAAAAAAAAAAAAAAAAAAAATCAGATTTTCCATATCCACAGCCCCTTTGATAGCCCTCGGAGAGCACTGATTTCATATTAACAGTCATCAGTCCCTGCAGAGAGGCGACTATCGTTCCACAAATGTGTTCAATTAAAGAGCAGAGAGCTTGGAGAGGGGCAGCGAGAGGCTGTTCCCTGTGCCCGTTTGATCTGGATTTACCTAATTGGTCGATGACGACACGTTACCAGACAGGCAGGCGCTTGATCCGCAGTCAGCAGCGAGCCGACCTTTTCCACCCTCCCCATCACCAGCGATGTCCCTTACGCCCCCTCCGTGACCAGACGGCCTGTGTCTGCGTGTAAAAAAGGAGAGTGTGGGGGGCTGTGTGGGCGGCGAGTCGTGTGGGAGGAGGGCTGATTTAGAGGTTAGGCAGCAGAGCCTGTTGTAAATCTGTGTCACACATCTTCCTTTTGGAGCCACGGACAACAGACACAACAGACACACACACCACACACACACACACACACACACAAAACACACACACACACACACACACACACACACACACACACCACACACACACACACACACACACACACACACACACACACACACACACACACACACACACACACACACACACACACACACACACACACACACACACACACACACACACACACAACACACACCACACACACACACACACACACACACACACACACGATGAATCCCATGTAACGTGCAGACCTCCACGGCCTCTCTGGCTCTTTTTTGACTCCGTGCAGCTCGCCGAGCTCCGTTTGACCAGATATCACGTACAGCCATGTTTTGATTGCCTTGTGAAAATGAATCGGGAAGCTTCTCGTTTCACATTGAGCGGTGAAGAATGCCAATGTGTCAGGGGAGGAAAAAGGAGATCCTCCAGAGAGGGGAATACTCAGCCCAGTCCTTAATCAGCACCAACATTTACTCATTGTGCATCAATATTTCTGTGTCCTTCTTTCTATCTGCCTCAGTCCTGAGTTATTTCATTGAGTGTACATTACGAGGCTCAAGTTGCAGCTCTATCTGTGAAGTCACTGCATTAATAAAATCTAGATGCAAATCAGGGGAGCTTGTGTACAGTCTCAGTGGTGCAGATGACATGTTTCTAAAACAGTATGCTTCTTCTTACAGCTGTCTAAGAATAGCATCAAATGAATACTGAATGCCTGGATTGGAAGCAGTTTACATGAATTACGCCATTCAATTCTTGAGCTGTCATCTGAAGCAAAAGCAACATATGCAATTTCTGCAATAGGAGATTGCAGCAAAAAACAAGCCTGTGCAGTGTGAACCGAGATGGTTGCTATTCATTTAAAGCACAGTTATCACACCTCTGAAAGCGGGCCACTAAAAATTAACTAAGGCCCGGGTCTTGCATGTTTTTCATTTCAAAATGCTTAGTGCCGAATTGAAGTTCACAAGAGATTTACAGCAGAAAGTTCCACAGTCAACACCTAAAAGTGGAACCTCTAAAAAAAAAAAAAACTCACAGACTTTACAGAAGCAGATTGATGACTGGATAAATAAAAAACTGTGAAGGATAAGATGTTCTGGGTTAGCAATGTGTGTGTGTGTGTTTTTTAAATATGAACATTTAGGATGAAGAAAATGGGACCTGGAAATGTTTTCCTTATTTATCCATATTAGGAAAACATGTAAATAATCCATCAGACGTTCTGAGATGTCTATAGATTGCTATGAATAATTTCTGTACCACAAATGTTCACTTGACTTGGTGTTGAGATGCAGGTTTTTACACACTTCCTTTGGTCGTTAACTGTGTTTTCTGCATCTATTTGTAGGTCATCATGCTACTGGGTTAGCCGTAGGTCATCACTAATCCAAACCACCAATCTCGCTAAGGTATCCAGTAACTAAGCGAAGTGCCGTATTAAAACTATGGTAGATAAATTTCAAGCAGCAGATCTATTAAAGTAGGTCACTGGAGGCTAGCTGATCCCAGCTAATGAACTAGCTAACACCAACTTCTTATATTTCTACTACCAACTAGACCAGAACACCAAAGAAAAAGGCAATAAAAACGACAACATTTTGGCACAATTAGCACCAAAAACTACAACATCATTAAAACTTCTAACTGACCAGAGCTTACTGCATTTATGGGTCCCAGCAACACCTCCTCACGAGGCACGGGCTGATTTAACAGTATCAGTGTACCCCAGTGGTCTCAGGCTGCATTCCTCGAGGGCCAGAGTCCTGCAGACGTGTTCCTCGTCCTGCTCACTTGAATTAAATGGTGAAACTGCCTCACTAGCATCCAGTCGAGCTTTACAGAGTTCTGCTAATGAGTGAATATTGAAGCCAGGTGTGCAGAAGTAGAGAGACATGTAAAAGTTGCAGGACACCGGCCTTTGGGGACTGGAGTTTGAGACCACATATGTACACCGACATTTTAAAAATTACTGTTCAAACACCACAAAATACACAACAGAGATGAAAGTCAGTTTAATGGCTCATGGAAGGGTATTGCACATTTCCTTTGCTTAAAATAATGAAAAATCCAGCTGACTGGACATATTTCTGATCATTAAAACATGGAGTGCCACCAATATCTTAGACTACAAAGTTCCCTACTATTGGCAAGCTGCAGGTCGAAATGACTGCAGGATGGCAACACAAGCAGCTAAACAAGCTAATTAACCATATTATATTTTACTTATAGTTGCACAACAAGCACTTGAAAACTAAAGTGGGAGTTTATTATTTTTGTTCGGCAAAAGAAGGAATAATTGCTGCTTTTTTATTTAGATCTTTGTTTTTAATACCATGTAATATAGTTGTAGATCAGCATAAGATTCTAACTGTGAGCTAAAACAGAAAAATACACAAAAATTGAAAACAAAATTGCATAACATCATGAAATTAGTTTTATTTTAACCACCTGGCCAACCAGCTTACCACATTACCAGTTTTAATTACAAAACATTGTTACCTTAAAAAGGTTAGCATGACTGTTGGTGTTTATTACGGCCAAAAACATTTTCTTAGCAGCCAAATTAATTTTCAATCCAAAAAATGCATGCTTGTTTCAGCTGACTGACAGGCAGTGTGCAGCGATTTCTGGGTGCAGTGATGTCACAGCTGGAGGAAACTGTGGTCAGTCCGAAACCTGATAAGAAGGATATTGCATCCAAGGAGTATCATCTCAGCACTTTTATAACTGCAACTATTTCTATATTTTGATTCAAGTAACCAGCACATACCTGCAGAGAAACCACAAAGTCATGGTTTATTCACTCAGGGTTATGATGCCTTAAAAATCCGTGTCTGGTTGAAATATAAACACACGGGCAGGCAGAGAGGGAAGGTGTTAGGGGTGGCAGCACAAGGAAATAGAGGGGATATGTAACTTGCTGGATGAAAAAGGTGCAGGAAATGAGTGCTGCAAGAGGTGAAAAAAAAAGAAGAAAAAAAGAAAAACTCTGTATCCTTCTGTTTCTGCCCCTGAAAAGTGCTGAACCATCAGCAATTACAGGCCGGCCTGGGTTATGAAACTCTCTCAGCGGTAGGCCGAGATTCTGCTGCGGGTTACGCCGCCGCGAGCCGAGTTGTTGTGTGGGGCCTCCCTCTCCACCCCCCTCCTCACCTGGCACGAACTGGAAGCCCAGTCCAAGCTGCTATCATTAAGGGTCGTGTGCAAATCACACAACTTTGCATCTCCTTTTCCATGACTGCAAAGTTTACGCCGTCAGCGGCGAGCCGATATGCAAAGCAGATGTTTTCACAGACGCGCAGGTGAGCCCGGTCCAGGAGAAGCAGAGCGAAAAGGTCCGCCGCAAGAGGTGCAACTACATGTGCAGCCATGAGACAAAGGCGAGGGCGCACGCTCACATGAGTCGGGGCACAAGTTAAAAAGTGCTGAACACATAATTAGCTAATCAAGCAGAAAGCACAGATAGGCAGTCACTTCATTAAAATGATTAATTGAAGCCAATAAAACTTCTTACCAAGCGGGTGTCCGTAATTACAAGGAACTCCTTTTATTCGCAGCCATCTAAGTGCATGTACAAAAGTATTCATACCCAACCCTGAATTAAACTTGCTTTACTGTGAAGAAACAAGAAAACGTGTTGTACAGTTGTGAAATTGAAGGAATTTTATTTATTTATTTTAACAAATGAAACATACTATTCAGCCCCTTTTCCTGGGACATCCTCAAATACTGTAAAATCCAGTATAACCAAATTAGTTTCACATAAATAGCAAACAATCTGTCTGTAATTTAACTACAGTATAAAAACAGTTGTTTATTGAAAGCCTGCATAATAGAGGACAAGCAACACACCAGAGAGGTCAGAAATAATGTTGCAGATAAGTTTAAGGCATACGTAATGAAATGTTTTCCAAGTTACTGGATGCCTCATGGAGCACTGTTCAATTTAAAATATCAAAATCAAAATAGAAAGTGTTGAGTGAGGAAAAGAAAGCATTAATCACAGGAGCAGGTAAAACCCCTGAGGTAACTTTGGAGGAGCCGCAGGTTCACTGACAGAGTCTGTCTGACGTGACAAGTATTAGTAATGCACTCCACAAATCTGGCCCTTATTAAAAAGTGGCATAAAGAAAAGTTATCCTGAAAAGACGTGTTCGAAAGGCCACAAAGAGAACACAAGAAACATACTGAACGGGTTGTTTTAAGTCAGATAAGACCAAAGCTGAGCTTTTGTCACTGTGCGCGATGGAAAACGTGCGATCCACATCATCTTGAACACATCATCCCCCACAGTGAAGCACGGTGGTGGCCATGCCTCGTTGTGGTCAGAGTTGATGAAAATGGATGGAGCTAATTACATACAATATTTGAAAAACATCTTGAAACCACGTTTTATTTCTCTTCCAATTCACAATAACAAACTACTTCATCACATTAGATGGGAATAAAAGTGAATTAGAATTTGTGGTTGTAATGGGGCATCATGTGGAAAGGTTTAAGGGGGACGAATGTTTTTGCGACACTTTGTAAGTGCCTCTTCGTGCCGAGGTGTTCGCTTGTGATCATGTGGGTCTGTGTCTCTTTGAGGGAGAGAAGTCAGTTTCTGGGGCTCATTCAACATTAGGATCCCAAGCTAATGAGATTAGTCAATAATAAATTGACAGCAAGCTGCATCCCCTGCCTGACACAACGGCCAGAGTGGCTGTCCTGTCAGCGAAACATCCTCCACCGGTCGATATTCACACAAACACACAGAAACATACAAACAACCCAGGTCCGGCCTCTTAACATATAAATTGCATTACAAAATCGAGCGGCACCTTTTCGAGACAGAGCTACGTGCCTCGGTGTCCAGAGACACGTCTGCCCTGCAGGTTTAAAAATAAACAAAACAAAAAAAATACAAGCATATATCCAGAGCCCAACCATGAGAAAGATATTTCGAGTGTTAAAAAGACACACGAAAGAAGCCTCAACAGAGAACAGAGAGAAAAGAAGTCCTGCTAGATCAGCGACCCGAGAGTGTTTGAGTCTGAGAAGGACAAACAAGTTTCCAGAGTTGAGAGCGCTTCTCTTTCTCAGATAAACAAAGACATGAAATTGGCTTTAAGGCGCAAGCACAACCCCTTTCAGACGTGTGAGACAACCTGCCTGTTCGGAAGGGGTGAGATGAACCTCACGCAAACCAGACGCAGCAAAACCTCTTGCTACTCTGAAGAACCTTTTATAAAAGCCAAGTTTTACTGAAAAAAGAGCCTGAAAGCAACATTCAGTTGCTACCTTGTATTTATGCTGACAATCTGGTGTTGGCTCTATTCAAAGTTGTTCTGAATGGCAACTTATAGTCGATAAGAACAGGTAAGATTTAAGAGCAAGGCGGGAGATTCTTCTGCTTTGACCCTTGACTTCTACAGCTGTACTATACTAATTAATTGAGCAAACACATTCTCTGTCCTGATGTCATATTTCAAATGACAAGAAGCTGAGTTGGCAAGAAATGTAAGTTACTCAGGCTTCGTAGCAAAAAAAGGTAAACCCCACATTTTATGTTCCTAGAACTTCACAACTATGGGCTTCCTTGTGCCACATTAAACTCCAATCAGACAGAATAAAAACTTAAATAAGTTCTTGTGCATGAATAACTTTTCAAGGTTATCTACAGGTTCTGCAAGAGTGAAAAGTCAAGCTATGTTTTTTAATGGGTGACCTCTACTTGCCACTTGGCACCATTAGAAGAAGAGTTCATTATTCAAACATGTTTGAGGCTTTTCAAACGGTTTGCACAGATAATGTAAGATTTTCATTTGGTTGTTTTCTTAAGAGTCTTACAGTAGCCCTATCCCATTAACTACCCGTTTCCAAGTGTTGTCACTCCGCTGTGTTTGATAGTCAGAGGAGAAACTACCCTGACCTTTTCCCCTGATAATAAGACAAAGACATGAAAATCACAGAAGCACTACCAATGGCTCCTATTAAAGCAATGCTGCTTGAAACAAATGCTGTAAACAAGCTACAAGAGTTAGCATGTCTGTTGGTAAAGGACGTAGCCAGCTGTACAGTAGTTTATTTACCAGCTAAATGGGCCAATTAACAACCTCCACCTGCTTGCCTGGCTTTAAATGTTAGTAGTAGTTCTTTCCTGTTTTGCCCTTTCGTACTTTTTACACATTTGGTCATTTTTGTCCCTGATAGAGTGTGAAGTAGAAAACTAAGTCCAGAAAGTAAACAATTATCTTCACACTAAGTATTTTTACTTAGGAACACACCCAAGTTTAAATGTAGTGTTGAAATAAATGTTAACAATAAAAACTATACATATTTTCAAAACAACCAACTTAGCTGGTATAAGGGTGGATTTTTGAAGCAAGACAACAAACAAAGACAACATGGATGTCAGCCTAATCTGTATAAATATTACTTTAGTCTGTCCCATATCACTAATATTTCTCCGAAATACATTACTGACATCTAGACAATAATATGTTGACGCTATGGTTACTGTGGTTTTTTAAAAAAACTGTTAGAAAGCTCTAAATAACATCAAACAAAGGACTACGGGTAAATATGGGTTAATAAGGCCATTGCACTGGAGAAAAAGGCTTCATATTTATTGAGATTTGCTACTAATGTGCTTCACCTATGTCTATAAATGTCTATGTGTGACCTTTTTTCACCCAGTAATATCGAACACCGCGTGTTTCATGATACTACGGTATGCTGCTGCTCCCGTCAGGCAGCCTCCCCGGCTGAGGTCAGCTCTGCCTGCCAAAGGTCAACCCCCTGGATAATTTGTTTTAGTGCAGCAGCCCCATCACCACCCAAACACAAGGCGTCGTATTAAGTAAACCAATTACTATCACACTTGAATTGGGAAGCTGGGGCACCTCACTCCACCACTGCTGCTATTATTAGCAAAACATCTCTTCCCCCCCCCCCCCCCCCTCAAACAAAATGGCAGTGTTTTGCTGTTATCTCCAATGATCTCTTTACTTGCTACTTATTGGCTGCCAAGTGACTCATTTACCTGCAAAGTGTAATTCTGTGTGGGGATTTAAAGGTAATTTAACCTACATTTAGGCAGGAAATGAATTAAAGCCCTGCCGCTTCTCTCCCTCTCATTTCATCTTCCCCTTTCTGTCTTGAAAGCGTAAACAGCCGTCATAACTGAGAGCCCTCTCCTGCTTAGTATTCAGCTGTAATTCTCCTGGGTGGACAACACGCTGTGAAGACAATCTGCATTTTGATAGGCGCATACTGGAAGTTTCCGAAAGGCTCTCTCGGCAGCCGCCACGTCGAAAAACAACGCCGGACACGCCGTGACTAATCTAGGAAGATTTAGTAAACCGTTGAGACGAACGGCGAATAACTTGGTGGGATTTATGTCGTATCATTAACCCAAATCAGCGTTGACACCACAATATTATTAGAAACTGATCATTTGTGGCGCTGCGACAGTGCTGGCCAACATGGAAATGTGAGCAATATATAACCATCTCAGAGAGCCATTTGTACAATCTCTCCATTAGCAGCCACTTTGTTCTTGTAGCCCGTCTGGCCTCAAACCAGGCTTCAGCCTCTGATGACTGCAGCCATGGCAACTGCCTTCATTGTACACTTGCAAATAATGAAGACAATGTGTTTTCCATTTAGATGAGCTTTTCCTCGCACAAGAAGATATGAAAAGTCCATCCTGAATGTTTCATTAGGGGGGAGAAATAATAATACCACTCCATGTGCAGGATGTACTGTTGAAGCCGCATCACAGATTAAATTGGCCTGGTGGGACAGCAGTCAATAACGATGCCCGTGGTTTGATTCTGTGCTCGGCAACCAAAACTTCGGAAAGTTGCTTTTATTTCGTTCCAAGCCTCATCGGATTCTGATCTTGTATGGAGAAACGTCAAAAAATGGAGAAGCGCCTCAGGCAAAGGAGCTTAGTATTTTGATCACATAAAGCAAAAACAAAGAGCACACGAAAAGAGGGGAAATGTAAGATGAGGAAGATAGTTTCAAGCACTTTTTTTTTTACATTTCTGTCAAACATGATTAAAAAATCTTAAGTTTATACTTCAGAAAAAAAGCTGCTCTGGTCAGCGTGGGGGTGTTGGCTGATTTCAACTATTCACACCCAGTTACAGTGCCTAACCCTCTGTGAATCCCTGGGGTCCACTGTGCAGCAGTAAAAAGATAATTTAATTTAATTTTGAAGCCGTCTTAGGCTTCTTGGATTTTCCTCTTATACTCTCCCAGCTTGTCTTACTTCCAGGCTTTACTATTAACCTTACAAAAGTACATTTCTGTCAGCTACATAAAGTACAATAAAGGCCTTTTTACTGCACTAGTTCTTTGGAATCAAATCAATTTATCTATCAAACACAAACAGTTCCTTCCACGGTGTATTCAAGTTCCTCCACAGCAGTTTTTTACTGTACAGATTGTTTGTGAAAAGAGCAAATCTCAACAAAAATAAGTCGAGTTCAGATAAAGAAGAAATCCAGTACTTGGGCGTGAGCGTGTGTAAACAGACCACATACGCAGAGGAAGGAACGGGGAGATTTCCACGCACTGTTTACAGGGAAAGCTCCCTACGAGAGAGAAGAGGCCTGGCCCAAATTAATTCAAGAGTTTGTTACGACTCTTTCAACAGGAAACACGCCGTTGTTCCCCACTTCCACTTGCTGTCTTCCGTGGCTGGGTAAACACTTTTCATTTGCTCGGTTTTCCTCTCGCGAGGGAAACACAGAGCAGATAGGGGCTCTAATTCCTTCGTAATAAGAGTTTATCTGGAAGAGCAGAGAGCGTTTCAAGGAACTCCTTGTTGTTTTGTCTTAACACGAGACCTCGAACAACTACTGACTGGAAAAAAAGCAGCTGTCAGTATGAATCATCTCTTTGCTCTTGCTGAGCTTCTTCAAATTGCAGTCTGCGTGAAGTTTTCTTGTATTTCCACAAAAACACTAAACTGCATAACCGTTTTCAAGAACAGAAAAGGTGGATGAGACCAAACAAAAAAAAAACAAGAAGGAAGAAATCTTCACAGTAAGTTTGCCAAGAAGAGAAACTAAGCATTGAGCTGCTGGTGGTGTACGAGAAGGCCACGGTGCACAGTGATTGATATGCTAGAGATAAAACACAGTTTGTCTCCTGAATCCGCCTCCAATCACACGCTCTCTGTGACGCACTCGCAGCATACTATCTCAACCCCGTGCGGCCCGTGGTGCCGATAAGCGAGGCTGAACCAGCCTATCTGGCATTTGTGAAAAAAAGATTCTCTGTTTGTATGAATGAATGCGTGGAAACATTTAAAATCTATGTTTATACAACTGAAAAGCTTTGTTGAGCTCAGGTAGCAGAAAAACTGATTTTTTTTTTCTGTGCTGTATATGTTCTGAAACAGGATTACCCTGAGAAAACCTGCTAACCCGGGTGGTAAAGGCAGTCCACCAGAGACCCACTGTGATTTTTTTATACATATATGAAAAAAAAAAAACCATTAAAAGTTTACAGGGAATTTGGAAATATTGGTAATTAGACTTGGAAATTTTGGAAACTGTTCTTCATCTCTTAGATGTTTGCCTGCTGCCACACACCTGACTTATTAAGTAAAAAGCTGATTAACAGGATTAGCGCAAAGATAGTGATGATTGCATAAAGGGGAAATAATTCAATTATTTAAATCAGGTGTGCTGGAGCGGAGACGCATCTAACACAAGAGGGACAGTAGGGGCCCTACAAATCAGGATGGAGTACTACTGCACTAAGCATTTCAAAAACCATGCATCATTTTCCCTCCACTTCACAATTATGTGCGAATGAGTTGGCCCATCACATAAAATCTCAATAAAATCGATTTCGACTGTAATGTGATACCCAGTGAATAAGTGTTCACATGGTATGAATACCTTGTAGGGACTGTCAACAACAAATGCAAGCTGTTCATTACTTCCTCATATTCCTTTATAGCTTTTATTTACCTGTGGAAAACAACCCATGTGCTACTTATTAGCAGGCAAAACAAGCTATTAGATTTAATCAGCGTGAACTCCTAATGCTTAAAAACACAGAAAGTCCACTTCAGCCTGGAGTCACTCATTACCTGCTGATTGTAAAAGACAGACGAGACGTTTTTAGAAGGAAAACCCTGGATGATTGCAGCACTTGAGCTCAATATGCCCGATCTGTCTTTAATGAGACAACCTTTCTTGATAAAGAAACACTGGTGGCAATGGCTGATTATGCTTTACATCTCAACCGGGTGAATTGAAGTGTATTCTTTTTTTTTAAATCAAATTATAAATCAAGTTTTGGCCACTTGGAGGCACAGAGGCAGTTAACAAATCACATCCATATTTATCTGTCCTCATCTCAGACGAGGGATTGTAGCGCAACGCTGAGTGCTGCGTCTCTGCTCCCCGACGAGCCAATCACTGTAGCCCCCTGAACACATCCTTATGAGGCTTTTACTCTTCTCAGAGGCTCGGTTAATTCTTCTTATGGGCTTTCACTCAAACACACAGAAATGTTGTTCAAGCACTTGACAGAAGGGCAAACAAACAATGCAGAAATAAACTGATAAAACCCTTAAATGGGAGCAAAACATTATGGATTACTGCAACAAATCATAAACTCTTGAAACACGGTGAATTCACATTTCACAGTGAAACCACCAGATGTGGGATGTTCATTATTTATTTAAAAAGTCTAGCTAGTTTTAGAAGAAACCAGTAGAAGAAAATTGTTCTGCCACAATTTATCACTATGGAGACCGCATATCCAACGATTACGGTTAGATCTAAACATGTTTGTCTCCTGCAGGGCTTGTGACAAACTTTTATCAGGACTTCTTATAGATTTCTGTCTTTTTGACATTAAGCAGAAGAGCTTTCTATTGGTTTGTAAATGTTTGAGACCAAAATTTCTTCTATTCAAATACAATAAAGGAAAAGCAAATACCTACCAAAGGTTGAAGTCATTAGATCTAAACCCGTTTGTGGGACAAAAAGGTTCGATTTTGATCTCATATGGCCAGAGCACTTTCTTCCAAATGTTTACTGTGCATTTTGATTTCTTTATATTGAATCCCTGATGACACATGCTTTTTATCGCCACCCATGGGACCGGAGGGTAAATACGTGCATTCACAACTTCAACACGTGGCACAGTTCACCTAAACAAAATAAGAAACAAGTGTGTCCCGAAAGGTCTTGCGAGAAAAATGTCAAAGCTCTTACTTCAACAATGTGAGGACCTAGAAAACTGCAGCAGGCTGTAAGGATATGAAAATCCTCCAAATGGGGAAATTGTTAGGAATCACCGGATATAAGAGATCACTTTTGTATATTTGTTTCCTCACCACACCTGGGGATAAATCCTTTAATTGGAGCAATTTTAATGTCTCAGATCTTACCATTGGATCTTGTGTAAACTCCATTCTGTGCTATTCTCTTTTATCTGCCCTACAAGCACAAAGCCAGCAGAGACAAATAGCCCTTCCACGGACAGCTTGGCACAGGTTCACAGGCTTCAAGGGGGTCATTAAGGCAACTTGACAAAAGCCGATTTTAGAAATAAATTTGTGAATAACCCTAATGATCGTCTGGTTATGACAGGGTGTGTGTGGGTTGCTGCAGTGTGAGTGAAGGAGCCTGCATTCGTTTCTGCTTGTAACACCCTAATGACTTTATTGTTTCATTCTTATCCAGCCTCAAGAACCTATTACCATATAAACACCTGCGTTATCAGGCACCGCAAACAATTTCCTGGATAATTTAACAAAGATGCGATTGTTGATTCGGTATGAGGTGTTGTGACTTGCGCGAGTGTGTGTGTGTGATTTAATATATCTATTATCTGTGTTCCTTTGCTGGAACCTGGCTACAGCTGGCCACTTTTCAGCTCCAGTTGTTGGGGGTGGGGTGGGGTAGATGGGGATACTTTAGAGAAATGCATAACATCAGAGCAGCACTGGATCTTTTAACTTTTTTTTTTTTTTTAAAACCCTCTCTTCTTTTCTCTCTTTGACTCTCGCCTTTGTTCCCCTCCTTCCTCTTTCAGTCACAGGGGCTGGATTGTTCTGCTGAGGCTTGGCAAAGGCAGCGGATGGGAAAAGTGCAGGGGAGGCAGCTAACGCTTCCTGCCTCCCTTGAATCACAGAGAGTTAACCTTCACCGAGGGCACCGTGGCTTCTCGTTAGCGACAGCACCCCACATGCCGGCAGCCTGTCACCAGCCCTGTTCCTGTTCGCTGACCCCCTCCTTTTCGTGTCCCTCTTAAACTTCGCGTCCAGCTGCGGCGGTACACCAGATGTGGCCAGTGCTGGACCTAAACATGCCATATATCCTCAGATATGGAACCGAGCTTTCATCCGTGTTTGCGGACATGTGCGAGATTCTGATCTTTGGTTACACGCGCAGAGAGGAATGCGGTAATTTTCCACATCAAAGTGTGTTTACAGGTCTCGGGGAGTTCTGCTCATAGTTGCACCAAATCTTGTAAGTCTCCAGGGGAAGATGAGAGAAATCTGATACAAAGCCTGCAGTGATATCATGCTTGAAGCGGCGTAAGCTGGGGATGAAGCTGGAAAATTAAAAAAAATTCAGGAGCTTTATAGCCGAAGAAAAAAAGAAGTAGGTTCAGCAGATCTCGGTGGCCACCTCCTCAAAGCGGTTTGAGACCATTTCAGCAGCAACTAACTCAACTCGGCAGCATATTTAGTTCTTTACCGCGAAGCTGTATTGTGAGCAAACCAATGCTCGAATTCTTTACAACCTTGAAATTAGAGACACACCGATCAGGTGTTTCCTGCCTGGTACCAATTCCTTTTTTTAAGTGTCTGAATTGCTGATTCAGGTTTTTATATAAAACAGACACATTTGACTCTTTTGCTATAATCTGTAAGCTCCCAAAATATTTTGCACTGTAATTTCTGTCCTTTGAGTACCACAAAAGGCAATCAAAGTACCTCCAGTCTTACTTGCAGCACAGTTTAGATTGGAGCTCTCACTCTATATTTAGGGCTGTCGTCCTGCTGGAAGACCAACTTCCATCATAGTTTTAAGTCTTAGTTTGCAGCTTCTAACTTAGGAGCAAATTTAACTCTGAGCAGTAAAGCTGCATTGTGGGGAAACATATACTTGTACTTATCAAACTTTTCCTGGTTGAAACTGATTACCGGTTGTCTCTGTGGTCTGACCCATTGGATCTGATTCTTACCACTTCTAATTAGAAAGAAATATAAAAGAACTATAAGTGACAAATGTGTAGCAAAAGATTTGACAGAGGTAGTCAAGTTAAATAGACACATAAAAACATAAAAAAAACATTTAAAAAAAAAAGTTAATTAAACACCAAAAATTGCTTTGATTAGATTGATTTACGAGAGTATGACCCACTTTTTTTTCTGTGGATTTCCGTAAATTACATACATGAGATTCTGTATCTGCACAAATTGTGGATTTATTTATGTTTTTTTAGCTTTTTATACATTTTCACAGATTGTGCAGAGTTCTGTAGCAGCATTAAATGTTTAATGTATCTTTAGTAATTCAGCAAATTTGATAACATCGTATTTAAATTTTCTTCATTTTAAAAATTTGTCAAAATCTAGGTTTTGAGAATTCAGTTGAAGGAAGGAAACGTTACAAAGTGTGATAAAATCAACAAGACTTTTTGTTTCACATCTTTCGGCGTTTTATGCACTATAAACTAGTCAAAGTGACAATCGGCGTCACAAAACAATTACAGCACAAACAAGCTCGACATCATCCACCCACCCCTTCGACGAGGAGCCCCGACATGCAAAATAAATAAATAATAAATAAATAAATAAATAATAAATAAATAAATAAATAAATAAATCGTGTCCCTTAGAGATGACAGGGGAACAAAGTCAAGTTTGTTAGAAAGAGGCACAACTAAATGTTGTGACTCTTTTCTGTTTCTGTATTTGACTCAGAAACAAATACAGTGGCATTTGTGGATTCTCTCCTGCTTTCTTCTCATTTTCACTGATGAAAAAACAAACACAAGAAAGGCTACCCTAAGAGAAAATAAAGCATTGATTTTGCACACGGTAGAAGACTCCAATCAATAAGCTCAAGTAATTCTCTGCACAAGTTTAATGGTTCGGCTGTATAGAGGGAGACAAATGCTTTGTCTGAAAATTATTCCTGTTTTTTTTTTGTTTTTTTTTTTACTGCGTCGGCACAACAAATCAAAAGCAACCGGGATTGTTTAAAGAAGCAGTACCAATTCTGTTCATGAGGGCGGCCAAAGACCCAAGGTTCTCTCTAAATCAGCCCAGAAAGTTGAACGCGTTACCCACTTTGTAAGATCAACAGAGACGGAAGAGAGGAAAAAGTGAGGTGGGGGAGGAGGTCAGGCCATAGGCAGAAAGGGTCATGTTGCCCACCAGCAACTGACCTTCTGGTGAAGTCCTGACCTCTAACCCTAAAGACTATCAAGGCTGCAGAAACAGACACTGTTTCTCTCCGTGAATGGGTGGGGGGGTTGAGGAAAGAAAAGCATCGGCAGCATCTTTTGAAGCAGTCGTTGAAAAGTACACGCTTAAGGCTGCGAAGGTGATCTGGTGCTTTTAGACACCGAACAACTCCACTAATGAGCCAACGTCTGAGCACGTGGAGAATCCAAGGTACTAAACTACTTTTCTCCTCTTTCATTTCCATCCGACTCAAAGTTGGGAGGAAGAAAGAAAGCTCTTTCCACCACCTGTAAAATGTTAAAAAGCATTGACCCACAGATTTGAACACTCATTAGGATTTTTAAGGAAGAGAACTCTGCGAGAACCCCTTTCTCAGATGTTTCCCCTCTGTCTTCAAATGCCATATCAAGTTCAGGAAATTAGCCAGTTCCTGTTGCGGAAGAGCAAGAAAGCTGCGAGTCCAAAGTCAATGCAACACAGCTTGTTACTACAAAACGTCTCATACCTCTTTCTACGACTCGACAAAAGCAAAACAAGCTTCTCCAAGTGCGTGAGCATGTCTCTTTCACAATTAGGGTTCAACAGGAGATGTTCAACAATATGTAGAATTGCAGTCATTATCACAATTTCATTGTAAAACACAAGGTAACACAAGGTAATTTATTTGTACTGCATATTTTTGAAAAACAGGGCAATTCAAAGTGCTTTGTGCATGTGTGCAGTTTCATAATCTTAATTGTGATGATGAAAAAGAAAGAAAAGAGAGGGAAATGTGGGAAGGATTCAACAGTGATGTCATCATTTTGTGTTTTTCTAATATGCTGTTTCAACTTGGATTAGATAGGTGATCATGCAAATCGCTCATAAAAAGGTAAAGCGAGTTTAAAATCTTGTTCTCACACATTGTATGACATCGCCTTACCTCTCGCATAAATAATTTGCGACCTCTCACAGCAGAAAAGCTAAAAAATAAAAAGTGTTTATCTTGAAGAGTAAATATAAGACTTGCTCTTCAAAGAGAAATCGGAATGACCAGAATTACAACTGGCAGGTAAAAACTTGCACAAAACCGAAATCGTATCGGTGCATCTCTAAATAAGAGGCTCATCTTTGTAGCACAACCACACACATTTTGAACTTTGGGACTCGGAGAAATTCAGCAGCTGACAAACACATGGAAATTCCCTGAAGTTTGTTCTTTGCCAGTAATATAACCATTAGGTCCTTTAATATCCTCTGGATGAATTGCTTTCCACCCCTTATCTACAGCTTCTGTCCACACATCAGGACCCAATCAAAGTTTGTTCCTAGTTATGACAAATACTGTGCCAGGCTTGAAGCAGCAACATGTCCCCGGGGAAATAGAAAGAAGCCAAATAATCAAAGACAATCCGGCACTTCCTGCCTGCTATCGATGGAGAGCGTTTAAACGGGACCAGCTCTGGACTGTGATGAGGTTCCTTCTTTTCACCAAACCTCACTCAAGTAGGATTACGCTCCAAACGACGCTCTAACGTTTAACCCTGAAAGAGTCAACAACTACGTTCTTAGGCAAAAGAATCCAATGACACAAATCAATTTATGAGGCAACTGTAAAAAAAAAAAACTTCTTCGAGTGAGAAACAATTCGATGGAAATCTTGGAAATCTAGAAAACTGCAGGGTCTGGTGCGACTGGAATCTGCACAGTGTCTCTTTCGGCTCTGTTGACCGGCAGCCGTCAAGGCAGACCTCTCGCCTGCTGCAAGTGAAATTAGGTTAGGAGAAGTCATTTGTCTTTAGTGGAGGGTGGGCGAGGGGGAGGGGGAAAAAATGAGGCTAAAGAGGTCATATCAAGCAGGAAGGCTGCAAAGGGGAAGGAGTTCATGCAGACTAACATCTGTGATATTTCTTCACTTCACGCTCGTTCTCCCTTCCCCCCCAGCCTTGGGTGTGCCAAATGCTAAGGTGGGGCCTACAAAAACAGCAAGGAGTAAGGGTATTTTTGAGGGAAGTATTTTGAATAGGGCTTTCAGTCGTGACAACATGACCCCTTTTACAGATGAACACTTTCCAATAAAATATAAAGCAAACACAAATGTGTCAACTGTCCATCCACCGCTAAGTGCTACAAGCTCATCTGAACCAGGCTGCAGTCAGTCGAACGTGCAAACTGACAAAGTTGCTATGGTTCTCTGTTAATCAGCAGAAGATCAAACTAACTCTAGCTTGTCAACCTGGATGAAAAAGTACGATTTATGATGTCTTCTCTTTGAAGTCATAAAATTAGATTCCTGGATCTGTTCGAACAAGCCAGTCCGATGCATCGCTCAGCAACGGTTTTCAAAAACAGCATTTAACAACCAGTAAAAAGCAAAAATCCCAACATGATCACGTGCTCAATAAGTTCCTTCTTTTCAATGTGAGGCTGCATTGTCTTAACACTTGCAAGACGTTGGAAGGGCAAATGAAGGACCTAAAATCTGCTCTGGGATTTTGTGACTCTGTTTGGTTATTTTCAGGTTCACAGGTGGTTAGATGAACGACACCAAAAGATGAGATTGTATATTAGTCTGTAAAACTAACTTAGCTGGAACCCACTCAGAGTGCAGCGTTGTATTATCTAGCGATCTAAAAGTAAATAAAAACCATGAAATCGTCTGGTGACAGCAGACGATTTATTTTTAATGTGATCAACGCCAAACAAAAACCTACACACTATCTTTTTTTTGACCAATTACTTAATGCACCGCACAACACCACCAAGTATTATTGCCGTCACCAATTTAATAAGCCTCAAATGTTACGCTCAAAAAGCTGATTTTAATAATTAGTTCCGACTGCTAAAATTTGATTTATTTTTTGCACAGTTCATTTTAGTAAGCATGTCATCAGACTCCAGTGATAAAAATTTACAACTCTGTCATTATTTTTATGAATTGTTGAGCAGTCGAATCAGGTAAATGTATATCTGAAATTTATAAACATACACTTTTATTTTATTGATTCTGGGTCTACTAACTGTATTAATTGCTAACCTAAGATGCTGTAGAACATTCTAATAATCCACTCCAGATTATTTTATCAAAAGACCAGGAATTTATAGTCCCTTTCAAAGAGAACTTGTCACTTTGCCATTGTGTCAAGGATGCTAACAGGCTAACATAGCAAGCAATGCTAGAAACGAACGCCTGTCAGGAGGGGAAATGATTATCAACCAGTAATGATTTTACTTAAAACAATTCACTCTTGAAAAGGAGACCTTAGGTCTCAATGGGATTACCTACATAAATTAACAAAATGCTAATAAAATGATAACAATAATTAGCTTAGTCACGTTGCAAGGAAACAAGCAAATTCCAGTAGATTTCCAACAGGGAACGTTCTTCCTTGTTTTGAAGTAAACTGAACAAAGAATGAATCCAACTTCACTGTAGCGGTGGACTTTTTTCAGGCTTCTTCCTGGGAAAAACACAACCACAAGATGTCTGAGCTTGCATGACACATGCTTAAATCTTTGTGGGCTTTCCCCACTTCACCTACGACACATTACACACAGAACTATGTACAAACAACAAAGGGCTTCTGAGCTTGTTATCCTTTTTTAATGAGAGAAGGCAAACAGGTAAAGGTTAGCCATCATGTAAACAAGCCTTCACTGAGGTATGCTCAGACTCTTTAAACCTTATTTTTAACTCTTGACAAACAGCTATATTGACCCTTTACTGGTAAAAGCATCAATGTCTCATTAGGCCATTTTTTTGGTGTTTAATTGGAGAACATTCCCCCACGTCTTTGCTTTCCATAAGCTACCTGGTGGCTTATAGAAGGGTTTCTAGTAGCTTTCTTTGTTAATACTTTTGAAAGGCATGGTAAAAGTAATACAGCGCTTAAAATAGACGCTCATAAACCTAAAATATTACAACTTAGACATCCAGGAAAGTTGTAATTTTCCATAGTTTTAGAACTTCTGATTTCAGTTTTATCTATAACTTCTATTTAAAACATCCTTGGTATAAAAGGATGTTTTATCCTCATACAACTGAGATCTTTACATTAACGCTGATATTATGGATCCATCAGCTAACTTGTTTAGTGCATAAACTGAAATCGTTGCTTTACACATATTTAATAAATGATTCTCATATTTAAAAGGCTGAGACCTGTAAGTGATCATCAGAAGCGTTTAAGATGAATTCTCTGCCTAATTGATTAATTGACAAATCATTTTAGCAGCACTAATTGGGAGTGTGAACTGGTTTTCTTCTTCTGGCTAAAATTTCTTTCTGAATGATCACTCCCCCCCCCCCCCCCCCCCATATCTGTAGCCTCTCCAATTTCAGGAGATGCAGGAGGAGGAGGAGGAGGGTGAAGCACTATTGAGCTGAAAAACGCTTGGCCATTGCTGCCACCTTGTTCTTGTGTCTGGAAACATTATTTGTCTGCTGGCTCAGATGGTGCCTCCTGTCTCCAAGATGAGACCACCCCTTCTCTCCCCTTCGGCGAGCCAATACCATTCCCCCTCCCCCACTACGGTCGGGACAACCCCACAGGGGAGGGGTTGAATTTAATAAAGCCTCCCTTAACCACATGCTAAAAAGGTATGCAAATGTGCAGGTCTTTCTGCTTTTCAATGTATCCTCCCCCCTCTCCTGCACCCCCCCCAACCCAAACCCCCACACTCGAGCACAATCCAACTGACTGCTCTTCTTCTCTCTCTGAGCCAAAACCAAACACAGAGGGAGAGTTTGGCTGTTTGTTTTTCAGAGGAATGGATTATTTTGTTAGGACTGCTCCTGGGTATTTGATCTGAAAAGCTATTACGATGACTGCGATTAGAATTAATTACATTACGAGCAACAGGAACTGAGAACGAGGTCTTCCTAGTAGAAAGAGCAATCATAAACGCACACACACACACAACACACACACACACACACCACACACCACACACACACACACACACACCACACACACACACCACACACACACACACACACACAACACATGATTTCTGGAGAGCAGCGGGATAAAATTAATAGTGCCACAAAATTGGTAACCTTTAGGCCATCTGTAATAAATACAATAATGAAAATTAAACACCCAAGCTTATGCATGCTGTAAAAAATAAATAATAATAATAATAATAATAATAATAAATACATAAAAAGGCAAAACAACACTGACTTCTCCAGCCTTCCTGCGGCAGCTTCTCGTCTTCACACATATCAGTGATCCCTATCTAATACAAAGGGCTCAGCCTCTGTGTGGCTGCCGTGATGACCCGTGCTCATGAGGAGGCGAGAGCTGATCATTTTGTTCCGATGTAGTGAGCCATGACAGGCAGCAGGGCAGGAAGGAGGGGAAAGGGAGGAGAGGAAGGCCACAGAGGGACCCACCAGGACCAGACCGAGGAGAGGGAGGCCGAGGGTGGGGGACGGGGATGGGGTGGGGAGAGACCAGCCTTTCCTGCTGCTTCCTTCCAGTGCTCTTGGCCAGCTGAGCAATCAGGTCACCTCTCTTTCCCATGTCGCTTCTGGTCAATCCCCTCCCCACCCCCACCTCCACCCGTCCACTCCATCTCCTTCGCAGAGCCACCGCAGCTTGCAGCTGTTCCGATTCTTCTTTTGATGGGATTTTGTTTGTGCCTCCTTGTTGACCGGCTCCCTCTCTGCCTAAACAAACGCAAGCATGGTGAGGACCCATTAAAATCACCAGGATCTTTCATGTGGGAGACAGGCAGCAGAGGAAGAGCCCGTTGCAGGGTTGGTCCCATGCAAACACGAGACTGTATGCAAAGTCTAATTTGTTCCCTGGAGGTCTTCCTGGTATGATTACAAAAAGTGGAAAACACCTGGGAATACAGCCACAGAAAAGAGGAGAGGACTTTAGCCTTCAGGTAAAAGGTTTAACAAACAGTTTGAAAACCACAAGAAAGTTTCTATTATACTGCTCCAATGGATTAAAGTCTCTTAAATAAAATGCTGGATTATACAGAGTCATAGACTAACGGCGCATTCCCAGCCCATCTGTTGCTGCCCACTGCATGTCAGGTGGCTGAAGGAAGAAAGCTGCTACACATTTTATCTATAATGGAAATAATTATTGCTTTGCTATGTCAAATAAAAGCAATTCAACCTTACCTAACAATTTTAAACAAAAATGTTTGTCCAAAACCATCCTCCACCAGATTGTTAAAACACATAAGCTCACATTCATGCACTCTGCCAAATGAGTTTATCTTCTGCTTATTTTCTGAAACTACACTCTAGACATGCCTAGACTTCTGTCTATGTCCATTATATTTTTTTTATTCACATAACCACATTATCATACAGTAAATTACAAAAATTGTGGAAAACCACCAGTGGCAGGTATGAAATATCTTCCTGGTGGGTACGAACATAAAGTCATTATGAAGCATTAATGATTAAAAAAAAATGGCTGCAAACTGCCATTTCACAATTTTTGGAGTTTTGGTAAAGAGGCACAATCACTTCCTAGAGAGTCTGATACTGATTTTAGGTCTTTGTTTAAAGTTTGATAGGCCTATTAGGATTTTGAAGGATTCTCATTGTTAATTCTAGAAACTATAGCCAGAAAGGTCCTTAATAAAGGCAGCATTTAAAAAAATCAAGCTTGTTCCTATTTATTAATATAGGAAAAATCATGATTTTATCAGTAATTGGCCTACTGATCACCATTGAGATCCAAATTAGGGAAAATTGTCTGATTCAGATTTACGCCCGATAAATTTTGCTGATTGTTGTCGTCACTTTCTAACTACAAATTTCAGCGGGTTTCATTAGCATTTCATTAAATACATAAAAAGCCGAGCATACACGTGAAATCATGGAAATTCCCGGCCCATTTCTGGTTGATTGTTGCATCTCTAATTCTTTCTCGATGGTTATCATACCGTTAAAATCCCATCTTGGCTCCACGCCTGATCCAGACCAGCAAATGCCCCGCATTTCTTCTTCTCTCGCACAAGCAAAGGCTAAGGAGGAGAACAGAGAGTTCAAAAGCTTGCGTTCTGACCCCCTGCAGAACCCATCAAGTATGGCTAGCTCTCAAAGCAAAAGCAGCAGCTTGTACTGCAAACCAGAGCTGAATCTATGCCGAATTATGTTTTAAAAAGCAAAAATACCAGCTTCTTCCTGGGGGCGTTTGAGGAAAATCTACTGCAGCACTCACTCCACGCCAGGAGCAGAAACAGACGGAGGGAGATGAGATGATGCTGGTTGACAGTTAATTCCCAGCTTTGATTCATCCCAACGCGGCCACGAGGAAAACTCCCTCGTACTCCAGGAGGGAGCTCTGGCTGGAGTCTTTATGTAAGAGACAGATTAGATCATGTCTTGGCCTGTTCACAGACCACACATATTTACATTATTGGCTCAAATGGCATCCAAAATGAGTGCATCATACCCTCATTGAGGACAGAACAGGGCATGCCCACAGCTTTGGCACATTCTCTCCGTTTTAAAGTGAGATGAACAAGATATGCCCGGTCTTTCTTCTCAGGTAATGGATATAAAAATGAGCAATCTCGAAAGATTGAGTAAATTCCGCCAACGCTGATCCGCTGAGGCCGAGAATGAGAGATAAACAGATTTCGTCGGAGTGTTTAGCAATGTGACGCTACTGTTTCCTGACCTTGAAAAAGCTGCCACTTATGAAAAGCTGTTTTGGTATGAGAGACACTGATTATAGCCCATTTCTAGGCCAGCACATAATCAGTGTCCAAGTTCCAAATCAATGACCTACTTCCAAGCACACACACACACACCAACACACACACACACACACACCCACACACGCACGCACACATACGCTGCAAGGCAAACTCTCTTTTACTAGCTTAATGTGGAGAAAGACGGGAAAATCAAATCTGGCCGGCATTTTTGTTTTGATCTGAAATTTTTTATCCGAGAGTGGATATTTAAAGAGCCAAATGAGGCAGCGTGATTTCGTAACAGCAGTGTGAGGCCCTTTGCAGAAACGGGACGGTGGCAAGTGGGGTGGGCCGGGTCAGCGGAGTCGCCAGCACCGGAGATTTACCACTGAGAGCAGTTCGGATCTGACCTGGATAAAGTGCAAAAATTCTGGCTTCCGCAGCACTCCTGCAGTGTAAAGAAATGTGAGCAGCGCTTAGTGAGGACAGAACTGCACAGAGCGTAGCCCCAGCATGGCAACTCTTAATCCAGAGCGGTCTATTTACAAACCAACCGCCCCTCCCCCAAAAAAAAAACTCCACCTACCCATCCAACACTGCTGCCTCCAGCTCCCCTCGAGCAGATCCAGCATCACGCACCCATGTGCCATTCAGCCATGCAAACAGAGGGAAGCATGTTTTGTCGCCTATAACCAAAAAGGGGCCGCTATTAGACTCTGACAGCATGATATCCCCGAGTAATACCGTGGTGTCTCCAGTGTCGCAGTGTTTTAACACAGAGGTTTTAAATTATATTGCGTGCAGGGTTTGTACTGCCAAAGAATGTTTGAAGTGTAATAATTGTCAGCGTGTTCAGCTGATTTGTTGGAGTCTCTTTGCAGTAGATTCTCGCACCTGAAACTGATGACAGCGCCTAATATGGTAAAGGCGACAGAGGAAAGAGAAAAATGTGGATTTTATAGTAAAGGATATGTCTCCTCCACACCCTATGACTGCAAGTTGGATATTTTGTGTGTGTGTGTGTGTGTGTGTGTGAGACATTTGGTTTTATTATTGCCCATTTATAAATGAACTGCAAAAAGAGTGCTAAATATATGCATAAATATATATTTTCTCCTTTGTTTTTCTTTTTTTTGACACCACCCACACGATACAGCATGGCAGTGGCAGCATAATGATGTGGGAATGCTGTTCTCTATCTGGGAGAGAAGCTGTTTAGGCTTGGCTGATGGATGGAGACAAATGCATGCGATTCCAGGAGAAAACCTGGTAGCTGGTAGAGGCATGCTCCCGAAAATGTGCCACACTTTTGAGATTTTCCATTTGTCAAAAGATACTGAAATAGTTAGCCAATTTTATTCTGTTTCGTAATTACGTGCTACCTGGTGTTGGTTTATCTCATCAGATCCACGTTTGTGGTTTTAGTGCAGCAAAATGTGGAAATCAGCAGCAGATAAAGACTTTTGGCAAAACATCAGCTAATGATTTTTTACAATTTATGACTCAAAATGCCTTTCATTAAGTAAGAAACCTTTTCAAAACCATTTCCCATCAATTTTGAGCAGCGCCTCACAGATTTGTGACTTGTGGGTAATACTTTATTTGAAGGGGGTGAATAAGACTGTCATGACACTGTCATAAACATGACATAACATGTTATGAACATGAATAAGCCTTTATGAATATTTATGAATATTTATGACTCTTGTCATAAATATTGGTGACATTAACCAATAAATCATTACTGTTTAAACTTTACCTTTAATAACATAAAGTTACCTAATTTTTAAAGTGCAATCAGTAATACTTTTATAACAAATTTATATCAGTAATGATTTCTTGGTGAATGTAAAGTTGTCATAACAGACATTTTGAATAATATCCACTTTGTATTAAAAGTGTCATAATTTACCAAATGACACTTTATGACAACAGTCATAAATCTTCAGAAAGGCTTATTCATGTTTATGACAGTCATGTCAGTCTTATTCACCCACCTTCAAATACAGTGTTACCGACTTGAGAGTAAAATCATCCAGATAATTGCAGGTATGTTGTGTGCACTTTGGCTTGCTTAAACATTAAGAATAAGCTTTGGGTTCTTGCATGTTTTTAAGGCAATCCTCCCTGTTGGGGTGTGTTGTTTGAGCCTGCTGCTCTTCTGGGAAGCATTGATCGGCGTAATGACTTTAGTGGGAAAAAAAAAAAACTCTTTCCACAATGGGCAGCTTTGTATTGTGGTGTTCTTGTTATCAGGTTCAGACAACAACGAAGCAGAACATGAACATGCCAGCGACTAGAGTAATCCCTCCCTTTTCCTCCTACATCAGGTTTTGTCACTGAGTCAGGACAAAAACCCATTATGCTGAGATGATATACAAACAAATCAATTTTTCCCCATTCATGCATGGTTTCACAAAACTATTCCTCAAGCCCAGAGGAGCAGACACGAAATTAGTTTGGCTGAGCACGGGCCGCTAAGAAACAAAGTGAGAATCATCGACCGTGGAAAGTGATGGTAAAATCGTCTTTTTATCAATGAGCGGACAGACGGAGTTAACTATTCACCCAGGATTTATCGCAGGAGACTAAATGAATGACTTCCTTTCTTTTTGCCGGTCCTCAAAGGTTAAATGGGTATATCCTGTCAACCCCTTTCCCCAGTTCAACCATAAACATGGCCTTATTTGGAGCTTGCACAACTCCAAAAAGGAACTGTGCAACTTTAGAGTCGAGTAAGGTCAATTTAAGTGGCAACAGTTCAAACCGAAAGTACAAGAAGAAGGCTTGTTTTGGTCCCAAAAGCCAGAAAAACAGAAAGCAACTTTTAAATTAAACTTAAGCACATAAAGAACATATTTTCCGCTTACAGTGTTTAGTTCAGACAAAGACCCGAATCCAGAACATATGAGGATTAATTGAGGACGTGGAGATGGGTTACATCCCCAAAAGAAGCTCCACATTTCAATTCCAGCTATTGAGTCTCAAGATTCTTTTTTTTTTAATATGTGAGAACAAAGACAAAAAATCAGCAACAGAAAATTCACCATCCATCCATCCATTTTCTGTACATCCTTGTGGGGTCGGGAGCAATGGAAAATACTAACAGTATTTAGTCAGATGGAGGATTAAATCCATCAAATGTTCAAATGTTGGACACACGGCCCAACATTTGAACATTGTTTGGCACAACTTTGCTCTTTTTGTACCCAACTTTTAGGTCATCTGCCAGAGAACGTTTTGCGTCAGCTGCATCTTGGCTTCTACCTACCACAAGGACGTCTCATAGACACTTGACAACCAATTTTCTGTAATTGACAAATATTTTGCTGTCAGAAAATATATTTATTCTTATATGGACGAGATAAATCATATCCACTAGGGACAAAATTACACCATTCTGCTCTTGAAGTCCTGCTTTGAGATTCGTAGCAACTTGTTCTTGACACCTAATTTTGCACAGAACTTTGTTCCTGCATGATGTCTGACAAACTGTATGATGCGTAAGTGACCCAAAATGAGACCCTGTATGCGGCAGCCCCCAGGCCATGACGAGATATTCTGCACTTGACTTATTATAATACATGACATGTCCTGGTCAACTTTCTCCTTGATGTAGCCACTTTAAATAAAAGAGTGAATTTCTCTGTTCTTGCACACCATCTACAGACTTTAGTCAAATCTTTGTCTCGAGTCTGACTTCCTTATATATTTTAAGCCAACACTACAAGTAGGCATCTTTTCCTTCTCAATCAACAATTAATTGTATGTTTTTTTTATTTTTTAAGACAGACAAGCAAGCCTAAGTAATTCATGATTTATGAATGCTTGCTTTAACTAATCCCGTTGGATCATTGCAAGCTTTCACTAATAAACGTTAGTTTGTTGTACCCAACTCACTTTTTTACTTAGTTTCTGCTCTCTAACCTATCTTGCCTTGTTATACAAATACACATCGTCATTACATCGTTGGCACTGTTTGTTTGAATAGTGTGACTGGCAGAAAAAAAGAAAGAGAGACAGAGAGAGAGTGTGTTTATCGGAGCTCCAGGAAATACCAGGACAGACACACCGGCTCTCCAGCGCTTCGAGCTCATGTGACTGGAAGCACACAGGCCAGATTGTCTGCATGTTTGCTTGGAGGTTGTGATAAGAACATTTGGTTTCAAAGAGAAGTAGAAGAGCATCAGAATGCAACTTACCATCTTGGGTTAAATCAGGTTTGGCTGCTGGTTTGTAGCCAAACTTGCTTTTTTTTAAGCAATCAGCTCATTATTATTATTATTATATGTTTTGCCTTTTACCTCATGTGCCCTGTTACTTGGTGTAGTGCCGGTGTCTTCCTGCTCTCATTGCATTATCATAATGAAGACGCAACTCGAGTCTGTAACCTTGCTGCTGCTCAGCACTATTTACAGTCATTTACGCCCAAAAGCTGTAAAAGCTGCAGCTCCACTCACTTTTCTCCTGTCGCATGACTCTAATGCATCAGTGTGAGTAGATTTATTTATTTACTCTACGTGCAGAGATTTATTACACTAAGGGAGAGAAGTAAAGCACAGTGAAAACTGTGGCACCAGGTGATGAGTAATGATGACGAGAATCATGAAAAGCTGTCATGTCGTCTTAAAAGGTAATTGAAATCCAATCCAGTGGCTATTATAAAACTCAGAATTTGGATGGCAGCACAGTTTGCTCTCTCTGTGTTTTGTACCTGGCATGCAGCTAGCCGGTTGGCAGGAGTTTATGCTTTTTTTTTTTCTGCTTTGATAGTCTCACGTTACAATTAAAATTTCACACGGAGGCCTTTATCTATGTCATCAAGCATGTTGTCCAGCAAAGAAATAATTTAAAAAAAATAAATAAATAAAGTGTGATGAGCCAGAATGAATAATTGATATGTCGTTTTCATGCTGAGGGGACTCCTCTCATCTAAACTCAACACGGGAGCGCTCTCTCATTCGACTGGCTAAAGCAAGGTCAGTGCCTTAAGAGGCCTTGCTCTAATATCCAGCAGCAATTAGTGGCTGTGGTGCGGTGGGGTTCACACCACGCTACTATTTGTTAGGGGAGCGACCACAGGTAGTGATTTCCTGCTAATTCGTGCCATCACTAAGCAAAATGAAGCACTTAATGAGACAACACAGTGGGGATCGCAAAGGTTCTGGGTCGATTTGCTTGTTTGCCAGGTTGTGCCCTCGTTTCTTACCCACGTGCAGTTATTTGGTCTGTGTCTATTTTCATTCCGTATCCATGAAAACACACCTTTGTATACATGCTGTGAAACGATTGTGTGAAACCGTATTTTTCTTTGTAGTTACGACATTATCATGAATTGCTGCGACAGATCGGAACATGATACTGCATGGCTGCAAAGTGAAGGAACGATGCTTCTTGGCATTCAAATGCTCTGGCAAATAAAAATTGGCAAATTATGACGTGCATTTGCATTCAGTAACCCTGAATTAGTCATTTATAGAACCATATTTCACTGCTGCAAGTGTTTGGAGGCATGACTCTACCAGCTTGATACCAATACAGCTGATTTTTTTTTATTTATTGCCCAATTTGTACAAAATAGCTCTCCCACTCATATTTTGTATGTATGCATTCATTTTTCCTATGCTCCGTACATAACCAACAGCAAACTGCAAATAAGATTTTGCATTTTTTTTCAAAGCAGAACAACAGCAGCATCAATATGCTTAACTAGCAAACGCCAAAAATAGATTTTCAACTGGTACAAACATGTTACTTAATGCTAACTTGGGTCAATCATCTTCCTTTTAGCAGTGATGCGCCCTCAAATTGACCCACATTCTTCCTTCGGGACGATGAGCTGCGTGGCCGGAAATGGCAAAAACCGACCAGTCATACGCATGAACGTATCCAAGGAAACAGGTCAGTCTGAATCTAAACACAAAGAGAACAGTGAACTAAAACAGAAAGCCCTAATAAAACGGTAGAGAGATGGACAGTGAACGAGCTGGCGTCAACTCCTTATGAGTCAATCCATTGTGAGGCACACAGCACACAAGTTGAGTTCCCAGTGAATCAGAGCAGTCAGCTGCCATCCACCACCTCAAGGCAAAGGGCCAGTCTAGCACAGGACTGCAGACATGTGACCAGCTGTCTCACACAACCACAGTTACTGCATTGAGACGGGGGACATGGACAAAGAGCTCTCAGATAAGTCTCCATAATGCATTACCTTCAGAAATATTTCAGCAGGTTGTCTCGGTTTGTTCGGCTTGGTCGGTTTATGTACTGCTGTGATATACGGGTCCAGATAGCAGGTGTTTGTAAATCTATACATAACTCTGTCTCGTGATTTACAGTCCGCTGTCAGGAGGGCGCAGTGACATCAATACTGCAGCAGGAGTTTGTCTGGGGCCTAGCTGAGGACGCCAAAATACCTCCTTGCTTCTCCCCTCCCGCCTTCTACTGACAGCGATAGACGGCTCCACACGAGCAGCTGTCTAAATATTACTTTTCCCTCATTCCCCTCTTCATCTCGCCGTTCCTGCGCTCCTCTCTCCTCTCCTCTCCTCTTCGGTCTCAGAGGGAGCGCTTGGCCACTGACCGGCATGAGTTTAGAAGAGACAAATGTTTGACTGGGGCAACTGGGGATGTCCAAATTTGGCACGCCGCCGGCATACCGAGGGTTCTGAGCAGATCAGCGAAAGGGATGGGAATAACTCGTCTTGTGCTGACCTGCTTTCGGCGACAACCCGCCACACACACACACACACACACACACACACACACACACACACACACACAACACACACACACACACACACACAGTGGTCTTAATCCGTCGCGATAAAGAAGAATTAGAAAAACAGCCAAAGATCAGAGTTTCTCACTTCGTCGCTATTTGAAGCAGGGATTTCAAGTAGCCGAATATAAGAACGCAGAGAAAAGCGAAGCCTCTTCTCTTTTACTTCATTACTGGCTCAGCTAGTTCCTGGTTTGCAAAGAGTCCCCAGGTGCATGAATGTTTCATAGCCACCCTGCTGTCTGTTCCCCTCTGCTCAGATTCAGCCTTTCCTAATCCTCCCCAAAGATAGCTCGAACTCCACCGTCAGTAGCACTTACGCTCATCATCATGAGGCACTTATAAAGAGAAGAGGCAGCACATAAAACAGCTGTTTTCCCCCTGATGGCTTAATCATCCAGTTTAACCAACGGGGCTGTCAGAAATAACATCATAATCAAATTGTTTGGTCAAGCAGGCTTGCCTGTCATGAAGTTCAGAGTTTTCATTAGCTTGCTCTCTGTTGTGGTTTCCTGGCAGAATCGCGCCGTTTATGTGAATTATGCCTCCCGCCTCCTACTGCTGCTGCTGCTTTGAGCAGAGTCAAGCCGAAAAAATAATAAAATTAAGAGGCGCCCTAAAACCACTTGAAGTCGTGCTTATTCTCATAATCTGTTCATTTTTAGCTGCACGCTTGATAGTGCTTGCAAACGCAATATTTAAAAATTGTAGCGTCAGTCAGGAAAAGAGATGCAAACAATGTTCATCTTGTGGTGTTTAGTGCGAATAAAAAGATGCTGTTCTTCTAACCTGCAGCTTTTATGCTTAAATAGCTAAATAAAGCTGAAGCTGGTGTAAATAGCCAAAGGGAACAGTCTTTGGACTGTACCAGTCTTTTCATGAAGCTTCAACATTGCAAGCAGGAACAATGTTTTTACAAACTTTTCATGAAGTCTATTTTTTTTAAAACAGATTTTTTTTTTAAATCAGAAAAAAAAACAAGATTTAGTGTTTGTAAGTTCAACATTTCTGCTCTTTTGTCCCAAGTTCTGAATCTCGTTTAGCTGATTAAACGCCATCCTGTGCACCACTTTGAACATTTTAATCTGACTGCCCGTGGAAGACAATGGGAACTTATTGTACAATGGAATTTTAAAACTACTGGCTTTAAAACAAGCATTTGCTTCATGGGAAATCTGATCTATGAAAGTACCAAAGCACGGGCATTAAAACACGCTACAAACCACTTCAATGCATATGCATACTCACAGTAGATCCTAAATGTATTCACTGTTCTTCCCTCGTTGTTTCTTGAACGCTCCAGCCATTCAAAAGGTTCATTATAAGGTGCAAGGAACTTTTTCAGAGCTATTTGCTCTGAAAAAGTGACATAATTTACACAAGTAGATAACCTTTAACTGCAACAACAGAGATTCTGATTTACTGATTACACATGACTTGACATGAAAATGAAGAAAATTTGAAAACCATGTTATCAGCTCAAGGTGCAATAATACTTCCAAGAGACTCACACCCATTGAGCTGGGCAAGCTCAATAGGTGTGAGTCATTAGTAGCGCCAGAAAAAAAAAGCCCACTCATTAAATTAATATGCTTTTACCTTCACCGAGAACTGAAAATGATTTATATTGGTATCAAGCAAAAGAAGGTTAATTTGGGTAAATGTGAAGAAGCAGCAGAAAGGTAAACTTTTTCCCCAGCCAGCATATGAATGCCAAGTGGTCTTAAATACATTACAGATTGTCATTAATTAATTTGTCGGCTCATGAGGCGCAGCTTGTTCAAGCCATTCATCATGGGCAGGAAATTGACAAGTTGAAGACTTGTCAGAGGGATATCAACTTCAATTTGACATCAAAAGGAAGCGAGCACTGCTTCGTTTGTTTGGTAATCGCCTCTTTATTCCCAGTGTCTTTGTCTGAGCAGAACCAGAGCTGATAGCTTACACAAAGCACAGGTCCTACCAAAAAAAAAAAAAAAAAAGATTCGATTTGAACAGGGTCGCGGCGACGAGTTGTGTCGCTTTAACGGCCTCCTCATGGCGTGCATCAACTCAGGCAGGCAGTGGAGAACATCTGTCCTGAGCACGCAGGCACTTTGTTCCGCCGCGCTCGGCCTGTCTGTCCAACATGTTCTGGCACGTCTCCGACATATTACGAGCGGCCGCGGTCACCTCTGAAGACATGCTCCGGCACCAGTTCAGGGTGCAAGCGGAGCGATGTGGGAGCGCGTATCTGTGTCTGTGCGTGTCAACTGGGGGAAAAAAACGGAGATGACGGCGCGTCTATTTTTGGTGCGGCACGCCGTGCTGTGCTGTTCTGTTCCTAGAACAGGCATTCGGGTCATCTGCTACAAGGCGTGCACCGGGATACCTCCGGCTCTGCTCTCTGACCCTCACCCTCCAGCTCCTACAAGACTGGAGAGAGGGATAGTACTTTAGGGAGGACTGTCTGCAAATAGGAGAATGTTGTTCATCCCTCTCCGTTTTCTCCGGTGACTAATGGGCCAATAATTCAAGCGTCACTCTGGCATGTTATCTTGTGCTTTCTCGTGGGAATACCACCCTGAAACATCTCTGGTCAGAAATATATTTCTTCTGACATACTCCGCCAACTCCTCACGCAGCTTGGAAAATCCTTGGAAAGAATGGAAAATCCCCATCGCTGCAAAGTTATGAGGAACCCTCCACCCCCCCGCCCCCCACCCACCTTGATAGCTGCAGTGACAGACGCGGCAGAAGGAAACCTGGTGTTATCTCTTCAAGTCCAGCTACTCACACGGCTCCCGTCGTGTGCCTTCAGCGATCTGATAAACGGCAACAATGAACCTTTGAGTCATGCAGACACAAAAGCTTTACATGCGAGATCCTGAGATCAAATTATGCAACGATTCCTTACTGAGATCGAACAGCGTTGTTGTTGTTGTTCTACCGTCTCTTACATAATATATAACGTTCGACAAGTAAGTCAGTGTTCCCTCGGCTCTGGATCTTAACGTTGGTGAAACATTTCTTCTATAAACATGTTCTGTCTTTCCCCTAATTAACTTCTCCACAATTTGTCGTAACGAGATGCCACAAACTCCCATGCACTTTCTTGAGACTTTTGACAAATTAACAGAAAGCACCATACAATTGTAAAGCAGAAGATGAATAAAACACGGTTTAAAATTTCTTACAGATAAAAACCCCGCAAAATCTGAAAAGTACGACACACATTTCAGATTTTTGTTTTCTAGAAATGTGCAACCATGATTCATGCGCTATGCTTTATTTTATGTATAAAATACACTGTGACATTTGTGGTGTAACATGGAAGAAATCTGGGAAAAGGTCAAGGTGATTTTGAACAACAGTTGCAGAGCATCTATCTAACACTTTCATCTGTATTTAACACACACAGACATAGGAATCCCCCAGTGATTATCCTCCTAATAGGCTCGAAGACTGTGAAACCTGAAGTTAAGTAGCAGGCTCTGCTCCCTTTGTTTGCCTTAGCAGGGGTGGTGGACATGTGTGCAGAGGCTGGGACTCTGGGGCCAGGCCCTCCATCCTTCCTGTTCAGTTACCAGAGGCCTCTCACTTATCAGTTCCAGATCTCACAAGAACAGAGAGACAGAGAGACCACTGACAGGAAGGGCTTTTTTTCTCTCCCTGTTTCCTTTAGAGAAGTTAGCAGAATGTCTGCACCTTCACATTTCACAGAGAAAAGCAGTTACTCATTAGTGTTACAGAGAGAGAACGAGAAAAAAAGAGACCAACCAGAAAACCTTTGTATAAAAATTAAATCCATAAGCTGATTTATCATGAGGGAATTGATGCATTTACCAGTAAGAAACATGTAAAAAATAAAAAAAGGCAGAAATGTCAGACTTTTTCAATCTCAGGTTCTCAGTCCTTCAAGTTTATGATAAGCCATATTATACTAGCAGTATTATATGAATTTATAGCATACGTTTTTACATTGGCTAATCTTTAGATACGCAACTTGAAAAATACCTAAACAAGAAAAGAAAAAAAGGGGTGAATGAAGGACACAGGGAGGAAAATAAACAAAGGAAGAGGACTGACTCAAATAAGGAAAGACAGAAGAAAATAAAAAGAAATGATACAAAGAAGAAAAAAACTACGAAGAACACAATGTAGAGAGAGCATACACAAGGAAGTAAAGAAAGGAAAAAGGAGGGAGGAAGGAAGGAAAACATCAGGAAGGAATGGAGACAAATACAAGGAAGCAATGGAGGTAGGATAAATATTAGGGTTTGAAAGACAAAAGGAGCAGAGGAAAGACAAAGTGAAGAGGAAGGACATGAGGTACATGAGAGAAGTAGGGACGAAATGATGCTAGGAAAAAAGAAATGAAAAGAAAGAGGACATGCAGAATGAGGTAAGGATATCAAAACAATAAAGAATGTAGGAGGAAAGGACATAAATTACACACAATGAGAATATAGTCTGGAATTGTGAATAGTTTTCCAAACTCCTGTTTTTATTTTTTTTTTATACGTATCGAGACCTGGAAATTACTACAATGAAATGCCAAACCTTTCACTGCTGTGAAACCCTGAACAACAACATAAAGGGGGAGGGAAAAAAGGACTAATCTACTTTACTGCATCCACGCCATCAAACTCGGAAACATTTTCCCCCACAACAAAGGCTCCGGGGCGAGGGAAAGAGTCTGTCACCAACATCGAGAGAACTGACTGCGAAGCACTCAACGTCATGTCACTGTTTGTGTCACATCCCCAACCATCCCTCCTGCTACCGCCGTCTACCCTCGCCTGACATTTCCACAATAAGCACTTTGGTTTATCCACTCAGCTGTGTGGCAGGCAGATGTTTGTCAGGGCACCATATTTCATAGCATTCAGGCAGCTCTAATCAAGATTAACCCCTCTGATACATTCAGTGAGTGTGTGCTCATTCTGGATGTCCTAAATCCTAATCCATGCCTGGGTTGTATCATATGCTGGACAAACCAAATACGTACTTCAATAAGTAAATCTCTTTAAAAGAAAATGAATAAGCAATGCGCTCCACATTGCACATTGCGGCTTCTTGATTTAAAGGATATTCATAACCTCGCGGGCATGTGTGGAAGCTCGGACTATATGTGGAACATAATATGCACTTTGTTACTCGGTGTAACACCCCAGGAGGTCCTGATGAAATCAACATGTTCCGCCAGCAGAGCCCACACCGGCCGCATACGACCTGCAGCTATCACGTGATCAACAAAAGAAATGGTGACATGTTTCAGCAAAAACAAAGCTCTTGTTGTTTTCAACTCCTGTGTTGACAGACGACACTGAAATCGGGTTTTAGCAACAGACGTGATATTTGATTCCATCTGTAAACTTGTGAACTATTACCAGCAATCCACACCTAATTTTTAGCCGTATACTTTGAGAAAACTAAATATAATAATTTCAGAAAGGGTGGTAAAAAAAAGTGGCAAAAGTCCAAAGTATCTTTAGAAATGATCGATGAAGACTTTTTGAATTCTTTAAAAGAAAGTCTGGCCTTTGGCGATGGCTTCAAAACCTTTCACAGTATTTTAGTTTGAACTTTTTTCTTTATAAAGCTAATCTATTTAAAGGTACACTCGATTATGTGCTGAGAAGCAGGTTAAGAAGTAAAGGAGTGACTAGTGAAAACTTACAATACTTTGAGTGCCTGTACTGTACCAAACAAACTGTTTTATACCAATTTAAATCAAGTTTATCTATTAAAGGATTCACACAATAAAACGGTGCAAACTGCCTTCCATTCAATCCATTGTCTATACTGGATGTCTAGCGGCAGATGCCGCCTCACTTTTCTGATTTGTTCACATGAAAGCTGCAGTAGAAACAGTTACGGTTACAGCATGGCACTAAACTTTGCCCAGTTTCTGGTTATTGGGCATACTTGCACAGATTGGCATCCTTTCCTCTGCCACTTTGTGCTGACCATCCATGTCTGGGATGCACCTTTTTGTAGACAATAATTTAAAGTAATATTCTGTAATCTACTCCGACTTCTGTAATGCAGTGGAGCTACGTGACTTCAATGAATAATGTCTACCAGCAGGAGGATGCTCAAGTGTTTAACTGGTTACAAAGAGAACGTGAACATATAGGTATGAAAGTTTGTTTACAAGCACAAAATGACAACACATGGGTGTGAAACAGGAGTACAAAAAAGGTGAGACTAGGCTGAAGATACACAATCCTAGAGTTGCTGCAAATATCGCAACTGGAAAAAAGAAATAAAGATTTACCCGGGGAAAAAAGTGTTGGTACCCGAGTCTGAGTGTATGTAAAGAAGTTCTCTTTGTTGTAAAGAATGCGCTCAGTTATGATGATATATTCATTTGCAATAACACTTGCATATCCTGGATCAAATTGAAAATTTGTGGATCCCTTGTAGCACTTAAAACATAAACAGTATAAGAAAAGAAAAAAACACATACCTGTCTTGTTTCCAATCCTTGATTTTTCACCACAAGGAACCCCCCCACCCATCCACACTGCAGGAGGTGAAACACTCCAGCCTCTCAAGTTTTTTGTTCCTGAGAGAAATCAAGACAAAAAGAAAAAAAAAACATAAATCAGTGTGACATTATTCACTGGTTTCCAAACACGAGATTAGCACATTTGCATATTTCTTTCTGAAAAATCAAGTCCACTCCATGACTTCACTTCTTACAGAGGTCTTTGGGTTTTGAGTGGCCACCATCAGGGCCCGCGAGACTCTTCTAACCTGGTTGGATAAGGTCCGTCATGAAGGACGGATCAGATCAGCAGCCGATCGTCACACGTCACACCATCAGAATGCCATCATAAACATCCAAATTGATTAAGTTCATTGTAATGTCACTGTCACCATTCACTCCTAGTTTACTTAAATACCTGATAGAACAGACCAACGCTAAGGGAAGGGAGTTTTATTTAGTCTATTAAAACCATGGAAATCAGCACATTACTCATACCTAATGTATGGTCTTTGAAGACCAAAGGACTAGTTCGATGAGTTGGTAATTATTTCACCTCTTTGCTTAAACATCAAATAATTTTTACCCACCTATGGAAGATTTTGTTTCACCACCAACATATTAAATAATATTTTTATAATCTAATCATTTTCTAGTCTTCAATAAATAATATCTATCACCAGGTTATGTAATCTCTCATATTTCAAAAGAGTCAACTGGAATCCCCCAAAAAAGAAACAAATCATAAAAGGGTGCAAATAGTTGTCCTATCCAAACAAAATTACATTTTAACTGAGTTTTGAGTATTTTTTATGACAATTCATCTCCATCTTCTTTCAACAAGGATTTACAATGGCAGCAGTTCTTTACATGGGTAAAAATAATTTGCTTATGGATACAAATAAGAAGTAGAAAGGACTAAATGGTAACATATGGGAACCAATTGGAAGTAAAAGTTTGCCAAAGCAACAAAGTGACCAAGAGGCTTTTTAAACTAATTAATCAGAAGGAATAACGCCACCATAATCAAACTATGTCAGCACTGGGACGAGTTCAGCTGAAACTCGTCCCAGGAGAACATTTTCGAGACGAGTTTTGTGCTTCTATACAAACTGCAAAAGTAAAGACAGAAAGCCCTATTGGGATGTTTAGAAATTACTCCAGCTTTATATCTCAACAGAAATGGACAGCATTATGGTCCGTCCAGTAAACTCTTTTTTTTCTTTTTTTGCAAACATCGAAACCAGTTTCTAAAACAACTTAAACTGTTCTTACCATAATTCATACCACAGACCATTTGAATCTTAACTTTTATGTTTACAAATTACACAGCGGTTTGGCTTTGCGAGTAAAGCTAGCCATCTAAGTAGTCTAAAATACTTCCAACAGCAGTAAGGATCCTTGGATAACTAAAATACAACAACAGTGATGGGAAATGAGGATTTGATGACGTGCTTTTCCAAAAGAGAGAAGAGCTTTCAGGAAGTATAGCAAAACTGGCTAAAAACTGTTTCGTGCCTGGCCCTCCATTTGACTTTTGACAATTTCCTGATTTTCTACTTGTTTTAAAGCACTACAACACATTAAAGGAAAACTTGAGTTCCAGACTCTTTGATAGAGGAAACATAGCAGATTCAACCATCCATCTATTTGATTTACATCCTTGTCCCTTGGTGGGGTCGGGAGGGTTTCTGGTGCCTCTCCAGCTAACGTTCCGGGTGAGAGGCGGGGTACTATTGTTGTTTATGCTTCAAAACACGATCCTAACATTTATCGGATTCCTATAGAACTAAAAAAAAAAAAGTGAATCAGAATACATGTTATTAGTTTATGCATTCATAGGTTTGGAACAGTGGCAGTTTTTATTTAAAAATAAAATAAAATAAAAAATTACAGAACAAAAAACAGATTCATAGTATCTGAATTCCTAATCACAGTTGAGAGCCAATCAAAGGAAATAGGGCCAACTACAATCCTTGCCAAGTCGATTAGTTCATCTTCTTACTTAATTTCCGTTAAAAGTCAAGCAACACAAGGATGACTTTTTGTTAATCAAAGAAAAAACACAAATATTAAACGACAACGGACAATAACTGTTAGAACTTCAAAAAACAGCATGGTACTATTCATATACCCCAATGGACCAGTCAATAGTAAATCCAGCTCCTCTCCTGGGGGAATAAAGTTCAAGTTGTGCTTTTCAGGTATCAGAACTGTAAGTAAAAACCTTTTAAAAACTGTACTCAGCTTTAGTTCATTTAGTTTTTTCCTTTCAAAGATTTCAGATGTTATTTAATCAAAAAAAAAAGGAAATGAAATATCCTTCTGGTGCTTGCCTCTGCTTTCTGTAGGAGTGTTCTGAAGTGACACTTTTATTTTGTCCTGTTTGAGTCTCCTTTTATCAGTCGTCTGCTCTGCGACAAAACAACATGTTATCCATTTGTTTCCCAGAGCCAAGTTTCCTCCGGTTGGGTTGAAATTACAATGCTAATGTTCCAAATATAACAACTGTCTAAACAACAAGGTGTAGTTTCCCATCGGGCGAGAGAGGGCGGTACCCTTTCGCTTTGTGCTTTCTTTTTAATCCTCTGTCTTTATGACTGCAAGATTTTTCAAGCTGCATTACTCCCCTGCTGGAAGTGGCGTTCTCTGAAAAGACAAAGTAGAGGAGCGCTGGCGGGCTCAATGGGTCGACGGCGAGGAGGAGGAGGAGGGGGCAGAAGCTGGGTGCCTCCTTTTTAAAGCCAGATTCTCCCCAGATACCTCGGTGCTATTCATCAACAGCTTTTCCAGGTCTGTGAAAAATCAATGTGCTCTGCACTGCAAACAGTTCATAATGACGGAGGATGGAGGGGGAAAAAAAGCCCAACTGCAACAGAATTGATTTGTTTAAGTACAATAACACGGCTCTGCGGCGCAGTGAGAGGGGAGGCTAGAGCGCCCAGACAAAGACTGACTGGCAGTATCAAACCCCAAGCAATAATTGACAAACTGCTGGCAGAGAGCAAATCTGAAATACAGAGCCCTGTTATCTAATTAAAGGAGTTTTTCTGTAAATTGCCACCTGACAGAGGAAAAAACCCACTGAGTTGAAAGTGTGTAATTGACCTGCCGGTGCACTCTGTGATACCCTGCTTCACCTGCCTTGTGTCATCTGTGCATGAAAGTGTAAGCTCAAAAGTGGCAACTGTGTCAGCGTTTGCAAAAAAATCGACAAGAATCGACGACAGTCCCAAGTCAGAGATTTTACTGTCAATGGCTGCAAATTGATACAATGCACATTTTCCGTTTCTTCCTATTGAAGGGGAGTTTTCCTCTCCACTGTCTCTACATACAGGCTCAGTATGAAGGATTGCTGCAAAGTCAATGATGCAATACAGGCGATTGTCCAATGTCACTACATCCTCTTTCTGGAGGCCTGGGAGCTGTAAGTCAATGACTTGATGCAATCTGCTGGGTTCCCTTATATAGAAAACTTCTTAAGCCTGAACTTGACTGCATTTTTTTTATGTCTGGACTGTGCAACTGAGTATAACAGTGATAACTCTCTCCACATCTATTTGGTTATCCATATCTGCCATCCACATAGGGCTCTACTATTTCTTCAGCATTTGGGTGCTGGTACAAATGACTCGTTTTAAATATTTTTGATCTAGAGTGTTGTGTGTTTTGTGAAATCATGCTGCACAAATAAACTAAACAGAATTCAATCACTCATTTCCTTTTTCAGTAGGGATGCGCCAAGAAATCAGCTGGTGGCTGAAAGTAAATGTGCTCGACTTGATCGACTCAGAAGTCTTACAACAGTCGCTTATTTTAATAGTTGAACACATTGCTTACAAGCACTTAGTATTGCCTTGTTGATGAAAATATAACAAATAAATAAAATTACCTTTACCATTACATCATCGCTCAAGTTTTTGATTTGTGAAAGGCAGAGGTGTTTTACAGATTATTTTGTGAAAATGCCTTTTATCACTAGGACATGATGGGTAGACATGTCTTTTATCTAAATTAAAACAATTTTTCCGCATTTGGACCAGTTATTTGTTGTTGTTTGTTTGCTTCTTAGTCAATTACTTCATTTAGTGCATTCTTATATAAATAAATCATTGAGTCATTCGAGGCATTTATACAAAAAGTGCCCCTGCAGTTACTACGCTATGCATTTTGTTCTGTTTTTTTAAAAACAAGGAAAATAAAATATTTGAGAATATTTCCGCCAGCTGACTGGCAGTATGCAGTAACAGTGTGCCAGAAGAAATATATGGGCTATGCTCCACAGAGCGTCAAAACTCAATCCTGCTCTTGCGTCTCATTAAAGGGATTTTAAACAGCCTCCATTCCAGGAACTGATCCTTGCTTCGTTAAACGTATGTAAAAGTACATATTATTTGTTCATTTACCACTGGAGTCATTACTGCAGAGTCTTAAGTTGGAAATGTTTGAAAGAAAGTCAAGTAAACAAAATGTTTATAAGACAAAATGTTCTTACACAGGGAAAAAGCTGGAAGCCAGGAGTAAATTGTGTCAGGACAAGCCAGCCCAATAAAACATTCCTCCCTGCCTCTTTTATGCTGCCCACATAGGTGCATTTATCATTGTTATTATGCCTTCAGAGAGGCCCTCCCAGGTTTAATTGGGTCCTCATGGAGTCAAAATCCCTTCTGTTGCAGCAACCGCCCGAGCTGGACAAGCTCATACCTCTTTAGGCAACAGCAGCGTTTACTGGCTGCATGTTGCTCGGTGCAAAGTGGCCCCAAATCCAGCCGCTTGAGCCCAGATAGGGGGGCGGTGAAAAATGGACGTCACCCCGCCAAGCCTGGATAATGGCATGAGAGGGACACCTGGGGAGAAACTCTCACCTGGCTCTGCACTCGGCGCTGTTGGGAACTCTCTTGAGAGCTACGGGGCGTCCGTCATACCCAGCCGGCTCGCAGGAGCCATTATGTCCGGCACGCTGCATATGCATTTTAATAGGCAAATACCAGCAAATTTCGAAGCGTATCGGGGCTTGCAGCAAGTGCACCAAATGTGCAGCAGGAGGATGGCAGAGATTTTTATCCATTCAACAAAAACAGTTAACAAAAAGGAACAGAGCTAGAAAAAAAAAACATGCGCAAAGAAAAGCATGAACATTGCTTCTGACAGAGAGGTCAGTAATAAAAAAAAAGCAGAATCAAAAGCACATTAATCATCTTGTGAAATTCCAGCACTGAAACGTTTGAGCACCTTTTCACCTTAAAAAGTGACGTTTCTCTTCTGAAAACAGTTTTCTGTTCTTCAGCTGCTCATGACATGCAAAAAAAATCTAACAATAAACAGCTTGTGCGTCACACAAGTATCAGACAAAGGGCTTGTTTTCTAAAAAGAGGGGGTGGCATGACAAACGAAGGAATGATAGTCAAGTTGTTTATGTTCCTTACAGCAAGTGAATGTTAAGAAAATACATTTATTTAACAATTCAGAATGAGTGTCCCCCCACAATAAATATCCAGTTTTAAAGTAATTTTAAAACTGGATAACTAAAAGTGGAGTTTTTCATTATGTTTTGTTTTAGAAAGCAGAGAGATCCTGACTCTAGAGATAGAAAAACAAAAAAAGAGAAATTCACACACCTATGGGCAAACGCACAGAGAAATTGCCAGGAATATGTTGATTTTCTATTTAGGAGACACTTTTTATTATGCTACCAATGTGTTCTAACAACAACACTCTTTAACTTTGCTGAGGGTAGAGTTGCAACGTTAGTTTTTTTGTTTTAGCAGTAAAAAGCACAACATACTGGTATCGGCTAATGTGACTGACACGTTTTTATTTTAGCATTTTATATCAGTGCCATACTTGGTCAGTTTTGACATCCAATGTTTATTTCCATCTTATTGCCATTTGTTTTCATGTTTGAAGAGGATTGAGAGAGAGGTGGGCCATGTGGTATTTGAAGCAGAAAAGCCACGGTGGGGAATATAACATCGGTAAATATCAACTACTGCTCCCAATATATCCATACTGGATATTGATATTGGCAAAAACTTTCATATTGGTGTATTTCTAATCCTCAGTATCCCTGGGATTGTTTAAGGTAAAAACCAGTGGACAAACAAATATGCAAAAAGCAATCTTAAAAAAATAATATGAAATATTTACATTTTGTGGCGACTCGCCTGCTGCTCACTCAGGCTGCAGTAAAGTGAGAGAAGCTGCACATACAAAAGTAAAGTTGTTCTGTTTTGTGCTTCAGCTCTCAACCTCCGACTGGCGTGAAACACGCTTTGAAAATGTTGACTGCCTCGTAGAAACAGTTACCAGAGTAAAGAATTACTTTCTTTTGTATCCCAAAATCTCAATTAATACTCTCAGGAGTCTCAAATATAAATACAACAGGGTGTGAAGCTTTAAGCGCTCAACCTTCATATCCAGGATTTAACAACAAGCATACTGTTGGCTTTCACTGCAAGCCTATATTAACCCAATTTAGCTGTTACTTCCACATAAAGTGTGTCACTGCAGCATTGTAGTAATGATTACAAGCTTACAGATAACAGCTTCAACTACAAGGCATCTAAATGGCCTGAGATTCGGCTCAGTCAGCCCCCCCTCCACCATCCCCCACCCAATTTTCACTCCCAGCTGATTAACGCAAAGGCAAGTACCTAGTTAACCACTGCTGCTGTAATTACTGAATGGGATGAAGCACACATACACATATATGCACCTTATACACCAAGACACTCAACTGCAGAAGATGCATTTGTATACATGCTCTGTGCCACCAGATGAGCATCGCAGCAACCACCAATTATATGTTTTATTTATGCAAATGCAGGTAATTTACTTCCCGCTGTGCCCGACTTCCATGATTCCAGCATCAGCTGGTAGCAATAGCATCCAATATAGGTTTTTCTACCAGTGAAGGGTAATAACTCAAAGAGAGACGGATGGAGCTGAGGAAGGAAGGAAAGAAGGAAGCAGGAAAGCAGAAGAAGAAGTTAAGGGCACAAGGGAGGGAGGGGGGGAGGAAGAACAAAAGGTAGGTCATGAGGAAAGAAGAAGTGCATAAGTAAAGACAGTTGGAAGGAAGAAGGAAGAAGAGAACTGTAAGTCTATATGTGTCAAACTCAAGGCCCGGGGCCAAATCCAAACCGCCTCTGGAATCTAGATAAGGACTCATCAAATACAGAGGCAGCTTTATATTAATGTTTCTGACCACTTGCTAATGGGTAGTTTTATCAATACATTCTGTCACCACCAGCCCTTGCAGGGCGTTCATGCTGTTGAAATGGCTCAAAATGAAAATGAGTTGTGACAATGCAAATATGTCATCATATGCATTATTTTTCCCCATCTTAAACTCCCGACATAGAAAACACTGAAATCAAATTCCGGACTCTTCCAGGCTGCGCATAGTAACCCAGCAGTGATGGAGGATTGCCATCGACATCATGAATAGAGGACTTCAGTTGTATAAAAACAGAGTTTCGCTTTAGATTTCCATGTTCCCCCCCGGATCTTCCCAAGAGTGAGCTAATGCTCACGAGTCCTGCATGAATTGATGGCTTTAATATTGTCTCTCCTCCTACTCTTCCCTCTGTAGTATATCTTGTTTCAAACGCGAGAGCGGCTCGAGAGGGTGCTTGTGTTTTTCTTCCTTTGTTTCCAGTGCTTCCCTATCAGAGCGGGAAGGTGGTAGCAACTCCCACGGGGGAGATGGAGATAGAGGTGTAGGCTGCCTGCAGAGCGCCGAAGCAAAGAAAAGCCTCGCCGTCTAACCGTCTCGTCCCTCCCCTTTCACGGCCCTTCTTCATCTGCAAATCAAATTCTCTGCCCAGCAGCAAAACATTCCTATTTGGTCACCTGGACATTTTTTTTTTTTTTCATTATTATTATTATTTTTTTTTTCTTCTTTACCAGCCTGAGTGCCCAGGAGAGTTTACCATAAAGTAATGAATACAAGCTATGCAGATCCTTTAGCCAGCTGCAAAAGGAGAGGAGCATGTAATGAGCTCTGATAAGTCAGAAGAAATAACCTGTATTTGCATTTTCAACCCCGTTCTTCATCTCTCTCCCCTATTATTGCCTCCTCTGTCTCATAATAGGGGAAAAAAAAAAGAAAAAGCAATGGGAGAGAGAAAAGAGGGGAGGCGGGGGGGTAGCTGACATATACACAGAGGAATCCAGGGAGTAAAAAGAGAGCGCATTACTACTGGGAGGGGAAAAATGACTAAAGGCTGAGATGAACACAATCTGCTGGTTCCAGAGGAAAGCGGTAGGACCTTCCAGAGCGTATAAGCGTTGCATCTCGACCTGACACGCAATTCAGCTCAACCAAGACTACGCTGACTGGAGCCCATTACCATTTGCCCCATTGGTATGTTCTTTTTGGCGTGAACTTATCATGCCCAAACAATCATTAGCCGGACCACATTGTTAACGCAAATGAATGCACTGCTACCAACTGAGCATAATAAAAATGACAGATTAAACACGGAATTAGAAACAGATTTGTGCGTGTGGGATTTCTCATGGTTTCTGATTGTTGCAGCTAATCAGTGTTCAGTTGACTCATTTGGTGGAGACTCTTGAGGCGCAAACGAGCAAAGAGGAAAAAAAGAAAAAAGCAACAAAAAAAATCCCAGCAAAACATCAATAATGAAGAGAAGGAGACGGAGGGGAAGAAAACAAAGCTGCTCATAACAAATGGGAAAACAGGCGGAGCGTCTCATTGCAAGAATGCTAACGACAATCAATTAGCAATTCCTCATGATCTTGGGCGCGTTGGAGTATAAGGTGTCTTAATGAGTCCCATTTCCATTAGGCGTTCGGCTCGAGAGGCAACGAGGAGGAGGCTGCATCCACCGGCTCCTCCGTCTCGGCGCCTAATGACTGCAAGAGTGGATTACACCATCAACCCCTCGCTTCTCTTTGTTTATCCCCCACGTAAATAATGGTCAACCATTTCAATGCATTAAATGGGCCACTCTAAAAGCAGAGTACGATGAAGAGGAGGAGGAGGAGGAGGAGGAGGAGCACAAGTGTTTTGGAAGCCATCCTTCAGTGATCTCCAGGAAATTGGCTAACACCGACCATGTGGTTCGGCGGCAGAGAAGCAGACGCCTGATGGATGTGTAGTTAACGCTGAAACGTACACCCACCGGCCACTTTATTGGGTACATCTGTTCAATTAACGCAGATAGCAGCTCAGCGAATCACAAGGCAGCAACCCAGTGGCTCCCAAAAAGATCAAATATCCAGAAGACAATCATGCCTTGTTAATGTCATATTAGTTAGATTTACACTTTTAGTGCAAACTAAGTACCTGAGTAGTGTTGCTCACCTAGTTTTGCTAAATGATTAAATGCATTACAGATAAGATAAAAAAAAAAAACAACAACTGAGAAATAGCTCTTTGAGAACCTGCAGAGCATGATTTCTCTGAAGAAGAAAAAAAAAACTATTCAAGTTTTCACAGGTTAAATCTAAAACAACTGGATGAGAACAGCCAGAAGAATCCTGACTGGTGCATATGTAAAATTGATCTTTTCCCCACAGTTAAAAGTTAATTTGGGTCCATCACTGTAAATGTAACTTTGATGTCTGGATCTGAATCTGAGCAATCACTGCAATAAAAAGTCTCATGCCTCAAATTATACCCAGCAGTTGCAATACTTTCTCCCCCCCGGGCTGCGTCGATCAATATTTCACCCAAGGCTCCATCACTCCATTTCTATTTTCCTGTCTCCCTCTGACACTCTCTGGTTTCTCTCCTGTCACAGCGCCGGACAGGATGAAAATTAAACGCCTCAGCAGAAAAACACACAAGTGGAAATGATCGGCCCGCTCCGGCCGCTCGGGTCATGAATTCAGCTTAACTGTGCTTATCGCCGGCTGCTGCTATTAGTCTTAATAGCCCCGGCCGACAACCCGCCCTCCGAGATGAGATGGGCGCCTTCTCCCGGACGACCGGCATTATACAGGTGATTCTCATCTGCGATCTTTCCACATGTCATAGAGAAGGTAACGCTGCCTGAACAACGGCTGCCAGGTTGTTGGCTTATGGGCCATTTCACGCAACGGGGACGTTATGCATTTACACTCAGCATCAGTCCAGAATAATTACCAATTCAATCTGGGGAGCATCTTATTCAACCCTCCCAATGCATTAATATGTATTTACTCAAAAGGGGGAAAAAAACTCCTTAATTTTCACTTCTCAGCATTGTGTATCTTAAATAAGCCGTTCATCTTTCCTGCTGTACAAAAATGACAGAAAATCGACCTCAGCTCTGCAGAATTTCAGCATTAAAACATCTGTTTCATTCATGGTAAGACAAAATATTTCTGTGGCCAAGATACGCATCTGTGGCGTTATGTCTTGCTGACCAAGACAATATTTCTCTTCTTTCTGAGCTAAAGGTTTCTTTCTACAGCTCACCAGGGAGCCTTGCTGCACTGCCATTGAACTGGACACCCAAACTGAGGAGCAGAGTGATCAAGTGAAAAAGTGAAGCTCAAGATCAAGTGGAGCAAAGATTAAAAAAAAGTATATACATCAGCCTGTGCAAAGGAGAAATACCTCTGAACAGATCCTTGCTGCCCTTTAGCGCAAAGTCAGACAATCTGTGTTTAGAAAACAAATGTCAGGATATCTTTTCAGGTAGATTGCATTCCCACGAGCCGGAACCATCCTCCACCACTTTACTCCTTCAAAAACAATCGAGCTTGTGACTGGGACCATGTCAACATGCTGCTCTGCTTAAAGAGGTAGGAAGGAATTACTTTGATCCACTTTGAGGCGTGCCTTCCTTGACTGTTGAGTGCTGGTTAGGGTTCGGAGTGGGAGGGGAGACGCTGGTGTAGCACAGCTCAGGCTAATTCTTTGCAACACAGAAGCTCCGAGCCCCCTCACTATAAATGACAGCATGCTATTTAAGCTAGTTTAAAGGCTCTGCTGGTGAAATCCTTTGACATTAGCATGCTTTAAAAGAAGTGCTTTTCCACTTTAAAGATTTCTTTTTTGCCTTTTTGTCACAATTACATGTTTCAGGTAATCAAATTATGAAGTGATTGATTATTTAATAAATAAGTGATAAATTAACATGTCAGTTACATTTTCTGGTTCATTTGCCACAGCTAGGTGTGATTACTAAAACGGAAACCGCCAATATAAAGTACGCAGAAAAATCTTTTAAAAAATGATTGTAGTCAGTCTACAAAGGATTGCAAATTCATTTTTACAGTTTTGGTGAACATGGAATAGTGGTGAACGTACCAAACTGTGTCTCATCCAGATGCTCACACACTTTTAAATATTTCCAATGTTACTGCACATTTTTTTTCTGCACTGTATTTTAAATTGTCTACTTTTTCCAGTTTTCAATACACCTAAACATTACGTCCCTTTTTTTTTTTTTAAATGACTAGCAATAATTAATGGAACCATGAATTCTGCTCTCAAGCAGAAAAGGTCAAGAAAAGTGTCCGGACATCAATTCATGACCCTAAGGTCAAATACACTTAAATTATGCAGCTGAACAATGATCCGAAGCACAGCACCCACCTCCTTTGAGTGGCTGAAGAAAAAAATGGTGAAGGTATTGAAGGGGCCTAGTCAAAGTCTGGACCTACATCCAATTGAGATACAGTGGAATGACCGTTAACAGGCAGTGAATGCTGAAAACTCCCCAACAATATAAGTATAACAATAAGAACACAATAAATGCATTTTATTAGAACTTAAATATTCAACACGTTTTATTATTTTATGATATGATGTTGTAATATTTGCTGCTTTTCTGAAATGTTATCATATTGTCTATAATCCAATTCCATATTTTTTCTCCAATAGAATTACATTAAAACAATTATTGAATCAGCCAAGACCGACATATTTGAGCAAATCTGAATAATGTTTGGTGAACTTTCTGAACAATTTTCTACTTTAAATAAAAGTAAAGGTAAAATGAATCCTAGAAACCTTATAACATGAAATAATTTAAACAATGTACCTGCATAAATACAAACAATTAACCAAACAACATTCTAACACAAATAATAACAGAGGGGTTGGGGGGACAAAAAACTATAAGGCTAAATGAAATCTCTTGCCTCCCCATATGCCAGTGAAGGAGCTCAAAGTGTCCTTCATTATTCATGTCCTCAGAGCAGGATTTGAAGCAGCTTTGCTTCTCTTATCAATCATTTATCTGCTTTCCAAAGACACTCTGACTCTCTGGCATCAACTCAGACTTGAAATGGCTTAAAAATCCACCAAGCTGAGGTCCTGCTTCAATTAAACAAGTCAGCCGTGAGCCTCAAACGCCTTCTTGCAAATTGGACAACAGAGCAACACGCGGACTGTGATCCCAGGTAGTCTGTAATCTCTCAATCATCCAATACAAGAAGCTCTGATCTCATAAATAAATGAAGTGACCTGGCAGCAAAAAAGTGATATTTAGGCAGAACAATTTAACACATTGTATTTATTTATATATATATTTTGCTATATCAAAAACAGATATGCTCATTCAAATCATCGCCTCTCATCTTCTCGCGCCGCCATCCGTCTGAATAAGACCCCGCTTCTTTGTCGCGCGGCAGACATTTGGGAAGCGGCGGTTAACAATCGAACTTGGCGGCTTTGTCTCTGTGTGGAGTCCTAATGAAAGAAAATTGTTTGGAGTTCTTTGGTAGCAGTCTCCAATTACGGCCTTCGTGCAAGTGCTCACTGCACCGGAACTTTTCCATTTCATCATTTGCATTCAAGCCAAGCAGCGGCGTGGCGGTGACGGTGGCAGCAGAAGCACAGCAGACCGTGTCATCCGTGGACAGTGGGGGGATTTGTCCAAGCAGCACTGCTTTCCACTTTTTCTTTTTTTTTTTTTTTTTTTGACTGTGGAAAGTGTCATGTCTATCCGAAGCACAGGTGCAGCTCTTTTCATATAAGCTGACCAAGTTGAAAAAGAGACTCCCTTTAGCTATGTATCTGAAATAAAATTCTTTAGGTCAACTTACTCCCTCTCTCATTAAGAGGTAAAACGGTGAGGCAAGAAAAACATTATTATTCTCGTGCCTGCAGGAAACATTCGGCTCACCGTTGTGTGGCCAGAAAGCCACTGATGCAATCCTTCTCCAGCTCTCGTAATGGATTTGGGCAGAAGAAAGCGGGATTATTTGATGCAACTTCCACCCAAGAGACCAATTCAGTCTGTCAAATCAATACTAATCAACGGGGAGATGACAAGAGATGAAATTCGCCGGGCTGAAGCGAGATGCTTATGTATCAAGATTTACAGCCTTTGGGCTGTTTTCCCAGCCTAATCAAGACCCACATAGTTCATTCACTCATCTGCTTTTAACGTGGGGAAAAATTGAGACACTTTTCTGAAGTGGTTCTGTGATACACCCATGTTAAACTTGGATAGGAAAAGGAGCCGCCTGCCACAGAACGTTTTATACCGACTGTGCATTAATTTGTAAGTGTCTGGAGGACGTTTCATACCTCTTCCGGCGCAACTCGCCTCATGTCTTTCTGTACAAAAACGTGGATATTACTGAACCGAATGGGATCTCGTTGAAGTGAATTTGGCTTGACTACAGCTCGTAATTTGTCATATTTAAGAGAGTTAAAGTGGTGCCATCAGTTTAAATAGAGTAAAACATTTTTAGTTCTTTTCAAAAACAATAAAGTAAAGTAATTATAGGTGACATTAGGATATTTACCTTCAAAAAACCCAACTGAAAAGCAAAACATACTGATGAGAAATGGTTTAAATGCATGGGTGTGAAAGTGGTCTGACCCAGGGAAAGTAACAATCTACTCAATCAAAGCATTAATAAAATATTTTTTTTATTTTTAAGTTAGGTATGGGCAACTATCATGAGCAAATGAAAAAAAATACTATGATAAAGCATCGACAAATGTCAATATACTTGAAAATATAATTGAATTCAATTATTTTGTGCCCTGATGTTTGTAAAATGCTGACTGTCATGTCTTCTCCACACTCAATACTACTGCTTCGCGTTTCACCTTGAAACTAGACCCCAGAGACCTAAATGCTTGCTCCACCACAACATTCCTTGCTGTAATCTAAAAAGAAACAAATTTCCCTGGGATCCCAGAGATGTTTGATGGACTTTGGAAAAATTAAGAGGTGTGTTGTTCTGGAATTAACCAGTTAAAAAACTTTGGCTTTTTCTGTAAACTTGACATTATCACATTTGGGTTAGTGTCTTTTTATTCTAATTATTATTATTTATCTATGTAAAGAATCTGAAAGCCGCCTCTAACAGTGCTCCAAGTTCATTGCAACATCATGCAAATGACTAATTTACAGCACTAAACATGTCAGCAAGCTGACTTCTGGCAGTGGGCAGCCTGTAGAGGGTGCCTTTCATCTGAGGGAAGAAACAACAAAGAGCAAGAGCTTTTCATGTTAACAGGAAACATATATTTAATGAGACAACCACTGAAGCCTCTGCTGCCTTGCTTAAACAGCCTGACCCCCTCACCGCAGCTCGGCGGAGCTGCCAAACAACAGTCACGGCAGTCTAGACGAGACCAAGCTGCAACTGGGGTGGTTTGCATGTGTGTGTGTGTGTGGGAGGGCTGCAGCAGGATGGGGGGTGTCTCCTCAAAGTTCTTGTAATGCACAAGGAATTCGGTGCGGTCTCCTCGGGGCGGTGAGAGACGCACGAACGAGAGTAAAGAGGGCCGCGAAATCCGCACAGAGGTCAGAGTGCGGCCCCCGGAGGTGTTACGGGGAGTAAACGGGCATGAAGGCAGCACACAGGGGCCGTGGCTACTCGCCTTCTCCAACTTCTTCATCCTCTGTATGTTCTGCAGAAGCAGAGTCGTAGGGACGAAGCGATTAATCAGATCAATCATGGTGAATCGGTTGTCAAAATAGTCGCCTGCTGATTTTGTAATCAAGTCATCGTCATTAGCTAGACCACACAGACTCCAAAAAAAAAAAAAGGCAATTTGTTGAAAGAACAACATACTCAGAGCAGAAATTAGGCCAAAAAAAGGTAGCATGTCAAAAGGTTGCAGCCTGTTTGATGACTCTGGAGGCCGCCGTCGCCGGTTGTCCGGAAAGCTGACACCGGCAGAAAGGCCCATGAATATTCAGCGGCCAAGTAAATGAGGCAGATAGCACTTGACATGTTTAACATCCACCTTTGGCACCTTCTGCCATGCAAAGCCAACAAGGTGAAGAAGCAGAACAAAATACGTCGGCTGTTAGTGGGCGGCTACGATCCCCGTTGATGAATGGGACGCTTTCTAAGAAAGAAAATGAAATGAGTTTCATGGGAAGGGTCTGGATGAACTGGACCTGGAAACACACAGTCTCACGTCCTCGGTGGGGATTTGTAAGTTTTCAAATGCCGGATGCATAGTTTTTCTGTTAAAGTAAAAACTGTAGCCTTACGCAGTGCAATATGCTGACATTTCCATTCTAAGAAAAAAAAAAAAAAACATGTTTCCCCCCAACTATAATCCCTGCTGGTATCAAAATGTTTGCTCTCTAAATATTTACCATCCCAGAGTCACATCTAAAGCGCTAACACAGGCACCTTGAGACTTCCCTTTTTTTTTTTTCCTGAGTGTTGTGTCCCAAAGGAAATGCAGTGAAAGCACTACAGATTATCTTGCAAGTGAGTAAACTATCTGAGCACACAACACATTCCTCCAACACCTCAAACAGCTCTGAGACGAGGGGGAAAGAAATCTGCTACCAACAAACAAACTGCTTGATAAAAAAAAAAAAAAAAAAAATTCCCTGTCGTATCTGCATGAGACAGGAGCGGAGAGCGTTTTGGTGCTTCTCAGGCAGCGTTAACGCCGAAAAACAGAGACATTAGTAAATGTATTACCAAGATAGGCAAAGTCATGTAAATGTTGACACTTTGATAGTCATTGCCAGGCTTATCCAGCAAACCTGCCTGGTTAGAGCCATTTGACATCTGCTCAGTGCTGTTCCAGGTAGGGGAGTTAAAGGAATATTCCACTTTTCCAGTGAAATTTCAGCATCTGCCGTTTACTCGGCACTTAAAACTACTAAAAAAAAGGTTCTTGCATTTTATAGCTTATAGCTTTTAGAACTACTGTGAGGTTTTTAAGCATGCCGGGTTTGTGCCGGATCTTAAAAACTAATTAGGTCCAACATTTAAAATTTTAAATGTGTCCGGATATTCCATAACTGCTCTAAAATTACGCTTAGTTACATTTTAAATTTACATTCATTTAACTGGTTGTTCCACAGACTTTTTTGATATTCTTCATAAAATGTGTATTATTTTATTGAGAAGTGCTTTGTGAGGAAGAAATAAGGCCTGGATATTCTCATTCTGAACCCTTGGAAGAATTCTGCTTTTTTAAACAGCATGTTCCTGCTTTAAGCAATGAAAATTAAAAAAACTTCCAATACGATCTGAAACGTTGCACGTTTTTGACTACATTCGATACTTTCTGTCATTCATGCCAGTCCTCTATTGTAATCGCAACAGGTCTCAGAAATGTAGATCACTGAAACCTGCAGCCGCACCGTTTTTGGCGTTCTCCGCGCATCGTGATTTCGTTGTGACGAAAATGCATGGACTCCACAGGTTGGTGGCACTCAATAAAAAGAGATAAACACAATAACCACTTATTACCCCACCACCACAGCTCCACCCCTTCACTGTACACTCCTCCTCCTCCTGCTGCCCCCCCACTGATAAGCTGGTTTGCCAGTATTGCCAGCGCCACTCACGGCTCCATTTGCACAATCGCTTCACTGTTGCTGCACAGAGTGGACGACTGCACTTTGGACCTTTCAGGAGGGGGAAAGCCTTTTATTGTGTTTCCCATAAGGGCATCCACTGTAGCTTATCTATGGGCTGCCAACTATACACACACAAACACACACCTCAAAACACTGCATTAAGGATATCCAAGGAGAGAAAACATAAACAGTAGCCGCTGTGTATCCTGTGCTGCTGCCATTAAGCCCCATATGACTAGTTTGCCTTGCTGCTGATTTTTCCTGTGCTTTACAAGAGAGAGAGCCATAAAAAAGAGCGGCTGAATTATCTGTGCAGCCGGAACCCGACCCACACGCCGGCTGACCTTTTTTGTGCACAAAGCAAGATTAAACATAATAGTGGAGCTGAGTTAAGTGATTGCGATTTATGAGTCCATTTAAGTTGATTCAATATAGGATGACAAACGATTACCTCTGTGAAAGTAAAGCTTACATACAAAACAGCCCTGCTGCTGCTGCACACAAACTCAGAGCTTTATCAAAGTTAACAATCAGCTCGGTGTCTGTCTGCTGCGGGTCTGGCTCAGTGGAGGGCTAAACAGAATTTTAAAAATGCATGACAAGAATGGGAGAAGAAGAAGAAGCTGCAATTTTAATGCACAGGGATATCTGCATTTTTTTCTCCTCTTTCTTTTGTGAGACTCAAAGCCTATTAGCCTAAAAGAGATGAGTATTGAATAAATGTTACCCCTGAATCTGGTCAACTTGGCCAAATGGATTAAGTATATCAAATCCACTTTCATGAGTGCATTGAGGAAGTGTCAAAATGGACCACTTTCAATTTAGTTCCCAGATTTCTTCATCTCGCTGTAAGAACAAGCTGCTTCTCTTGCAAAATAAAAAAAAAACAGGCTGAATCACATTGTTAACCGTAGCCGGGGCTTTAAATTAGCCCGACATCATCCGCATATTTGATTCGCCGTGTTGCCAGAAAAAAAGTTACATGACTTTTCAGGCACCCGGTTTGGGCCTTGGAGAAACGTACGCAGCCTCCTTTGCACTCCCTCTCTCTCTCTCTCTCTCCTCTTCTCTCTCTCTCTCTCTCTGTTCACCCACATCCATTCGGATTTTATGACTCTGGTTAAAAAGAAACCATTAAATATTCATGCACGAGGGCTTTCACCCGTGAAGCAGCTTCCCCGCTCTTTTTCTGGGAGCTTTAGGGGAAAGTGAGGAACTTTTTTTGATTTTAACTGACAGGAGCTAAATATTAAAACAGAGGCTTTGGGAGTTCAGCAAAGTATTCGCTTCTTCCCTTCAATATCCTCCTCCTTGGCTTTTCAGGGCTCATTGTCCTTATAATTTCACAATGTGGCGGCGAGACTCATAGGATAAATTAACATGACAATTCAAACAGAGGAGATGAATAAAAATCCACTCAGAGGGGCTGAACGGCGACGCCATAAGAATAGAAAGTTGACGATCGCTCCGAAGTGAGCATGGTGCTGCATTCAATGTGAGCTGTATCTCTGAAATACATTGCTCATTCTTTTTTTTCTATTTGTTGTCTTTGGTGTTTACTACGCACTTTCCATTAAAAACAAAAGTGGCGATGCAAATAATCCATGCTTTCTGTCTCTTTTTACATACCATATAGGAAAGTAGAGCATTAATATAAAAAAAAATATTATTACAGGTACAGAATATTACAGGCGCATTTCAATAAATCACAATTTTATTAAAAAGTCCTTTATGTTTGTGGATAACACTTAACACAATCACTGATATTTTCCAAGTGTTGTTATTTAAGGCATTACAGCTTTTTTTTATTATTATTTTCCTTCCACTAAACTTTCCATCAACATGCTGACATAAGGAACTCTCCAAACAAAAAGCTTCTGTAGCAAAGAGTTTCTGTGGCTTACCCTCTTTTGCTCAGAAGTCTTGGGTAGGTCAGACATGTCAACGTTCACTATATCTACAAAGCAATTTATAAAACATTTTGCACAAATGTACTGCAAATTAAGCACTATAAAAGTAACAACATCTGTAGCAATGAAGATGGTGAAAAGTTAAGATGTCAAGCTTCATTGAATTCCAAAGTAGGTTTAAACTTTTAAACTATGATCAGCTCTTATTTGGATCTGTTGGTTATCCAATAGTTTCGAGACAGGAAAAGAGAAGCCACTACTGCTTTTTTGTAGATAAAAATTCTGTTTAAAAAATTTACTATAGTACAGTCTTCTATTAAAAAAAAAGCAATCATGAAAAGAAATATTCCACTTTTCGTGTAATGAATATTTGTATTGTTTCATCATTCGAATTGAGTTGCTGCCAATAAATTACTTTTTCAATATACAATGATATCCTGAGAATGTACCTGCAGGTACAGACTGCATCATCCGTGACAAAGATTTTGCTGCAGAGAACATTAGGCAAATCTCTCCGGCTGTGTTTGGATAGATGTAATTCACACACAAATCGAGGGATGCAACATTCAGGGCTTCTCCAAACAGTCGATTTCCTAGACAAATAAAGCCCAGTCCCTGCACTCAGGGAGGCACTTATGACAACAAGTTGCCATGAGTTCATTTAACTGCTGAACATTGTGAGGGAAGAGTAAAATGAAACCTTGATAACGTTCTTGTTGTCGAGTTGCTGAGCGGCGGCAAGTCCATTTATTCGGAAATAATCATTTTGGTGATTTGAGAGTAACGATTCATGCCACTCACAAATGAACGCAGGACCAAACTAATCATTAAGGATATTTATGAATAATATTGTGTCAGCGAAATGCTGCCACCAGCAAGTCTGCAAGCCATCACCATCCGAGTTCGGACGTCCAGGGCACGACAAGCAGACAGGAGCGATTAGTCTTTCATCAGTCTTCTGCTTCTGCACTGACAAGATGATTGAGTTGAATCGAGCTGCTTTTTCCCCCTTTTCTCACTTTGAATGAAGCCACTTGATAAAAAAAATAAATAAAAAACAAGAGTCAAACTTTGCAGCTCTGCTCATCCCAGTCATTGATTCCCCTCTAAAAAAAAAAAGAAAACAAGAAGCAAAGGACAGCTTGTAAAACACAAAGGCTTTCTTTCCACTTCAGGAAACTTTCATTTCATCAAAGAAAACACTGCAGGCACTATCCATTCTCCTCCCATTTCAAATTTATAGAAAACACCCAAAAAAAAAACACTATAGAGATCATGAACAACCGGCTTATCAAACGTACATCAGAGAGGGTTTTAAAAAAAAAAAATCACCTCCCCGGCTCTTTTAAACAGCACTTAATCCAATGTAATGATTTACAATATGACAAGTCAGGCAAAATTTACTGTGACAGATTGAATGGGTCCCAACATAAATATAATTACAGCTCACACGATCCTCTCCACCTCCCTCTTCCTCGAGGAAGGGCACACAAAGATGAAGCAGGATATGCTGCCCGCAGTAATTTGCTTTTTCAATTTTGCTCCTTGACATTAAACTGGTGCCAAAAAAAAAGTAGTCACGAACAACCGCAGAGTGTTGTTGCAGTAATCGTGCGTAAGGAAGAAAAGTTCAACAATCACAGGAAACATAACATGTCTCACATTTGCCTAAAAATGGGTTTTTGTGTATTATTTTACAGACGTAAAGTCCCCCCGTTCTAAGCTCGAATCAGTCACCAACAGGATGGTCTCTTATTTTTGATTTTATTATTCTGTTCTCCAAATTCTTTCCAGTTTTACAAAACTAAAAGAAATACTGGAAACACAGAGTGTCGTCGCAGTAACCGTACGCAAGGAAGAAAAGTTCAACAATCACAAGAAACATAATTCATACATTCATGGTAAAATACCTGAACATAAGGAATTCTTAGCAAGAAAAAACACAATGTCATCAGGATAATGACAGAGTTAACTTCTACAGTATATCTACTAGTCACACGATAATAAGAAAAACAACAGATTATCTTAAACAGTATGGCCTCTCTTGCGTTCTGTAAAGTTTTCTTCAGCGCAACCAAAAATAACAAAATTATCCTCCAGATTTCAGAAAGTCGTCCTTGAGAAAAGCTGCAGTTCCGACTCCACATGCAGGGTGTAAAGTTATCCCCTTCATAGCTATAAGGCTAGTCATCTGCCAGATTGTAGTAGTTACTTGATGTTTTTCTAGCTCTGTCAGCAGAAAGTAGCCCTCAGAGAAAACAAAGTAAACACATTACCGCAAAGGGAAACAAGTTAATTGCCTCCTTTAAGTGGATGTGCAACTTTTGGGGCAAAAACCAGTATAGCCAACTTCTTCATACTGTGTATTCAAATGTTCTGACCATATAAATGCGACAATTTTGTTCCCAAATCCTCCTAAAAGAGAAGGAGATCCTATCTGTTACTTTTCTTTTGATGTAGATGTGTAAAGAAAAACATCTGTCAAAAATGTTGAAAGTTGTTTGTTAACTAGCATTTTAAATGTTGCAGGTAAAGTCTGTTTAAGCACACAGACTGTGTGCCCGGCATTCTAACAATTACGAAAGGACTAGATTGCGAATGTTTTTGAGAAAAGATTAGGAAGTCACCGATACTTTTTGGGGGGGTTAAGATTAGAAACAGTTCAAAGCTTCAGGTCAACATTACAAGCAACCAACCGAATCACAGAGGTCCTTCAAGCTTTGAAATGCATTTTTGAAAATACTTAAACACCTAACGGTGTTTGAAGATGATTCTCTTGATTAATCTCTGGTATGCGGATTTTTGAGTCCTGTTTTTTGTTATCATTCAATCTTACTCTGAGCTGAGAAAGAAATAAAAGTAAAATAAACAAAAAGATTACTGGTTTGTGGGGGTTGGGGTAGGGGTGGGGACAAAAACAAAAAAGCATTAGTTAATGACTCAAATAAAAGAAAACCATGCAGTGGATGGAATTTGAGATGCACTTTCCTTCTGGATTAAAACGGACATTGATGAACAGACAATCTGGCAGTGAGGCGAGGGAACAGAAACATTTTAGCTATTTTGAGAGTCGCTGAGAATCAGGTGTGACTAATTATGGGAGTATCGGATGGAAGCAGATCTTGGAAACTGAAGGAAGGTGATAAACTAATAAAACATAATGAACACAGTCGGAGATGAACCATAACAAAATATGACCTTCTAACCAATGGAACAGAAGAAAGAGCTAAGACACTCCATATACTACCCTGGGTGGTGAGCCACAGCGTACATATCAAAAACCACCACTACTGAACAGAAAACACCTTCTTCACATACAGAGTACAGAGAAAAAAATTGAACAGGCTTCTTATGAGCACAAAAGTTGTAGGACACCTAAGGAAAAACCGAACCAGAGAAGATGAGTATTTAATAATGTGATAGCAATGTAGCATATCCAAATTTGTCTTTACCTCTGTTTGTCCCATAAGTTATCAACAGCAAGGTGTGAAGAGGGAGTTACAGTAACCACTTCCACCATCATTTATGGTAAGGTAAAACACATATTAAACCAGGAACACACTGCGTACATGCGTGGTGACACGAAGGATGCTGTGCCCTCGGGTGAGCCATCTCTCCCCCTCCTTCCCTCCCTGCCCATGCCAACACCACAGCGTCTGTGAATCAAACATGCCCTCCTTTTAGAGCAGATGGTCAAAAATAGCGTCTACCGTCAACAATTTCTAAGCCGTGGGACCCGTCGGGCCGCGCGCCGCACACACACCACACACCACACACACACACACACACACACACACACACACACACACACACACACACACACACACACACACACACACACCGTTCGCCTGTGATATATATGTGTGTCATGCAACGCTAATCTGGTCAGTCGTAGCATTTCTCTGTTTGATGCCGACAAAGCGAGAACACCCTGTTGTTCGAAACAAGCTTATGCAATCCGCAACTATAAATAGTTGTGTGAAGCCAGTCTGCATATGCGCCTCACTGTCTGTTTACACTAGGCAGCACCGGCCAATTAATTAGCATTCATCATCAGAAGAAGTTGCAGTTATTATATCTGTGATTACCATGATTGTGGAAAATAGAGTCTTTTGTCTCCTCAGCAGGGATTCTGTTTACTTTCTGAAGCCACTGAAGAGGACACACACACATACACACACAAAAAAAATAATAATAAAAATAGAGACACATGGGAACACACAACATGTTTATAGAAGAGTTATTTAAAGTCAACCTTGTGACAGTGGCATGCATGGCTATAGGTCACATTTTTTGGAAGCAACATTATAAGTTGTATAAGGTGCACAGAGTGACGCCTCACAAAGTGAATTAATTCCATGTGCTAGAACTGATAGCGACGGGGTGACCAGGTTTTCAAAGGATTTGGTTCATTTGACACTGTGAAGTGAACGCAAATCACTTCAGCTGCAAATGTAACAAATGTTGCAATTTTGGTCCCCAATTGAACCAAGTCTGTCGGACTTTCAGGTGTGAAGCACCCTTAATAAATCCTCAGAATAGCTGAAGCAGTAGTGCCAGTTTTTGTACTTGAAGATAAGAGTTACCTTAATTTTTCCACGTCCTAAACTGATGCAGGCACGAGATAGCACTTCACAAGACAGGCTCCGCTTTCACAGCACATGTGAGGGAGTTTTAGTATCAAAAGATCTCACTGCACACCAGCTATAGAAAAAGGCTCAGCTTCCCATCACTCCTTTACATTAGGTTATAACACAGGAAAACTGACATTACAAAAACATACGTATAAATCAGTTCTGATAAAAAAAAATCATTAAAAAAGAAAACATTTAATAGAGGAAACATGAACATGTGAGGTCAGATCAGTGTCCCAAATCAGCTTTATTTGTATATTTCAAGGAGGAAAAAAAGCCAAAAAGAGGATGAATAATTGCACAGATATTTAAGGGTAATGTATTCAGTTATTTTCAGTGCTGACAGATTGTCTCTCTTTCAGTGCCCACAGCTGTCATGTTCATGCACCGGCCTCAGCTTGCGGTGCGCGCCCTGCACCTGGCTAACCAACCGCACACAGACACTGTGTTAGCATGAGGGTACGGTGTAACCTGACACGCAGATTGTGGGTGGAGTGTCACTGCTGTATACACATTATCATCAGTAAAAAGGGGGTTTTATCCCCCCCTTTTTCTTCATGTGGAAGGGAAAGCAGTACAATATGGTCAAGAAGGAGAGTAAATCTGGTCAAACACTTAATCCCACCAAACGATTCAAGAATGGACCAGCAGTTACAATGCTCCTAAGAGGAGAGAATTTCACTGGTTTTCTGTTTTAAAAAATTGAGGGAAAAAATAGAATATTTGGCTTAAAGCATATAAACGTAACCTTGAGTATTTTACTATTATCTCACTCATCAGAACATTTTTAATTTAAATACTCTGATGTTGATCACAATCCTAAGCAACTCTTCATTAGTAATCCACGACTTCCTGTTTCCCCCAGGGTACAAGTATGATGCGGCACAAAAGCCAATTTCTCTTAGGTGTTCATAAGTCAGGATAAACTAACAACTAACCACTTCCCAAATTTACCCAAATCTACAGACCGACAATTAAAACATTCAACATGCTGACCTACTTCCTTGTCTCTAATCAAGTAATGCATCCCCACAACATGATGCTGCCACCACAATGTTTCATTGTTGGTAATGATGTGTTCAGGCTGATGTGCAGGGTTGGTTTTCCCACACGTAACATTTCACATAAAGGACAGAAAGTTAAATTTTGGTATCATGTGACGAGAGCAGCTGCTTCCTACATGAGGCAAACTTCAAAAACAGACTTCTTATGTCTATTTCTCAAGAATGCATTTTTTTCTTGTTACTCTTCCATAAAAATCAGCAAAACAGCAGCAAGAAGTTGCATCTTGGGGTCACCAACTCTCCACAGCAACTTATTTGAAGACCTTTAACAGCTTTTTATTTTTTTTTTTAGCAAAACTGGGCAACTCCTGCAAAAAATAAAAAACAAAAAATGCTAAAAACTGTTAGCTATGTGTCTGTAATGTCAGAGTGTATCTATTAAGCTCAATGGTTTGAGCTGTAATTTCATGGTAGCTTAAAATAAAAACAACCATCATAAATGATAGAGGAAGAAGACTGATGCCCGCAGCTGAAAAATGGTTCTACTTGTTATGTTTCAAAATCTCCCTTGATCCCGTGTGGCCGATCAATAACACTGATACAATCTCACTCAGACATGCTTGTCAGGATAAAGGCTCAGCCTGTTTACACTCCAGTCATCTAGAATACGAGTGTTTGCATTAATGTAGCACATCTGACAGATATCCGGTGTCTGGTTGAAGAATGAGCTCGATTTCCATTCATGCTTGACGCTTGACACATTATGACCACAATGATTACGCCAAGGCTCTCAACTTGCAGCTTGTATCTTAGTTAGGGTCAGTCTGAGTCTATTTCTGGCTGCTATTTTTAAGCAACCAGTCTAATTTAAACAGCAACGATTCAAAAATTGAAAGATTTTCAAAGACTTTTGCAATAAGTAGGCAAAGGAAGCATATTAATTATTATTGCTTTTATGACTTTTTAAACTCATAATTCATGTTATGCTTTTTAGCTCATAATTTCATAGTTGCTTATCAGGCAAACCATGATTTAGAAGTGTCTCTCCTCTAACACGGCTCATTTGATGGGTTCAGTCTCATCCCAAGCATATCTTTGAGTTCTGCAGAGGAACATACTTCAAGAAGAAGGTCTTTTGGAAACCTCCGGTCTGTTCTTCAGGTAACAGAAGAGATGCAACAAGACATCTGAAAGTTGAACATTCAAAAATGTTGTTTTTTTTATCACTGTTTATCACATTTTATCACATTGCAGGTGAGGCTGACATTGACACTCTGAGGAAGTTAATACAGCAAGAGGAAAACTGAATGTCAGCTATTTTCAGTGTTGGTAAGGTTTAGAAGGGAACCCCTACTTACTATGAAGATGAGTTGCTACGAATATAGACTGCTATGTAAAGAGAGAGACAGACTTTAAGTAGATAATAAGAAGGTGAAACACTTTACAACCAAGTTACTGTTTTTTTTTTTATCATTTCTTGAATTCTGACTTGTCATGAAACACGTTTTATGTGGAAATGCTGGCTGCCTTTTGGAAACCTCCAATTGAAGGTACCAAACTTAAGATATCAACATTATGAACATGGTAGCAAAAATTCTGCTACTGATGTTATCTGTGCAAGTAGAGCCAATTACTAACATGTCACACAAAAATGCCAGCTCCACAAAGTCTTTTGTATGATTTAATAAAAAATAGTACTTTCCAAAAACTCCTGCCTTGCACACAATATGTGATGACAAAACCGACGGGAGACTTGACACAATATTTGTCAAAGTTAATTCACAGCGACAGAGAAATCAGAATTGGCTGCAGTCAGCACTGGATGTTTAAATCTTAGAAATTAGATACATCATCTCTCATGCATCAGCAGATGTTTGGCAAATAGAGCAAGCTACTGGGATTTTTATCAATCTGTACGTTACATCTCGACGGCAAACTTTCGAAGGATCTGACAGTTTACATTTGGAAATGGGGAGTAGAGGATGGTTGGGGGAAGGGTCCTTGGGAAAAAGATTACCCTCAGACCTTTTCTTTGAGAGCACCACAGAATGGGTGAAAGAGGCTCCCTGTGTGTTAGTAAATCCCAGTTAATTTTCTCTGTCAGAAAACAATGAGATATGGACTCCCGCAGGGTCTGTTGAATGTAACTCAAACACTTATTCAGAATATCCATCATTACGCAAAGGTGCAGATCCTTCTCCACTAAAAAGTTAACGAAAACCTCCAGAAGACCCGCAACACGGCGCGAATTATCGGCTAAAGCCTTTTTGTTGGACCCATTTTCCAATGGCAGGATTAAATCTCAAAAGATTTAAAATTCTGAGATTAGCAGCTGGTTTCGCAGTCTGTGCTGCAATTTCAGGGATGAATATGTAACACTATCACATGCTGCCAAATCTGACAACCCTTCACGGTTGGACCTTGTTTAATTTATAAAAGATGGGACTGCGGAGATGCCGGATGTTATTTATGATTCAGAGCCTTTCATTTGCACTTAACAGTGCAGCGATGCTCTTGTGTCATCATCTGTGTATGTTTTTCACAGCATGTCACATTCAACATGCATGAGCCCGCGACTGCTGGGGGGCCTTGAAAGCTCCAATTAAATCCACTGTGGATTATGGCTCAAAGATTGGATCCACTTCTTTAACCACCCACCCCCTCCACAACACACACACACACACACACACACACACACACACACACACACACACACACACACACACACACACACACACACACACACCCCAAATTGTTTAACTCTAAGTCCAACGCCTATTTGAACCCTAAAATGCTGCTAACAAGAAAAGAAAAAAACCTGTAAACAGAACACAAGCCATTTTTAACTGCATTTTAACGTAGATATGAAGTTAATAAAACAAAGCTATCTCTCATCCGCTGTCAAAAGAAAACACCGGATCATAGCTTCAGCTTGTTTTGTGCAATTGTGTGTCTAAGTCCTGAAAAAGCCGAACCGCTAACAAACAAAACCACGAAAAGCAACAGCCTCCCATTAGTCGACAACACATAGGCTTAACAGACTGTGAATTGAATTTGTTTTCAAACTGTCTAACTGGAAGAGACCAATGTGTGTATACAGATACTTCTATTAGCCTCTAAAGAGGTTTTAATTATTTTTTAAGATCTTTTTTTTTTCCAGTCATATAAATGACACAAATTTATTCTGAGTGACGCTACATTTAAAAGAGCTAATAATCTCTCAAAAGTCTAGATTTGACCTTTATCAAAGTTCTCCGGCCAGGTTAAAACCAAAACTGAACGTATGAGTTCTGGTCATTAATTGGTAATATTGCAGTTATCGTAGTAGATGGAAGTGATCTGGAGAAGGTTATGCTTTATAATTGTCTTTGTATCTAATGTAATGATAGTGTATCTGTCTATACTGATAATGTTCTAAAAGAAATCTCAGGTTTTATTATTTAAAAAAAATAATACTGTCTTTGCTTAAGTGTGAGCATATTTAAACTAATATAATTGGAATTGGGTAGAATTCAAAATCACATACTGCCAAATGGGATAATTGTTTCTTAAAAACACTCCAACTGCATCAGACTGCATTGAAATCCGAACATAAATTTATCCTCACCTTCATCTTTCTAGCAGAAGCCTGAAGTTGTTGTACCAGCACTGATTGGTGTTTAGAATTATTGATAATTCCTTCCACCTATAAGGCCCCACTTCCAAGAAAAACAACCTCAAACATGATTATGTTTACAATATATAGGGTGTACATATTCATACAACAAAATTACTTTATGTTTTGTATATTCTTCCCCCCTAAAAGATTTCAGTTTTGCGTTTCACGCTGTACAGGTTATACTTCAGATAACGATCTAGAATGACTAATATTTGTTTTGTAACTCACTTTTATCTCCAATACATCCATCGAAAATAATGTCCAGTCCAAAGAATCTTAAACAAAATAAAATTTGTGTTACTTACAAACAAATGACACCAGAAACAGTCTATTTACAGCTATTAATCAGATTTGTGTTTCAGAAAACCTGCCCTCCAGCGCAGCTGCAGCTGTACCAGGATGCAGGTCCATTGTTGGGACTAACAAGGGCCGCAGAGGTCACTTGCATTTTCACAAGGGCTTTGCCAGAGGGGATGGGGAGGCGAGAGGTAACATCGTTCTGTTTGGTATGGAGCTACGCTAAAGCTTTTTCTATAAATTCCCAGTCTATTATAAAAGGGGCAGATTAGATTAAGTGAGATTATGCTGAGAGGGGCTTCCTAAAAAGAGCAAAGAACGAACACATTGGTACTTAGCACGCAAGTCAACAGGGGGATTAGGCCAAAAGTACGAACAGAAATCCGGCACTGACATACGCTCATTTAACCACAGGCTAACTCTACCTGAACATACGCCGCCAGATTTTGGCAACAACGACAAAAAAATACTCTGATTTCCCCGTCAATCCCCTCCGTTCCTCTGTTTTTGTGCGAGTACAGTTTGTGCAACAACAACTCCGATCACCAGTGCAACCCAAAATATGCACAGAGTGGTTGCACACTCTAACATGATTAAATGATGTGTGGTCTGGCGTCACTCCCGGCACCTCTCCCATCCCCTTCGCTCAGCTCTGTATCTCCATCCCGCACGCAAGTGAGGGAGCCACATACAGAATCCCTTTTCCTTGTGCTGTGTTTTGAAAATAGACCCTTCATATTACCAGTCAACACTGAGGCTGACAGGTACAGTCTGACCGTTCTCTTCCACCAAACCCCCCCCCAACAATTTTTTTTATTTTTTTTTTATCTTCACAACAGATATCTGCTCATCCTACATTCCTGCAGCCGTGTGTCATGGAAGTGGAGCGTCACAAATCATCACTAGCACACACATGAGGAATTCGGAGTTGGCATGTAGAGGAGGAATACGGGGTGTAATGATGAACAGTCAATTCTGAAAGCTGGAAGGGAATTTTAGACTCAGTACTGAAATAGTGCTATGATACCACATTCCAAGATAATCGTCTCTTGATTTCAAACTGTAGCTGGGAACATTATACATGTAAATGATGAAACAATGCAAAACAACGAAGTGACTCGTTCGCAGCTCTAATAAACTCGCACTTATCTTCATGCAAAACAGTGGTCATGCAGACGACCTTTCTCAGTTAAACCTGAAGGTTAAGGTCAACTTGTGGCAAAGTGTTACCCATTCACAAGGGGTCGCAAGCTGGAACTCACCGCAGGACTCTTGCACAACCAAGAGTCACACAAGTCTCGCTGCGAAAGAGTAAGCCAGACAAAAACAGTCAGTCACAGAGACCATCAATCTTAGGCACTTTGGTTCAGTTACGGCAACAAAAACGATTTTCACACAATTAACAGCTGATTTAATTCTATTTTGAATGCATCTCCGGTTTTCAAAAGACCATAAGATCTTAAAACGATGTTAAACTCACGATCGACAACATCTAAATGCAGCCCGACACAAGAGAAAACCTCAAAGTTTAAGCGCCAGGATGACACAGTGAAACACTTTCCAGTGCCCTTGCCCTTCGCTCTTTGAGTGGGTGATTCATTCCAAGAATTTATTCCGCTAAGTAAAGACAACACGGAGGAGAACCTTGAGCAAAACCTACACAAAACCTCCCGCAGCCTCTGACCACCAAGGATGAGCAGTCAGGTCACCTCTGTTCCTGCTACAGAGCGCCTTCAGAGAATTCTCCTCCTACAGAAAGCAGGTATTCCCGAGTCGGATCAATAACATCATAATATCACGCCGCAAACTCATGCCCGTGTTTACCTGCTACTTATTCAAACGCTGTTTTCAAGAAGGAGGCCTCTGCTGCAAACTGTCGGGACAGGTTCTAATTTTTTGCTCTAAGATCGCAGATTTAACAGCTCTGTTCAGACTGAAACGGACAGAAATGATCCATGCACTGTCTCTAGAAGATCTTCACACAAAAGGAGCATCAGAAAGATAATATACCAAGTTTCTAGTTTGCACACAGTGGAGCTCTGGGTTTCCTTGCAGGCTGGCCAGCAGTGCTTGTGGAGGTAATGAGGCCTCTTGTGTGTCCTCTCTGATCTGAGAGCTGAATAATTTCCCATGTGGTCCAGCCATTTCCAGCTTCCGCCTTTACTCTCACCCCGGCAGGTGGGGCGGAGAGCAGAGAAACCTCCATCCTGCCCAGCCAACATGTTGCTATTGTCAATCAACATTCCCATCCAGATGGAAGGAGAATACTGTTTCTTTTTTTCCCCCTCCCCTTTCGGTTTCTACAATACGCAAAATTTGAACCCAAATTCACAATAAACTCTAATCTTTTTTTTTTTTTTCAATTTGTACTAATCTGTACCTATTGTGTTTTTCTTTTCGCAGTTTTGTTCGTCTCTGCTTATGTGCTGATGCTTTTCACTGGTCAGTGGGAAACTGGGAGTTAATAAATGGTCTACTTCAGCAGCCCCAGACACACGTGCTGGGTTGCAGATCTCCGTTTCAATGTGTCTTTTGTTTGACGGCTGGTGTTTCAACATCCTCGACTTGAATAGAAGAAGGTCAGCCTGGTGGGGTCTGCCCTGTGGTTATTCAGGAGCACAACCTAGGGGCCCCATGGAGGTGGGGGTGACTGGGTAAGAGGCGTTGGGAAAGGGGAAGGGGAAAAAATAAAAACTTCCCCTCTGTCAAGTTTTATGAAACCAGCTGGAAGTTTTAAGTTTCCTCCATCAGCGTTTTATCTCTTCACTGCCATCAAGTGTCTCCAGGTGCACCAGCGACTTCACATCTCAAATAAGCAGGGCAATCATTGCCTGACCAACATCTAAATAACTAACTAACATATTTTGTGTTCCTGCAGATGTTCTACGTGACTTTTTCAAAGCTGTGCTGAACTGGCAACGCTGCAGGATCAGAAAGCACAAGAGACTGGCATTGGATGTTAACTGCCACACACATCAAGGGGAAATTTTGCTGGTATTGGAACTTTTTGTTCCTTTTAGGTTTTGTTTAAAAATCTCACACTTACTAAAAAGCTTTGTAAAAAGCTTCAATTTCAACTGTGTTTTTTACTAGTAAACTAATGCAGGTTATCAGTTAATAAAAACAGTTGCTTTATTTTCACTGTTGGTTTTATAGCTTTGGTAAAGGCTTCATTATTTTAAAAATATGTAAATTCATTAACTTTATTGCTCATGTGTACAGTAATTCCCAAAAAGCTGCATTTAAAAACAAACTGTTTCACTAATTCAATGCAAAAAAAACCCCCAAACAAATCAATTCACCACACAGCTATTAGCCAATAAAAACCCGACATTTTTAGTTTTTAAAAAAGAAATGCTATATTATGACCTACACATGTCATGGGGTTGACGGCTGTCAAGCACAACACCACCGGCACACTTGGCTAGTTGTTCGGAGAGTGCTGTATTCAAGCATGCGAATGGAAAATTGAGTGGAAAGAAAAAATTTAGGAGAAAAAGGCCCACAAGCAACAGGGATAACCACAGCCGCATGAATCAAAGAAAAGCAACCACAAGGAGGGAAAGTCATAAAAGGTCAATGCTAAAACAGCTGGCTACCCACATAGTTCAAGTTGTGAAGTTGTGAAGTTTCCACAATCACTAATGATTTGTTGAGCCATTCAATCCAATGCTGTCACTATGACTGGTGTCTTATCAAGCTGAAAGTGAGTGCTAGATAGAACATAAAGCCCTAAGAAAAGAATTGAGAGCATACATTGTAAAATGCATGCATGCTTTTCAATAGACTGGCATTTCCATACTAATCATAGATTTTTAATAGTGTATTTCAATGTTCCTTATTATCCATTACGGTTTCCTTCCACTTAACTTTCTATCGATATGCTTAGAGAACTTTATCAACAACCAATATCTTCAGCAATGACTTTTTGTGGCTTAAATATAAACGCAAAAACAACCAGCAGTCTTCTTTATGATTGCTTTGGTCATAGCATGACTACATTAGAACATTAGTGTATTAAACGCTCTTGTCTTTATTGCTGTGATGTAATATTTACACTTTCTGAGAAACTGAATTTGGGGTTTTCAACCATTTTTAACCAGCATTTAAATATCAAACATAATAGAAAACAACAGGAATAACTCTTTAGTAGATCTTAATAAAAGAAGAAAAGAAAAAAAAAACTAGCTGCTCCCAAAAGTGGGACTTCTCAGAAACAGGAGTAAAGTATAGGCTGCACGAAAAAAAACACACAACCCCTCCCACTCTGCTACTGACAATAGTTAGGAAGTGGAACAGGGAGAAATGTCTATTTTTTGGCTTCCTGGAGAGATGTACAATGGATATTAAAAAAAGTCTACGCACCTCTGGGTACAATAGATATGAATGTAAGAAAAGGTTGCAGCATCCTGGTATCATAAGTTTGCACAGATGTAAACCAACATGTTGCTGAACAACCTTTTGTTCAAAGTTCAGCATTTATTCTTTGTGAGATTATTTTCACCTGTAGAACTCAACCAAAAACTTGTTGGAAATACCTGCTGCTCTCTCAGGGTTACTGTCAGGCTTCTGTCAGCCTCTTTGACCAGTTTTCATTTTGTCCATTTATCAATAACAAGTTAAGTTTAACTAATGTCACTGTTGTTTCATACTTTCATCTTTTAACCCATCTCCTGACTGATACATTTTTAATACATTTTTGGACCAAATGTCAACAAAATCCTTGCAGAAAAGCTGGATTTTACTCAAGCTAATTGTACCATGTTGATATAAAGGTATAAAGACTGAATCGTGGAATCGAATGAAGTATTAGTTTATTTGATACATCCTCCCCTCAAATATGTGTTAATCCGTTGACTATTAAAGTCATATTTCACACTCAAAGTTTTTCAAAGACTTATCTTGCTCTCGTTATTAGCCGCATCAAAAAAATCATTTGAACAAATGTAGACTGTTTATTACCTCAGTGTACAAGAGACGGCTCCCCCACTCAATTCCAATTGGCTCCAAATTCACAATTTTTACAAAAATGTATATATATATATATTTAATTAAACTCGTAAAAATCCAAATTCTTATTACGATCCAGCAGCACAGACAACCGCAGCCGCTTTGTATTTCCCAGATCACACGTGTTTCTGTTATCAAAGTTCAGAGGCGCTCATTTAAACATGACATCCACTGAGTGATCTGCACTGCAGTGACCGTGTCCGCTGTTACTCTGCGGCTCACATCCCCGCAGCCATGTGCTTTGTGCACGCCGGGAGCTTAAATAGAACAATAAGTGAATGAATAAATAAATAAATAAATAAATAAATAATAAAAATCTGAAACATATAAAGTCCGGCTGCGGAGCTTGCATAGAGAGAAAGAGAGAGAGAGAGCAAAAAAGCGTGCGCGGTGCAACAACGTAACCTCTGGAGCGGCGGTTACGGAGATCAACGCGGGCATCTGTTCCTTCACCGAAACGCGCAGCCGAAGGCAGGCAGGCAGCCCTGGCAGTAAATAGTAATCACGGCTATTAGGAAAGCAAGCAGCGGCTCATTTTAACAGACTCTCTCCTCGGAGCCAGTTCGAGCGGTCACTCTATTGTTGGAGAAACAATCCGAGCCAAAGTGGAAACACACACGCGCGCGCGCGCGCGCGCGTTTGAGAGCAAAAATATAACCCTCCCACCGCAAAGCATTAAGTTTGCAGCCACTCACCGGGGTGCGCGAGCTGGGGCAGAAAGTCCTCGGTAAAAGATTCTCGTCTCTTATTATCTGTTTCAGATATCTTCCCTTCCTCACACACACACTCTCTCTCTCTCTCTCTCTCTCTCTCTCTCTCATACACACACGGCCGCTGAGAATGGGACTGAGTAACTGAATAGACTCGGAGAGAGAGCAGTAAGTTGAAGTGTCAAATTACATCGGCTATTCTATTACCGAAGGGACCCGGAGCTCGGCGGCTGCTGACAAAACGTGTGGCGGATTTCTTGTTTTACCCGCGGATGCCCGTCGGGGGGGTGGGGGGAAAGGGAGGAACCCGGAGCGGAGCGGACTGCCGCGCACCTGGTTCCTGGATCAGATGGATTTTTGCATCATGGACATATTTGACTAAATAAACAAATAATCACTGATGCTATGAAGGCGCATCTCGTATAATATAGCTTAATGTTAAAATAATGAGGTACAACTACAGAATAAAAATTATTTACTGTGCCACAGTGGAGAAACGCAGGTGTAGCTCTGGGTAAATGGAAGCGTGTATTAAAATACACATTCATAAAAAATATAAAACAACAACAACAAAAGGACTTTAAACTTTGACAGCTGCTAGAAGGACGGATCTATGATGATGCTTCTTCCGGTGTATTCCTGGGATGCACCAGGAACTTCAGTTCTGCAACCGCTTTATGCATAGAGTGGGAGACGTTGTCCAACCATTATGTTTTTGTTTTTGCTAAAGGTCTCCCACCACCTCCACTGACTCGAGGGCCAGCGCTGGCCTTCCTGATGTACTTATCTAACGGATTCCTCCCAGTTCATTAATGGAAAATTGAGTGGAAGAAGAAACTGGTGGAAAAAGGAGCACAAGCAACCAGAATAACCACAGCCTGAAGAGGATTGTGGGAAAAAAAAAACATTAAATAGCTTTATAGACTGCAGCTGAAATCCCTTTTTTCAAAAGCCTTCAAACACAGATGGGTTACAGGGCATGAGCGGCAACTATTGCATCCCTTGTGATAAGTCACTTGTGAAACAGACGCAAGGACTAAGTGTTGGACGCCAGAATAGTTCTGAAAAGTTTAGTGGAAAATACTGTAGTAATCACGGCTATTAGGAAAGCAAGCAGCGGCTCATTTTAACAGACTCTCTCCTCGGAGCCAGTTCGAGCGGTCACTCTATTGTTGGAGAAACAATCCGAGCCAAAGTGGAAACACACACGCGCGCGCGCGCGTTTAAGAGCAAAAATATAACCCTCCCACCGCAAAGCATTAAGTTTGCAGCCACTCACCGGGGTGCGCGAGCTGGGGCAGAAAGTCCTCGGTAAAAGATTCTCGTCTCTTATTATCTGTTTCAGATATCTTCCCTTGGTCACATTAATGTGACTGGACTGTGTATGCACCTGTTTGAGGAGCTTTTATTTATTTTGACGATGATGGCTTGTAGTGGAAAAAAATCCCAAAAATGTTGCCTCTCTAATATTCAAAATAGGAAAAATAGGAATATTCATAAAACCAAGAAATTCTTTTTTCTGGCTTAAATAGCATTTCTGGGTTAGACTGCTGGATGTGTCCACCAGTTTTTCCTTCCACTCAACTTTCAACTAGTATGCAAAACTGTCAAGTGAGCGGTCTTCCCCATGACTGTAACGTAACATTTCTATATAAAAATCAATTTTACGTGAAATCTGTATATTTAATCTCATTGCACTGTGCCTTTCCGTTCATAAAAAACATTAAACCCCTCGATATTAATCCTACATCATCCCATTGTAATTAAGCCATAAAAACCTTACGACATTAGTGATTTATGCATGTAGTAATTGTGATGCGTGTGTTCAGTCGCCCTTATATAAAGTAAAGGGAAGTAATTAACAGCAACGAACATTTCCTACTGCAAATCCAGCTGCATTCCAGAATCCATGTTTTGCAGGTCACCGCTCTCTGATGAAAAGCTCTGAATAACAAAGACATGTTTGAGAGGAGCAGCAGCAGCAGCAGCAGCAGCAGCAGAGGCAGCAGGAACAGGAGCAGGCTGGGCTGAGTTCTGACGTCAAGGAGCAATGACTGGGGCCAAGCAGCATCCTTCCAGGCTCCCTCACACACACACCACACACACACACACACACACACACACACACACACACACATGAGTGACCTGCTGCTGTCCACGGTGACCTGCTTGTAAGCAGCCATGTCAGAAGTCAGGAACACACCACCCTGCCTGTTGTAGCTGACTCGCCGGAAAGTTTGGATGCAAGCAGAAGCTCCTGTACCAGAAGTCCTCATTGAACGCCTCCTAACTGCCCCCCCTCCCCCTCCCCGCCACCCTCTCTGTCTTTCTGTCTTGTGCGTCCAGCCCAGCTGTCTAAAGTTAGAGCAAGTGATGGGTTGGGACAATAGGGGCCATTTGTCCTGCTAAAAGGTGACAGGAAGCATTGATTTCCAACATGCACCCATGAATTAGCTATGGTGTACTTTTCCTGCTCACTGAGATCCAAAAAAAAAAAAACATTATAATTTATTTGTTGCACATGGTTTGCTATCTTGGAGCCTAAAGCTCCCATAAAATTTTATTGAGCTGTTAATTGTAATAAAACTCACTCCGGTTAAATAGATGATGGTTGCAAGGTGAGCCATAAACAGAAAAGGTTGCTATATTACTGGAATCTGTGGGAAACAAATTAAATATTGGGACACAAGACAAAAACCAAGTTGCATCTTGATCAGCGCTGATGTTATTTAACTGTGGCATGTTTAGCACACTAATTACATTCAGATTACCCCGATGCACAAAAAGGTAAATCAAAGTAGTGAACAAAAAACAGAGAAGCCTTTCATCTGTTTTCAGTTGCCCAACACAGTTTTAGAATGACAAATCAGTCTGAAAAGTGTGCAAAATGCAAAAGTGAATGCAAACGGATTTCCATCATTTTAAAGTCACTATACTGAAAGTATGGCGTTTTAAACTCTTTCATGTAATCAACAAACAATTCTGTGTTTTTATTAGGTTCTTATGAGGTAGACCAACACAACGGAGTAGATAATTGTGATTCATGGTTTAGAAGCCGGAATGGAAACCTGATAGATACAGCAAAACAAAAATAAAAAATTGAGACTGAGGCTCAGACTCAGACAGATGCTCTCCATCCAGTTTCTCTGAGCTGTGAGACTGGATGGCTTGAATGTGAAGACAAGCCAAGACATTTCAGATTTTTATTGGTGAAGAATTTTGGGGAAAAAAACAAAGCAACACATTATTATCGATGAGGTTCAAGCAAGTTAGGTGTCAGAGAGCCTGACGTTCCTAATTCAGATTTAGGAGCCTCATAAGTCAAACAATCAGTAAATCTGTCTGTCTGTCTATCGCTTAGCCTGCTTCATGTTGTCAGAATGGTACTGAGTAACTCATGAAGCTGAACGAAAATATCATCTTCTTTCTGATATATGATGTTTATTACAGTAACACCGTCATGCTGTAGTACAAGTGTACTTTAAATTGCTTGTTGTCAAGTGAATTGATGCATAGTTTATACAAATAAAAAACAGTAAGGATCTAATACTTGAAAAAATAATGGAAACGTAATACAACAGCTTCTTAAATGGCAACATTTTTTAAATATTGAGAGTTGTAAAAATATTAAAAATAAACAAATATACAGACTGAAAAACAAAAAGTGTTTAGAATTTGAAGACTTATTGTCAGTGTTGCAATCCATGTGGCCTTTGATATTTAGCACCATAAATAAATACTAATGTATACTAATGTTCAACTTTGTTTAGTATGTGACTTAACTAAATTTGTAATACCTCACTGATATAGTCATCTCCACATCCCTGTCCTGGTTTCACCTACATAGATTCAAAAACAAATTCAGTAATAATTGGTCACCCTGCCGTGCTTTTAAATACAAACAGCACAATACGGTCTGTGAAATCTCTGTGCGATATCTAAACTTCTTTTTATTTACAGCTCCCACCTGGTTCATGAATGAACAGCCGCCGGGCTCCAGGGACAAGCCCACATCCTCCGCCGACCAAACCCACCAACCTCTGGCTGTCCTCCAGCTTAAATGTGTTCCCAGTGCACACTTTTTGCCCCGCTGTGGACACTCACGCTGCTCAGTGATATGTGTTATTTTGCAGTCACACGCTCCCAAGGGTATAATTATGCCAGTCCTCAAGAACTCTGCTGGCACATTTCTTTCTTCTGCTCAACTACAAAATAACTGGATGATGAGATGATTCTGTAATTTAATTTTACTGAGTCCTTTCAGATCGCACGCGTTCCCCAAACACATGTTTTATTGAGGTTGTGGAGGATTGTGCGACTTCACTGCAGACTGCTCTGTGGGGGAAAAAAAAAAAAAGAGGATAGAGGGAAACAGCAGGGCAATTATGAGGCAGAGGACAAGGCTCTGCAAACAGATCTGACAAAGACATGAGGGAAATGTGTTGAATCCCATTGATTCTCATTACTGCAGGAGAAGCAGACAGGAAGAGAGGAGATATACTTAGACAAGCTGCGGTGAAGCACCTGACAATTTCCTTTCCTCGTGTTCGAATTTGGCCCCAGACTTTTTCCCTTTCTCTCTCTCTTTCTCTTTTTTTTTTTTAGCAGCACCAGCAGAAAGCTGGCTGCTGACACCCCATGCTGTTCTGCCATGGTGAGAGGGTGGGGGTGGAAGGGGGTGGGGGGTGGTGGGGGGGGGGGGCAGTAGTAAGGAGCCAATCAATGTGAGCTTACAAAGGCGGGAGGAGGGTGGGGGCATTCAGAAAGCCAACAGTTCCCTTAGGCCACGGGCAATGAAGGAGTAGCAGAGACAAGCAGGGAGAGAAAAAGGCGAGGGGGTTGACAACATGTTTCCTTTGCTGCTCTGTGCTGAGAGGAAAAACATGAGCTCCCCAACATTGACACGCAGCAAGTGGAGCACGGGCAGCAGCTCTTTGCACTTCTGTGAAAACAGGGAGTGCTGGATTTTTAGTTTGTAAGACATGAAATAATTTAAAGCATCTACTTCAAAGTGAACAGTTAAACTGAAAAGCTTCAAACATGAAAAAAAATAATAAATAGAGCAAATATTTTTTAATTTGATGAATACCGCTTCATTTTTAATCATCAATAAAGAATGTTGGCAGTATGAAAGGGCCGCTTTTTAGAAATCAGAGTTAAATGAATAATGTCATTAAAAAAATTCTATTTTAAATAAATTGTTTCATTAATCAATTGAGTAAAAAAAAAGTTATCAAAACAAACAGTATTTCAAGTTAAAGCCAGGGTTGAAATCATTGATCCTACTGCCAAACATGTAGAATCAATAATTTACTTAAATAGGAACTGTCTGACAAGTTGAAGTAGACTTTAAGTCAGATCTCTGATCCACCGTAGGGCGACACACAGGATAAGCAACTATGCACAAACAATCACTTCTACCCACGGATAAATTAGAGAAACCAATTTACCTAGCAGTGACGTTTTTGGACCGTGGGAAGAAAGCTGAAGTTTGAAAGTAGTGTTTTGTATTTACCCATGTTATTTTTGCCTAATGTAAGAAATTGATCATCTGAAACATTTCAGTGTTTTCATGATTCTACATGTAAAACAAAGTAAATAAATGGCATTTCCATCCCAATATAATTATAGCATATTATTTGCTTTCATCCAATGGGAAGCAGACAGCAGAAGCAGATGCGACACATACAGGCCATTTTTCATGGAATTCCCCCCCAATGAACAACATCAGTAGTATATTAATTACTGGAGGCACTTTTATGATGTTGTCTGTCATCTGATCGTCAATATTAACACAACCTCCACAGTTGTTTTCACACACAGAAATATTATTCACTAATTGGTTGCCACTAGGCAGAAATCAACAAACAGATGATAACCATGTGAGTTTTAAGTGGCGGTTTGCTAACTTTCTGTTGGAACTAGCTGTGCAGCAGTCGGAGAACTGCTGTATTCTTCAGACACTACAAGCAAGACCGTTCCGAGTGACTGTGACAGATTTTCTATTCAACCTCCTGAGTAAAGACTTTGAAGAATTTGCGCCCTCAACTTTGGACATCAAGAGGCAACCATTTTTGGCCCAGTCTTTTTTTTTTGCTGAGCTCAGCCTCTGTCAGATTGGATGGTCAGCAACTCTGTCAATAAATCTTCAAAACTTTCTGAGCATTTTAAATGGAATGGACTTTGGCTGGGTGATCCCAACACAGAGATATGCAATATGGTACACCTGACATTGAAAAAAAAAATTCATGTGGTTTTTATTTATGCTACATAAATTCTGGGACCAGTTCAGGCGTACCTTTAAAGAAATTAGGGAAGAGAACCAACTTCCTACCTGGTGCTTCCTGAGGCGCACTCTCATAGCATGATGCTGCCACTGCCATGCTTCACAGTGAGGATGCTGTAATCAGGTTAGTTTTCAATGACACATAACTGAATACCTAAAATTCAACATCGTATCTGACCAGAGCAAAAAGGCTGGTGGTAAACTGTGTGTGTTGCGGCTTTCGTTTCAGATTTTAACTTGGGGGGAAAAAAAAATATCGCTGTTCTTACATGTCACAGTTACAAAAACCTCCATCCTGATCTTTCTCATAAAATCCCCCAAAGCAAAAAAATGTTGAAGTTCGTCCCTGAAATTTTAAATGTTAGAATAAAATAAAAATCCAAAGGGTGGAAAACGTTTGGAAGGCACTAGACTCACATATCTAACTGCCACCCTTACCCAACCCCAAATACAAACAACATGTGCAATTCAGATAATTATAAATTGCTTACTATCCTTTGAGTGAGTAGCTGTGAACTTCAAGACAACTTAAAAATGTTTCCTTGCATAAAGGCTCTCACTATAAGACTGTCAGGGGCTCAGATTGGTACTATGAGAGACTCTGGCTATAGGTTAGAGGTCAAAACTCACATAGAAGCTTAAAACAAAGGCTTTCCTATTTAAATCTTGAGTAAAAATAATACATTTTTTTACATCTGTGAATAAATGACAAACTGTCAATGTCGCCCTGCCTGTTTGCTATACACTGCAGACAAAAACTAGGCCTCCCTGCCTCCCCCAAGCAGGAGCAAACAAGTAAGGATGATTGACGGATTTTCTAGACGAAACAGTTTTTCAGGAGATAGCTTAAAGAAGAATTCAATGAATTCAAAAAGTTAACTTTTCACTCTGATGCAGCACCATTATCTTTTCTGATGTAGAAAAAGACAAGAGGGGGTGTGCTGTGGTGGCGCAGGGGTTAAGCACAACCCACATATGGAGGTCCTAGTCTTCATGCCACATGTCTTTCCCCTCTCTCGTTAAGGTACAAATAAAGGCCACTAGAGCCAATAAAACATTAAAAGAAAAATACAAGAAGCAAGTACTTCAGTGAGGGAACCCTGCTTGAGTGTAACAGTTCAATACCAAGAAGATCACAAACATAAAAAGGCAAAAACAAATGCATTGGTTCATATTTTGTTCATGATTTTGCAAATTCTATGGAATGTTTACACTCTACATGGGAAATTATGGTCTTAGTTCCCCTGTGTTGCAGTCTGTAGGGGGCTCCACTTAGTACAATCACTTGGTGTAACCATTCCCACCTCTGCATCTCTGTGTTCCTTTAAGAGGAAAATGTTTAGGTGTATTAGAGCTAAAGGTACGGAGACTTGTTCATTTATATGTCACCTGACACTTAACAGGGGGTTAATTGTTGCCATTTCAACCCTCGTTATTCTCCTATAATCACAATGCAGAGTTAAATAGTCATTTATAATCAAAGCAGACTGTGTTCGCAGAATCAAGTGTTAAATTGAAATACGTTATATTTAAATGTAAACCATTAGTCATTATTCATACCTTATACAGATTTGCAATAACATTTTGTTTAAGAAAAATAATAATAATAACAAAAGCATCTCATCAGTTTGGCTGTTCCCCAACAATATCAGAGCCAGTCTGCCCAGTGGTTTGACATTTAAGCAAGATGCTCTCCTTATCACTGCGAATGGGTTTCAGCTACTCAGCTGGGAAATGTCACCTGTTTCTTAAGGTCAGGTTGGATCTCTCCTGTTATTTTTCATCAAGGGAGCTTAGTTATTCCCTCTTATGATAACTTCCTTCGACAGTTTGCTGAAAATTGATCTGAGGTGGCATAGAGCAGGCATTTCAAAGTAAAATTATAACCCATATTTACAGGTGCATCCAACTATATAGGAATATTATTAAAAAGATGTTTTATTTTGGTTGTAATTCAATGGTTTAGAGCTAAATAAGTGTACATAAAATGGCAATAAAGCAAAAAACAGACATTTTTAATATAAAAATGTTGACTTACTAAAATCTGACTACTGATACTGGGCTGGGGTTCCTTTAGCATAAATTACCACTTCAATCCAGCGTAGCATAGAGGCGATAAACTTCTTCTCTGCTAAAGAAGTTTAAGAAGTCTACATTGTCTGAACAGCAGCTTTCGGCTCCTCTGCATTATTGGCTCTGGTGTCTCTCATCTTCCTCTTGAAAGTGCGGCTCAGATTATCTCTGGGGTGAGAGGCCAGTCCAGTCTGGCCCAGTGGTCATCAAATCAGGTATTGGTGCTTTTAGCAGTATGAGCAGATGCCAAGTCTGACTGGAAAATGAAATCAGAATCTTGATAAAGCTGATCAGCAAAGGGAAGCATAAAGAGCTCCTAATTTACTGGTAGTGCTGACTTTGGACTAGATAAAACACAGGGAACCAGCATCAGCAGATGTCATGACTCCCCAATTCATCACTGGCTCTGGGGTCTTCTTAAGGAAGTTGGATTTTGTGCCTTTTTTTTACTCTTTCTTGGAGCTTGATTTTAACGTAAAATGCAAAACATGTCAATGTAGTATGTGGTTCAGGAGTATCTTGATGCAACAATTGTAACCCAGTTTACAAATTGATTGTACATATTGTTTCTTGATCAAAGATCCCTGTTCGAATGGTCTTATTCAATATTTTTAATCTTCTTAGAAAGATTATTTTCTAGATATTCAATAGGTCTAAACCATCACCACAAAATTCAAGAGAAATAGACACTTCAAATATTCCATATTCACATTTTGAATTGATTTACAGCCTTTTGTCGACGTCCTAATTTACTGAGATCCACACTAGTACCTTCCACACCGTCTTGCACAGCCTGGAAGATAGTATCTTCTGTTTACTGTTTGTCAGTAAGATGGTGACAAACTGTAGTTATTTTCTGGGTTATTTTCCCTGAGTTACTTTCAAGAAATCCTTACCAACCCTCCAGAGAGTGGGCGTGAACTTATGGACCTGTTGCAGGTCTTGGTCATGTTTGACAGAGCTTTATTTAAAAGCAGAGAAAGAGCTTTTCCATTAAGAGAGAAAAGCAAAGGCTGTGCCCCTTTTACTGGAACATTTCTTGTTGCTTTAATTCAACATAAAGTCTGGAGAAATTGTGTGTCTTCCAAAATGGAGAGCAGAGAGGCGCTCTTGCAGGTTTTTTTTTCCATTTTCTCAAGGAGGTGACACTAAGAATTGCTGTTGTATCCTCTGATCTCTCCATAATACGTATACATCTTACATATCGGGCAAAACTTTGACATTAATTCTTTCCTCGTTGTTACAGTTCAGATTAAGCATTATTTGATCTTAATTTTTTAGCATAACGGTTTTGTTTTCCGTACATATGAAATGAAGACAACAAAACTTGAAATAATTTTTTTATTTGATCCTGCTGGTAGAGATTTCATGTTTTAAAACCAAGCACTGCTCACTGGATTAGGGAGACAGAACTAAAAAACTATTTAGACAGAAACTGTTTCACCTCATGCTGAACCCTTTTCAAACCATTTAAAATGCAGAAACATCAACAGATTTTCTATTCTTAGATGTCTCTTTCTTATAAAAGAGAAGAGTTATTTTCACCATCTCCATGTGTTTCCTCAGACAAATGTTTAATTCAGCTTCCCTGACTGTAAAATTCTTAAGTACAATGTATTACAACCAACTGCCTTCAGGTGTCAACTTATTTGTGAAAAATAAAAAAAATGTTATTTAGTCAGAGAATAAATCTAGCACTTCTGAAAAGTGAACAACAGCAGTAAAGTGGTTCACTGGAGAACATTAGTGAATAAATAGCATCACAAAGACGAACACACCAGAAAGGCCAGGAATGTAACCTGAAGAGAATTTATCAATACGCCACCTCAAAAATGGAAACAACTTGGGGCGTTCAAGGACATGAATGTAGCCTGGATGGTCAGGTAAGGGGAGCATTAATCAGGGAAGCAGCAGAGAGGCTAATGGTATCTATTGACAGGAGAACTATTATTCATTCCTGTTTGCAGATTACAGCAAACCTTGTATGGAACATAGCCAGCAAAGAGCAGGAGACATTCTTGTCAAATAAGACACAATTTAAATTGTTTGGCCGTCACATGCAAAACAATATACGTAGTCAGAGCATTTAATTCCTACATAGAAACATAATGGCAGCAATATTATGCTTTGAGGATGCTTTTCTTCAGTGTTGATGAGAAAATTGGAGGTGCTCAATACAGGTGGTGCTCAATCTTGTAAAGAAAAAAAAAAATCACATTCAGCCAGTGCTCCACTAGATCAAATGATATTGTGTTGGAACAGACCAGTTAAAGTCCATTGAGAATGTGTGGCAAAACTGACGTCTCTAAACCATCTGGCTGAGATTAGGTTAAATTACAATTTTTAGATGTGTGAAGCTGGTAAAAATATGCACCAATTACTGTAACTACTATAGAATACTATGTGTTGGATTGTCACATAAAATCCTAATAATTGCAATCAATGAAAATAATAAACACCAAAATCTGATTAGGCGCTTTAATTGTCACGACGCAAACTCCGCCCCCATGCGGAAGTAGGGTAAACCAACAAACAAAACGTTAATGGCTGAGGTAGTGGAAGTCAAAGCGTTACACAAGACATTTTTGCATACAAGTCAACACTAACGCAAAGACGACAAACAAGCATATTCTCCAAGGAGTCTTACATCAAGTCTGTAAGGTTATTTTCGGGAAACAACGGGGAAGAAAAAAAAAGACTTTATTAAAGCGCAAGTCTTTCACAGCTAGAGGAAGAATGGAGGGCACAAAGTCATGTTGGGAGGATGAGTGCAGTGGGTACAAAGCGGGTGAGTGATGATTTAAATCTTACCGATTTGTAAAAATCTGCTTTCGGGAAAATGCTTAAACAATGAACAGTAGCGTAATACTTAAATGTTCACTGCAGCTCATGTTTTCATGCTGCTATAGAGCTAATTAACACACATAAAATTAATCATAACTAGGTTCACTTATTGATATTTGGCTTGAGTATTAATAAGACAAAAAAAAATGCGACGTTTACTACCAGTTACCTTTGTGCAGACGATAGTTGCCGTTGATCACAGTTTATTTCAACTGGGCATGATGTCGGCTGCAGGCCTCGATCCATTTCTAGCATTATTCCAGATTACGTTTGTGGTTTGGAAATGTAATAAACTGTATTCCGCCCTCTAAAAGCTCTGGATAGCGTCTGTCGGGATTGCATGCTACTCACTAACAACGTTGAACATGATTTGCTATTATTTTCCTTGATATCTCTATGACCGCAACAAGGAATGTTGACGGAAGTTCAGTTCCTCCAGATAAGGGGCGTGTACTTCGGAACAAATTGTGATCGCTGATTGGTCGGTTGATGATAAACCTCCTAGAATGAATGACATATGATGCCATGTCAATTATAAACCAAGATTGAGTTATTTGAAAAAAAAAAAAGAAAAAAAAAAAGCTTAATTCTATTAACAAACAAAGAAATCTAAAACCCATTCTGGTAAATTGCAGCCCGCTGTAACATCCTCACCTGCAAATGGAGATAAACTTAAAAACACCTTTGCAATGTGGTTGCATCTACTGCTGCTGGGTAACAGGCTTTAATAAACATGGCACCTTACATGTTGTTAAAAAAATAGCAACCAGGCACTCCGACTCTTTCCCTACTCACACATTCACTCCGATTAGGAGCTGGGTAAATACTGGAAGACGGTACAAAATGAGATTCATTGTTCGGGTATTTTGTGCTGTATGTTTGGAGAATGCTCTGATGCTCTACGGCAAATGAATAACCGGGAAGACAAAAAAAAGCTCTACAAAGTCAAACAATTTTTGTGGCAGTAGCAAACATTAGTTGGAGTTTTAACAAGGCAAGAGAGATGATAGATGTTCAGATGGGATTTAGAAGTCCTCCACACAGTGAAAAAGGCCATAGGCTGCTTTCTGTCTTTACACCTTGGCTGCAGGCACTCACAGACCTATATTGAGCAGCCCTCCAGCTGAGACCAAGGTATCAATAAAATATTTTTCTTTAACAAGCTACAGTTAAGGTTTGTAAGCAACAAAAACAACCTTAAAGTCATTCTTAACACATTTGGGTTTGAGGAATTAATTTGGAACTTTGGTCAGATATGTTGAAGAGAGCAATTTTAGCATGTCCACTCAGCCCAGTTTTGTAGTAAGACTTTTACATGACAATATGATGGCAGGTAAGAGATGAAAGAGAGAATAGTGATTTATCGCCTTCAAATATTTAAAAAAGCATCAATTCAGAATGTGATTCCATCTGTAAGCTGGTGGAAGTGTATTTGACATGGAGTCCTGCACAAAAAAACAACCCCACTTTTCACCTGATTTATTGCTGCAGTAAACATTCCTTTAATGGTTTTATGGTCCCAACAAGAATGTTAGAACTAAAGGGGGCAAAGGGGGCTGGAGTCTAGCTTCCTTCCTGTTAATGTAGCCTCCTCTATTCATTTCAAAACCAGTTTTGATGTGTGTTTGGGATTATTCTCCTGTTGGAACACCCAGCTGTGTCCACATTTCAACCACATGACCCGTATGGTGACCCTCAGAAGAAAGGAAGCTGGTGAATGCTCAGGAAATCATAAACTGAATGCTGCCGGAACAACACAGTCTCTGTCATGAGAAAGTGAGTTTATAATCAGCTTGGACTAAGAGGGTTCTGATCAACAAAGAAGTGGTTGCTTAACTTACTTCAAATTTCAGGTGCACACATGGAGAATCAAAAGGTGTTCTGGAAAAACAGGAGCATTTTCTGTGAATAAACTTTAAGCTGACATTGGTACCAGAGGAACAGCCACAAATTTGCAGGGTCCACTGTAATATATATTTTTTAGAAAAAAATATTTGCACTATAAAAAAATATTTATATTTATATTATATATTTTTTTAAAATTTAAATCATAAAAAAATCACACTCAACAATTATGGTCATATTCGTGCCTTTAAAATCTACAGCATCATAACATATGAACCATATATATTCTGTGCTCTGTTTCCTTCTGTCTTGATTAGACCTGCGATCTCTTTTTCACAGATTTTCCTGTCACTGTAACAGGTTCAATGAGACGTGTTTCCATTGATCCGCTTCCAACAAAGGACAGAGTTCAAAAACAAGATGGATTTTATATATCTATAATCAGATGTGGCTCCTCCTTTTTAAGAGGATATGGATTTTCTGCCACTGACTCGAGGAGTTAGGTAGGTACTGAAGATCCCTCTGCCTCTAAAGGTTGCAACCAGTGGATTTTCTGTGTTAGGCAGGATAAGAGGTTGCACTGCCCCATATAAACTTTAAGCTGACATTTATCTCCGGTGTTGCCCCAGAATCCTGTTTTTCTTTTCGATTACAAAACACCCCAATAATAATGAGCTTCATCTCAGGTGAGGGAGTGTCATCGCCTATTGAGCAACATTCATCCCCCTTTGTTTTTAATTTAGCTCCAATCAAATTGAATGAGCCCCCCTTTCTCGACTCTATCCCATCCCCTCAATCTGCTCAGCAGTCACACAGCTTTAACACTACTACTGTAATAGACTGTCCACAAATCATCTTCTTAGTCCTTCCATCAGGCTCGGCGCATTTGGCTGGCGCTGATAAGGCCCCGCCAAAATGACCGCGGGGTCACAATTTAACCACTGTAGTCAATGGCAGAAATAGACCACGGCGTCCATCAAAGTGTGACTTCAGGCTGTCTCCTCCACTGTGTTGTCATTTCCCAGGCGGTGGGAAGCTTTGAATTAATCTGAAAAGCACAGACAGAAAGAGAGCGAGAGAGAGAGAGAGGGAAAGCTCAGGCAGCTGTGAGGTCTGACATTCCTATTGGTCTCTATTTCTAACACGCTGTCAAAACATTCATGAGGCAAAAAAAAAAAAACTGCCTTTAAATGATTGAAATTCTCAAAAGAGCAACAGCTGTGGTTGCAGTGTTTCTGAAATACCTGTGAATGAATCATTTTCTTACGATGACTTAAAATTAACATCTATCCATCGTCTTCTGCTTAGATCAAGATTATTAAGATTAGTATTTTATGAAATAATGAATGAGAATGTGAAGTTATACTGTAAGTTATGAAATCATCAGTTAATTATAACTCGTCTCAATTTTGGGTTGAATTTTGCAAGCCGCACCCAGATCCAGACCCCAAAAAGTTTTCAAAATGCAACAAGTTGTCTAAAGAAATTGAACTAGAACATGGGAAACAAAGTCACCGACATCTGAAAACGGTAGCAAAAGTCATTTGTAAGGCTTTTGAACCACAGTAAACAGGGGCAACAAACCACAGGAGGGGCAGAAATAGCTGTCTGTCAGGTGCACACAAACTAAGTTTCTATTGTTTATTTGCATTTCCTGTTAATGGGAGTTTTGCAGTCCTTGTGCCAGTCACGCTGTCAGAAAACATTGCTGTGCCCCAGCCTATCATTTGGTGCTAAACTAAAAATATTTAATTCTGTGAATTTTAAGTAGTTTGGACTGAATCTGAGCATATTAAGTTCAGAATTGTACTTGGGGAGATCATATCTCATATAGATTATTTTAAACCAGTACATAAATTGGTCATACACAGGAAGTTAAATGCTTTCTTTTCTAGACTGGGTTTTGTTACAGGGTTTATTTTTGGTTGTGCAGGGGTGCTTGCCCAGGGCATCATTCATGCAAGACAAATTGCTGAAAAGTTATTATTGATTAAACGATAAATCTTACTCTAAAAGTCACTACACTCGGACAATGATCCAAACCACCAAGTCTACATCGGAATAGCTGAAACAACAAATAGAAGATTTTGGGTTTGCCTAAAGTCTTGAAACTAAACAAGGTGTGGCCTGGCTTTAAGCAGGCCACACCTTGCTCGTGTTTTCCAGGTATTAGAAATGCTTGATGACAGCTGTTGCAGCCGAGAGTGACTCAACTACTTATCAAGTCGTTAGAGAACCAATTTTGACGCTGTGTTGGAGTTTGTTGGATAATTGTTTTTTCCTTAACAAATGTAAACATCAGATGAAAACTGCATTATATAGTCACTGAGGTTATCCTGGTTTGATGTTTGATGATCTGAAACATGAGGTAGAAAAATGTAAAAATGAAAAAAAGAAATATGTTATTGTCTTATGCTTAAAGAAGAGGGCCATTAAATCAGATTATAAGTATACCATGATGCATTCTGTAAAATAAATTTGTTATAGCAGAAGTCAAACACAGATGTAAACAAACTGCTTCCCACCCAAGTGTGTAGGAAGCAGCATGAATATAAATAATGATAACTCTTGATCATTACCACCATACAGAGAAATTTTCTTCCATCCGCAACCTTTGTAATCCAAAGAACCATTTTCCTCTTGCTCCAAATTAAATTGTTGGGTCAAAGTCGCAAAACCTGCATAACTCTTAGGAAAAAAAGGAAGCTAAACAAGCTAAATACAGAATTTAGAAATAATTATTGGTTTGAAAGGGATTTTATTTCCTTTCATTGACTGACAACATATTAAACAAGGATCCCTTTCCCTTGAGTTAACATTTCCTTAAAATATTTTTACATTTCCTTAGAAAAATATTTACTTACTTTCATTTAGCCACAGTAGCGAGAGACATAAGATTTAAATTCCTGGGTTAAATGCTGAGTTATTGTTTTTAAGTGTAACAAGAATAGTCCATGATTTGTTCAGCACTCTATTCTGTACACTAGAGATCTACTCTATTATGATGTGCACACATTACGCCCATTTCTACAATCTTATGGCTTGTACAATCTCTGCAGAATCCATGCAGTCTTCTCATGGCAGATGGTGCAATGATGCAATTATTATTATAATTTTTTTAATTTTGTACAACCTCATGACAATTTCCCTTCTAACCCTGCTGTGACCTGATGTGGTGGCTAAAACAAATCAGCCCCACTGCATTCACTTATAGTGCAACAAATACATATTACATTGTGACTCAAATGAGGGTAAAAAAAAAAAATCAAGTACAATGTTTAAAGTGCTGCAATAAATATATTGCTGCATATATGATGCTCTTGGGATAGGTTTTAGAATTGTTAAAAAGTAATCTTTTGTATAACCCATAGGTAGAAAAAGTTGCCGAGTTCTGTCTCTAATTTGTCTAAACATTTTGTGTCCAGGATGTGTGGGGTCTGCACACATCCTGACCTTAGGCCTTTATTGAGCCTGGATGAAAGGAGGTTGGCCCTGATTATTAGCAATTTGGACATACAATCCTGTTTATCTAAAAACATTAGAAAAGCGTGTTTAAACTTCCATAGAGGATAAGACAGTATTTACTATGACTGATATTCTGGAATGCAAGATAAACACAGTGAGCAGCGGAAATCCAGTCCTGCTTTTGATACCCAGCAGACTGAGGACTTCCTAAAAACACTGATGCAATCCAGGTGAATACATAGATCCACACAACTTGCAGCTTAAGGAGCTTAAGACCCCTGGAGATGCAGGAGCAATCCTCATCTCAGGGTTATATCATGCCAACTGTCATAGGTCCTTTTTGCTGTTCCATAACAATGATTGAGTGCTTCAATCAATGGGTCTTTTCTGTTTTATACATATATATTGCACAGACCAGTGTTTGTCGAGTTATAAAAGGCTCTCCATGATCCTGCTTTTTCTCTTCTAACAGGTATGGTTTGACATATGCTGTCTCCCATATTTTCTTTGACCCTTCCTTGAACCCGGCAGTTTGTTTTCAAACGCAGCGGATAAATGGTGCGGGGGGCTTGGCTCTCAGCTCTGGGACCCTCTTGGCAACTCGGCCCGAACCCTGAAAGAACACTTATCCCCGCTCAGCCACATCAAATTCATTCTCTGGCACCGACACGGTAAGCGGCAACGTTGGTCAGATCATTTGGAGTCAAGGTAAACCGCCGTCACAAAACAAGATCAAATGCGAAACGTTCCTGGCACACAATGAATCGTGGTGCAGTCTATTCCCCCCGACCCCACCATCTCTCACTCTAACTTCCTCTCATTTTCTCTCACTTTAGCTCAAGTGCCACCATAACCCCCGAAAGGCAATTACCATGACAACAGCAGCCAGAATTTTGAACCACAGCAATTAGTGTGGGTAAGAAAAAGAAGGAAATTATGTGCTATTTTTTTGTCTGGGAATCGATATGTGACACACAAGCCTGGAAGGTGCAACCCTTGGGATGAACCTGTGGGTGGAAAGAAGGAAATTAGAAATAGCCAAGGTTCCTGAAGCACACAAAGAGAAAAACAGAAGGACCAGTAGTGACAGGTCTGTGTGGTAAGATCTCCATTAATCAGAATGATAAAGTGGAACCAATGTGTTTAGCAGCCCTTCTCTATGGATGTGATGTAATTTCAGGAAGAATGACTGTTTCAGCTCTCACCAGAATCAAGAAACAATTTCTTCTGGTATATTAACATTAGCTTGGGCCCTTATTTCAAAAGCACCAAGGAATCTTCCACAAGTATTTTTTTTGTTCCTTCCTCTTGTTGAATTTCCCAGCATATTTAAAGACTTCCTGGATCTCATTGCCCCGGATAGCGGCTTGTAGGAGGTGTGTGCAGGCACACCTCCAGCTTTGCTCAGCCCGCTGTAATAGATGTGTTTGTTGCTAAGTGGCGGTTGTAATGGGATGCTTGTTTGCCTTGCTCGGTGCACTTTCATCCTTCACTGTAGTGCTAATGCGCCGCAGCAATTTGTCTCCCGACTGCAAGCAGAGGAAAACAAAGATGCAGAGAGCCGTGCCACATCGCCTTGCTCTTTGTTTACGTCAGAAAGTGTGTGGTACACGTGTGTGGGGAGTCTGTAGTCATTTGCTCCTAGAAAGTGAGCAGAAGGGGGGTTAAAATGCCATATCCCTTTTTGCCTAAACCCATCAAATCTGCTTCCTTTTGTGCAGAAAAAGGTGCAGGTTCCTCAGATAGAGAGGCATTCCCTCTGGGCTGTAGTCCAGTGCCGAACTGTGGTGCTTCATAAAGAGAGAAGACGGATATGAGGAAGAAGAGGGTAAAGATAGCAGCAGGGCTCATCCCACACACACAGCCTCTGTGAATCATTTAATCATGGCCTGCTAAGAGAAGGCCCATTCTTATAAACATTCTTCATAGTAACTCCATTTCAAAGGTGCCTTTTGTTGTTATTGTTGTTGCTGTCAATGCATCATTCATACACCAACCAGTTATGAGATTAAGACGTCTGAAAGGAAAAGTGAATAATTCTGAACATCTCTCCATCATTACACCTGTTATTAAGTGGGAAATATCAGGCAGTGAGTGAATAATTTGTCCAAAAAGAAATAGTGCAATGTAACATTGGGTTTATGGCCGCAATTTTTATCCTCATGAAGGACCTTTTATGACAGAAATGTCAATGCATGCACTGCCTGTAGGGGGCGTGTAAGTAAATAAAGCACTTTAAGGTAGCTTTTTCCACAGTTACTAAGTGCATACCAGAAAATTCAATGTTTTTAAATTTGTAAACTAAAGCCTGGAGATGACAAAAATCCGTAACCCCTCTTGTGCTCAGGCTACAGCAGACCACCTGAGAACAGACTGTCTGCTGCTATTCCTCTTCTACTTCTGAAAAGGAATAACAATTCTTCTCAGGGCTGATCTGATATCATTTCAGAACTTGCAGTTATGTTGTTTTGTAATTCATAATAATTCATTTGTGCTTAACATCAGGTATACTGTTACCTCCAGAACAATACATCAAATTACATTTTTACCTTTGCTCTTTGCAGAGGAGATAAGGGAGTTTAATATGCTGGTGTATTCTGGTGAAAGTATTTCAAGTATTCTCGTACTTGAAATTCCTTCAATTTCCAAATGAAGGGATTTTAAGAAAAATTCTCCTGGTCGAATGAGAACCTACAGTCCGGAGATGGTAGATTCTTGTCTTTAAGTTTACTTAAGATTTTTCTTATATCGGCCTCCAAACACTGTGATTTTCTCCATGATCACTTGAGGTTAGCTTGAAAAGAAAATCACTTAAAATACTCCTTTAAGCCAACAATATATAAATTTAAATCCTACTTAATAAGGTATGCAGTGCTAAAATAGGAAGTGCATGGTGTCCTTGCACTTTTATTAGTCCTCCATCCGCCAACACTCAAGATGCTGCCAAATGACTCACTTGAAACTTGGAGTCTGGAAACCAAAAGGTGACATAATATTGGTTAGTCTTTCTTCACTTAATGAACCTTTTTACATTTTCTGTCATAGCAGTCACAAACTCTTATGTATCTGATTTTGATGTGTTAGGTCAACATAAAGAGGCACTTAATTGTGACGTGGTTGGAAAATGAAACATGGACAGGATTAAGTGGAGGTCACATTATCTATTTAAAATGTTTTCTCCAGGCATTAGAGGATATTCTACGATTGATACATTTATGATAAATGTCACCTTATCCATATAAATTGGTTCATATTCACATTCAGTCATCATTATGTAAATAAAGATTTTCTCAAATGAGACGCATCAGATAAAATAATAGTTGGACATAATCATTCATCAGCATTTTAAATTTATGGACAAAGATGGATAACTTCAAAATGTTCAATATCTCTAAATTAATCAAAATAAGATTACTAAAGTTAATAAAAAGTCTCATATAAGAAAACCTGTCACAGGCTGTCAGGCATTCAGAGAAAACGTAACAAAATCAACCTATCAATGTTGTAGACTCCTCTTTCTTTTTAAATAAAGGACTGCGGCTGTGTCCCGTTCCTGTGATTACCCTCCCTGTGTATTTAGTCCCACCTGTTGTCTGTGTTCCTCAATGTCATATGTCTACTGTCACATGTTGATGCTCTCCAGTTGAACTGAGAAGTCCTGGTCTGCTTAGCTCTCGTTTTCAGTCTTCGTTATATCAGTAGCTACCGGTATTTAGCTGTTTGCTAAACTCTGGTCTGGACTGTATTGAGCTTCTCATCATTAAAATCATCATCATCATCATTTGGATCTCAGAGTTCCTTTTCACCACCACCAACCACACACCTTTTGACAAATATTGATTTAACTCAGAGTTCCCATTCAGAAAAATGATTGCCTCTTGGGAATACAGCATAAACAGCTCACTTCCGGTGCGTTTGGATACTCTGTCTTTACGTACAATACACTAGGTCACTCGTAAAATGGCAGCCTGTCTCCAAATGGGCTACAGTGAGGTACGGTTACCAACTGTGTTAATTATTGGTAGCATTATTGCACTGCTTGATTCCCAAGGTTTTAATGTGCCTTCCCTCAGGGCTCACAGTTGTGGTCAGATAGTTTAGCGCTAAGCTGTATGAATCAACTTGCTGCCCACCAGGGAGCAGTTGGAACATTATGATAAATCTGAGTACCACAAGTGAAACCACAGTGAACTGGGCAGTGTGGGACAGCTGGAAGCATTCTCTTAATTTAGGTGAACTATAGTACAACCGGTTTTGATTTCAAGAGCTGTTTTATGTTCTCTAAGAGATTGTGAATACATCACCATGAACCAGCTCAAGGATCAAATCATGGCTATGTGCTCAAGGGTACGATCCAGGATCCAGTAAGTGGGAAGTGTAATCTTCCATCACTGACACTGAGCACTGACCCACAACCAAGTTCTGATGGGATACAATTTCAGTGGACAGCCACAGCCACAGGCAGGTATGAACCTGAAGTACCTCAGGTCATATTTCGCTGGCCTTCATTAATTGGTATTTTGACTACAGCCCCCTCTCTTGTGGGAGACCACCCATCCGCCCTCATGAAGCCCTTGAAGTGTGACATTGCAATTACATTCACTATGACACATAGGGGAAAAAATCTCAGTTGGTAACAGAGATCTGTCTGGCTTTCTCCCTCTTCTGTGCAAGAAGGAAGAAAGGAATTTTCAATAACAATGTTGTTTAAAGGTGGTCCACAGCAGACTGACACAGATAGGAGATGGATGAATGGATGGATGGATGGATGGATGGATGGGTGGACGGATGGATGGATGGATATAGATGATGGGTGGAGAGATGGGTAAATGTTGGATGATGGGTGGATGATGGACAGATGAACCAACATCTGGATGGATGGATGGATGGATGGATGGATGGATGATAAATGAATGAACCAATATGTGAATGGATGGATGGATGATAGATGGATGGCTCAAAATGTGAGTGGATGGATAAATTGATGATGGATGGATGGATGGATGATGAATGAACCAACATGTGAATGGATGGATACATTGATGATGGATGATGAAACAACATGTGAATGGATGGATTGATGAACTAAAGTGAATGGATGGATGGATGATAGATGGATGACCCAAAATGTGAGTGGATGGATAAATTGATGATGGATGGATGAAGAAATGTGCAAATGGATGGATGGATAATGGATGGATGAACCAAAATGTGAATGATGGATAGATGAATAAACCAACATGTGATTGGATGGATGGGTGGACAAATGGATGATGGATGGATGGATGGATGGATTTAAATAAGATGGCCATTTACAGCAGCTTTAGTGCAATCTGAAGGAGAGAGCAGACCACTTTTCACTATTGATGCCTGTATAAATTCTAATGGTGTACCAATCAATACAGCATTACAGTGCCCCTGGTAAATAGAAATATGATTTATCCCTAAACAAACAACCATAAGATCGATGCATCAAAGTGCACAACATTAGGGCCAAACTGTAGTTAGCAGAAAAGGTCAGTGGAATGGAAAGGAAATAATCAAAACAGTTCATTAATCCTGGTGTACAACAATGTAATTGTTACTGTTGATGTTAAGCCTGTTTTAAGCAATGACATTATTCATTAATTGGAAAAGTGCCTCATTTGCAGTGGTTAGGAGGCTTTGTGATTGTCTATATTGAAAACACTCTTTGTCTGTCATTAGTAAAATGTGCGCAGAGAAACCTAATGCAAGTGGCCTCACCATTATCCACGCATTATGCCAAATACATGCATTATGCCAAGCCAGAATAGATTACAAAGAAAACATTTCTATATATTCTTAACAGCTGTGCTAAAAAAGCTCAGCCAGGCATATTTCTGAAGAAAACATGTTCAGTTGATGTGTTTTTAGAAGGACCAATCCTCCATGAAAAAGCTAACCTTCGTGAAAGAGAGATAATAAATGCAGGACATCATAAAATAACTTGGCTCGGAGCAGAACTTAAATTGCACGACAGATATTATTTAATGATTAATATTTTCTCCTCCTAATTCAATTTTTGAATAATTAATAATTAATTATTTCCTAACCGATCCAATTTTTCCACATGAAGGGAAACAGTCTATGTAACTTATGTGCTGTTTAAAAAGACCTTCCTTAGATCAAATTGAATGCGGGTCTTAACTGTGTAGGAAAGAAAATATGTGGATTGCAAAATGGTCTTTCTGGATGCTGGGAACATGTTAAAGCAATTTAAAGGTTGTGTAATTTTACGAGTGTTAAAGTGTGACGATCGGTCATGTTTTTACAGTTTATCTGGACACATTTTTTCCTCGACACACGGGGTGGTGAGGAAAAATTGTTAAATTGTAAATGCCCTTTTGTCCTCTAGGCAATTTCCTGCTACTATCAAATATGCCATCCTTACACCTTTGTTAAAGAAAAAGGATTATCAAGCCATTTTTATTGGGCAGTAATAAAACTCATTGCAAACCATTTCTGGGTATAAGATTGATATTTTTTTGTATCACAATATGAATATCTTATCTTTTACTTGTTTATTTGGTACTGTACTAGTCTGATAGAGCTGAATATAAGTTTGGGCAAACAGAATAATTCTGTTCTCATTGTCTTTGACTTCACAGCAACTTTCAGTACTTTTCATTATTTAGCTACATTGGACAAAGTCCATTTTGCTCATGGTGTCCCGCCTGAAGCTATTCTAGGTTCTCTTGCGTTAAGCATACATTTTTCATACTTGTGGGTAAGTTAGAAACCAAGGCTTTGACTTTGCAGGTGTTACACTGTAGCTAACCTGATTTTGCTGCTCAATAACCTTTAAACGTAACTTTCAAAAATAAACTTCTCAACTATCACTGAAAGCTCTTATTCATTCTGAATGCTCTTTTGAAGATTGAAATTATTATTGAAATCAAAAAACATATTTTACCCATCCCTTTTTTTTTTGAAGATGTTGCTTTTCTGTTTGATTCTAAAGTTTCTTCATTACATAAAAAATACCCCAGCACACAGACAACTTTTCCAAACACTTTTTCCACTCCTTCATGTAAAATGAGTCATTCTCCTTTGCATCTTACTTCCTTTTTCCATCCTTAACGAGGAGTACGTGGGGACCCCCATTCCTCCTCTTTCCCCCCGCAGCCTCTTATCCCTAAATCCTTACTGGTTTCCATGAGAAACTGGAAGGAATGTATTTCATTAACATTCTTTGTGGAATGCATATGCACTTCTTGCTCATTGAACTTAAAGCAAGCACATCGCCTCCTTAATCGAAAGCAGCTCACAACGCCTTTTATAGTGAGGCTCAAGTGTCTGTTAAGAAGCTGCGCGTCCATATGAATGCCACAAATGACCACATGTTTGCTGGTGTTGATCCACACCGGTTTCGTGTGATCCTCTTGCTGGAAAGCATGGATGCAAAACACATTGCTTTCATAATTGGATAAAAGCTATTGAAATGTGGCACAGTAACTACCTTAAGTGGCGTTTAACTGATTGTGTCTTTCTATAAACCGCTCCTTGTCTTTGTTGTATTATTATTTTCTCTTATTTTCACTCTCTCATGTCTCATTCCTTCTTCTGTGACTTAACCCTGCTCATTGCTCAAGCAGAGCCAGGGGCCTCTTTCTTTTTTTAGAAGGACCTCTTGGATGGTGAGGACTTCTACACTGACATGACCTCTGGGGTAAGAATACACACATAAATGGATACATAAAGAACAGGATCTTGAACAGCTGTCTGACGTTCAGACAAGGTTTCCGTTGGTCACATGCACCTAAGAACGTACAGATGCTCAAAGACGTGAATACATTTTTCGGTACGCAGGGAGCTTTGAATCCATAAGGGAGAAGACGCGTAAAAACCTTACGCTTTAAACGCATTGTTAAATGTAGCAGCATGACACAAAACTGAAAATTTTGGGGAAAGAAAAAACATTTAATTTCTACGGAAAAGGATTAAGGCCACCGAAAAAAAAAAAAAAGAATTGTGACTTTAATCTCAGAATTCTAAATTTAAAGTCAGAATTCTGACAGAATTCAGAATCTCAGAATTCTGTCAGAATTCTGACTTTAATCTCAGAATTCTGAGATTCTGACAAAATTCAGTGTAGAATTCTGTCAGTGTTCTGACTTTAAAGTCAGACTTTATTCTCAGAATTCTCACTTTAATCTCAGAATTCCGAATTAAAGTCAGAATTCTGACTTTAAGTCAGAATTCTTTTTTTTTTAATCGGTGGACCTAAGCCTCTTCCGTAAATTTCAGTCATATTTTTCAATTGTTTATTTTAGGTTGGTTCCAGTTCCTGTCTATTTGCCAGATTTTTATTCAAAATATCATTGTCTGTGAGTTTGTGACATTGTGCAAAATGAAAAGCTTCCCAGTGTCTTTGGAAGTGAAGCAGGCCCACAGCATCACAGATGCGCTACCTTACGACCACTACTTACCATAACATGCTCTTCCATTCCTTTGTGTCATGCCAAACCAACTATGACAATTCATATTGTTTTAAGAATGATTAATTCTTAAAAATGTTTCAGTTACACAAACTATTATGTGATTCTGGTAAAACCAACTACTAAATAAATAAGTCAAAAGCGCTAATCTATTGGTCCTGTTTTGTTAGTTATTTATTAGTATAAAGAATTAAATAAGTGTTCTTTTTTCACTTTAAAGTTGAAAATTGCAGATTTTACTGCTAGAAAAAAAGAAGGTCCCCTAAAGTTGGAATTTATGGTTTCACAACAATCTTGCTCCAAAATTTACCATAGCAAGTAAAAAGCAGTTTAGGTGAGCCTTTGAAGAATTCCACTTTATTAAACGTTTCTCATAAATGCATCGCTGTAGCGTATCACAGCTAAACAAAACACTGTTAGATATGTTTTTTTTTTTTCACCATAGAAGCTACATCTGGTCTGGCATTCTGTTTGGCTGTGATGCCTCCCAGGAGTTGACTGAGCATAATGCTGTTAACAGCTAAGCGTTCTCCCTCTCCTGCTATTAACTTTTTACTTTTCATTAACATCGAAAGTATTCCTACATCAGCTATTTAGTTGTCTTCTCAAACCCCCATTTGTTCATGACAGATGGCCACTCGCACTGAGCCAGGTTCAATTACCTGTTTAAGGTGAGTTTTTCCTCTCTATTGTCACAACATACATGCTCGATATGAGTGATTGTTGTAAAGTCAACGATTGCGTACTATTGCTACGCAATCGTTGACTGCGTAACGATTGCGTAGGATTCACTGGAAGGTATGTGCTGTGAATAAAAGTGTCTTTAGTGCTTTGAAGTGACATTTCTTGTAATTTGGCACTATATAAAAAACGAAAAGGGGTTTATTTCAATTGGCTTATATTGCTGTTAGCTTATATTGCTATCAAAACTGTAAGCTGGACTCTTGAGTATGTGCCACAAGTTTAAGAATTTATGACTTGAAAAAGGTTAAGATGCAAGTTAATTTTCCTGGCAGCTGTCAGGAAAATTAAAAGAATTTAAAAATCAGCTGCATTTACTCTCCCAGAGAGCTCCTGAAAGTATCTAATCTCCAATTCCATTTAGAGAAGTTTCTAAATGATCAAAAATCAATACTTCTTTTTGCTGTTGTGTTTAGTACTTCCACTTGTCATTTTGTTCAGAGAAATATTTCTCATAAAAGAACAAAAACTAAAATTCTAGCATCCAAGACAGCCTAAGTACTACTACCTCCACCACAGTTCAAGAACCATGGCAATGAAAACCTCCATAAATATTACAATTTATTTTACCTATTACCTTCCTGTTTGTATTCCACTTTTTCACTTCTTTTTGTTTTTCAATTTGTCTGAAATGTATGTTTTCGGCTCGAGATAAAGCCAATGTATCTTACACTGCTCTAAATATCTGTAAAGATTTTCCCTAACTGCTTTCATACATTTCCTGCACTGTAACAAATGGCTTTAAAATAACTGCACCAGGTAGGAAGAGCAAAAATCACTTCTCCTTATCCTCTGCTGGTGTAATAACAGAAACATTAATCTTACCTGCATTCTGCTGCCTCCTGCCTTTTTTTTATATATTTTGCAATTTGTGATGGAAATGTTGCTCCATCTTTTTATATGTACGCTAGTTTAGCTTGACTCTCAAATTACTTCTGCGTGTGAGTTTGTGTAGACTTATCAGAGTAACCCCACTTCTCGCCCATCGACCAACAGAAATATTTTCTTTCCACCATACCCCTGCAAGAACTAAATGGGTATAGAAAATGATTTGATAGATAGCACACAGATATCACAGATCTGTTCGTGTAATGAATACATTTTAATATTAACCTACTCTGTAGGTTGTCCAGTTCTTTGTGACTGGAGAAAGTTCACACAACTGTCATGTTTGACATTTTTAGGCCTAATTTGATCTGCTTCAGAAAATGCTGCTGAAAAGCACCAGAGGGATGATTAACACTTGACACTGATGAGCTTAGATTATAGTTTAAGTTCCTCTGAAGAGAAATCTTTCATACTGACCAGTTAGTTTTTTTGTCTTGCGGCACCTTGAGCATCCGTTTTGACTGACACCTTTTATAGAAAACCTAATTTCGAGCGACTGCTTTGTAGTTTAGTCTAAGATTTTGACAAGTTTTAGCTTTGAGAATATAAATACACTAATGCATGCTAATTTAAAAGTGTTGTTTTGGCTCCAAGTTTCCAGGGATTTTATTTGGGTCCCATTCTTAGACAGTTTTAAATGATTGGCATCAGAGTCCTAATCCTTGTTTTTGGTGCATCTCTGTGATTTTGGAGTTTGTCTAGTCATACTGAACAATCCAGAGCCGCATTTGCACAAATGCACAAATGAATAGGCAACTCAAGATTAAGTGGCTTGAAACTAAACCCACAACCTTCCAACTGCAAGACAACATTGAGCCACAAGAGAGACAGTATTGACTGTTGCAGCTCGAATATCCCCAACTGTCCTGAGTGATGTGCAGAGTGCAGGTGAAACACCAATTCAACGCTAAAACCGAAGTGTTGCGTTTGAAAGTCAACATGAACAGCTTTCTGTAGGTTTTCCTTCTACACAATTAATGGGAACTACAATTAAATTTGCTTTTACTAATCTTCATGTAAGAGTGGCAAGAAAAAAGCCACTGTTGGAAGAAAGTAATAAAAAAAAATCTTATTTGCAGTTTGACACAGCCCAGATAGAAAATACACCAAACGTATGAATGAAGGCTGAGAAGATGAACTTTTTAGCCAATATACAAAATTCTATGTGTGGCGAAAGTCATTTCTGCACATCACTAACATCACATCATTGCTAATGGTGTTTTTTGTTGTTTTGTTTTTTTTTTTTACCATAGTGGAGTTTAGGTATTATGCTGTCCGTTGCTGCTTTTCTTCAGCAGGGACAGGGAAGCTGGTCAAAGTTGATAGGTAGATAAATGGAACTAAAAACAGAGCATACAGCTTGAGCTACAATGGAATACTTTAGATCAAAGTATAGCCCTGTGTTAGAACGGCATAGTCAAAGTTTTTTCCTCATTCTCATTCAATTGGTTTTGTGAAACAAAGTTCATCTTAGATGCTCAAGATTGCTTGTGGTTACTGTGTGGCAGAATAAAAAAAAGTTCAAGGTGTAGCAATGCTTCTGCAGGAGCTGAATATTGTTTGTTACCAAAATGCTGAGAACACATTAAAAGAAAAAAAGAAAAAGAAATTTCATTCACCTTAATTAATTTTGGTTGGCAACAGCAAGCAGACAGATGGATCTTGAAAACCCTGGACGCATGAAACCAAAATTTTCCACATGGCCAGATACCAAGAGAGGCACATCTGAAAGAAAAATCTGGCTTTCTGGGTGCACTGGCCATGTAGGCTCTGTCACCAGTTTGATTCTGTTTGCCATAAGGCTTATGATGCACTCAATTTCTGTAGAGGCTTACGTAGCCATTGAAAGGAACTTGTTTGTTGGAGACACAAAGCAGATCAAAATAACCTTTTTCTGATCTGTGTGGTCTCTTTGTGGGGTGGCAAATGTGGAAAAGAGGGTGGTGGGTGAGCAAGAGGAGGCGGGGGGTGGCTGTCGTGTTTCATGTCCTCGAAAATCAGACGGAAAGTCATTGATTTTCCCATGACATATCCAAACCACCCCCCACCCGAAACACACCCCCTTCAGAGTCAGACGGCTGGCGTGGTGAACACGGCACAGTCTCACATCTATGGACACGCTCCTCGAACCTGCAGCCCTACCCCCCATCTCGGCCCAATGACACCCCCCTGCAACGCCCCGCCCCACCCCTCCAACCCCCAACTCACCCCCACCCCAAATCTCTCCCTGGCTGTCTCTCTCTTGCTCCCCCTGTCTCATTTGTGCCTTTGCAGAGCAGCTGCTGCCCAGAGAAGTGAGGGAGCAGCATTCACATCTGAGCACATTAGTCACCAGATGTCACCTTTTGCTGCCAGCCCATCGAACATCCAGGCAGACAATGCTCTATGCATTCTGAACATCTGACTTACAACGCCTCCCTTAAAAGGGGGCTGGGTGGTGCTCTGGACACCAACAGCCACGGCTGTTGGAGCTCACAGTCACATCGACAGTGACACCTACAGCTTGAAGAACAGCAAGAACAGTTGAAGTGGAAGCAGTCGTTGTGGCATTAATCATAAAAGCCAAGTTGAGATATGAGATGATAAAAAGTGCCTTGTTTGATGAGTGTTAATTCTTTTTTTTTTTTTTTTTTTTGGCTGAGCCTCTCAGATGTCTGAGCCATGTGTGGAAATGCTCTCTGACAGTCCTGATGTTGCTGCTGACACCTGCATCAGATCTGCTGCTGTCACCTTGAGGGTATCAAATCTGCGTTCTGACTGAGAGACAGCAGCTTGGCACACTGTGTGCTGCAGAAGCGAGCAGACAGTTTGCATCCATTTGCTGAGCGGAAGGTCTCGTTCAGGGAGGTAAACAGTGGTAGGAGTACGCAGAATAGCAAAAAAGGCCCAGAGGCATAACATGTACAAGCTGCAGAATTCCATTAGGGGGACTTGTACTTTTTTTGAACATCAAGTTGCAATAAAAGTTTCAGTTTTAAAATATGCGTCCTTTTCAGTTTAGTTTATGAAAACTTTGGCATTATTTATGGCGGTCTGACAATGGATGAGATACGCTTACATAACTTTAGTGATGACGCCTCTTTCTCGTATTCTGTTGTTCAAATGATAGTTTGAAAAACTCCAAAGGTTGTGTAAAAGAGGCTGTTGGAGGTGTGTGTGTGGGGGTGTATTATTATTTTGCAAGTCCTTGCAGATATGTTCACATCCCTTCAACATTTTCGTCAAGCAACAATTGACATCATGCTGTTTTAGATGTGCTCGTTTAGTGTATTTAAATAGACGACTGAACTGCACCTTCAAACAGCCTTGACATTATCACCTATGACAGTTTCATATCCAGGAATCAATTTCCGGAATAAAACAAACAGCAATTAAATTGCTCTTTCTCTCCCATTGTTTATTCTTGTTAAGGCTTACAGCGAGGTAACACTCCCTCCCTCCTCCTCTCTGCCTCTCGATCCTTCTCTCCATATATTAAACGATGGGTGGCACTTTCCCCTCACAGCGCTATCTGCTACGTCGAGTCACCCCCCAGACACATTAGCATATTTATCATCAGTTTCACAGACTTCAAAGTCGGCGCTTGCTTCCACAGAGATGGGGAAGCGCCACCAGGAAGCCGACACAGATTGCAAAGCACTAGGTGTTCCCCAGGGATTGAATATCCATTTAGGTAAGAGAAGGGGGGGGGGGGAGTTGGGATGAGGCCGAGGCAAAATTCAATTCATTTATTTGCAGGGCTGATGATGTCTTTAGCAGTAGACTTTAAATATTTGTCCAGTGCTAACTGCAGTCTTCAGCACAGTTTTCAGATGTTAACACACAAGCTAATGCTGGAGGGAGTGATGAGAATTGGCCAGGGTTTAAATAGACATGTAAAGGATGAGTCTATTTAGGGAAATGCCAAAGTCAAATAATAAAACAAACTGAGCTGATGCTACGTGAACTGAGCTAAGCTAGTTCACATAGAGCACGCAGCTTTAATGGGTTAATACAAAGTGAATTATAAATGAGAAGGACAGCGGGAAGTGGAATAGATTTGATAGCTTGCCAATTTGATTTTACATGTGAACTGGAGAAGTTAAACATTGAACCTGGAACTTCCTGTTATACTACTGCAAATGTATCAAATTGCAGTTGTATTTTCAAAGGACTCCTTCTATGCAATGTTGCGAACAATATTATATTTTATTTACTTTGCATTCACTCACTACATGTTAATAATATATAGGGGTTGTTTCACAGAGTGCTGTAACTGAGCATATTAGTGGAAAATTGAGTGGAAGGAAAAGCTTGGTTGAAAAGTTTCCATGCAGTGATGCTTCTTGAGACTGTTCAAGAGACCATTTCAAGAGTAGCTAGAATCAGTGTTTCAAAGGTCGGCACACAGACAAGTCCAACACATGGGCAACAAACTGTTACATATCTTGTGTTATGCTGTTCCTAAACGCTGCGTTGGAAAATATCCTACCTGGATTAATTAGAAAAAGAACAAGTTGCTCACTGCAAAGTCCTCTTTATGAATAAATGTACATTTTAAGTTTGTCAGTCTACGCTGCTTGAGATTCAATGGGAAGTTTCCACATCAGTGACGTTGGGAGCTGCATCATTTGCTGCTGCTGCTTGCGTTTTTATTGAGCCCAAAGTCAGTTTAGTTGAATATTAGATCATTTTGTAACACTTCCTTCTTTCCACTGCATCAAGCTTTGTGGAGATGTTGATTTTATTTTACAGCATGATTTGGCACCCACCCCCAATAAAAAAAATGCATTTAAGAGTCATTGTCACAAAGAAGATCAGAAACAACAGACTGAACAATCCACATCAGCTGAAGGCCGCTGACAAAGCAATCTGGGCTTCTGTAATATACACAATATCATTCATCAGTGATACTGTTTTTCATGCAAAAGAAGCCCCCACCAAGTATTGAGACTTTCCAGCATGACAACATTTCTGTATTCACCTTTTATTATTTTTTTAAAATAAAAGCCAGTTTATTAAACTTCTTACTAACACTGTTCTATCCTTGTTTATTTGTTAATTTCTTCTGTTAATTTGCGAAATAATTTTCTCATACTGAATAAATAAATGGATTTTCTCACTGAAAAATAGAAAAATGGCTAGCTCGAGTTATATTTTCCTCTTTTAGTAATTAATTAAATTGTGACAGATTAATGCGATTAATAATGCATGTGGTCGTTTTTCCACGAGGTTAACCTCTAATTCACCAGCCATTTCATTTAACAACTACACCTGTAAATAACCAAACCTCTGGCACAGCCCGTGACACAGATGCACACAAAACTGTTTCTGCGTTTCTGATATGACTGCAGACCTTAACTTTGACCTTCCTTTCACCTAGGCGGAATAATAATGGAGTCGAGTCTGACAGGATGCTATTTTTGTCCGCGTATCGCAGCTCAAGGCTTCCTTTTGTTTGGATCCCGTTTAATGTGTAATGACACTTCCTGTGAACCACCGCTGTGTGAAATGCAACCTCTTTTTCTCACACATTCCCTCCTGATTCTAAAACACACACGCTCTGTTAATAATGTGCTTTGAATCATTAATATGCTACATTGTAGGCAACCATTATAATTGGAAAATTAGTTACAGTGCAGTGTCTAACTGCTTCCTACAACACTAATGCCAGCCCTCACTCTGTGTAATCTAAACCCCTATGCTAATGAAGCATGGGCCCACAACATGCAGAAGGTTGAATATCAATTTAATCAGGCCCTCCCTGTAGGGGTTTTCGAGGGAGAAATGACAGCCCAAGTGCATTAGTAATTCTGCTGCTGTCACTTCTTATAGCTGCTTACCTTGCAAACAAACTGCTCTAATGGCACCTGCCTGCTGGGCAGCTTCGCCGCTGTAGAAGAAAGAGGACATAAAATGGACTAGAGGCCATTGACCTAAATATAAAAGGGCTCCGTCTAAAGTAGCACAGAGTATGTTCTCATTTGTGTCACTGTACAATTATTATTATGTACTGTTGAAATCAAATGTCCTGAGTATTTCCACTGCATAAAACGCACAGGACTAGTTTTATCTCACTAGCTAACGTCAAATCAGAATAATACTTTTCTGGTTGGCAATTAGGATCACCTAAATTATTTCTATTTGCTGAATGCCAGAAATAATTTGAACATTTTTGGCAGTTTTTTTTTTTTTTTTTTTAGAACTTGAATTCAATTTAGACATATACACATGCCACGATTAATACACATTGAACAATTTGTGAAAACCCATATAAAGATGTCAATTTTTAAAAATTGCAACATTTGGCAAGTAGGGTTTTAAAGGGGAAAAAAGTTACATAATTTTTTTGTGTTTTATATACGTCTTCTTCTTCCATAGCCCCTCCTGGTCTCCTCTTGTGGGCACCACTGCATCTGAGTTAATTGGTGGCACACCTGTAGATGTATTTCAAAAGAATTCTCAAACACACTGCTCCCTTATGTGACATTATGGGAAAGTTGAGATAATTCAGCTAAGATTTCAGGATAAAAAAAAACTATGAACAATTTTTGTTCACCCAGGTACAATTTCCAGGTTCCCTGAAGATGCAATGGTAATCCCTTTAAGACAGTGGTTCTTAACCTGGGTTCGATCGAACCCCAGGGTTCGATGATCGGTCTCAGGGGTTCGGCAGAGCCTCTGCCGCGGAGGTAAAGACGCACTTGTGTAAAGTTGTGATGACGCCCCGCTTTGCCATCACTTGCTGCAGAGGATCACGTTACATTGCTTAGCCAATCAGAGCGGCAGAGGAGAACTGATTGAAGGAGCTCCACTCTCAGCATGGATTTGAACTTTTGTCTTTAATTACTTCAGCAAAGCTCACAGCTTTTACCAAATTCTATAGTCGAAATCTGTACCGCCTCTAGTGGCGTGGGGGTGGTTACAAAGATAATATAATTACATTACTAAATCAGAATTCCAAAAAGTATTTTGTGTGTCGCGGGGAATAAGAAGGGTTCGGTGAATGCGCATATGCAACTGGTGGGTTCGGTACCTCCAAAAAGGTTAACAACCACTGCTTTAAACAATTATTCATACTGTACGCACAAGTTTAAACACCACAGCGATTGGATGAGGCAGAGATTAAGGTGTTTTGACGTGAAATATGTGCATGAAAGAGCGAAGGCAAAAGTCCAACTGAAGCTGCTACTAATGTTGGAGAGTTTCGGTTATCCAGAGTGAAAACAAGTCCTGTAATCTCCTTTGCTGAAAGGAGAAGAAGCATCACACAGAGTCAGATTACAGGTTGGATTTATACTAACGCAGCATCAGGGTGTGTTTTGTTCTAGAAGGGACTGTTGCACTTCATAAAAATCAATGCCATCGTGAGACACAAACAATGAAAATATTAAAAGCATATCTGAAGACAGCAGACAGGAATATTAAAGGTTGGATATAAAGGAATCTTTTTCATGGGCAATGACCCCAAACACACCCCTATGTTAGTTACAAAATGGCAGAAAGTCAACAGTCAATGACTTGGAGGGTTCATCGCAAAGCCTTGATGTCAGCCGTGTAACTGAAAAAGTGTTGTAAGCAAGGTGATCTAGAACCCTATATGTAACAGGAAGAATGTCTTACTAAAAGTTAAATAATGTGAAAAAAATAGTTATAGTTCTGTGTCTTTTAATATGGTAGGTACTGTAGTGGATAATAGTGATGGTTACATCTAACATTTTCTTTTACAATTCACATTTTGTGCAGCTGTTCTTTCACACTTCTTCTAAACTGTACAACAGTTGCGGTAATTTTGTACCTATCAGACAAAGGAAGAGATAAAAGAAATAGTTCATTGCTTCCACTCAAACAATTGAATTGCTTTGACATAATCCCTTCTAAATCCTCAAGGGGATGGGGGCAGGGAAAGAGCATGATGGGATTGGTGTTAGCCTGAGTGTGTGTCTCTGTGGTAATATGTTTGTCAAATGCGAGGCTTGGTGTGGCTCATCTCAGCATCACCCTTTGTACATCAGCAAGATGGAAAATATGTCATTTGTGACTACAACCCGGGTAACAGTCCATGTTTTCATTCGGTTCAGGTCATCATGACACACTGACGCTGCTCAGTGTGACGGCTTTAGCAGTTGATTTTGAACGTGGTGACTGGTGAACCAGCACCGCATGTTGTTGTTGCTCCCACTCTGACCGGCTACATGTCCTCCTTTTATTCTTCAGTGAGTGTATTTTTGCGGTCTTTTTTGCAGCACTACTTCTGTCAATATGCAGAGGACAGATGCTCTTTAGCACTCAGGACTCTTCGCATCAATATGTCAGGTCAATAGTGTTGGGGGTATTGAATGTGGCTGAGCTTGAGAGGTGGTTGCTGACGGTATCCTCTAGTTGAGCAGATTCATTCAGAGACAAGAGGCAGAGAAGCCGGTCTGGGGAAAAGGAGAGACGGCAGAAGTACAGGCGAGTTGATAGATGCTAACATAGCACTCTAAAATAGCAATCTAGTATTTCAGTTTATTTGAGAATATTCATAGCAAACCTTATTTCAAGTTATTTACAAGACCAAGAATTCTACTTCTGTCCAAATACATTCATTCCAGTGAAATACAATTATAGTTAGATTCACATCTGTGCACATATACCTCAGTTTGGTCCGAATTATTATATAATGCACTGAATTACTGTTTTCTGTGGATGAAAATTTTGCTGCAAATTTACCGTGTTGAATTTGCAGCACAAATTCAACATCCTGACATGCATGATGGTGGAAAGTAGGCATGTGACACAGACAGCAGGGGCAAAAAGGAGGCAAATAAACAGCCTTTATGAGAGAAAGAAGCCAGGAGTACTTTTAATGGGATAGAAAAATAAAGATTTCACAAATTTATTGACAGCAATGTTGATTGACTCCATCAATGACTCCAGCTAAATATGGCGGTACAGGAATGTGTGAGGGGTACTTTCTACATGACAGAAAAACGGCTGCATGAAATTGTAAATTATTTTTTCTGAAACCCCAAATGTGCAAAGATTAAAAGAATTATGAAAAGAAAAGAGGACCATCATCCCCCCACAGAGATGTGAAAGACTGATTGCCAGGTGTCACACAGCAGCAGTTGGTGCTGCCTAGGTTTGCACAAAAGGTTATTAGATTAAATGAGCAATTACTTTTTCAGATGAAGCCAGGTTGTTTTGTTAAAGTAAATCACAATTTGTAAACAATACATTTACATTTACGCAGGTTATCTTTGCCAAATATTAAAACTTGATTACCTGAAACATTTAACTATGGGAAAAAAAACCCAGAATGAATTTATGGCACTGCATATTACAGCCTGGACCTTCTTAGCCTATAGGTTCTGCCAAAATATAGTCTAAGCAAATATGTGAAAAGTCAAAGAAATGTTTGGTTAAAGGAAACTGCCCTTTTACCCAATCAAGACTCTAGTACTCGAGTGTAATGACTGAATGACTCCCTCTGTCTGGCACTGAGTCTTGTTGATGGCCTAATTATTTGTCCAGGTGTGTTTGCACCGATCACTCTTTAATCACTCAGGTTTATGACCCCTGTTCTAGACTTCTTGTTTAGATGTTTTTGGTCTTTTATACAAAATATGAAGGAAGCTGTTTATTACGGCTTCTGATTCAACTAGTAATTTGAATAGCTTGGAATAGGCTTAAGTTCTTAGTTGAATCATTTACCTAGCTTCTGTGCTTAGCTTATAACCTTAACAGTGTCTTGGGAAGGTTTCAATCTGGCACAAGCACGTACAGTAAATAGTTTTACATATTCACTATGCAAATTGTCTTAAGTGGAGGATTAGACAGACACATGTCCAGTGACTTTCAGTTTATTTTATAACTACTTGAATAATGTTTGTAACCAATGAGGTATATCTTGATCATTTTTTCCCCATGTAGGCACCAAACACTGGAATAGAATGGAACTGTTTAGGTTTTTAAAATGACATTCTACAACATGGATGCAGATTTTAAAAAAAGCATTTATGGCACGTTATTTTCCCCTCTGCAGAAATGTGAGATGAATGCAGCTTTCTTTGTGGCTTTCCCTGCGGTTGGTTGGCTTCACTCAGCAGAGTAAGGTTTGTGTTTCATTCCAGTCGTGTTTCCTCCTTCCCCCCCAAACACCCCACCTCCCGAGCTCCTGTCTCCTGCAGCAATCTGTCTGAAAAATGCATACATAACATCCTGTGAAAATAGCTTTCTGCGGGGACTTCACTAAAAAGCGGCGCTGCATCAAATGTTTCTGTCATTCTCCACCAGGTCGGGTTGACGGCAAAACATTTGCATGCTGCACCATCAGAGAGAGAGAGAGAGAGAGAGAGTGTGAGCGAGTGAGAAAGGAAGAGGGACCACAGATGAGTGAAAGTGTATCTGTGCATGGAGTGTATTCATGTGTAATAATCTGCATCAGTCCCTTATCCTTGTTGCAAAAAAAGGACACCTTTTTCTTTGTTGGCCTGATTGGAATTTGCTTGTATTGGTTTTTATGGGAACTGTTTTTCACTAGATAAACAGTGTTTATGATGACAGATGATTGCAACGTTAGTGTGTTAACTGTGAGTATTAAGAATCTCCCTGGATTTGACATCACTTCTAGCCCACAAGTGGAGAAAATAACATCGACCTAACTCCCAAATCTGTGTACCACCGGCCAAAAAGACAATTAAGACAGAGGAGAGTAATTTCATCACAAACTCGTCTCCCTGGTGGAGCAGGTCTGTGAGACATTCGATTCTCTGACTGTGATTATTCAGCCCTCAGCTATGAGATAGATGACTATGAATCAATTGTGTCCAGGGAGAATCACACTGGGGCCTTGGAGTAGTTAAAGACAAGGGGGAGTCTTAGAAAATAAAACAGTCTGCCATGGTTAAACTGACCATGAGGTAGTCCCATCTACTACACGCAGCATCTTAAATATTCATGTGTACTTAAGGGAGGAATGAAACCAGCCACAGTGCACATGGAAAGTCCCTCCCCCCACTTGCCTGGGAATGGTTACATTTGCAGTTGCTGTGACCGGGGTTGGCAAAGAGACTATTTCGCTTCACGTCACCCAATCAGAATTTAATAGGAGCCCAAGACAATACTAATTATACCAGGCTGGTCCTCATTATGTAAAGCCTGTATGAAATTTGTGCCTGCAACATGTTAAAGACCAAAGATACAACACAGATCATGCAAGTTAATGCTTCTGCATTAGTGTGGCAGGGCAAATAACAGTTCCCTGTAAAACAAGTGCACTCCAAAGGTATTTACTTCAAAATTGAATGTTTTCTTGTCTTTTCACATAGAAAGTACAACGGGTTCATGTCTTCTGTTTTAAATGAACATTGTTCATAAATGAAGACACTTATACAGATATTTCTCCCAATAGTTACTGACTTCCCATAGAAAGAACCCATCATGGACATAATGTTGCTCTTACCCCGATGTATTCTTTGTGTTTCTTTCCTGTTTCAGTTACCTCTGGGTCAGTTCTTCTGTGTTTAGCTGTGTTTTCTTCCTAGATTAAGCAATTGACAGAGCCAGGGGTCATAATGTTTTCTTTTCAGACTCCAGTGCAGACAGTAATTACAGACACAGCAATCAGTTTGAAAGTGTTGATTGGATAAAGGGAAAAGTACAGCAGGCTCCGCAAGATTATGTCTGTGTCCATTTTGGAACAGAGGTAAGTTTGTGTTATTGTAATTCTGCAGAAGACAGAGATTAGCAACACTAGATGGAACTTTCTTAGTATTCTGGACTTAGTAGTCAAGATCCAAGGTAGCATAAGTATAAGGAAGTTAGCATTGAGTGGGTGACTTGTTCTGATAATAATTGTGTCTCTTTTCTTTGTTCAGTGTACAGCTGTGATTGAGAATTGGAACATAGACAGAGAGCTGAGTGTGTTCTGAAGTGACACGGTAGCAGACAGCTGAGAACCAGGAGAGGATTTACAAGCTCAGAGGATTTATTTAAGGGTGCAGGTTTGATGATCCCGGAATTCATAGCTACAAAAAAAAAAAGAAAAAAAATCCTCAACATACCAATATCAGAATTTTTCTTACTCGATTTGATCAAATTGGTCAATATATTCAGGTTTGTACAGAAAAAAAAAGAGAAAAGAGTTCCAAATTCCTTTCAGGAATATGTATCTCTTGGAGCTTCATTTGCCACTAAGATAATCAGTTTTGGTGAGTCATTGATTTTTCCAATTGTAGGTCTTAATGCAAAGCCCTTTGACTTGATTATATTGTACAAAAATACACAATATTGCTCAACCAGATGCACCAAAGTACTAGTAAACATTTTTAGTAGGATCCTTCTTGAGATGGGGACAGTTCACATCCTTTTGAAACAATATTCTGCTGAGTTTTTATCCTGTACCAACATCTCACCTGCTGTAGACAGCTATATGAAAGACATTGATGGACGATTGAACCGTTCTCTGTTGATATGTTTAAAGCTTGTGATGTTGACTTTATGACCTAACTCCTCCTGTCTGCTGTGTTCCTTGGTTGTCATTGTTTGTTCTTTAATGTTTTCCGACGAGCCTCTGAGGCCTTCACAGCGCAGCGGATTTATACTGAGATTAAATTACACAAAGCTGGGTTCTAGTTTCTAATTAAGTGAATTCTGAAGACAGCTGGTTAGGACAAAGGAAACTGAATAAAAAGCATGCCACACTTTTGAGATTTTTATTTACGAAAGCATTGATGATGTATCCTGTTACTGTTACTTACACATCACATTCATTCCCTACTTGCATTTATCATGCTTGGCACAGTAAACATCCACCAATCCTCACGTCTTTGTTTACTGCTTAACTTAATGCAGTAATGGCTCAGGCACACAAAGCAGGTGTCTTGTGAATCGCCTCACTGTTTGACAATGAAACCTGCCCGAACCGAGCAAAGCAGCATATGAGCAGATTTATGAAACAACTTGTATGTTTCAACTCTCGCAGTATTTTGCCGTTTAGCTGCAAGTGGATTACGAGAGTACAGCTGGGTACAAGTGAAGAAACATGTTTCATTTTCAGTGGGTTTCTGCTCTTTCCTGGGAGATACCATAACCCAACCTTGCCATCTGCCATTTTAGTCCTGGTAAACAAATACCTATACCGCCAGATAACTCAAAGCACCTTAATATGAAAACAAGCTGTAAGAGCTTTTCACATCTCTTTTTGTGACAGGTTGATTAGGTCTAAGAAAAAAAAACACTTGCAACAACAAGTGCTCTTAGGTAATCTCTGTAAAACAGGCTTGTTGAAGGAGGGAAGAGAGAGCAGGGGGGCTGGAGGGGGGGGAACAGAATGTAGGAGAGATGGAGAAGTGTGGGGAGGGTCGTTGGAGGAGGTTTCAATGCTTCTGAGAGGTGCCTCATTTTCCAGCGCCATCTGTTCCTGTTTTCTGCGAGCTGGAAGCCCTGTTTGTGTCACACACCTCCCACATGCTCACAAGAGCCAGACTTCCACTGCAAGGACTCTGTCACCTGTTTCAAACAACTGCGCAATGTGACCCACTGCATTTATTAACTTCTAATCACGCTGCGTTTGATGATGTTGTTAACCTAAACTCCTTAAGGAGTTTGTTCCCGCAGGTTGCTTACAAAAGTTCCAGTGGGGCCTGAGTGACTTTTTTTTTTTTTTAGGTGGATGAAGATTAAAAGACTGAAGAAATATCAGACCTGACCTGCAGGCTGAAGGGTGTACCACTCCTCCTTCCCCACCCCCCCAGGAAGGTGTGTGTGCGTGTGTCTGTGTCTGTCATGAATCCTAATTGCTCCCATTTCACCTACAACCATGTTGTAGGGTGCTTCTATGCAGATGTGTATATTAAAGGTATGTAGTTTATGCAATGCTCACTGCATGACTGGTGTGTGAGATAGGATATCACTCAGACAAAAGCCTTGGTATGGGGGGGGACAGGTATTATAATTCATTTGGATAAATTATTCATTAAGCGGAGGGAGCGAGCACGCTGTTTCTCATATGTAGATAATGTTTTGGCATGGATGTATTCCACCCAATCGACAGGCACTGGCCTCCAGTTAAGATATATGGCTTTAATAATAGTGACGAAGATGCAAAATAATGAGATGTCTGGGAGCAGAGCTCGTGGATGTCCATGAGAGAAATAATAATCTCCTTCAGACTGTGGACCGGTGCCTGTTACACTGAATCCTGATACAAACTCGAACCTTTATGAAAATCCGCAGCATGTGTTTCTGTCTCGTGCTTTACTGCGTGGTCTGCACTTGGATGCAGTCGGGTAGTATTGCAAGAGTAGTCATACCGATTGAACTTCTTTCACATCTGATCATGTTTCAACCATGAACTTCAGAGTGATTGATCTGGATTTTATGTGCATAATACTGAAGCCAAAGGAAAAATGATACATGGTTTCCAAATAGAAAAAAAAAATGAAAACGTGGCTTGCATTTGTTCTAATCCTCCTTTACTTTAATACCTTAAAAAAACAACATTGCAACTGACTGCTTTCACTTGAATATTAAAAAGTCCACCTGTGTGTAGTTTAATCTCACTATAAATGAATTTGCTGGCTTGAAAAACCTCTATATTTTGTCCTACATATTTAGAAGCTAAACATCTTAGCTTCTATAGATGTGTAGAGCTGGTAAAGATTGGTCGTGCAAATGAATGATTGAGTTGGCACTATAATATAGTGTCACTATTGCAAAGCTCTTTTGGTTTTCATGTTTTTAAATTGAACAGCATTCAACTTCACTTCATCAACATTTCTAACTTTATACACACAGGGGTTTTTTTTGTATGGTGGTTTTTGATGTGTTGATGCTTATAATTCACACCTTTAAAAGGTGTGAAAGGAGGGGCAGTCGAGGTGGAAAAATTGCGATGGGGGGCACCTGTAAGATTAGTATGAATATTTTTCTGAGGTCCAGTGGTTTTGAAAAATACAGCAAGTTGGGCCAAAATGAAGACTCCAACAGCATTCAGCTGATGGCGCACTCTGACCAGCTTATCTGCACACTCTTACATTTAAGAGTGGTTGGTTGGTTTAGCGTCCTGGTGTTACTAGTTAAGCCTCGGAAAGCTAAGTCCACACCAACGGGCAGGCCCCTGTTGAATTTCCTCAGGAATTTTCTAGTTTGATCATTGTCAAGGTTGATCATCCTATGGACTGATCAACCTTTGCAATCTTGTTGACACCACATCGTATTATAAAGCTAGTTCTGATTGTAAACTGGAGGCCTTTTATTTCTACTGAATGCTCATAAAACCATGTTTGATCAGTCCCTACTTAATAAAAACAATCTCTAGAAAAGAATCAGCTGACTAGCATTTTCCTCATTTAAACAAATAAGCAAGTTTTTGTAACTTAATGTCATGTATATATATTTTCTTTTTTACCACCAATTCACAATTAAGTCCTGCTTTGCTTTGACTATAGCTTGTTATGAAAAAAAATGGCCGAATATGGAAAGGCACCATTTCACAAGTAGCTCAAGCATCTTGTAAATCTGACAGCACACAACCGTGTGTACATTCTGTGGATCAATACAACTTGTGAAGAGAATACAATAGAGCTCATTTTCATCCCAGCCCTCAGTGCATACAGTCATACTCATGCACGAGAATAAAGGGCTCTTATTACCGACCCGTCCATCATAAGTGACTACAATCTCTATGCTGTGATCCCAATGGCTCCCTTGGGAAGCTCTCCCCATTTCATCCTTTTTATCCCTCACCTCTTTTCTTTTGTTTCAGTAATTCAAACCCCTTAAACCCAAATATGATGCGACACAGAGCCCTGCTGTTTTGACAAGTTAAATGACTACAGGCAACGATGTATGTCTCAGTCGGTCTGTAAGCAGCACACGTCGCCAGCCACCGCCTTGCTGTGAGTTAAAACAGATATGTGTTTGTGTCTGTGTGGATGTGTTCTTTCCACCAGCACCCTGCTCCGTTTTTTTTTTTACATATATTTTTCCTATGTACACACCCCGACCCTTCGGCAGCCTCCTTTCTCGAGGTGAAATTGAAATGGATTGTGTAGCTCAATATTTTATTGACATCAACTTCAAAGAATGTTGCTGCAGTGACACCGGGGATAATTATTTCACCACAGATTTCTTCCTCTCTGCGTCGCACGTCTCTCCCTCTCTGCCTTCTTCTCTTTCTCTGTCTGCTTTCCTCCGAGCCCTTCCATTCCTGTAGAGAATTAGTTCTGCATAAATTACCCAGTGGAATATTGAATCAGTCTTCAGCCACCAAAGGCGAGTCTGTGTGGCTGATTACTGAACAGCACACACAACACACATGCTGACACACACTCAGAAACTAGATGGAGGAAGGGGGGTTCTAAGTGCAGAGCTGACATTGTTGCAGAAAATATGGTAAAAAGGAAAAAAAAAGGGGTTGAGGGGGGGAGGATGTGGAGAGGGGTAGTGTCGGCCAATCTGGATAAAGAGAACGAAAGCTGTATTAGCCTCCTTAGCCACACACTATCTACTCATTACTTAGTCATTAGCAGGGGGATGGTTTTAAAGAAGGGAGAGATCAATCAATTGTCATGGGTCAATGTTTTGCAGCCACTATTATGAACCCTGGGTGGCTTTGTAAATTAAGAAGAGTAATTACTCATGTTAATTATGCAAAGATGGTGGCCACATTGATCCACAAATATGTTTTGCACAGTGCAGACGGTGTGACGCGCAGGAGTTTATAGAACAGCTATTGCACCGGTCAGGTACAGGTCAATCAGAAAACCCGCTTGGTAGAAAAGTAACGAAGGGTGAACTGCCGTATTTTTAATCAAAAATGTGATTATGGCTTAAGTGGCCACTCTGTTTATTTTTAGAGCGATATCTTTCTTACTATAGATGTTATTCTGAATGGAAACTCTGCATGGAAACTATTTGCCCTTGGTGTCTGTTTCACACAGGAACATCATTTGTGGCACACCACACCCTTCTTCAATTTCCTTTTAAATAACCATCCACATATGTGTCAATAACCACCCCTTGCAAATGGGACGACGGTTTGAAGGTTTACAAACTGCAGTTTGGATTAAGTGCTACGACAATTTTGAGAATGGAGCTCAGAAAGCCGCTTAGTTGTCTGCTCTCCCAGTACAGAATCTCACTTTTGAAATGCTGAATTATTCCCTTACAGGGCGGATCATGGATCAACCGGTGGGTTGCTAGTTCAAATTCCTATTCCATCCTTCCTTGCATCCTTGGACAAAACATTTCACTTGCCTTGCCTGCAGGTGGTGGTTAGAGATTCCAGGGGTGCCAATTGTATGACAGCTTTACTTCTGCTAACCTGCCCCAGGGCATCTACTGCTATAATGTAGCTAACCATAATCAATGCGTGAATGACTGAATGAAATGGTAAGCATTTTGGAGTTCTTGAACTTGCTAGGGCAGACTATTTAATATGTGGTACTGAGAATCAGGAGAGAACATGGCAACTCCATAAATAAAATCAAACCTGAAATTTACACCTAGTTCTGGATTAAAAACAATAAAAGAATTAAGTGATTGTCCTTAATTCCTTCATTGATTCTTATGTAAGTAGTCAATTTCTTAATAGCCCTTTTCCAGATACTGACAAAGTCTCTCTTTTTTTGGTAAGTTTGATTTCAGTGGTTATTTTAAGCAAGAGCGTGCAGAGAGAGAAAAGTTATAACAACTGATAGGATACCATACTTAAACTTGTAAGCATTAAACCTAATCAGCAGCAAGTTATTTTACTCAGAAGAACCATTATGTTACACAATGATATGTCAGAAAAATTATAAACAGCAATTTTCCAATTCTTGCCAAGGATTCTCAACTGAATATAGGTTTGGACTTTGAGTAGACCATCTTAACAAAAGATTTGAAGGAGGGACTTTTATCCCTTTCTACTGTAGGTCAGGCTGCATGTTGTCCTGATGAAAGATGAACTTATGAACCAGTCTCAGATCATTTGGAGCCTCTCACAGCTTTTTATCAATCATTTAGCTGAATTTAGCACCTTGTGGCTCCAAGCTCTAATCAGATTCCCTGTCATAATTTAAGAAAAGTGCAGGTTGATGCTGTTGTCACTATGTTTTATTTGTGAATGATTTTACTTCTACTCCACAGTTAACAAATGACATTTGTTGTGAATTAGCCCTGGGTAAATAAACTACATTGAAATGGAATGAATCAAATTAAACTCTACTTTGTGTTGGTCTGCCAGCTGAAATTACAATAAGACTTTTCTCTTTTTTTTGCTGTAATGGTCCAAAATATGGAAAAAAAAGTTAATGAATATTTATCAAGCTAGTTATATGCCCTGTTACATAATTTCACACTCACAATGCTTTAAAAAGCACAAACAAACAATGGTGTCACTCTATCATGTTTCCAATTCAAGGATAGGAGTGAGCTCATTGTGCTTTTTCACACACTGAATAAAAATTGACATCTAAAAACACAGTTAGCTGTATCTGATGAATTATTCTATTACTCCAGTAACAACAATTCTGACTTGAAGTAGAATCAGACATTCCAAATAGTTTTTGCGAATTCACTTTGTTGATCTGCGTCAACCATGGAAGATCCTATAATGGAGAGAATATAATAGAAAAATATGCTTAATGGGAATGAATGAATGAATGAATTAATTAATGAATATTGATACAACTAATATGCATAGCAGTGCTGACCATTCCAGGCGCCAATTGAGTTTTTTTTTTTTTTTTCCAGCAGATGTCACACATTTAAAATACTGAATCCTTCTATTGGGAGTACAGTGTTTATACATGTGTGTTTAAGCTCCTGATTGGTCGATTAGCCTTCTCTACTATAGCTGATGTACAGTGTTGTACGTAGCGATGCTCAAGAGGCACTTTAAAGAGAGCCAACTGAGCAACTCCTCATGGTTAGAAGCATTATTTGTAGTGGTCCCTTGAGTGGTTTAAAGGACCTCTTCATACACTCCTTAGATATATTTATACAGGCAGATACATCTGTGTATCATTAAGTCAGCTGGTTTCCCTACAGAGAGAGAGGTCTTTGGGGAATTGTCTTCAAAGGGAGGTGTTTTTTTTTTTCCCAGAGACAGATCATGTAGAGTATTATATTAGTGGTTCAATTAGAAGCCATCGTAGTACTTAAGTGGCAGCAGAGTTGGAAAATGAAAAACCTGATTCAGTCAAGCAATTTTCACTGTCAGCGGTTATAAGCTGACAGAACAATTAATCAACACAAACACGCAGTGGAAGGAAATTCTCATCAGGAAGTCATCAGTTGTCATCAGCGATTTCATGCCACTGTATTAGACGTCACAGGTAGCACCAAACAGCAAGTTCATTGAGTCCTGCAGCCTCCTCTGTCAGAGTGGTTCCAGTGTTTGTGTTGGAAATAGTGTACATTTGTCTCCCTCTACAGGCCAGCTAATCATATTGGATACAAATAAGAGAGCTGCATTGAAGCTGCTTTATACCTGTGACGTTTTTTCTCTCCCTCATGCAAATAAAACATGGCAGTCCTACACGTAGCGCTTCTAATACCATTCATATTTATGCTGAAAAAAAAATTAGCTCAATTAAATTTCCAGAAACGCACTGAAAAATATAAATATGGGTAGCAAAGTCCCAATTCATACTGCTTGAACTTTAAGGTTTTTTGCTCTTTTTTAACAAATTTTGGAATTTTATGCAATAGACCAGGATAAAGTAGTATTTTGTGCAGTGTATTCTTTGCACTGCACAAAAGATTGTATAGGATTCATGTTAAGCAGAGAATTCCCATTCTCTCCAGCATAAACTTTTAAAAAGACACACTCCGTGTAAACAATAAAAGAACCATTGGCAGTTGACTGCTTTTATTTTGTATATGTTGACATGTTCTGTCAATGGCTACCTTGGAATGTTGCCTTGCAGCAATACAACCCCCGGGTCAGATTTTCTTCTGATAAAGTCTGAATGCTCACTATAAGAGCACCAAAGAACATAACTGTCAGGCAAAAGCATTACGGAGGAAAAACGTCGATAACATTCATAGCCGTTAGAGGGCAGCACAGTCTCTGTACTGCCGAATTCATTCCCCCGTGTCAGTTCTCTTTGGTGTGCTTGTTGTGCGCGATGCTTTTACATGCTCCTCGTAAATTAGATTTTTTTTTAAATAGGAAAACGTGCAAACGCCCAAACAAAGCTAAATGAAATTCAGTTGCTGAATTTAAAGAGAAAATATTAATTGTTAAATTCCAAAATTTGACACAAAATTATGAAAATATTTGGAAAAAAAAAGTACTCGGCGTTAGCTTCCTTTTTAAGTCGTCATACATTATTGTCTTAAGAATTGCAAAGAAAATGAAGAAAAAGGAAAAAATGGCAGCCGATTATTATGCTTTAAACAAGGACGTTTAGATGTAGGAATACACTTTTTGACCTCAACCAAGTCCAGGGAGGATGTCAGCATTTCAAAAATACGTCGTAGGATAACGAACACACCTTGAACGTAACACCAATGCGCCTCACATGCTACCAACACATTGCTCGGCTTTTTTCTAGTTTGTTCACAGCATGTGAAGACAGCGTGGCAACATGTCGAAATAAGGCTAGATTAACAGTTTAATTAATTGTGCGAAAGGTTGTGTAGCAATAGCTATCAAAATGGTGAAGGAACAATTCAGAGAAACGGATGTGGCGAAGAAAATGTGAGTGTGACTGTTAGCCTGTTAGCTCAGTCTGATAGCCACAGTTGAAGTGTTGCAGTTATTGCTAAGATTATTTAAAATAAAGAACAAATGAAGCTTATTGTCTCTTGACTAACGTATCTGATAATAGTAGTACTTACAGTAATTTAATATTATTGTATTTAGCGTTGACCAGGCAACTTTGAGTGTTTTTGCAGACATTTTGTGACGTATTTGTGCAACATTAACCCTTATATTCGTGTCTTATGTGTTAATTTTGGGATCTAATTTCTCGTTAATACTGCTTAGAGTTGTCGTTATGGACGTTGCTCATTAAGAGGTGTCAATAGTGCCTTTCAATAAGATGCAAGTCAGTCAACTGCAAGGAATTTTAATAAGAACTGTTTTAAATTTTTGCGAATTTTCTGTAATTTTTCAGCCAGTCAAATGAAAGTGTCGAAAAAAATCTCTGCAGTTCAAGTATTAATATGACATTGATCTTATTGAATGTAGCAACTATTCGTTTGAATAGCTCACAACTGAAATGTTGTGCATATTTCAGTCTTTATCTGGACTCTTTGTGCTTGTTTACAGAAGCCACATCTGCTTTGGGATGAAATCTGCAGAACAGATGCGAAAACAGGCCCACATCCAGGTGGTCAGTAAAAATCTCTACAGCCAAGATAACAAACGCACTCCTTTGCCTTATGGAGTGTTGGACCACCGAATGGTATGGAGCATAATACTGATTAACTCCAGTTATGCTCACACACTCAAAAAAAACTGCTTAGTTTAGCTGTCTACTTGTATAAAAGTGCTTAAGCAGCCAAAGTTCATGTATTTTATACAGCATAGTTCATTTGCAGTCTGTAAAAGTTTGGAAATGTCTGGATAATTATGGGAAAAGGAAGTATTAGGATGTAAAAAATCCTTCATTCCTCTTTGTGTCCTTGTACACTTCAACAAGTCTCCTTTACTTTTCTCCTCCATACGTCCTACACTCCTTACTTCCATACTATGGGTTTCCTTCAGAATATGCCTTAAGACTAAATACTTTCAACTCCATAAGCGTAGAAATGTAGAAGGTTAAAGCTCAGAAAATGGAAGTGAAGATAGTTATGGAAGTATAACATTTTACAGGATTTTGCACATCAACATTGTTTGCTCATTTTTCATGAGATGCATAATATTTCCTGTAGGGAACCAGTGAGAAAGACAGACCCTGTCTGACATGTGGGAAAAATCTGGCCGATTGTTTAGGACATTACGGCTACCTGGATTTGGAGCTGCCCTGCTTTCATGTCGGCTACTTCAAAGCAATTATTGGGATTTTGCAGGTAAGAAATCATGATTTTACTTTTTACTTAAAAAGGAACATCTGATCATCAGCACGATCAGTGAAAGCGATTAATCCTGCCTGAAACATTGCTTCATTTCTCTGTATGCCCTGTAGATGTCACTAGAGCATCACAATCAGAACCAGATAATAAATGAAGTTCTAAATAAATTCTCCAAACTTAAAGTCATTATCCTTCTCCTGAATGTATTCATTCAAATGTTGTGTGTTTTTAAATGTTAAAACATCTGAATCTGTAATCTTGTCATTTTTGTGACTGATTCCAAGCGTAATTCAACGTTCAGATATAATCCAATGTTCTCTGTGCAGATGATCTGCAAGACATGTTCGAGTATAATGCTGACCAAAGAGGACAAACAGCAGTTCATGGATTACTTGAAACGGCCAAACTTGGCCTACCTGCAGAAACGAGGGCTGAAGAAGAAGATCTCTGATAAATGCCGCAAAAGGACAATTTGCGTGAACTGTGGCGCTTTCAATGGATCTGTGAAAAAGTGTGGCTTGCTTAAGATCATCCACGAGAAGTATAAAACAACCAAAAAGGTGGTGGAGCCCTTCGTGTCTGATTTTCTGCAGTCTTTTGATATTGCCATTGAGCACAACAAACTAATGGAGCCTTTATTGCCCAGAGCACAGGTAAGGCTCACATCTGTTCAAATAAATAGAAATGCATAGCAACATGCATGCTAAAGAGTGTTAGCGGGGTTTTTTGCCCCTCTTTTGGAGACTGGTTCACTTTTGTGTCTCATTCCTTTTTACAGGAAAATTTGAACCCTCTGGTTGTTCTCAATCTGTTTCGGAGAATTCCTGCAGAAGACATCCCTCTACTGTTGATGAACCCAGAGGCGGGGAAACCCGCAGATCTCATCATCACTCGTCTGCTTGTGCCGCCTCTCTGCATCCGACCGTCAGTGGTCAGCGATCTGAAGTCGGGCACCAATGAGGACGATCTGACCATGAAGCTGACGGAGATAATCTTCCTAAATGATGTCATCAAAAAGGTTGGTATTAATAAGAGAAACCGTCAACTGACATGTAGTTCCTTGCAAATGTACCTATACCTGTTGATGTTCTGTCACAGTCCTAGTGAATCCAACAAACTTTGACATATTTTACTAGAAATTTATGCGAAAAAAAAATTGTATTTAATTGTTTTGAGAAATAAAAATACAAAATTGAGTACCAAAAGTGAAAAGACAATAAAACAAAAATGTGTCTTTCTTCACTGATACCACATAGAGTCTCCGAAAGAAGAGTTCTAGAACTTTATCATGTTAACATGACACACAAATTCATCAGTATACAGGGTTTCCCCCAGTGTATTATAAGCATGGCGACCCGCCATGCTTTGCTAGCCCCACCGCCAGGCTTAGCGTTGCGCCGTTTCAGCTGTTTGGGATTCCCCTTGGTAATTTCCCCTCAGACAGCAGGCGGAGAATCCGCGCTTTCTGATTGGCTGCCTGTCACATTCAGCGTTAAGCTCCCACTCGGGGAAAACCCCTGATTGAATCCCCCAACCCAAGGCCCCAACCGCCAGGCTTAGCACCCTGGTATATAATATCTTATTCCTTCACACTATAAATGTGTGACCTGGGATACATGGGAGAGATCCAAGATGGCGCCGGTGTGTATGGCTGCTCGTCTGTCTTTCTCATGTTTGATTGTGTTTGTGCTGTGTGGGCAACTGTGGCTCTGTGGATAGAGCAGTCGTCTTGTGATCGGAAAGTTGCAGGTTCGATTCCAGCTTCCTCCTGCCACATGTCGATGTGCCCCTGGGCAAAGCACCCAACCACAAATTGCCTACCGAGCTGCGTATTGGTGTATAAATGTGTGAGCGTTTGTGAGTGCGAATGGGTGAATGTGGCTCTAGTGTAAAGCGCTTTGAGCGGTCAAAAATGATTAGATAAAGCGCTATATAAGTTCAGTCCATTTACCTTTTACCATTCACAGGCCAGATGTCCTTATTTTGCTGTTTTTCCTTTTTTCCTGAGATGTTTTACTGCTGCTGTTATAAAGCTGTTATAGAGCTGTTATAGAATTTTGCCAGATAAGAAGCTCTAAATCCTAAATCACTGTGGTTGAATGTCTGGTCCACCTCCACCTCAAAGATTGCAGATTCTCAATTGCAACACTGGTATTTAATATTCTCTCATAATTTAAAGTTTGAACTGGGTTGAAAGTTGAAATTTGTGAATCCATTTGGCTAAAAGACACACTGCATATGTTAAACTTTCACTATTTCATCACAGACTGTAAATAATTATTTAAATTATGAAGACTGAGCTGAGATGGACCAGCTATTAGGTCTGATGTGAATCGTCTTTTCAAAGCGTAGCGTCATTGCACTTGGAATAGTAATTACATTTCAGTCAATAGAAGTGTTTTTACCTACAGGGGGTCATTGATGAGGCTTGGCTTTTACTCCTAATTAGGTCACTAGTCTGTGTAATTTGTCAAATGAGCTGCTCTGCAAGTTTTAACTGCCATTATCGTCTGTAGAGAGTCTCTGATTCCTTCATTTAAAAACAGTACAGTTCTACATATCATCTTAATGCCATAAGTCTTATTTTCCCTTGGACCAGTCTACTCTATCACGCTCTTTGCCTTTAGCATCGAATGACTGGAGCAAAAACCCAGATGATAATGGAGGATTGGGACTTCCTGCAGCTGCAGTGTGCCCTTTACATCAACAGTGAACTTTCTGGCATTCCCCTCAACATGGCACCTAAAAAGTGGACCAGAGGCTTTGTGCAAAGACTAAAGGGCAAACAAGGTACGGTCAATGGAGAAGGCATTCTCTCTTTTAGTCAAATCCCTCCTGCTCATCACGTCTAATGTCGATCAAGTCTTTCAAATCAAACGTTTGGAATGTTCTGTTTGTTAAATAAGCAAATAATCATCCATCCACTTTCATGATTTTTTTTTTCCTTCCTGCCTTCCTTTTTTTCCCCCCTTCCTTCTTTCCTTTTTACTTTTTTGAGTGACAATATTGAGTCTGAATCATACTTACTGAGACATTTTGAGCACAAGCAGCAGTTCAATAACATTTAAAGATTATCTCAAATCTTTGCACAATTAGTTCTGTTTTGGCACTTCTATGGTATTACGCTTTTAAATAATTTATTTGAATTTGACTCACTTTTGCTTTAATGACTCAGGTCGATTCAGAGGAAACCTCTCAGGAAAAAGAGTGGATTTCTCTGGAAGAACTGTCATTTCCCCTGACCCAAACCTAAGGATTGATGAGGTTGCTGTCCCTGTTCACGTGGCTAAAATCCTGACATATCCAGAGAAGGTAAGGGGTTCTTTATAAGTTCAGGCAAGTCATTACATGGCCTGCATAAAGTCAGAGTCTTAGTTGAAGTATCTGGCTTTGACTCTGTCTGAAGGTAAACAAAGCCAATCTGGAACTAATGCGGAAACTCGTTCGTAACGGCCCAGACGTTCACCCTGGAGCCAACTTTATCCAAACCCGTCACACACAGATAAAAAGGTAAATTTAGTTGCTTCTTCCTCGGATTAAAAGCAGCACGTATAAAGCTTATCTCGGAGCAACATCTCTGCCTTTCTTAATCAGATTTTTGAAATACGGGAACCGTGAAAAGATAGCTCAGGAGCTGAGGATTGGTGACGTGGTGGAAAGACATCTGATTGATGGAGACATTGTCCTCTTCAATCGACAGCCTTCTCTGCACAAACTCAGCATCATGGCTCACATAGTAAGTTGGATTTTTGAGTAAAAATGTTTCTAAGCTCTTCCTAACTATAGTTCAGTCATCAAAAGGCACTTTATCTGGCAAACTGGTGTTTTTTATAAAGTTTAGAATTGTTTTAGGACCTGATTTTCCTGAGCTTTAGACCAGTTCACTCTTCAAACGATTGAAGATTGATGGCATTGCCCTTTTAAAAGGGTTTTCTGCCCAGGGAAGTCTAGATTGTGTTGATTTTTTTTTTTTTTTCAGGAGTTTCTCCTGATCAAGCTTAGAGCTTTAGTGGGAAAGAACAACTCCAGACGTTGAGAATGGATCTGTTGCAGTAGCATTGCTGAAGAGACACTATTTAGGTCTGATTGTTACAAGGACTAGTGGGTCTAATGGAAACCATATTTGTGAGGGCTACTCATTATTTGTAAAGACTTCTTAAGTATTAAAAATGATTAGCACGAAGGTCAGCTTTTGACCGCCTACATTGCAAAGTTAATCTGCTACTTACTTTTGCAATTATGATGTGCAATCTCATTAAATTGCACTACTCCCAACGATGAACTATTATTTTCATTTTTAATATTTTAGCTGTGATCAGAAGTCACAGCTGAAACAAGTTTTTTTTTTTTATGTTTTTCTTTTTTGCATATATGAACAAAAGGCAGAAAAAAATTTTAGCAAATGAATGCTCAGGGACCTTACATCACCCACCACGATAATAATTTTCTATGATGCACTAATGAGGCATGAAGTCTCTACAAAGAGCTATGGCTGATTGGAGGAACATAGGTAATTATGGTTATTGTGTGAATTCAAGTGGCGTCTTTTGTCTCCCGTTGGTGATTTAATGTTGCAAAGTCAGAGAGCAGAATACTGATTTTATTCCTTTCGCTTATGATTCATCTCTTTCTCAACCTCGCAGGCTAAAGTCAAACCACACAGGACGTTTCGGTTTAACGAGTGCGTGTGCACGCCGTACAATGCCGACTTTGACGGCGATGAAATGAATCTCCACCTGCCTCAGACTGAAGAAGCCAAAGCCGAAGCCCTGGTCCTGATGGGGGTTTGTGTCATCACATTATTCAAGTAGAACAGCACCCTGCACAAATATTTTCACCCAAAGTAAAGATGCGTAAAAATCCTAAAAAAAATGTTTCTTTTTTAAAAACTCACTTATATACAATGTTTTGGATCTCATGCTAATGAACTGATCAAAAAGGCAAAACCTCAGAATTTTTTTATTTTATGTTCTACGAGTTTAGATCTTTTGAACTCTGCTCTGATGTTTGTCTCAATAAGAGTTTGGGCTACAATATTTATGGTACCTTGTATTCAGAGCTGACTTGCCAATATTATTTTTGACCAGTTGGACAGTGTTTGAACTGTTTTATGTATCCAGATCTAGTTTGAGATCTTAGTGACATGTTAATGGTTAGAGTAGGGGGTAATAATGTGACAGTGGAAAAGGACGAGCTGGAATAATAATGGCAAATTATATAGTCATTTTCATATTCAACAATAATATTCCAACTTGATGTGTTCCTTATTTCATTCCTTCATTCACTCATGAATGAATTTGCACTCATGACTAAAGCAAGATCTACTTTTATTCTTATTTTTTTTAAAAGTAATATTTTGTCAACTTAAAGTTGGCACTTTTTATATATATCTAATTCCTCAATATTTCTTAAGTCTGATGTTTTTGTGATTTTGTGATGAGAAATAACAAGGCAAATTTGCTTGGCATAATAGAGATGCATTTCGTTTTTGGAGGAAATTTGGTTATTCAGATTGTTGGGTTCCTTGAAAAATTTTTCTATAAATCATATGAAATCCAATAATGAGATGTTGCCTTCAGTAAGTTTTCAGTTTCGGTTATTTGTCTTGTCTTCTAGACTAAAGCTAACCTTGTTACACCAAGAAATGGCGAGCCTCTGATTGCTGCTATTCAGGACTTCCTGACAGGTGGGTGCAGAGATCTGTCATAAGCATTTACAGACAGCAGTGATTTGTTTGTTTCTTAATACGATGCTTCAAAATCTGTAACTTAGAATGAAAAAAATAACATTTTTCATCAACTGTCTTCCTAATGTTTAAAAATACATGTTAATGCATGTCAATTTTTTTGCTTGTCAAAGGAGCAATAAAGCAGCTTTGACAAGTAGCTATGTTTCACTGGCCACCAACTCTGCAACATATTTTGTCTTCTAAGGTGCGTACCTGTTGACGCTGAAGGACACCTTTTTCGATAGGTCGAAAGCCTGCCAGATTGTTGCGTCGATACTTGTGGGGAAAGATGAAAAAATCAGAATCTCTCTCCCTCGCCCTGCTATAATAAAGGTATTGCAACCACAGTTGTCTCTTGTCACGCCACCCTGTTCTCCTTAGGCCGCTAATACGCTGTTGTGTTTCTATCAGCCGATTGCTTTGTGGACAGGTAAACAGATCTTCAGTGTCATTTTGAAGCCAAGTAAAGATTGTCCTGTCAATGCAAACTTGCGGACCAAAGGCAAACAGTACTGCGGCAAAGGAGAGGATCTCTGCCACAACGACTCGTGTGAGTTTCAATTTAAAAGTTTGAATGATTTTACTGTCTTGATTATTACTTTTTATTCGCAGAATGTGCCCATACTTTGATTTTATGTGATCAGCCATCCCAAAGTAGCTTATAATTGGATCATGGGAGAAAAATTATACATAATGTTCATTATTTTTCCTTTGTTTTGGAATATAAAATCAATAGTAAAATACTTTCAAATTTGGTAAAGTATAGTAAGAAATCACAAAAAGTTCGAATGACTTTTTTCCCCCAACCTAAATATCTAATTCCCAAAATGCTCTTTCTTAAGGGATTTTTTTTCACACTATTCATTGAGTGATTGTCTCTCATATCATATTTCATTGCTAAAACAGGATCAGCTGTCCTGAGGCAAACATCACACTGTTCCATTGACCTTGTCGGTGTTTCTCTTCTGGATCTAACGGCTTCATCTCTGTACCTGTGTTTTTTGGGTTTTTTTGTCGCACACCTTCAGTTGTAGTGATTCACAACAGTGAGCTGATGTGTGGAAGCATGGATAAGGGCACCCTGGGGTCCGGATCAAAGAACAACATTTTCTACATCTTGCTAAGAGACTGGGGACAGCTGGAGGCTGCCAACGCCATGTCCCGCCTGGCACGACTCGCTCCGGTCTATCTCTGTAGGTGATCCACAGTGTTGGCCTAAAATCTGATCACTAAAACTTTGCAAATGTTTAGTGTACACCAAAAATATATAACATAAATATTCCTGAAAACAAACAAACATCTCTTTGTTATAGTCTTTTCTCCCAAACAGGTAGGCCAGTTTTTTTGGGAGCTTTTTTTTTAAAAAGCATTTTTTTGTAATGTTGAGACATTTTGTAATTTGAAACCTTTGAAAACCTTTGAACAGTAGGGTGTGTGGATTGGAACGATAGTTAAATATTTTTCTCATTTTCTCTGATTTCCAAATCTGTAGCTTCTTAAACTGGTCTTTAAAACGAGAACCACAAACTGGAAAATTAGACTTTTTCTTTTTAAACATGGTTTTAACTCTTTTTTTGTTTTGTTTTGAGGGTGGCTTACCCTCCACAAGTAAGGTAAGCCACAAAGGATCATTGCAAAACAGGGTGCTTTAAGTAATGACAATCTGGGGAGACGGTAAAGTGTGGTTGAAAATATATTTTGTAAGCTATTATGCAGCCACAACTCACTTTCAAATGTGCACGGATTCCCCCAGAAAACCTGCTAAGCCCAGTGGTTGGTCGCTATAGCAGTCATTCATCCAGCGGCCCGTCGTGCTTTTGAGTTAGAAAATGTTTAAAGTTGACAGGAAACGTGAAAATGTCACTTGAAGGTGGTTCTGAATGTAGTTCTTTCTCGTTTGATTTTCAGCCAACAGAGGCTTCTCCATAGGAATCGGTGATGTGACCCCTGGGACGGGTTTGTTGAAGGCCAAACAGGACCTGCTGGACGACGGCTACAGGAAGTGTGATGAATACATCGAAGCTCTGCAGACAGGCAAGCTGCAGCAGCAGCCCGGGTGCTCGGCAGAGGAGACCTTGGAGGTGGGCTTATCACACCCGGACTCCTCCTCACCGCCACCTTGACGGTGACTGATTAGGAGTGTCACTGAGTTTTCTGATTTCAAAACAAAACAGGACTTTCAAACTGGCCTCCAGCAGAAATTTGAGTGATTATTATAAATGTTTCAAAAATCTTTTTTTACCGCAGCTGTGATCACATGCTGATCTGACCCTACGGGAATCATTTAACAATCTTTTAAAAATAGAAGCCACTCATTAAGCAATTTTCAGCCTTATAATGGGCCGCTTATTCATCAACTTACTCCACTAACAAAATGTGAACATTTTAACTTTTAACTTTAACTCATATGTTAAAGTTTTTACCCTAAAAACATATGAGTTTAATTCAAAGTCACACAGAACAACAATAAACAAGGACTTTACATCTTTGACATTAAATCAATAAGTCAATGTAGATACTGCACACTGATACAAATAGCTGAAAATTGCTTAACTTGTATGTATAGGATGAAAAGGATTCCGTCATTCTGTGATGTTCACCAACGTGTTTTGTTTTGCTTTTTCGACAGGCTCTCATCTTGAGAGAGCTTTCTGTGATCAGAGACCGAGCTGGCAGTGCCTGTCTGAGGGAGCTTGATAAGAGTAACAGCCCCCTCATTATGGCTCTCTGTGGTTCCAAAGGTAAGCCTGCCTGGAAACTATTCTAGGATTACCCTTCCATTCTTAATTGGTACTTATCACAGAAAAGAAACACAAAAAGCGTGAGCTTGATCAGTATGTCTTTCTAACTTTTCTAGGTTAAAAAAAATAGCAAAGGAAGGTAGAGAGGCTTTCAGGTTTTTTTAAAAAAGCATTTTCTATAGAAGTGATGTTGAATAGCAGCTAAAACCAGTTGATAACCATACAATATGGTGAATGCATCTGTGTATTAATGTCTCTTTTTTTTAAGCCGTAATTTAATTGTTATACACACAGCTCTGGCAAAAATGAAGACATTACTTATAATGATCAGTTTTTCTGATGTTACTTTTTATAGGTACATGTTTAAGTAAAATGAATATTGTTATTTTGCTCAATGAACTGCTGACATGTCCAAGCAAAATGTAGTATTTATTTGCAGAAACTGAGAAATGGTCAAAATAACAAAAAAAGGATGCAGTGCTTTCAGACCTCAAATAATGCAAAGAAAACACGTGCATATTCATTTAGAAACAGCAATACTACTGTTTTAACTCAGGAGGAGTTTAGGAATCAATACTTGGTGGAATAACCAGCAGCCGTGTCTTAACTTTTCACAGAGCTGAATATTTGGTGTTGCCCTATGGTGACTCATTTCTGCTCTGCATGGATCTCTTCTATTAGTTTTCATTTCTTCAAATGCAACTTTGCAAACTTTTTTTGTATGAAATTTTCTGGCAGCATTCACAAACATTCCAAACTTGACCCTATTATGTCTGATGTTACTGTCCAATGCCCTGTTGTGAATTTTAAAATGTCACATTGGATCTAAGCTCTATAGAGATTCTAAGATGGTGCTCCTATACGACCCTCTGATGACTATCTCTGTTCAGGTCTGTAGTTCTGTCATCAACGAACAAGGGATTACTTTAAGTAGCCCAACGTTTGTGAGCACATTCCAGATACAAAACTTCTTCTGCCAGAATAAGTAAGAGGTCAGTCGGGAGTCCTTGTCCTTACTTTGAAGGACTTGCAGCATGTATGGTTTAGTATTAATAGCACCCTTTGCCTTATTCCTGCCATGACTGTCACTTCATCCCTATCCTATCTGATTAAATTTTATAAGGTTGAACTGTAGGTATAGTTGTTGTTGCTGGTTGAGTTAACTGGGAAAAGATGGTGTAGCAGGAGCTTCGGTAGTCTGACAAGCTTTTAGACAGCATCAGGAAAGAGTTTCTAAGTGAATACATCCAAAATTCAGTTAAGTGACACCCTGACCTCAGTGCAACTTTTTTTTTTTTAGAGGAGCCTTGATGCTTTAACACCATGAAGGAAGTGGTTACGTTGGTAACGCTTTATTTGAAGGGGGGTGAATAAGACTGGCATGACACTATCATAAACATGACATAACTCCTGTCATGAACATGAATAAGCCTTCATGAATATTTGACTGTTGTCATAAAGCGTCATTGGGTATATTATGGCACTTTTAATACAAAGTTGACATTATTCAAAATGTCTTTGTTATGGGGTGCGGCGGGGCTAGCAAAGCATGGCGGGCCGTCATGATTATAATATACTGGGGGAAACCCTGCCCTTACGTTTTTACACACCAACAGAGAAAATTCTTCCAGACAATGGAGATCTGAAAGGTACGGAAGCGCATTGCTGTCACGCAGGAAAAAAAAATTTGAGCGCTATCATGTTATAACGTGATACGTATCTTGTTAAGACGTGATACGTATCACGTTACAACGTGATACGTATCTTGTTAAAACGTGATACGTATCAAGTTATAATGTGAAACGTATCTTGTTAAAACGTGATACGTATCACGTTAAAACGTGATGCGTGTCTTGTTAAAACGTGATAGTATCTTGTTAAAACGTGATACGTATCTCGTTAAAACGTGATAATTTTATGTCCAGGAAGTGGCGGTGTTATGTTAGCCTATTACATTGGCTAACATGAATTGGTCAGGTTTCCCTTCATGTTTGGTCCACACGGATACGGTGCTGCTTTGCACTGTGGTTAAAACCTTTAATAGCATGAACAGAATCCTAAACAGAACCGGATGCACAGAAGGAAACGTCAGTTCGGTCCTCTAGCTGTGGGCCGTTCCTGACTGTTTGGGTCGAAGCTGCAGTTGACTTCAGATTGCAGCTTCTGATTCGGGAAATGGCTAAAGAGCGATTATAACCGAGGCTCAGATGGATTTGCTGAACATCTGATGTTCAGATTTTCTTTTTTCACAGTACACTTGCTGAACAACGGCAACAGCTGTTCGTAACCAAGCAACCGAAATCAACAGAAGGCTAGATAGTGGCAAAAGACAAAACTAGATCCTGTTGAGCATTCTTCAAAATAAAAGACTTCCTCTTTCCAAAATAAATCATAAAGCTTTGAATTTCATTATTTTTCACGTCAACTTTAACAAGATACGTATCACGTTATAACGTGATAGCGCTCGAATTTTTTTTTTCCTGCGTGGCAGCAATGCGCTTCCGTAGAAAGGACCTTTTAGGTTCCCGGGAAGAAAAAAAGTCTAATTACAGTTGCAGTGTCTTACAATTATAAGTCGAAAATATTAGTGACAAAAATGAAATATGTTTTCCTTCTGCTCTTTACTATGCATCTGGAACATCTTTGTAAACACTTCTGTCTGGAGACAAAATCAACATCAGTGTTTATGACAATTCTTCTATTTATCTTTTGGCTTTCTTTTTCTTCTTGTTTTAGGACTGTAGCAAAAGTTAGCTACAATGGATAGTAAATGTGAAACTTCTAGAGCTGCTATTTTCCGCATTTAATGCGTTTTGGCCTGTATGCTCTGTTTACTGTCTGATCATTTTGTTTTGCTTGCATTCAGGGTCCTTCATTAACATCTCCCAGATGATCGCCTGTGTGGGTCAGCAGGCTATAAGTGGCTCTCGAGTCCCGGATGGTTTTGAAAACCGCTCCTTGCCTCACTTTGAAAAACACTCCAAAGTGAGCTCTTTCATTCTCCTGTCTCTATTCATTTGTTGTTTGTTCACCACTGTTAATACTAGGGTTGCAAACAACCCCACTAAGCAGAAGATTCATGTGATGTTCAACCTTTATTTCTGAGATATTTTAATTATAAATCCCTTCCACATGACAAAAAAGGAAATTAAACCCAGTGGTCATATGGATAAGTAAAATTGATAAAAACAAAGAAGAAGAGAAACTAAATGCATCAGAAATATTACCCAAAGCATCACCAATGTAGTGTTTGTTAGACCCGAGGGTAACAATTTTGTAAAAAGTATTATTGGCTTGTTACTGTGATGCTTATGAGCTACACTAACTTATTTTCAGTAGTCCTTGCTATACTAACTTTTCCCACATTCTATTGGTTTGTCCCCATTCATGTGTTGAAAGCGATTATAGATTGAACCGCAGGAGAAAACTGGATAAAATCCAGATAAGTGCAATGCTCTCATGGGCATTTTCAGAACGCTTTAAAGCTTGCTTAATGAGTCGATAATAATTTCACCTCCAGCTGCCTGCTGCCAAGGGTTTTGTGGCCGACAGCTTCTATTCTGGTCTGACGCCCACCGAGTTCTTCTTTCACACCATGGCCGGTCGAGAGGGTCTGGTGGATACTGCTGTCAAAACGGCAGAGACTGGATACATGCAGGTAATGCCGATGGATCCCTATGGTAATGGAGAACCGAATTAAACTGGAAAATGAGTAAGCCCCGTATGTCTGCAGAACATGGATCAAGCTTGTCCTCAAACTGCACCTTCAATGCAAACAAACTGTAAAGTGGCCAACCATTGCTGTTATATATTGACAGTCAATCAATTGAATGATTATTTTTTATTTTTTGGACCATAAGCAGTAGCTCTGATGATGATGCTTTGTGGTAACTTTGACGGACGTTTGGTTTGACAGAGGCGTCTGGTGAAGTCTCTTGAGGATCTGTGCTCTCAGTATGACCTGACGGTGCGCAGTTCCACGGGTGACATCGTCCAATTTATTTATGGGGGCGACGGCCTGGATCCGGCTGCGATGGAAGGAAAGGATGAGCCGCTGGAGTTTAAGAGAGTTCTGGACAATATTAGGGTGAGCTAAGACCAGAGTAAAAACAGATTGCTAGCGATGCGTTCTTTTCTTTCTGTCCTCCTTGTCCTGCCTGTCACACATCTTGGGGTAGACCACCAAAATACACTAAAAGTATTTGTTTAGTGTAATGCCCAATTGTTTCTGCTGCCACACAGTAATTTAGTAATTATTTTGAGCAGTTTATTTTTTCCTTGTGCAGACACCGACTTTCTAAAACGACATAAAAAAAATAAGAAGTCATCTCTCAAATTACTTAGAGCTGAAAAAAGTTTGACATTCCTGGTTTGCTTTTAATTATTAATTTAGCTGAAAATTTACAGAAATGAAAACTGTAAGGATATTTACCTGTGAAAGAATTTTTAAAATGCAAATCAATGCCAATAATATAGTAATCTGTAATTTTAGTGGTTATTCAACTGTGTGTAGTTGCTAAAATGCACCAGAATGTAATCTATGCAACATGAACTTTATTAGAACTCAGAGAACTGTAAGTGAAGGCAGTCTGATGCACACAGTATTACTAGATTGTGCTCATTATATACTCTAAGAACACTTGTGATACTAATTAAGGTTAGTTATAATCGTAGCTGTAATGAAATTGAGCAATCATATTGTGAAAGATACCAGCAAAGCTGACCATAGTATTTAACATAGCTTTGTGCAACAAGCGACATATTTTTAAACATCTATTTATCTATTCTATAACATGAAGGCATGCATGTGTACATTAAGTTGTTTTTTTTAAGGTAATTGAACAATTATTTTAGCAAATTGCATCTTCATGTCTGGATCTCTGCTTTTTTCTTTTCTTTTCTTTTTAAACAGACATTTAGACAGTTTTCTATGTGAGAAAACATTTTTACATCCAAATGTTAAGATGCGATTTCTTCAACCCAACAGGTCATTAACCTTTCCAGAGTCTCTTAGTTTAATAAACAGACCCACTGCTAAGATAATTAAAGAAACAACATCTATCTTCCAGACAGTGGTTTGATCCAAAAGATAAACTGGGTCATCTAAACTGAAGTGAGATTCAGTTTGATTTGGTCCAAACCTCTACCACTTTAGCTGTCTTTGTAATTTACTGTGTAATTGTTATTATCAAGCTACCTTCTGTATTGAATCCTTATCTTTCATTCAGCACTAATTTTCTGAATGAGTGCATTCATGAATATATTATGAAATGGTCAAAGCTTCAATTGGGCTCCTGTTCAGAAACTCAATTTTACACCCAGCTTAGGGGATTTGGAGGATTTTCTTATTTGAGTATTGTGGTATATCATTTTACCCCCTCTTACTCGACCTGAATTATTATTATGTCTCTGGCAGCATTAATAAAATAAGATTAAGTCATAATTATTCATATGGATTATAGAACAATAGCATTTACTTTCAGTTTTGATGCAATTGATCATTTAACTTGTAATAAGGAAAACATGGGATATCCCAGATTCTCTGGAGTAGCAAAATTAATGCAGAAAAAAAAAATATTTGACTTGGAAATAGGCTCTCATTTTTAACATTTGATCAGTCAACATAGTAGATGGGCTCATTTCAAAAGGGTGAACCTCTTTCCATTTAAAGATGACCTGATAGCAACATTCTTAACTCGGAATGCAGATAGCTGCATTGAGTCTATAATAATCACTGTGAAGTTTTTCAGAAATGTAAAAAAAAAAGACAGTCATTTAGTCTGTTAAACACTCGTGTAATTCAGTAAATGATGGAGCATGCATGTGAACCGTTCATCCGGAGGGTTGCCGTCTCTCTGCCAGTGACTACTGATTGTGCGAATGATTGCTTCCGATTCTTTGTTCTCTCCAGGCGGTCTACACTTGCCCAAATGAGCCGGCCCTCAGTCAGAACGAGCTCGTCCTCACTGCTGATGGCATCATGAAAAAGGCGGACTTTTTGTGCTGCAGAGACAGTTTCTTGGAGGTAAGAATTGCCAAAGGGTATCACTGTTGTAAATCTACAGATAAAGATCCTCATAGTTGCTGTTTTTTTAAATTTTATCTGCCTGGGAAAAAGACTTGCTGTAGGATTTTATACAATTAATTGTTGACCAGTTTTCACATTTTAAAGCTGTTGGTTTATTTCAGCAACAAATGTGCTACAGTTTTAGCTCTCAGACAGTTTTTGTTCTGTAAAATGATGGTGCTGTTGCCCTTCTATTTGGGCAATGACCTCTTTCAAAGTTCTAAATAATTTTACATTTTTAATAACAAGTGGAACCGTTTAGGTGCACGTTCTTCATTTTACATGTCAGCTGACCAACATTTTATGGCTTATTGATTGAGTTCAGATGTAGACTGAATGAAGAATTTTGTTCTTTTACATATAAAACCAACATTTTCAGGTGTTCAAACAAGTTGCAATAACCAGATTGAAAAACTCCTGCTTTGACTCCACAGATCTGTAGTGTGAAGGAACTTGAGTTTTTTTTTTTACTCGGATAACTACTGAACCTGAGACTAGAGCACATCCAGCTGCTTTAACAGGGTCACAAAAACAAAAATGTGAGCTGGAAATTGGATAAATGTCGCAAACCCACATTTATATCCTGTGTAGGAGGTGTGCACTTTTTCCATCTGAAGCAGATCGACCTTTCTTTTACAAACTGGAGCGTTATGGCCTAACAAGACAAGAAAACTTGAAAAGAGTTTATGTAATTTGTCTAGGCTAAAGTTAGAGTTTAAGCTACTTTGACACTCACTGCAACATCTATTACCTAGCATTCACAAGTAAGAAATGTCATGAAACCCAATGAAAATACCAAAAGTATTCGTTATTCTGTTTTCTAATATATAGAAAGAGCTTCAAAATTTTTATCTCCAGGAAAACGGGGACTGGACCTGTTAGCTCCACCAAACGGAGAGGAGGCCTTTTATAGTTTCTCTGACTTTTATAGTGTTTTGACTGTCTCATCCTCCCTGTTCTTTCATCACTGTTGTTTCTGATCTTACTGTTTTTGATCTCCTATTTTTATGCTTTTTTTTGTTGGGATGTTTCTAATTATTTAGAGCCCTGCCTATGTTATCTATCATCTAAAACTGGAAGAAAAATAACTTGCAGGGGTTTTTTTGCCCTGTTAAATCTCTTAATGGACCTGTGACTCGAGTTACATTTACATTTTGATTTCAGTTAACTACTAAGACCTTGTTGTTTTGGGGATACGAAAGAAGTTTGGAAGTTGCTGTGACCGTGCTGTTAATGTTCTGTATTGTAACCGAGTTGTTTTATTGGGCATAGTTAGTTTACCGTATACTTATTTGTATCAGGAGAAGGTTTTCGCTTCTACAATGTACCGCTTGAACTTCTCAACATTTTTGTAGATACAACCACAAGTTTCAGTGTATTTCCTGGGGTTAAATATAATTGAAAAACAACAACGGTTAGTCGTAAAGTAGAAATACAAAGAAGCATTGACTTGCCTGTTGAAATACTTTGACGGTTGTAATATCAAACCTTCACCCCTATTATGAAGGAATTAACCGAGACTGGTGCAGAGAAGTACCTGGAGGTACAGTGACCAAGCATGTTGGATTGTTGTGCTAAATCCAGAATGGTGTGCCGGCAAGATTTGTGTCTTGAACATATTAAATAACAGTGTGACTGTCAAAATTACTCTGATCTTTGCCATTTAGACTGACTCAAAAATCTGAATGCTCTCTTTATTGCTTAGATTTTTCAGTGAGGTTGTGTCCAATTCATTTCTAACAGGTTTACTGCAGCATCTAACCTTTGCATGACAATGAAACATTTTGCATATCACACACACAGGCAGTCATCTCAGTCAAAAGGTTATTCATAAATGGTCTTTTGATTTTGTCTCGTTCTTTTATTTCAGGAGATAAAGAAATTTATAAAGACCATGTCAGAGAGGATCAAGAAGACCAGAGACAAGTACGGCATCAATGATAACGGGACTACTGAGGTATTGACAATTTAAGAAAAATGAGTGTGCTCTTGGTGGCATTAGATCTAATCGTTCTTATGAATCTGTCTTTAAACTATTTATTCCCTGCAGCCAAAGGTTCTTTATCAGTTGGACCGAATTACCCCAACCCAACTGGAGAAGTTTTTAGGAACCTGCAGAGACAAGTATATGAGGTACAAAACTCACGGTGGTTTGATTTTATCGAGTCCCTATTCCAAATGCTTTGTGATATATCTGGTATTTGACGAGCGATGTAATATTGTACTGGAGTAGTTACATTCAGCAATGCAACATCTGTCCACATCATTTGGAAAACCGCGTTTAAGTGTTGGCGTCTATAATATCCAAATGTCTATTTTTCATTGATATTTCTTGCCTATTTTTCAGCAAAGTTTGATTATTCCTTCCAAAAGTATTCATACCTCTTAAACCATTTAAACATTGATTCATGTTGTAAGCAAGATTACAAAATGTTGCACATCTAAAGCTGTTCTAGATGTTTTCATATTTGTAAAAATAGCTAATTTTTAATTGGCAATCTGTTTTTGGAACCAGAGGCTATACTGAAACTGACTTGGGGCTGAAATGATCTGATCTAGGACCTGCCTTTTTATTAATGTTGATACTGCAGTAAAGTGGTATAGATACTTTTGCAAGTACTATACAGTAGAATTAATCAATCACAAAGAGGTATATAACAACTTCTTTCCTTCTCTCACGATCCGTATTAATTTTATATTCTAACAGAATTTTATCCTTCCAATTTTGCTTTTTTTGCTGAGAGACTGATTACTACCTTTACTTCTTGGTAAAGAGCTCAGATGGAGCCAGGTTCAGCAGTTGGAGCTCTCTGCGCCCAGAGCATCGGAGAGCCAGGCACTCAAATGACACTGAAAACCTTTCACTTCGCTGGCGTGGCGTCGATGAATATCACTCTGGGGGTGCCTCGCATCAAAGAAATTATTAACGCTTCCAAGAATATCAGGTAAGTAATTACAGAGAAAATTCAATATCTTCCCTGTGTCGTTTTAGCAGAGAAAGTGTTTTTTTTGTTGTTTTTTTCAATGGTGGCGTTTTTCTTTGAAATGGTGCACCTTTGGAAATGGGCTGTAATTTATGGCTGCCAGATGAAGCAATATTTTAGTCATAACTACAATTCAGACGGCTAGGAGTGCGTGCTTTAGTGAGTCATCCTCACCTGTTGAAAAGCTCCTCAAGTCTACAGCTTTAGCACCTGATTCAGAGTAAAATTAGATTCTCAATGTCGTTCTGTATCACAGTAGTAAACGGGCCCCTTTATTTGTTTTGAATAAGCAACTGAGAGTTCTCCCCTCACCATGCAGCACCCCTATAATCACGGCTAACTTGGACGTGGAGGACGACGCAGACTTTGCCCGACTGGTGAAGGGGAGAATTGAGAAAACGCTTCTGGGAGAGGTAATCTTTCCTAATCTTCTAAACTAGAGATATTGCGCTGTAGAAATTGACCAAAGGGTCACAATTGAACACACAATGTGAAACGTGAACAATTTCAAGTGCCGAACTGAAATGAATCCACGTTTTGTTTTTTTTTGTGCTCCTCGACAGATTTCAGAGTACATTGAAGAGGTTTTCCTCCCGGATGACTGCTTCATCCTGGTGAAGCTGTCTCTGGAGAGAATAAGGCTGCTCCGGTTGGAGGTACGGCTCGTTTATCCTTTTTCTTTCCCACTGCATTTGTGAAGCGAATCCCATCTTCCGCAGCAGTGCTCAATAATTCATACTTCCCTTTCAGTTACAATGAGTACTGCTGCACATAAGTATATGCAGGCTAGCAGGTTCTTTGTTTTCTGTTTTGTCACGTTGTAATGTTTGAGATGTTCTAAGAAATATTGTCTTGAGCAAATACAGCAATGGAAAACGGTGTTAATTGAGTAGAATATATTAGGATAAGTTTTATATTATACAAAGAACAGTTATAATAGAAGATGTAAAAAAAATAAATATAACACAGAAGAAGATGTTAAATAAAGTTTAAATAGATGAGGTTTGTGTCCATACATCCAAAGCTTAGGGATATAGTTCCAGTCTGTGGGCCACTGGTGGCTACAGCTTAGAAAGCTCTGAAAATCAAAGCTGGGATCTTCAACTGGGCTCAGAAAGTGAGACGGAGACAGTGTAACTGGAAAAACATGGTGTCCTGTGTCATTGTTGGGAGAACATGGAAATTAGTCTGTGCAGAATCTGGTAAATGACATTAATGTTTGAATTTAGATGAACTTTTCACATTCGAATGAAAATAAGACTGAAAATTTTCTTGTTTTTGGAAAAACTAACTTTTAAAAAGCAGCAGTTCTGTTACTCCTTTGGTTTGTAACTGCACTGCTATCAGTAATCTAGGAGCATATATATATATTTTTTAGACTGGTTTTAAATGAAATGAAGAAATCGATGTGATAGTTCAGTCTATCATTTAGGATTAATTAGCAAAATTAACCAAGCATCACATTTAAAGGCTGATCATGCTATTATTAGCTTTAGACTGGACCAATGCGTCTTTCTGTGTTCTGTGCTGGACACACACCGTTGCTGCTGCACGTCTGCAAACTGAGCACCTTAAGTTGTCTGTTCTCCACTGGTTGCCTGTATGTTGTTAGGATTGACTTTAATTTTGGTTTTTAAATGTTTTATTGGCCAGGTTCTTATGTAAGTTCTTATGTAATAGAACTTTTATAAGCTATTCTTTTAAGTAAAAAAAAAGGCAATTAAAGAATGACCCACACTCATTCTGTCGTCTTTACCTGTCCTGGTTTGGTCATGAGTTAATCTCAGTTATCTTTTTTTCCTCTTGTCATTTTAATGAATATGTTTAAAAATGAAAACATGGCATTGAGATCTTGTACTTTAACAAGTGGCATTGTAAATGAAGTTCTTTACAGATGATAATCTTTTTTTTGGTGACTTCAAATAGACAAACACTTAATTGATTTCACGTTTCAGTTTGTTCATCTGTGAAATTTTTTTGTTTCACAGCTCTGTCTTAACATGTTTCACACTTATTGCTCTGAGAGAACTTCAGGCTTCTGTCCTGCCTGATCGCCTGCAGCTCACTTAACAGAGATGTGTTTATCCGCCAGGTGAATGCGGAAACGGTGCGGTACTCGATATGCATGTCGAAGCTGCGAGTGAAGCCCAGCGACATCGCCGTGCACGGTGAGGCGGTGGTCTGCGTGTCGCCACGGGAGAACAACAAAAGCTCCATGTATTACGTTCTGCAGTCATTAAAAGAAGAACTTCCAAAGGTAAAAAATAGCTGAATACAAATGTAAGACTTAGTTTTTTAGGACCTTTAATATTCATCGCCGGCCTTTCTGGTGAAGCTCCTGAGGAAACTGGGACCGTAAGAAAGGAGATTTTTACTCTCCTGTCTATGTATGTTTTTTTATTTACTTTTTGAAAAGCCTTTTAAGCAACAAGAAGAGAACCCTGCAGCTGTCGGACAGTTAACAGCCTGAAGAACAACGTTTAAAAGCTGCAAAACAGAATTGAAGGGAGCAGTTCTTTAAAGTCAGAATGTTACATCTCTGTGGGCATGTTATGAAGTGACAGTTAATACCAGTATTGATCTGTCTAGATTCTAGAATCGGGAGCCCTGGAGAAATTGTTGGCAAAATTTATTCCATCCATCCATTTTCTTTACACCCTTGTCCCTTAGTGGGGTCAGGAGGGTTGCTGGTGCCCATCTCCAGCTGACCTTCCTGGCGAGAGGCGAGGTCACCCTGGACAGGTCACCAGTCTGTCGGAGGGCAACTCAGAGACACACAGGACAAACAACCATGCACACACACACTCACACCAAGGGACAATTTAGACAGACCAATTAACCTGACAGTCATATTTTTGGACTGTGGGAGGAAACCGGAGTACCCAGAGAAAACCCACACATTCACAGGGAGAACATGCAAACTCCATGCAGAAAGACTGGGACTCGAACCCAGAACCTTCTTGCTGCAACAGCTCTACCAACTGCGCCACTGTGCAGCCCGCAAAATGTATTTTTCTTCTAAAAGCACAAAAATGTTTTCTTTCTAGATTGAAAAACAATTTACATATCAAATCCAAAATTCCTCTGTGTATTTTGAATCTGAGTTTACATAGATTCAAAACACTGCATTTCGATTCTAGTATTAACTGCTCATTTCAAGGGTGAAGTAATTTGTTCCTTGTAAAGCATTTTTCCTGTCATAGTTTTTCCTTCCATCAAACTTTCCATTAATATTCCTGGATACTATGTGAACCTTTTTACTGTGTGTGCTTTGAATGTATGAGTTTACAAAAATCAAAAACACACAGATCAATTTTGTTTTATTAATGAATTATTTTGGCCTGCAGCTAATAAAACGCAATCAGAAATGTTCAAATTATATTCATTTCAAAATTTATAATCTTATTTATAATCAAATTGGAAATTTTGAATATTACATTAGGCAACTAAAAATTATTCTTTTTTTTTAAATACCAAAATATCCATCTACTGAAAACAACTTCAGTGTTTCACATCTGAGATTCTCTAGCAGAGGAAGGAAATAAACTGTTATATTTGACTTAGATTAAAATCAAATTGAAGTCAAGAGTCATTAGTTACAAATAAATCCACGTCTCGCTGCGTGTTCCCCTTAAAGGTGGTGGTTCAGGGGATACCTGAAGTCGCCCGAGCCGTGATTCACATCGACGAACAAAGCGGAAAGAACAAATACAAACTCTTGGTTGAAGGCGACAACATGAGAGCTGTCATGGCAACGCATGGTGTCAACGGGAGTCGGACCACCTCGAACAACACATATGAGGTACGTGTGAAGAGGGGGCATTCATGTTGAAGTTGTTTCGGCAGTCATTCTGCATATATTGGTCAGCTTAAATTACAGGAAATTACTGATTAGAACTGTGATGAATTAAATGAGGATTTGATTTCTCTTTTTGTGTCAGTACAGATTTTTGCGCTCTATTATGCAGCTTTGAAATTGTTCTGATTGATTTCAGTGTCATTCCCAGCTTTTGAAAAGCAGCCTTTTAGACAGAGAAAAAGCTGTACTAAATGAATCTTATACTCTCTTTGACCGTGTTAAAGATGCTGTTATGAAAAACGATAAGAAAATTACAACTACTACTGTTTCTAACATTTACTCAATCACACAACATTTCAATATTAACCCAGTTATAAACTTTGAATAATACTGATGGTCTTGTGCTATATTTTCCACTTTTATTGGCTGCTGCTGTTTTTCCCTGTTTTGCATTCACATCAACTTCTTTGTAAAACTTCCCTCAACTTAAAAACAACTCTCTAAATAAAGATCCCACGTAAAAGTTAGATGTGATGCGAGTATTGAAAATCTTTAGCAATTTGTGTGATATTGAATGATAACACTTCATGTGCTTTTAGATGAATTGTTGTTGGATTATTGCCAGTTTCTAAAACTAATTAATACACAACAGAGGAGGCAGGTCTGCAGGGATTCCTCCAGGAGCTAAATGCTAAAAAAGACAGAAACAAGTAGGCAAAAATGTCTAAGGAATATATTTGAGACATATTACTGATAAGAATCCTGAATATTCTGTCATACTGAAACACTTGTTGTTTTCAGTAATATTTATTAAATTTGAGTCTTGCAAATATATATTTTTTTAAATATTAAAAAGGACTAAGCCTGGAATTAAGAAAAGGAAAAACTAATTCCTAAAAATAATAATAAAAATATAATACAAAAATTTTAGTAATCATAATAATTTCACTTTTGTAATTTTTTGTTTCCCATACTCAAGCAGCTTTAGCTGTTTGTGAGAAACTCCATAGCAACATCAAGACACAAATGACAAACCATGCAATTAAGACTCCCCAGTTTTAACGGTCCGGCCTTTGAACTGTGGGAGGAAGCTGGAGACAACCCACGTATGTACAGGAACATGCAAACTCCATTCAGAACCCAGGACATTTTTGCTGCAAATCAGCAGTGCTACCAACTGCACTGCCATGCAGATTTCTGCATTCATTGACAACAGTATTTTTGCTGAGTAGCTGCAGTATCTAATAAATTTTAATTGTGAGTTGTAAAAGCACCAAGCATTATTAGGTCTCTAAGTATCTCACATTAAAGATAACGGCCCACTATTAGATTTCAGCTTGTTTTGATTCTGCCATATTTTTAATTTTCAAATTTCCCTCAGTTTCTGTTGTGATATCATTCCCCAGTTATAATAAAGACTGGTACTTATTTTATATTTATCTAATTTGATGGCATTTCCATCTGTCTTTTTAAGTCTAGTCCAATTTCTATTCATGCTGCCTGACATCAAAAGGCTTGTCCATGATCTTAGCTTTCTGTTCGTGATTTAAAGACAAAAATAGTCTGCAGGGAGCTGAAAAAACCCCCAACAACAACAAAAAAACAAGTAATGCTTACTGCTGTGCTCAGTATTAAACCGTGTCTTTGCAGTTTGGTGGCCAATATCAAGTTGTAGTTTTCTAAAGGATCCTGATTTGTTTCTGTTTCATCTAAATGCAACTTCTGCTGAGTGTTTCAGCAGCCAGATATTTTTGGTGGGTTTGTTTTTGGTGGTTTCTAAGATACAGGGAACAGGATTAATTTTAAAATAAACCAAATGACAAATGAATGTGTTTTGACGTTTCGTCTAGGTTGAAAAGACTTTGGGTATCGAGGCTGCAAGATCCACCATCATTAATGAGATTCAGTACACCATGGTGAACCACGGCATGAGCATCGATCGCCGTCACGTCATGCTTCTGGCAGATCTCATGTCCTACAAGGTACTTGGAAAACACGGCGCCTGACATTCTGTGCCCCCTGAAGGTATTGGGTTGCCCAGGATTTTATGTTGGGGTGTCAGATGAAAGGGGGTTGACTGTAACCACACTCCACACTTTTCAGATCTTTGTTTTCTATTCCGTCCACTTCACAGTTGTCCTGCTCGTGTCCGTCCATTACATAAAATCCTACGTTGTCAATGTGTCCTATTCAGTGTTTCACTTACATCTGTCCCTTTCGGTATGATGTTGTATGAAAGGGGGAGATCCTGGGAATCACCAGGTTTGGACTAGCCAAAATGAAGGAGAGTGTCCTCATGCTGGCCTCGTTTGAGAAAACTGCCGACCACCTCTTTGACGCCGCCTACTTCGGACAAAAAGACTCCGTCTGCGGTAAACCTTTGTGTTTATAACAGGTAATTTGACCTGTTTTGTGTGATTGATCCAGGTATTAAAAGATTCCCTTGTTCTCATTGCAGGCGTGTCGGAGTGCATCATTATGGGAATTCCAATGAATATTGGAACGGGACTGTTTAAACTCCTACACAAGGCTGACAAGAATCCCACTCCCGTTACCAGGCCGCTCCTCTTTGACAACGCAGACTTTCATATACCTCTGTTCACGTAGCAACAACAAAAGAAACAGCACAAAAGTTTGAAGCTTAGGTATTCATACCGTCTCCAAGGAGACGGTATGAATACCTTACTACAAGTGCCTGCTGTGAGTTCGATTTTGTTTTTTTGTTTTTTTAAGGTTCTGACAAAGAATAATGTCTTTTTTTAGGCATCAGGTTGCTGCCTAGTGTCACCACTGTAAGACTGCTGCTTTTCAAACTTGTCACCAAATGATAAATGGTTATATTTTTTATTTTTATTTTTGATCTACAAAACAAATAGAAGAGCAGTTTTTTCCCTTTTTTCTGCTAAATAATGTTTCTTCTATTGTATAACCTTATGTTCTCAGAGTGTGGAGACGAACCTTTGAATTATTGATGACAGAATTGCATTGGACAGACGGTGTAGCAGTTTGAGTTGTTACCTATCTAATTATGAAGAAACAAATTGTCGCATTTGAGTTCAGTTTTCTCCGTTTAAATTCTCAAATCTCACTGCAGCTTTCATTTGACCGTTTATTTAGTCTCAAGCTACTGAAAAGTATGTACATGTATGGAGAAAAGGCCAACAATAGTCATAATAAATATAAGATTCTAAAATTAAAGAGGAAAAAATTGTTTCCTTTTATTTTGGGTGCAAACTGTTTCATAATTAAAGATTTGTTTTAGCAACGTGGCCAAACTAATCAGGTCAAATCTCTATTTACGTGGAGCACCAAAGTCACAATAAAAAACAAAACAAACATTTAATTTGAGGGCATGACATGAAATTCCTTTGTTTCAACCAACGGGGGTTGAAAATGAAAACTTTTATTAAAAAACTTTTATTACGTTTGAAGTTGCTGATTGGACTGAGAGGTGAACAAGAAATCCATCCGTCACTCTAAGGGTGCGTTCACACTGCAGCCTGAAGTGACCCAATTCCGATTTTTTTGCCGGGGCTAACGGGCAAATGACCTGAAAGTGTCCTGCATGCACAGTAGAGGCGCATAGCGTCAGCGTTCTCAGTGTTCTGCCAACCACCATAAAAAGAAGAAGTGCTCAGTGTTTGCGGAAGTAAACATGGAGGCTAATGGTGGAGCTTAGCTTACACGTTTGAAGTTGTTGTCCCGCTGGAGCAGCATATTAACAGCTTAATCCTCATATAGTCCGTCATGGTTGTTATTTTTCTCCCCGCTTGCGCGTATCAGGACGCAGAATAGTGAGATTTGTTGAGAATCAGTGACGTTCAGTTCAGACGAATGCGGCCAGGATGTTAGATCACATTTGAATCAGATACATATCGGATATGGGACACATTCTAAAAAGAATCCGGCCTGTGCTGTTCACACTGCCATGAAAAGATCAGATACAGGTCGCATTATGTCAAAAAAATCGGAATTGGGTCACTTCAGCCTGCAGTGTGAACGCGCCCTAAGAGACAACACACCTTTGAAACTCATAAGTTGGCTGTATGAATAAACTACAACCAGAGATCGCACAAGCACTAATTGTTTCCAATACAAATTCATCATTATGTTAACTTTTGTAACATTAGTTTTTGGTAAATCAGAACCTCAATTTCTGCCAATCATTACAGAATCTGAATGTGCTGACTTCAGCTTCTAAGCAACACATAAGCAAAATTAATGTGAGGTAGAGACACATGGTTTTTTTTGGGTTTTTTTTTTTTTTAAATGTACCTGTAAAGCGTCAACTCAGTTTACATATCAAGGCACTTAAAAATATCAGTAGGTTGAATTCAATTGTTTTAGGATGAAGAATAACTTTTTTCCCCATCTGTTCAACATGAATATGTTATTACAAAAGAATCATTAACATCCATTTTTGTTGCAACCACAACCAAGTAAAAAATACATTTTTACTTGGGGCCAACTTAGTCTGATACGCCTAAATAAACTTCAGTAGAACCGCTTAACTTCAGAAGTCACCTAATTAGTCATTGAAAAGTGCAAGCGAAGAGTTACAGCTGTTCCTGGAAAGGCTCCTGACGTTTGTTCGAGAACATTAGTGAACCAACAGCTTCATGAAGAAACGCACTCAACAGGGATAAAGCTTTACTGACGATCTAAAATAATATTCTAACCTCTTAACACTTCCTAGTGTTAAGAGCTGTTCAATCCTTCATTTGAGAAGAAAAAGGGACACCTGCAGCCTCTGAAAGGACAGAGAAGCAGAAGCTTTATTTGAAGCTGATATGTGAAGAAAAGTAGCTGGAAAAAGCCAATTCCAACAGTCATAAGTCCCATTTGCAGCTTGCTACAAGACACGTAGTGGACAGAATATAACTACAATTTTTGTCTCTAGTAGTGCAAAGCAAAGGGTTTGTAAATAGGTGTATTTACAAACCTATTAATTCTTTCAGTTCACAGTAAACTCCAACAAAACATGGGGACATTTGTAGTTAAGTCACACAATATGAAAAATGTTGGTAAGTTGCATGTTTTCAGGGCACTGTAATATACAGATCCTATTAAATACATTAGAGTTGGATCCAGATTATGACACAAATCTGTCAAAACCACTTGAGCATTTTAATACTCAACTCCTCAAAAGTCATTTGTCTGAGGAAGTCATCAAATGATTGACTTTTAGTCTTTTTAGCAAAGAATAAAAATTGTAGACAAACTAAGTAGTGACAAGGACTCTGTCCTGGAAGTCAGGAGTAATAATATTTTTGTTAAAAACAGAGTTTATCATTTGGGCAAATGATAAAAAAACAAATATGTTGAAGAATTTTTTAAAACAGAGTAGGAAAGCATGTGAACAAGCTTGTAAATGTACAAATCCCCCACAGGGTTGTTTCAGTCTCAACAGCTTCTCGTGTGTTGCTGAGAGATGACAGTTTTTCCTTTAGTATTGACTTTTCTGTTAATGCATTTGAGTCATATTGGTGGGTTGGATTGCAGATGCTCCCTGACTATTGGGAGAAGCATCCTCAACCTCAGAAGAGTTAGAAAATATCCCAAAAGGATCAGATACAATGTTAGGAAAGGCAATGTGTTTTATTGCAAGATTCAATGAACAATCAAAACTTGATTTTATAATGCTGCAAAGTCAGTAATGTGTTGGACAATATTTGGGTGGCGCAAACCAGAAACGGTGTCCCACAGTTTGGTCAAGAAAATCTAAAAGAAAATGGTTAAAGACGCATTTGTCCAAGTCAGATTAATTTAAATGCTTTAACCTGGACTGTCAGGTATCAGTGTGTGTCACATTTCCTTTGTGTTGAGTTATCGCACAAAATCCCAGCAAAACACATAGAAGTTGGTCATTGTCATGATGTAACGCATGCTTCAAAAAGTCATGGGGTGTGAATACTTTTACAATGCACTGTAAACACAACTTTAAACGTATCAAAAATAAACAGAGCAATCAGTCTGCAGCAGAATGAGGAAAGTCATACATTCTTAATTAGCATTTCAAAAGTTATTGTTCCTTAACATTTGAGTGAAAATGACTAGAACCTGACATGAGGTCACTAGTGCATCTTGAGAGCCTCTTGGCATTTCTTCTCTAAATCACAGGGAGTTAGTTACAGGTGGCTAAAGTGTGACTCAAAAAAGGTTTACGCAAAGTCAGTTCTCATTTTAAACTGAAGCACTTAAATGATAAAAAAAAAAAAATGTTTTGCACTGGTCACTGCCATTTTTGCTCTGAAGACAAAATTCAGAGCAAAAATGCGCTGCCATTTTCACAGAAAAGTGGCAACGACATTTCTAACCTCCCATCCCATCAGGTTAGAAAGGCTTCATAAAAATGTAAAAGCTTCATTTTTTTGCAAACAACTAAAGTGGCTTAGCCCATGCAAGAGAACTACACCGTCCCTGAAAGCAACAACAACGCCACAAATCTGCAATTTAAACAGCAATTTTTTCCACAAACAAACAAAAACCCCAAGGGAACACACTTTCAACACCAATTATAAATTGCACAGTAAATAGTTTTCTTGAGGTCCGGTCCACTCTGGTTGGTAACAATAATCTGAGTGAAACAAGGCATCTGCGACCAGCTGTCTCATTTCATTTAGACTTGTTAAACATCAGTAGCATGTGAGATGAGATTTATGTAAAGGTCAGAACTTTAGGTGTAAATTATCAAACATCATATACATTTTTCACAAAAGTACACGTTATAGATTTTTTTTCACATTATGCAATGTGCAGCTCAATAAGTTAGAATATTATCATGAGTTAAAAACATGGAACTCTAGATCAAAATGCCTTGCATGCTGTGTCTTGAGTGTTTCTGTTACTTTTTATGAACATGGCTTGCTGCTGATGAAAATTGCAAATATTTTTCTATAGAAGGAGCATTAAAAAGATCAAGCATGCTAATGTTTTAGTGGAAGGAACAAAAGGAAAATTTTGTTTGATCAAATCCAAAGTTGTCTATCAAGAAATGTTAAGTCAGTCCCTCTTCTGATGAACTTTGTTGGATGCATATTACATTTTTCAGCAGGGCTTGGCAACCTTATGGACTGTCAGGTCCATACATAAGAAAACTTATGTATACATAAGCTGTTCAGTACAAGGTCATACATTTTTAGTAGGTCGTCTTTCGTGTTGAGATGTTTGCGTTTTTTATTGGTGTAATATTTGAAATTTCTGGGAGACTAAGTTTTGGATTTTCATCAGCCGTAAGCCACAATCCTCAATATTAGTTTGTGTGTAATAAATATACATTTTTCATTATGAGTTAGTGAAACATTGACCTGCTGATGACGTCCCAATTTAACGAGATGCACTTGTAGTCACAAGGATAAACAACAAAAACAAGGGAGCCGTCAACTGCAGGTTGCTTCTGCCAACTGTCAGAGTTAAAAACAAAAACAAAACAACAAAAGTCTTTTGTCACCAAGTTGAGTTGCAGTCCTGTAGCAAATTATGTGCATCTGACTTTAAAAAAGTACATTCAGTTAGAAATTAAACAGTAATAAATTCCTGTCATAATATTAAATCTCTCAAATGATTTTTTTTTTCCAGGTTAGCAATAAAGTGCACATATAGCGTGAAGTGACTTCAGCTTATGCACAACGAAAGCAAAGTAGCGACTGAAGCAGAAGAGCAGCCACAGTACCATGACACTGCAGCGTGTTCTTCATTAACATTTCCAAATAGTTGCCGCTACAGCAGAAAACCACAGAAAGTACTGCAGTTGTGGCTCATTCATGATAAAACATCATTTTTAAACACTCAGTGAACATGACGTTTCAGATTCCATCTAAAGCACAAATAAAGTCTCAGTTTCAATCGCAAACAAGTCGTTTCAGTGTCTCAGTACGGATTCCGTTGCTGCACCTATTTACAATAAAACTCATTCTACGTTCTGACTGCTTTAATCACTCGCTCTCCCGGCTCCTGGTGCTGCAGAGGATGCCTCCTGCGTCCTCTTTGCTTCGGAGCTCCGAGTCTTTGCTATTTGCCACGTCCTCGAAGCTGCTCTAATTCCTTGACAGCAGCTGATGATCGCAAACGGCAGATTTTTGCAAATCGAAAGCACCCGAGCGTTTTATTTGACTTGAGAAGAGCTGTTTGGAGGGAGCTCGGTTTGGATGGTTGAAATTTTCTCCCCAATAATTCCCAGGGAGCTCTCTCTGTGCGATGATGAGCATGAAGCTCCCCTCTCTGCCGAGCGCTGCTCTGAGCTGTTGTCTTCGTCTGCGTTCACGAAGGCTTCTCTGCTCTGTGGTTTGATGAACTGCACGCTTAGTCTCGGCGCGACTGTGGCGGCACCCTGGTGGTTCGGTTTACGGAGACAGTGGGAGAGGGTGGAAACGCAGCTCTTCTTGAAGTTCTCGTTCATGAAGGCGTACACGATGGGATTGTTGAAGCTGTTGAAGAACCCAATGGCCTGAACAATGGCGATGATCATGTTTAGGGTGACGCCGTCATACTTCTTTTCCAGATCATCTAGACAATTGCATATGCACATGTAAATTAATTTAAATGTAGTTGTTAAAGGTGCAGGGTTTTTTAAAAAAAAAATCAATTTAAAGTTCTGTACATGAACAATCAGTATATTAGCATACCTAAAACTTCAGTTTGGGTAAGCAGAACAAAGCTCTGATATCAGAGTTTACTTAACGGCTAATAAGGGGGAAAAAAAGAAGTAAGGGCCAAAATTACTCTAACACCAGAGGAACGACTGACACAAAAGGTCACAGAATAACCCAAAACATCTAAAGCACAGCAAGTCTCCTTTATCTCCTATAGTCGATAGTTTGCTAACTATATTTAACAGAAAAAGAAATCACACAAAGACATCACTGACGTCCACCAGACTTTCTGGTGCGCAATGGCAGCTGTTATCTGAATATTTCAGTTCCCCTCTGTGTTTTTGTCACATAGCTTTTTTACTGTCTGCATCAGTCGATCAATCAATCAAGTATATTTTGTAAAAGCACATTTAAGCAACAAAGCAGTTCAAAGTGGTTAATATCACGAAAACATCAAAACATCGACCATGTCACCCCTCAGAGATTTTGAGCTAATTCAACATGTTCAATATCCCCAACTTTAGGTGCGAGCAAACTGGATTCCTGTTAACATTCAACACACAGCAGGAATATTTAATATGATTCTTCAGATTGTCGGAAGAGGAAAATCCGGAGCTAATGTCTTTCTCCACATAAAACCAAGTTGTTTCGACCTGATGTTATAAATAATCATCTGATCAACGCTTTTCGTATTTACTAAGGTTAACTTTGCCTAAAGATTTCTTCTGTGTCACAAAAGAGAAGAAATTTTAGGAGGACATCAGGAGTGCAAATGCTTTTTCGCTGCAAGACGTACATTAAGCAGTACTTACTGTACTCAAACAGCATGTGGACCGTGTGGAAAGGAGCCCAGCAAATGGTGAATAGCAGGACGATTGTGACCATCATTTTCACAGCTCTTTTCTTTTTCCTGTAAAAGGACACATTATCATTCAAGAGTAAACACTTATGTAGATGATAGAGTGCATCTCAAAATATTTACTACTCTAGTTTTTTGGTAAAAGTGCACCAGTGAATTAGCCCAGCTCTTAACAGCCACACAAATACCTCCGCTTCTACTTTACAGAACCGTATTCCTAGTGAAAAAAGAACAAGTGGACCTTCTGATTATATTAAAGTCAAATTAATCAATAATAAGATTATTGCAGCCTATAATCCTTGGGTGTTTGAAGGCCAGTGGAGGTTTTGTCAAACATTGAAAGCGGATGGGCACCTCTTGTTCATTGAAGAGACGGAACAAAGGTCAACATCTAAGGAGTACTTTGTTAAAGAAAACCACAAACAGTCTCAGCGCCTGCATTCTCCTATTACTTTGTCATTGTTGACATTCTCATTAAAAGCTTTTTAAAAGCAACATCTGCAAGGTGAGGTTCAGTGAAAGGCTGTCATTATGCATTGCCCATGAACACATCATCTTACCAAGGACTTGCACTGATTGGTATGCACCGAGTCCAATTGTCAATTTACCACTTCAACAAAAAAAAAAAACTAAAGTAGGGGATGCGAAAGAAGCTTCCATTAATTGTCTACAAATAGCATCCATATGTCGATCATTACTGTTAATGGATTCAAACATTTATGTGGTCTACCTACCTCTTCTCTTCTCCAACTTATCACATCAGTGTGTTTTAAATGCCAAGTCTTTTTCTGACGAAGGAGGCTGTAAATCTCACTAAACGTCTTTTTAATTGAAGTGAACCCTACTGTGGTGCCCACCTGGAGATCTTGCCAATCTCCCTGTGGTTCATGGTATTCAGGACGGACGCGTCGCCCACCCTCTTGCGGATCCACAGCTCGATGGCGATGCGTGTGTAGAGGAACAGCATGGCTGCCAGAGGGAGCAGGAACAGAGCCACCATGATGAAGGTGGTGTACGCTTGTCTGTAGGTCAGCGAGCTCCAGCTCTCCTGGCAGCACACGTGGTAGTGATCGTACAGGAAGTCATACTTCACCTGGGGACGAGTAACGAGAGAAGCACTGAGGCTGACAACTTGGATTTATACTTATTTGTTGTCGCATAAAGTAGAATCGGTTTTTGCTAAGCTTCGCTGTGTTTATTTCACACTCAGAGTGTTTTGTGAAAGAAATTGTCATCTGCCTTGACCTTCTCCACACAGAGTCGCATTGCAACGACAAGCTTTCACACAACCAAGTTCATCGCTGAGATGTGGAAGGAAAAATATGTATGCAGGAAAAATCTGAAAAGTTGTTTGAATTCCGTGGTCAGCCCACATCACTCAGTGGTTCATAAAAGCAACTGCTACTGTAATTACATTACTTTGCATTTTTGCATGTCCTCTTTCGTACAATAGTTCAGGTAAAGTGAGACTGAACAATGAATGTCTGCCACCACAGACTCTCAACTAGATTTAGATTTTCCCTTTGACTGAATATTTCTAACACTAAATGCTTAGGGTCATTGTTCATTCAGATGTTTTTGCATATCCTATATAAGCTTTCAGTGTTTGCATATGTGGTAAAATTGATTTTTGTACAAAAGACTTTGTTGGAACAGTTGGTGGCATGAACAGTTGATTGTTTTTGAGGCAGCAGTCGGAGACGACGGCCCAGAGAACCACTCACCAAAAACCATCACTGCACATCAACTAAGGTAATCACTTTTACTGACTGTTCAGAGATGATGTGCTAGTCTAAGATAAATTGTTTGGTTGACACAGATCCATATAAAGACTGTGATTATCCAGTGAAATGAGGGAAGCTATTGAAGGCTGCTCAGTAATGGGGCGCTACGAAGGGCACTTACCTCTAGCTGCTGCACAAATAGCATCGGCGAGCCCACGATTACAGAAGCCATCCATACAAGCCCTGTAGGAGTCATGCATACAAAAAAAGCCCATGTTATCTGAGAAAACAGTTGTTGCTTTGATAAAAACGTTTTCGTAAAATTGTAAAAACAACCTTTTTGTCATCGGTGCCACTGCCCTTCCTTCTCACTTGAGTCACAAGCTCCCAGGCAAGTCACTCAACATTTCTTTGATGTGTTTAGTGTAAAGCCACCATACTCAACTCACACTCACACCCAGTGCTGGATGATTCCCTCGACTGCCTTTCAGGTGTTGTGTGAAAATTACATCAAACGAAACAGAATTGTTATTTTCACAGCAAACCTTCCATCTCATTTATTTGATTTTATTCATTTTTCTTAAAAGATAAAAGCCCCGACTCCAAAGATTACAGGAGCGCGCGTGTGTGTGCGTGATATGTTGAAAATAGTTTACAGAGGAGAAAACATAAACATGGGAACTTTCAAGTGAAACACAATACCAAGCATCTTGTACGCTCGTTTAGACGAGTACTGCCGCCTCATTTTCAGAGGGAAGACGATGCCCTGGTATCTCTCAATGGCGATGCAGGTCATTGTCAGGATGCCTGTCACTATGGCTGTGGTCTGCACAAAGGGAACCGTCTTGCAAACGAGAACCCCTGCAGGCAAAAGCAAAGGGGTAAAAGAGATAAGGTCCAGAAAAGCAGCAGACGTTAATGAAGAACCGTGAGGAAGGGAGGTTTGTGACAGGAGACAAAGGCGACCTCGTCATCTTTCCCCACAGCTTCAGGTGGCAACCGTCTCCCGCTAGACAGCAGTAAGTGGACACATTTCACAGATAACAAAGTACAGGCTTTACCCGGACGCACCCTGAACTTTTTGTGGGAACAGACACAGGTGCTTTCAGCTCTCTGTGGTGTTACTGCGATGTGCTGCTGGGTACATCTTTGTCGTTCAACACACAATTTATATTCCAACTAGCAAAAGATGGATCACCTAAAACAAGAGATCATCTAAGGAAGCAGTTCTCAAATCCAATATGTTGTAGTAAAACTACTCAGAAATAGTTTTATCTCCTTCTGAAGAACTTAATTTTTCAAATGGAAATTTATGCAAAGGCAAATGTAAACCACATTTTCCATGTCCAATTTGTATTTTTCCCCACACAGTCAATGCTACGTAGAATCACCTGGTCTTTATGTGCGTCAGCTTTGCACATCTACAGCCTAATAGTTTTGCAGCTTTGTCCTTATAGCATAGCTCAGGTTTATTCAAATTGAACAATGGGCATCTGTTGGATTTAGGTAGCTTGACAAGACCGTCACACAAGTTTGCAATGATGTAATGGTCAGATTTGTGGAGTGCACAACTAATAGTTTTGCCTCCATCAGGGTTTGCTTTCCCCCCCCCCCCATATTTGCTGTGTCTCATAAATGGACATAGAGCAAACTGGATTTCATTTCTGCCAGAGACAGCTTTCTTCTTGCCACTGGTCCATAAAGGTCAGATTTGTGGAGTGCACAACTAATAGTTTTCCTTTTGACAGATTCTTCCTCCCCCAGTGTGGATCTGCACAGCTCCTTCAGAGTTGTCTTTTTTTTCCTCCTGCTGCTTATCTGATCGTTTCTCTCCTTGTGCAGGTTGTCAATTTAAGTGGGTGACCTTGTCTGGGTAGTTGTCTTGGGTTCTTTCTATTTTAAGACGAAGACTTCAGCTGTGTTTCGTATTGTTTTATATCCTCAACGTATTTTAATTTCCCCACATCTCTATCTTTGACCTGTCTTTAATATTGCTCCATCGATATGATGTTCGTTCACTAATGCTGTCTGACTAACCTCCCCATTTACTTCACAATTTATAAGCTCCTTTGTGGGGGGTGCCCCATATCAATTTCCAATCAAATAAATTCGATGTTTGAGGACATAACATGACATAATGAGGAAAAAGTTGAATAGTTTATGTGCAGAAGCATGAAATTATATTTACAATCTTTAAATACAATAAGAGAATAATGAAAACAATTATGAATAAAAAATGTGGAGCAATGGAGAGTTTAACTTTCTCTTAATGTCTTCAAATATAACAAAACTGCCAATAAAATCTAAAACTGCATGAGGAAGTATTCTGGTATGCAGGCAATATATGACATCAGTAGAGTTACTCACTCACAATGTCATTATCCTCTATTTAAAAAGAAACAGGGTTGCGGTCCAGTTCATAAATGTCTGTTAATCTCATTATTCTCCCTTTAATTGTCACTTTCTCTCCTCGCCTCATTAGTTGTAGTTTTTTTTTGCTGGTCACGGATTTGACCAGCTGGTCAGCTGGTGCCAGAGGCGCTTCATTGCTAGTATTCTCACAGACGTCTGACTCAAACTGATATGCCCTTTTTATATTTATTTTTCTTTTTTCTTTTATGATTTTCTGAGACTCTAGGGCTTCTTTGTCATTTCAGTGTATTGGCTACAGCTGTGGCTTAGGTTTCTCCATCCTTGAAGGCATTCTTGTTGCTTTTACATGCTGGCCAACAATTTACTATGAAGTGTGTTCTGAATCATAACTTGAGTTAGTGGCTTCACTCATACAGCAGCTGAAACAGTTGTTGTGTTGTATTGTGTTTTTAACCCCCTGCACTCTATTGTTGTGACTGCAACTCAAACCAGCTCATAGCCAATGCGAGTTAGCATATTAAATACTCATAAAATCTCATAATTGCTGTGTTAAATTCACATGATCCAATCTGATTCACTGTAAAAAGAAAGACATTTATTTTTGTTAACAGTTGTAAATAAACTTATGAACAGGATGTCAAGGCTTGCTACCCAGGTCCCACCTCCATTGTTGTGACCTGATGTTCACGGCAAAAAAAGAAATTATATAATCAAAAAGTTTATCTTTTTCTGTGATTCCATCCACACAATTATTCATTTTGATAAAGTCTTAAAATGAAAAAGAATCCAGGTTTCGCTTTCTTGAAGGAATTATATTGCACAAGATGAAAAAGAGGTTTAAAGACAGAAATGTCACCACACTGAAATGTTTGTGCTGTCATATTCAATAAGTTATAACCTTACTGAAAAGGATTGCTAAGTGATACACTTAATATAAATTAATTATACTGATGTTTTCAAGCATTTAGTTCTCTCAATTATGTGCTTTTTTCTGCTTGCAGCTAAATAAAACACAGCATTTAAGGTTAAAACATGACACCAAACCAATAAAAAAAAAGTTTAATACATAATGTTTTAATGCTGAAATGTTTAAGACCTGCTAAAAGCAAACTGGGCTCTTCATTCCCAAATAAAATACTAAACATATTGTAATCTGAAAACTTTGGATTGCTAAGTAAAAATGCAATCTTTCTTGTCCTTAGTCCAGGTTTTTGGCGTCTCTGGCTTACAAGAAGCTTCATAAGTAATGTAACCATTGCAGCTTTATGAATATCCAGGCTGTGGTTCTCTCTCTTGCATGTTTCTAAAACAGATTTTCCTTCCATTCAACTTTCTGTCACGTAGCACTGAGGTATCCACCAGCTGCTGAATAAATAATCTTTTATTGCTTGGTGATCTTCTGGACTGTCCTCAAATGAGCCATCGCCATTTGTAGGCAATAACATTCTGTGTGAATCTTTTAGATTTCTTATCAGTTTGTTTTTGTCTAATTGCATTTTTCTGAGAAGCTGCCTAAAATAAATCACTATGTGTGAAATGTGTGGAATGAACATATATTAAATATACAGTTGTAGTTTATAAATTAGAACATACATCCCAATGAGTCTCGTTTGTAACATTAAAAATGTGACAAGCTGTAATTGTTCATTTCTATAGTTTACTGTCATTATTAGTAATATTTTACTTTTGAACAGTTAACAGTGGCTACAATATGTTGCTTTTATAACTAGGAGAAGCTGATTAGCTCTTCAAAAGCTCAAATAATACCTGAACAACCACCAAATAAAAAAATAAATGGATGCAGAGCAGGACCAAAGAGCAGAAAGATAAGAAAGAAGTTCAAACCATCTGTTGCATCGACCAAAACGGTCAAGGATCATACCCCCAACTCCAAGATCTCTCTGCTGCCTGCCTTTCTGACCATACAGCCACACAAAGATTTAGAGAGGAGTTGCAAAAGCAAGTGAGGTGGATTAGCGACAACTGATGGTGCATCACAATCCATTTGAGGATACTTGTATCATATGAGTTAAGGCAGCATCTATTTTCCCTCTGTCATAAATAAAGCACGTTGATTCATTTGAATTTGAATATTACGGTATTAATTTTACAAAATAACCTTTTGGAAGTTACTCTGATTTATTGTATTATGAATGTATTTTACTGGGTGCAGAACGAGAGCAGGTGATTTTTATGACTATTTCCTTCAACTGCGCTGACATGCAGCCACCTGAAAATGTATCACATTTTCTGCAAAAAAAAAAAATAAATAAAAAAAATCTTTATGACTTCTTTTTTTTTTTTCACACTCCAAAATGCAAGTTATTTCAAACTGAAGCTCACCTCCAAACCATTCAGACGAGATGTTCTGTAACAAAGTGAAAGGTATGCAGAAGAAAGTGATGAGGAGGTCGCTGACCGCCAGGGAGCAGATGAAGATGTCCGTGGCCGTCTGGATCGCCCGCTTCTTCAGAACTATGTAGATGACCAGGCTGTTTCCAGCCAGAGCCAGAGCGAAGATCACCACGTACATGATGACGAAGGTGGTCTTGGCGCTGTACGGCAGCTCGGGGATGTAGACGAGCGGCTGGATGTTGTACGTGTTGATGAACTCCTGGCGGCTCAGGTTGTAGAACTGGAGCATCTCCTGCAGCACTTCGGGGGTGATTTTGGAGGAACCCTGTCCCGAATCAGTCGAGGCTGCTGCCGCTGTTGCTGCTGCCATCTTCCCTTAGGAAAAGTGTCTATAACTCCGGCGCGAACTTGGGGGTGAGGAGGGAGGAGTGGGGGGGGGGGGGAGGAGAGAGAGAGAATAAATCCCAACTCTTCAGAGCGCAGGCAGCATCTTCATCCACATGCGTGTGAATGTGGCGCTGACTTACACAAGACAGTGCTGTGCCTGCTGAGCTCTTTAACCCCACCCTGCTTCGCTCCTGCGTCTTTCTCTCTCTCTCTCTCTCTCCTCTCCTCTCTCTCTCTCTCTCTCTCTCACTCCTTTTTCTTTTTCTCTTTGGATATATCAAACGTAAAATTCAAATGAAGATTCATGTCACATTTTTTTTCCCCTGATTTTCAACGAATTTTGAAAAAAAAATGTATATATATATATATATATATATATATATATATATATATATATATATATATATATATATATATATATATACATTTTTTTTCAATAAAAAAAACAGCAGTTATAATATATATATTATAATAAATATTAATTATATATATATATATACATATCATGCTTGATTTTCTGGAATTGTACCTTTTCTTACAAGGTTTGCTATGAAATAATCGCTGTTTAAAGTGTACAGACTGTAGAAAGACTGCATCACAGTTTGGTGATATAAAAAAAAAAAATGAGACCATAATCAAAACTTTTCCATTTATGGTTTGACATTTTGGTAACACTTTATTTGAAGGGGTGTGCATAAGACTGACATGACACTGTCATAAACATGACATAACATCTGCCCCAAACATAAAGAAATCTTTATGAATGTTTATGACACTTGTCATGAAGTGTCATTCGGTAAATAACGAGACTTTTAATGCAAAGTTGCTCTAAAAGTTGCATTGAAACTCCATTAAAAATGCCAACTTTGTATGATTTTGTAAATTATGATAATTTAATGTAAAGTTGGCATTTTTAATGCAACTTTTAGAGAAACTGCATTAAAAGTCTCACCTCATGACACCTCATGACAACAGTCATTAGCATTCATAAAGACTTTTTTATGTTTATGACAGATGTTATGTCACGTTTATGACAGTGTCATGTCAGTTTTATGTAGACACCTTCAAATAAAGTGTTACCGACATTTGCAATCCAACTGAAAAAAAAATACAAACAAATTCTATAAATGAAATAAGATATAATTTCACATGGTGCAGCAATTTCAGATTCAAATATTCTCTGAACACTTTCCACAAGGTTAAGAGCTTACAATCTGTTTTCCCTCAGTGCCTGTTTCCTGCTGTTGAACACCTGCTTTCCATCTGCTCCTCTACTTACCTGCGTAGCGTCAAGTAATTATGTTCCCAGTATTATTATACTCAGTAATGTCAGACTCAGTTCCTTTTATTGTCTTCACTCAGGTTTCCTGTCAATTCCATTCACTAGATGAACTTTTTCACCCTTTCTAGCATTTAGGTCCTCTGCAAACACTCAATATGACAACAGAGTGTACTTATGTTTCTTTTTTGGTTGTTTTCTTTTTTCATAATTACATTTGTCAGACTTTACACTGGTGTTGGGCCTGGCTCATCTGTTTATAATTTAGCTGCAAAACCATTTGGAAATAAGTTTTTACAGCCTTATAATTACAATCAGTCACACTCATGCAAAAAAATAAAAACTAGTATAAAAGCATTACTATTCATCTAATGTGGGTGCACATTTTACCTTTTCCTAGAGTGGAAATGGCAAGTCCTTGAATCATCAACTTTTCCGCTCCACATGTTCCTCTTTTAGCTCTTTGCTCCTGATTCTTCAGAATTATCCTGCTTCCTGTGTTAAACTGTGTGATTCAGCAAGTAACATTTCTACAAAAACAGCAAAAATGTTGTTCACTTTACAAGAGAACAATGACAGTCATCAGTAGATCTCAAACCTAGTTGCAAATGTTTTTGAGCATAACTAAGAAACACAAGACAAGGCTCTCACTGTAAAAACCGGTTCTTGTTGAGCTTTCAGATACTTTCCAATGGTTCAAATCCTCATCTGCTTCAGCCTCATCAACAACTTCATCACCCTCAAATTAAGCAGCATAATTAAAATAAGTTAATGTATTGCTAAAACATTTTAACAAATTACTCTCTGAATAATTAGTTGTAATACTTCCAATATATTTTTTTATTTTTGTGAGGGGTTATTATGCTGCGCTAGAATGACTGCCAATGATGTAAAAGTGTAATAGATTTTTTTTTTTCATACTAGTGTTGAATGAAGACAAGCTTGGTTCCAGCTGTTCAACAGACTCTGGAGAAGTTTGCAGCCGAGTGTTAATCTTTTGGTATAATAGTCAGACCTTCAATGTTTGAATAAACCATTAAACATCTCCTGTCTCTTTTGTAGCAGTCTGTCACAAAGACCATTGCTATTGTTTCTATTTTTTTGTGTGCATGATTTGTGTTTTTGTATCGAGATGACTGAGAGCTTCATGCTGAAAACTGAAGCATATACACAGCAGAGAATAAAATGAAGAACGTAGTTCATGTCTTTGTTGGGTCTTCTCTTGTTGACAGTTCTGTCTTTCCTTTGCGTCTTAAGAATTCACACTTCTTTATTTCCAGGCTTTCTAATTTTTCAGGGACATTGATTGAAAAGGAAACTAGAAGTCTCCAAGAATCAGATTAAGACCACCTTCAATGAGTGCTAAAAAAACAAAATTTAACTCCTCGAAACCAAAGCATAAAGAAATTAGGGTTGATTTTTAACAGTCCTGCACACTTCACACCAGTGTGTGTTAGTGCCAACTGCTGAAGTCTCTAATCAAAAGGTGTCTGGTAAATTCAGAGGAAAAGGCTGTTTTTTTATGAAAAAGGAAAACTGATCATAGTTTTTAAATTATAAAAGCAGATTTGATTGTCACGCTAGAGAGGATTAATTTTACTGATAAAAAAAAGAAAGAAAAGAAAATACAGCTAGAAATTGCACCAGCAGGTGTAACCGGCACAATAAAAGATCCACGATGGAAGACACACTGCTTGATTGAAATTTTTGTTGTTTTATGCCAAACATTCATCTTTGTCTATGGGAAGTTATTGTTGTTATAAAGGCTCCGAGTGTTGTTTTTGTCCTATTTCACTTTTAATATTTTTTCTTTATCAAAGGGCTTTTGAGGCTGTTCTAAATACTGATTAAACAAAACAGTTCATTCATTTCTCTCTCAATGGGAAAACGTATGTTGTTTCTGCAGAAAACAGATGAACCAAAACCGATAAAAAAGTAATTACATGTTACTTACGTACATTTTTACAGAGCAATACAATTAATACGACCATGAAAGAAATTCAATAGAAACATTAATAGCTTGTCTGAAAGGTCTTCAAGTGCTCTATCAAACCAAAAACAGAGCATAGGAGAAAGCGAGGATGTTCCACAGACATAATAATAACCCAAATAGAATTGCTTGAGGTCAATTTGCAGAGCAGTAAACAGAAAAAGGTCAAGTCCACCTATTAAGTGGACAATACTGAACCAGTCGGTGGCATTGCAACTGTATAGCTGCATACATTTGTTTTCCTTTTTTTGTAAATTGTTTCAATTGTATATGCTTCTAAACATGTTAATGCAAAGCTCCTCATGACTCACTTCTTCCTCTTACCTGTTTTTCTGCTCTTTTCCAAAGGACTTCCAGTGCTTAACAAAGCCCACCAAGGCCAAGACCAAGGATAATAATGTGACAAATGGGGGGAAACAAACACCGATCAGTCTTCTTTCATACTCACTCATTAATCCATGAAGCTTTGCTGTAAGCTCAAAAAGATTCAAAAAAGCTTATTTTTCATCATGTGTGGTCAGATGAGAGACACACTGAGTCATGAGGCTTAAAAGACTCTGACAGTTTTCTCCTTGCTTACAAGTTTCATACAGTCAAGCATGTTGATGGAAAAAGGAGGCTTTGAACATGTTTTTCAATCAGTAAACTAAGAAAAATATATATTATATATATATATAAATTATTTCGTCAAACTTTATTGAATGGAAGGGTTCATAATACAAAAAGATAAAACAACACCAAAGGAGAAATAAAAGGGATAATTCAGTTAATTGGTTCTAACATCATATTGTTCACTGAGTCACAAACGATGGCATTAGCGATTCCACAAGAAGCTATATCACGACATAGACAATCTAAGCATTCATCTATACAGAATGTGGTGGGATGGTGTTTCACCCTCCCCCCACTCTGTGCATCGGGCACCGTTGATTGGTGGGCGGAGCGAACAGCTTTATAGGTGGGTGTTTCTCCCACTGTTGCTGCGGTCGCGGCTACATGTCGGCCTGTGGGTTTGGTTGACTCGTCGGCGATCGTAAGTGGCAGTTTTTCCATCCGTGGCCGAGATCATGGTTGGTTTTTGGGTGACACCTGTCGTGCGTTTTCTACAGCGTTACTATGATGGCGTTGCCGGCTGCAGCTGGGGTTTGCTGTGGCGGGCGGCTACAATCTGGTCCTCACCTGCTGACCCGCTTCCTCCCGGATTAGGCTGTGTCTCCACCCCTGGGTAGGTTACCTGCCATTTAGCTTCTGATTTCTTTTATTTGTATTGATGGGTTTTCTGTTTTCCATCCATCCATCCATCCATTTTCTTCCGCTTATCCGGGGTCGGGTCGCGGGGGCAGCAGCTTCAGAAGGGAGGCCCAGACTTCCCTCTCCCCAGCCACGTCTTCCAGCTCCTCCGGGGAACCCCAAGGCGTTCCCAGGCCAACCGAGAGACATAGTCCCTCCAGCATGTCCTGGGTCTTCCTCGGGGCCTCCTCCCGGTGGGACGTGCCCGGAACACCTCACCAGGGAGGCGTCTAGGAGGCATCCTGACCAGATGCCCGAGCCTCAACTGGCTCCTCTCGACGTGGAAGAGCAGCTGCTCTACTTTGAGTCCCTCCCGGATGACCAAGCTTCTCACCCTATCTCTAGCCCGGCCACCCTGCGGAGGAAACCCATTTCGGCCGCTTGTATCCGTGATCTCGTTCTTTCGGTCATGACCCAAAGCTCATGACCATAGATGAGGGTGGGAACGTAGATCGACCGGTAAATCGAGAGCTTCGCCTTTTGACTCAGCTCTCTCTTCACCACGACGGACCGGTACAGCGCCCGCTTCACGGCAGACGCCGCCCCAATCCGCCTGTCGATCTCCCGCTCCCTTCTTCCCTCATTCGTGAACAAGATCCCCAGATACTTAAACTCCTCCACTTGAGGCAGGACGACCCCCCTGACCCGGAGAAGGCACTCTACCCTTTTCCGGCTCAAAACCATGGACTCGGATTTGGAGGCACTGAGCCTCATCCCGGCCGCTTCACACTCGGCCGCGAACCGTTTCAGCGAGAGCCGCAGATCACGATCTGATGAAGCCATCAGGACCACATCATCCGCAAAAAGCAGAGATGCGATCCTAAGGCCACCAAAACGGATCCCCTCAACACCTCGGCTGCGCCTAGAAATTCTGTCCATGAAAGTAATGAACAGAATCGGTGACAAAGGGCAGCCTTGGCGGAGTCCAACTCTCACCGGAAACGAGCCCGACTTACTGCCGGCAATGCGGACCAGACTCTGACACCGGTCATACAGGGACCTGACAGCCCGTATCAAAGGGCCCGGTACCCCATACTCCCGGAGAACCCCCCACAGGACCCCCGAGGGACACGGTCGAACGCCTTCTCCAAGTCCACAAAACACATGTAGACTGGTTGGGTGAACTCCCATGCACCCTCCAGGACCTGCTGAGGGTGTAGAGCTGGTCCAGTGATCCACGACCAGGACGAAAACCACACTGCTCTTCCTGAATCCGAGGTTCGACTATCCGACGGACCCTCCTCTCCAGGACCCCTGAATAGACCTTTCCAGGGAGGCTTAAGAGTGTGACCCCTCTGTAATTGGAGCACACCCTCCGGTCCCCCTTTTTAAATAGGGGGACCACCACCCCGGTCTGCCAATCCGGAGAAACTGCCCCCGATGTCCATGCGATATTGCAGAGTCGCGTGAGCCAACACAACCCTACAACATCCAGAGCCTTGAGGAACTCCGGGCGGATCTCATCCACCCCTGGGGCCCTGAAGCCACCAAGGATCTTTTTAACCACCTCAGCGACTTCGTCCCCAGAGATTAGAGAGCCCGACCCAGAGTCCACAGGTTCAGCTTCCTCAACAGAAGGCATGCTGGTGGGATTGAGGAGGTCTTCGAAGTATTCTGCCCACCGACCCACAACATCCCGAGTCGAGGTCAGCAGCACACCATCTCCACTATAAACAGTGTTGGTGCTGCACTGCTTCCTCCTCCTGAGACGCCCGATGGCGGACCAGAATCGCCTCGAAGCCGTACGGAAGTCTTTCTCCATGGCCTCTCCAGACTCCTCCCACGCCCGAGTTTTGGCCTCAGCGACCACCCAAGCCGCATGCCGCTTCGCCCGCCGGTACCCATCAGCTGCTTCTGGAGTCCCACAGGCCAAAAAGAGCCAAAAAGGTTTTCTGTTTTAGGCAACTGATTGTTTGGAGCTGCAGCGCTTTGGACACTCTGCTGTTTTGTCTTTTCATTGTTTGTTCGGGCCGCTCTCCGTTGGATCCGTTGCGGATTGAGCAGGCTGTGTGGGCGGGGCGTTACTCCTCCGGCCCAATAGAAAGGCACCTGGAGACGACTTGTTCCATTGTTCAAAGTATTTTCTTTTACCGTTTATTGAGTTATTCTTTTGTTTTCTTTTTGATTGCTTTGTTCATTTCTTTTTGCGTTGCATGAACTTTTCCTTGACTCATTTCTTTGCATTTGCATGATTTGTTTAGTTTTATATCTTTTTGTAACAATCCCATCCTTGTTTGTCCTTTCTTCCTTGTGTGTTCCTTTTGGTTCCAGGGACTGAGTGGTGGGCCTGAAGCCTTGGATTTTAAAAGAATTGTTTTAGATGATTGTTTAATAAAGTATTGTACACTGTTAAATCCGTGTTCTGGTGCATCTTGTTGCTTTTTTAAAAATATCTCCACCTGCTGGTCACAATAAGGATACTCAGCCTCTGGAAAGCAGCGTTGCCAACATTGTATACCACAACGTTTCTACATGCTGCTTCTTATAACTCATTAAGACAGAAAGAGCAAAGTGTTTAATTTATGAAGGAAGGCGTTGTGTATTTAAGACCTAATCTTTCACACTTCGTAAAGTTCAGGCATTCTGTTGTGACATTAAATTATGTGAGATGAGATCACAGCTTCATGTTACTGTTTGGTAACCAGGCTACAAGACTGCTCTATTAATATCTTGAAGATTATTCACAGGATTTGGGGAAAACAATGAATGGACAAACAACCTGCAAATCACTGGAAAGTAGCATTTATTTGATGTTTCACCACCTTTAATCTCGTTCCTGACTGACACTCCTTTAAGTTTAAAGGGTTAAGCCTTCTTTTGTTGAAGTCTTTCAGCATGCTATATTCATCCTCAGTTTTGTGATAACATTTCTCTATCCAATTTTATTCTGCAGTCCTGCTGGGCCCTTGCACACCTTGCGTGCGCTACTGGTGAATGCTTTTTGATCCACTAAGTTAAAAATTGATATGTGGTATTGTGGGCTGAAAAGTAAAAATTTGGTTTCATCAGAACAAGAGAAAAAGCTTCTGTCTTGCAACCCAACTTTTATTCTCAAGACATATTTAGAGTTTAGGGGATTAGAGTTTAAACAGTGTAAAGGTTTCTGTTTTCGCGATCTTGTGAATATTCTTAATAGACCTCATATGATTCATCCAACGTATTTTCCTTACTTACTTTTATTGCATGTCTTGTTTCTCGAGTTACAGATGAGGTTTTCTTTTGTCAGGACTGCACATACAAAACCATAATTATCACATTCAGAAATGTGTTTCAAGATATTTTTTTAATGTTTTACAAATCTCCTCCTTGGGCTGCCACCTTATCGTGGTGGAGGGGTTTGTGTGTCCCAATGATCCTGGGAGCTATGCTGTCTGGGGCTTTATGCCCCTGGTAGGGTCACCCAAGGCAGACAGGTCCTAGGTGAGGAACCGGACAAAGCGCAGCCTGAAGACCCCTTTATGATGGACACAAACTTTGAATTTGGCGTTCCCTCGCCCGGACGCGGGTCACCGGGGTCCCACTCTGGAGCCAGGCCTGGGGGTGGGGCAGAGATGCGATCCTAAGGCCACCAAAATGGATCCCCTCAATACCTCGGCTGCGCCTAGAAATTCTGTCCATGAAAGTAATGAACAGAATCGGTGACAAAGGGCAGCCTTGGCGGAGTCCAACTCTCACCGGAAACGAGCCCGACTTACTGCCGGCAATGCGGACCAGACTCTGACACCGGTCATACAGGGACCTGACAGCCCGTATCAAAGGGCCCGGTACCCCATACTCCCGAAGAACCCCCACAAGGCCCCCCGAGGGACACGGTCGAACGCCTTCTCCAAGTCCACAAAACACATGTAGACTGGTTGGGTGAACTCCCATGCACCCTCCAGGACCCTGCTGAGGGTGTAGAGCTGGTCCAGTGTTCCACGACCAGGACGAAAACCACACTGCTCTTCCTGAATCCGAGGTTCGACTATCCGATGGACCCTCCTCTCCAGGACCCCTGAATAGACCTTTCCAGGGAGGCTTAAGAGTGTGACCCCTCTGTAATTGGAGCACACCCTCCGGTCCCCCTTTTTAAATAGGGGGACCACCACCCCGGTCTGCCAATCCAGAGGAACTGCCCCCGATGTCCATGCGATATTGCAGAGTCGCGTGAGCCAACACAACCCTACAACATCCAGAGCCTTAAGGAACTCCGGGTGGATCTCATCCACCCCCGGGGCCCTGCCACCGAGTAGTTTTTTGACCACCTCGGCGACTTCGTCCCCAGAGATTGGAGAGCCCAACCCAGAGTCCACAGGCTCAGCTTCTTCAACAGAAGGCATGTTGGTGGGATTGAGGAGGTCTTCGAAATATTCCGCCCACCGACCCACAACATCCCGAGTCGAGGTCAGCAGCACACCATCCCCACTATAAACAGTGTTGGTGCTGCACTGCTTCCCCCTCCTGAGACGCCGGATGGCGGACCAGAATCGCCTCGAAGCCGTACGGAAGTCTTTCTCCATGGCCTCTCCAAACTCCTCCCACGCCCGAGTTTTGGCCTCAGCGACCACCCGAGCCGCATGCTGCTTCACCCGCCGGTACCCATCAGCTGCTTCTGGAGTCCCACAGGCCAAAAAGACCCCATAGGACTCCTTCTTCAGCTTGACAGCATCCCTCACCGAAGGTGTCCACCAAAGGGTTCGGGGTTGCCGCCGCGACAGGCACCAACGACCTTGCGGCCACAGCTCCGATAAGCTGCCTCGGCCATGGAGGCACGGAACATGGTCCACTCAGACTCAATGTCCCCCACCTCCCCCGGAACGTGTTCAAAGTTCTGCCGGAGGTGGGTGTTGAAGCTCCGTCTCACAGGGGACTCCGCCAGACGTTCCCAGCAGACTCTCACTACACGTTAGGGCCTGCCAGGTCTGACCGGCTTCCTCCCCCACCACCGGAGCCAACTCACCACCAGGTAGTGGTCAGTGGACAGCTCCGCCCCTCTCTTCACCCGAGTGTCCAAGACATACGGCCGCAGATCCGATGAAACGACGACAAAATCGATCATCGAACTGCGGCCTAGGGTGTCCTGGTGCCAAGTGCACGTATGGACACCCTTATGCTTGAACATGGTGTTCGTGATGGACAGACCGTGACGAGCACAGAAGTCCAACAAAAGAACACCACTCGAGTTCAGATCAGGGGGGCCGTTCCTCCCAACCATGCCCCTCCAGGTCTCACTGTCATTGCCCACGTGAGCGTTGAAGTCCCCCAGCAGAACAAGGGAGTCCCCAGGAGGGGCACTCTCCAGTACCCCCTCTAAGGACTCCAAGAAGGGTGGGTAATCTGAACTGCTGTTCGGCCCGTAAGCACAGACAACAGTCAGAACCCGTCCCCCCCACCCGTAGGCGGAGGGAGGCTACCCTCTCGTTCACCGGGGTAAACCCCAACGTGCAGGCGCCAAGATGGGGGGCAACAAGTATGCCCACTCCTGCCCGGCGCCTCTCGCCGTGGGCAACTCCAGAGAGGAAGTACGTCCAGCCCCTCTCAAGGAGACTGGTTCCGGAACCAGAGCCATGCGTCGAGGTGAGGCCGACTATTTCTAGCCGAAACCTCTCAGCCTCGCACACTAGCTCCGGCTCCTTCCCCACCAGAGAGGTGACGTTCCACGTCCCAAGAGCCAGCTTCTGCAGCCGGGGATCAGACCGCCAGGGTCCCCTCCCTCGACCGCCGCCCGTAACACACAGCACCCGACCCCTTTGGCCCCTCCGACAGTGTTTAGATTTTAAGAAAAATTCATCTAATGTGATTCCTATAAATTCACTTAAAATGAAAAATAAAAGTTGAATAATTTAAACCCATGAGGACAATTTTACAGCAAATCCCAGATTGCCCAGACAGATGATCCCTCAGGGGATTTTAATGTTTTAGCAGCCTAACACAGGAATAGATGCTGGTGTCAACACTGCAGGTCAGCTGGTGAAAAGAGCGACAGCATGATTTATGAACTGAAACGGGCTTTAATTATCTAATAATAATAAGCAGCAGTTTTAGTATGGTTCACTTGTCAAAGTTATCATAATAGATTTTCTTTGGTCTATGGTCTGGAGCATCATAAATAGCAACACATGCTGGTGGAATGTACAGTTGAATCAAAGTAAAATACAAACTTCACAAGGGATACGGTTAACTTTCAAAAAGGGCAGATGTCAAGGTTTGTCATCTTGATGTAAAACGTACACATTTATTTTTAGTTTCATCCTCTCCTCACTCTTCAGCCAACATCTGTGACTCATCACCTCCATCTCGTCATTCTGACTATTAGATTCCTCATTGAGTCTGTGGTCTATTTCTGAGGGACAGGCATAGAAAATAAATTAAAATTATATATATATATATATATATATATAATATATATATATATAAATTTTTTTTTTCAAAGAAACTGTGTGTCAGGATCCTAGGGTGTTTAATAGTTTCTCCTCCATTTTCTGCTGATTTTTTCCTTGTCTGGACGAAACCCTGTGGGCTGGATACTCAGATGTTCACCAGTCATCTCAACTAATCCAACCGTAAATATGAACTTGCTGAATTAGGAATGTACATACATTTAAATGAAGAAGAGATATTGATGGATCTCGTTTTATGAGTGCATTCTCCTTGAACTTCTTGGTGCTGCTTCATAAGTTAAATTGATTCTTTCCAACAACATAAGTAGATAGAATTTGGCCAATGCATTTGAACTGAAAGAACCTGACAGAGTTTACTCCACAAGTGTGATTATGGTATACTCAGTAGTGTGCGCTACAAGAAAGCATGATCTTTATTTTTCTTCCTATCATCTGTTTGCGTGGGTGTCAGCCATCCGCCCGCTAATGGCCATCTCCAGAGCAACAGGCTTTGTTTGACGCTCAGCTAAAACTTTTAAATTGGTGTTTGTTGGCTAAATGAAAGAGGACTCCTGTGACATCTACAAAGACTAAAAATTATATCAGTTAAAACAATTTTTAAATGAAAATCGACTTAGATTATAAATCCAGATGTTTTTCTACCTCATTTGCTAGAAATGAGGGTACCATAGTGTTTCCCTTTCTCACCTTTACCTTGTGGTAAACTTTTCAGTCATTTGCAAAAAAGAAAAATGGAAAGCATATATTTTGTATAATGAGTAATTGGAAATACTTCTGTGAAATTTTATTCTTGATTGAGTCAGTGTATTAAAATAAATGTTACACATAACATGAATATAACCTCTCAATATGCCATATATGATCATATATATGTTATATGAGTTAAATTGCTTTCTGTGTGAGAGAGGTTATGGCATTATCATGATTTGGTATTTTTGTTAAGGACCTGGAACAGGCGGCATGCAGGCAATAAGTCAACCAAACACAAACCTTACAGCAATGAAGACAATGTGTAATGGAATTTAAAGTGAAAGACTCTGGAAGCACAAAAAAACTGACAAAGAGTGAATGAAGCCACACACCTTTGAGTACTGGACCGGGGGATTGCTGGATGTGAGTCTGTCCAGCAGATGAGGAACAGCTGAAGTAAAACAAGGAGCTGTTGTAATGGCTGAATGACAAAATACAAAATTGTGGACAATTGTCCTCAAAAAACAAGCTGCAATCTTACAGAAACGTAAACGGGTTCAGAATAAATGATTGAAAATCCACACGCAGCATGCAGCTACTGAGACAGCAAAACAAATATCCCAATGAGACACAGGTGTCAAACTCCAGTCCTCTAGGGTTGACGTCTTGCAGCTTTTAGATGTCTTTCTGCTGCGACAGCACATCTGTATCATATAATATGGTTATAAGATGCTATGGAACTTGGCTGCATGCTGAGGAAGTGATTCACCAATTTGAATCAAGTCTGTTGAATGAGTGACACATCTGAACATTGCAGCCCCTCGAGGGCCTGTGTTTGACACCTCTGCAATAAGATGACTGAGACCAAAGCAAGGCCAAAGATTGTGAAAGTGAGAAATAAATACTGCATATTGGAGTCTGTAAATGTCAAACAGAATCTACTGGCTTAATGAAGTTGGATATTGTTTTTGATCTTCTTCTGAAAGGTGGAGGATTTACAAATAAGCTGCTATCTTCGCAAGGCAAAAAATAGAAATGTGAAAAAAAAATAGAGAAAAGCTAAAGTTACCCCCTCACCTTCACCCCACCCAAACTAATCAGGAATTACCAAACAGTGCAGTTGGTAGTGGAGGAATCAGACAAAAGACTGGAAAAATGTCTCTAGTTCCTTCAGGTAATATTGGATGAGGATGCCAGGCTTTTATGTGGCTAACATGGGAGGGAGGGGTTCTGTAAATGTTATCAGCTAAATCAATGCAGAACTACTGGAATGGATGTCGGCTGCACTTTCAAAAGACAAAAGTGATGTAAAGCGGAGAGGTTAAATTCTCCTGGTCAGGAGGAACTTGTTGCAGTTTGTGGTGAATTTGTATTGCATATTAACATCATAGGATACAGCGAGTGATCGTACCAAGAAGATACATTTAAGACAATATTTAGCATTTTGCACAATCACAAATCTCTCACAATTCAGACATGTTGGTGCATCTCATTAAACAGAATTTCAACTAAAGGTCATTTCTTTCTTTCATCAATTTAATTTATATCCTATACAAATGTATAATGCATGAGAAAGATTTTTCAAACAAACAGTGATAAGTATAAAGTTTTTTCATATAATAATGATCTTATGCAATCTAGTTTTCTAACCAACTGCATCAACAAATAACGCATCAAGCCAAACAGAAAAAAGGGAAAAATGAAAAGGCAAGGGAAAAACTGCTTAACTGTTTCACATTTTACATTTGCATTTTATACAAGACACAAGACAAACCAAAACTCATAATAGGAAGAACATTCCTTTTTTCCTTGATGACTGTGTTAGTGAGCTGGTCTCTTTGGATTTTTCTTTGAGTTTTTGTACTTGCGCTTGTTTTGTCTCCATGGAAGCAGATGGCTTGAAGAACAACAGACATACCACCACAGACAATAAAATACTAATTACTGTGATATATCTTCTTTTTTTGAGTGCAAATCTCAAGAGCAGAGCACTGAACAAAGAAAGATAAGCTATAGATTCAGTATGTTGACATATTTAAGTTAAAAATCTGAGTTTCCCCCAATTTGAAAATGGCCATGTTGAAAATAATTCATAATCTGAATTGTTACAGCAGTAATGTTTGGGATGAAATAAATAATGTAAAACAATAATATAACCCTTAAATGTTACCATCTTATCCATTCTTTTGAAAAAGGTTCAGTGAAGTCTGATCGGTTCAAAATGGTGGCCTGTGAATAATAATGTCTCGTCTCTAAAAGTTTAGTCACAATTTCTCTTCTAGTGTTTAGTTAGAAACTACCCAGTTTCTGGGCTGGAACAACCCTCAGACTGTTGATAACCTTCATTAAGGGAAAACATACTGTATGCAGACTTTCTTTTTAATAAAAACAAAAATGTTTATGAAAGGAGAAAAAGTAGCAAAAAGAAATAGCTTTTAAGATTAATTTTATTGTATCAATCATTAAATTTGCATATTTTTAAACTTTCATTTGAACTTTACAACAATAAAACAGAATGTAAATACAAATCCCCCTCTGGATTCTACTGCTTTTTAAAGCATAGAACTGCTATAAAGTTTATTAGTTTTTTTTTTAATCTGAGCCTATTTTCCTTGAAAGTCATTGATGGTAGAAAGCCTAAGTATAGGTTTATGCTGTGACTTAGTCTTCAGGACCTTATATAACATGTGGAGGCAGCAATTTGCAATCAATCGGCATAAGTTTTTGCTATTTCTGTTACATCACCTTGTAAAATTCCTTTACTCAAGCATTTTTATTTCTTTCGGTTTGAGGCCAAACTTCCAGCCGTAACTCAAAACTCTGGGGGAACTGCAGGAAAAAGGAGCAGCAGTTGAACTCATCAGACACCATTCACCTTCGAAAAGCAGTAATTTTAACATATATACACACTACCTAATGTAAATTTTGGTTTCAAAGGTTTTGTGTTAATTTGATTTGGAAATGTTTGCTTATTCGGCCTGAATTTGTTATTTTTAATTGATCACTTCATTTACTTTCAGACACATTCATTAGTTCATTTTTACCTTTGAAATACCAGAATTTGTCTCATTTAATGTCTGCAAATTAAATTTTGACACACAAAAACACAAGAGAGGTGATAAAAGTTGTGAGAGGAAGAAAGGAAAGTACAGTGATTTAATGAAATCCAGAGGAAAATTGTTGAAAGGAACAGGAGAGAAGAGAAAATTGGTTCATAACTTAGAATTGAGCATTCTGTCCTGAACAGAACATTATTTCTAACAGCAAAGCATCCGACTGGGAAACGTGATTGTGGGGGAAGATGAGACACTAGAACATGTTGTTTTGAACAATTCAACATGGTGAGAGAAATGAGTTGGTTCAGAATCTTAGTAATATTAAAATCAGATTGAATCCTGTTGATTTAGAGCAGAAAGATTCAAGAAGGCAATCAAGATATGTGTTATTTCTTAGGATGATGTAACAGGATCTAGCAGAGGCGGTCCTCGTCTATTTGGCGCCGACTACTTTCATCTGCCTTTAATGTAAGTATTGCTTCTATGCTTATTTAATCTCTGGCTGTGCCGCCTTTTATTCCTAATTTACTTACACTCATAGTTTAAACATTTTTTTGTACTGTCTTTCTCTGAAAGCAGAAATTGTGTCCTGTTTGTATAATAATACTTTATTCCATGTCAATGGGGTTCTGTTCTGTTAACTACACCCTCTGAGAATGTTAGCGAAATAACTATTTTGTATGTTTTAACTACAGGACCCAATGGCAGGCCCGTTTTCATGGTAAGAAATGTCACCTCACCATTATTTCTTCATCCACTTCTCAAGAACCAGGTCTTCAAAAAAGCGCCAGAGTCAGCGGCTTTCCTGTTTGCTTCAAATCTTCATGAAGCCTGTGGAAACAAAAACAAATGCATATGTGTTGGTTTCACACATGCAGTTCATTACTCTTGTAACGCTTCATTCTTATTTATTTTTTTCTTTATCTTGCAGCGATAGAAGTCTGGAGGAATGGACTCAGAAACCTTACTGCAAATGTCAGTCTATCTTTTCAACCCCTAAAAGCACAACAAAAACATATTTATAGTGAAAGTATGTGTTTGTAGGATGTGTGGAATACTTCTGAATACTGATTTGGCCACTTTTGTAGCTTTTACATTAAAATTCACATCAAAGAAAAAAAATTTTTTTCTTTGGCATATGGAAATATCCACCTACTCACCTAAAAATCTTTGAAGACACCCTGCGGCTTAAAGAAAAATAACATGAGCAGTGCCTTCCGTTATTCAACCTGACAGCAGATGAAAAGGTAAAATTGGAGTGATCTTAAGCACAACCCAAAACAGGCTCAGCAGAAGGAAAGAAAAATGCATACAGAACAAGTTGAAACTGGAACTGTATATTTAGGTGTTCATGAGTGGCATGAACTGTTCAGAGAATTTTGAACTCGACTACCTTGACACATTTGAACAATGAGAGCCTTCCCTGTCCTCCAAAAAATGGCAATTTAGGTGTGAGTACTCTGCAAAACTGTGAAACTTTGAGCACAATCTTTAGCTTCTTTGTGTGGAAAAGAGATGCGGTATTTCCCCACTACTGATCACTTTGAGGTTTCTTATGTAACTTGGTACTGCTGCAGGCAGAGAGTTGGAGTCCTGCTGAGTGTTTTTAGGTACAACACAGATGATCAGAGGAATGAGAGAGCAGTTTCATCTTTGCCCTTTAACCAACTTTCTGAAAAGTGGAGCTATAATAAAATTACTGTGGTTGTCTTTGGTCGGGATGAGAGACAGTTTTGTCCGTTGTGTTTATTGGGAATCAGGATTTTATTGAGAGGAACGCCGTTACTGTAGTTCATTCTATCAAAATGAAACATTACTGATTTCTGAGAACTAAAATGGAGAAATATCTGAAAGTGATTAATAATTGATTCATTAATTAAATATTAAATTGGCCAATTTAAAGTACAGTTGAAGTAAACAAAGAAAACATGAGATAATTATACAACCGTAATTAAGAAAGTATGCAAATGTTTAATGACCTTATATGTGAAAATATATATGAATGACTTAGAAACATTGTGTTGGGACTGTTGGGTCTGGATCTTGAGGGGACTGAACTTAGAAGTAGTTCTTGGTAATGAACGTCTGGAGTACAATGGACTGATAACATATTTATGAAGTATGGAAATCCTCACAAAGCCCAGAGTGTGCTTGTTTGCTGTTTAACATGATGTAATTGCTAACTAAATAAGAAGACGTTCAAAACGTATTCCAGCACCAATCCGACGACAAACACGTCCACCGAAAGGCTCAATATTCAGCTGAAACCTGAAGAATCATTCCTCCATCCATCACTTCCTTTCCAACACAAATCACTTTATTAGCAGAAGAAGTGTCCTCAACCACTCCGTAATCAAAAATTTATGGTGAATCACAACTCAACCGATCCTTCATCTCTTTATGTCTAAAGTAGACTTTTAGAAGAGTATATAGGTTAATACTTCTACAACTATATATATATATATTTGCTAGAAGAAAGTAGATCAAAAGTAAAGCTCAGATGCCCCAGATGCAAGGTTTGCAAAGGTTTAAGCATCTATGCATCACTTTACACCCTGTAGCACAGCTCTGTCTGTCACCAATCACTTTGAGAAACTCCTTGATCTATGTGGTTTGCAGACTAATGCGGTTATATCTGCTTTTATGTTATCAGATCCTGCAGGCCGACTCTGAGTCTGCAATGCAGCAGTAACTTTTACTTCCAGGACAAAGAGGTAAAGTTATCACTCTGCTTTATCACATACCTAAATAAGGTATGTGCTGATCCAGCCTAAAAATCCAGTATATATTGATATCTCTTGAGGATTTTATGTGGGTTTCTGGGATGAACTAACACAAAGTAACACATGGAGCTTCAAAATAGCTGGTTTTAAAGCTCATATATTAACATGATTCGTTTAATTGTTCACACCAAACAAATCAACTGGGCATCAATGAACAACCAGGTAATTAACAACATGTTTAGGAGGATTTTATGTATGAATATTTTCAGCTCTGGAGAATCTTTTCCTTCCCTTTTTTAGCCTCTGGGGGAGTTTTTTTTAATGCACCCATCCTTCATTCCTTTGACATCTGTGTCTTTATATGAGGCGACAGCTCTCTCCATAATGTAATGCATCTTATTTTAACCAAGGCTTTTGCCTTCAGGCATGAATTTGTTATGGATCAGTAGGGGGTATCTGCAAGTTATTAAAATTCCACCACTGGCTCCATTTTGACCCACTGCTCTTTCTCAGTAAATTTGCCCTCAATGATTAGTTCTTTGTGACTCTTTTAAACTTGATACAGAACAGTTTCATGCTACTGCAGACTCATTTAGCCTTTAAAGCAGGTACTGACACTGAGAGTAAGGGTAAATAATTATATCTGTGTGTTTTATAAAATTATTGCAGCATAGCTTTTTTTTGTAACTCTTAGAAGTTTCAAATATTCAAACACAATTTTAATATCAGACAAAGGTTTTCAATTGTATTTCAGCCCAAACCAACCTGACTATGTGAAAAGTAACACTTTGAATATAATGACTAGTTGTGTCCCCATTGGCACCAACAATTGCCAATAACAGCACAAGAGCCCTCCAGGTTACATCTTGAGCTGTAGTGTATTTTGGGCTATATTGGATGCAAACATTATTTCAACATCTGAAACGACCCTCTTTTATTTGTGGAGCTAACGAAACAAAGAAAAAGAAAGAAACAGGAGTATTCTGACTGAAACAAAGCACTGCATGCTTGTCACATTTTTACATTCAATACATTCACGTTTTTTTTCTAAATTGAACGAGCGCTGCTTTGTCTGGTGTTTTATTGGTTTCTTTGAATTTAAATCGATGTTTGTTTTTGCAGAAAGAATTGGTGGCACCGGAGTGCTTGAAGTCCATGCAGGAGATTATGATCAATTCTACAGTCCAACTGAAGGAGAATACATACATTATTACTATGCTATTATCAAAACTTGGTATTGGTTCTGTAAACACATGAATCACCTTTTCACTGCAATTGCAATGCCATTTAGAGAAGAATAGCTGCAGTCAGAAGTTCACATAGAGACACCATAGCTATGATTGAAAAATTAAGTTTAGAGTTTTAAGGTTACATTTGAACATTTCTTGTTCTGTTTCTGAACAAACAACTTTCTTGATTTTTTTTTTTTTAAAGAAGAGTTGTGTGCATAAAAATAAATTTATTCTGTTCTAATGACTACCAGCCAGCCTTGATGTTTATTTTGGATAATTATGTTGGAAAAATCCATTTCTGCTAAACCATCAGATCCAGTCAAGCTAAGATTAAAGGGAGAAAGAAAGAAAGAAAGAAAGAAAGGATGCCCTGTGCAACAATCAGCACATTCAAGTTCTTGACTTTCCCTCTCACTTTGGAGGTGGGTGGAAAGCTCAAGGAGAAGGACCACCTCCAAATCCTTGAACTTCACCTCAAATCAGCAGCTGAGCTTGGATCGGAGTGAGTGTCGCACCTTGACTGCGATTCTAAGCACATGTGAATACGGGTCTGGAAATGGATACATCAGCGGGATGTTAAGCTCTGGGAATTGTTCCAAGTGGAACTTTATTAAAAGTCTATGTCATTAGTCTTCTGTGCAATTGTTTAGTTTTCTGCCTGAATTTGACTGTGTACAGAAGGTCTCCCTTTTGCTGGTGCTTGCATGAGATTTGGTACCGTCTTACTGAGTTATGATGTCTGCAATGTATCACTTAGGGGCACTTAACCAAATATGTGAGAGAAGTTGTAAATTGATTCTGTATTAATTTGAGAAAATCCTCCATAAGTTGAAACTGCTGCATAAATCTATAAAGGCTGCGGTATAATCATTCAATATCAAGAAAAAAGACTTCATAAAAGGCTTTTAAAGCCCCAAATAATGAGGGTATTCAAACTTCTGACTGAAAAAAATATACACTCAAAATTCCTATGTAATTCATATAGAAACCAATATAATCAGGGAGATTTAAGTTAGCTCTGTTTTGTAGTTAACGTAAATCTTTAGATATATATTTTTAGTGTTCCTGGGGACATCGGATCAGGATTAAAAAGTAGTAAATAAATACAAACTTAGCTTTGTTGTAACGCTGATACACCTGAATTCTAAAGCAGTTTTAGAATTCAGGTAAAATCTCCACTTTTGCTCAACATGAAACAATAAAAAAACATCCAAAAACTGTGCAGATGTGAGTTAGAAAAAAAAGGATCCTTTTATATTTTCTACTCCTTTCCCAGTTTTTAAGTCCAAAGGTTTCTTTATTTATTCCTGCATGCTCTTATTTGTTTATTTGTTGCCCTGCCAGTTCATTGCTCTGGGTTTTATGTTCTGCACAACTTGTTATTTCTCTGTTAGACTTCCTTTTTGTTCCACAAATAACTAACAATGTTCTGCAATAGTCTGTGCATCCGACTCCTTTTCAAAACTCAAGCGTGACAAAATCAGTGAAATCGTCTCCCAGGAAACATCAGGGCACCTCATGCTTCTTTCTGTTGACGGGCTTCATGGAGTTGCTGATTTCATTTTCCAGCAGAAATTGACTCACCCAAACTCATCTCAAAAGATGTCTACTTTAATGACCACTTTTGATTAGCTGGCAAACTGCCCTGACCTAAGACCCAGAGAAAATCTAAACTTTAACTGAATGTTTTAGCAGACTGCTGGACAAAAGCTCTACCTATATGTACTGGTTCACATGAACTACATTCTGAATTATTGTCTGCGGAACTGACACTAAGTTTGAATTTCTTTGTGTGAAACTGGAAAACCTAATTGGCTCTGAGTCGCGCAGTTCTACCAAGCCGACTGTTGATTGAAACCATGTCAGTAGCAGTAGTTACATTCCAACGTGGGTCATGAGTAAGTGAGTTCGCAGGCAACCTAAATGTCAGATCACTCAACCTTTTCACGGAGTGAAAGAAAATCAAGGGGAAAGGAAGTTCTTTGACATTTCTTTCCATTTTACAAAGGGAAACAATTTTCTCCTTCATAACACATAACTGCTTCTTGTTTCACTGAAAATGTATTGTCAAAAAGCAATGAGGTTAACCTCCCTTTTGTGAATTAACTAGAAACACATTGAGTCAGTCATTCGAGGTAAACCCAAATTTCCTCATTAAGTCTGTGAAAACTGAAAAAGATTAACCTGCAGTTTCTTGCACCAGTCACAAAAGGTCATGTCTAATAACATACCTTACATCTGCAGAACAACACCGGGACTCAATTAGAAAGCAATTCCCTGGTATTTTACAAGTTACCCATTGAGGAAATGCTTTAGAAAAGGAAAAGCAGCAAAACTGACTACAAACCGAAAGGACTCAATCGTAGTTTTTCCTGAATATTCTGCTAGCATGTTTTCAGAGTCTTGCTCTGAAAATACCTCCCCAAGATTTGAAGACCCATATGTGATTAAGTCTGTCATTAGCAGCTCATCTGGATAAACTTCTTGCTTTTTGGGGTTTGTCCAGTCTTTCAAATGTGCCAGTTAAAGCCCATTTGTTCAAGGTATTTGTGCCTTTTAAAGATTCACAACCTATTTTGTAAGCACACACAGAAAACACACACCAACTCCATGCAGTTTGGAATTAGGACTCTCTTGCTGCATGGAAACAGTACTAGCTGCTATACCACAAATCATTTTAATCTAATTTTGAGTTCATCATTTAAACAAGTAAGTGTTACAAACACAACTTAAAATTGTGAAACTGAAAAAGTTCAGATCTGCTCCATTCCATAAAAAAAGGCAAAGCCGTACTCTTTTTAGTGACTTTTTAGTGGAGGGCAGTGATCTAATTTGTTAAACTAAGAAACATTACACACATAAACAAGACATTTGTATTGAAAAGTACATCAAAATATAAGCGTAAATGAAAAATAACCAAAAAAAGAGGAAACACCTAACATATCTTGTCTGGTATGTTTCTTAAAACTAGGAGCTTTTAATGACTGGAATGTTAAGTCAAGTTAATTTCTCTCTTTTTAAAGGTGCAACTTGTACTGCTATTGTCAGTTGTATTGCCCATAAGTGCACAACATAAAAAGGAGCTGGTGAATCATGAGTGTTTTTAAGACAAAGTCCACAATACCTCTGAAGTTCTGAGTCATCATGCTCCATCCTGTTCCCATAAGAACACCACTGATTTTATTTTGGTGGTTTTAAAATGCCAGGAAGCTTGTTCATCTAGAGCAAATGAACACTTAAAAGCTTGGTGCAAACAAAAATTTGTCAGAAAATTTGAAAGCAAGATTTGTTTGTTTGTTTTCCACTGAACATTTTTTGAGACGTCATGCAGTCTTTTCTTTTTCTTTAATGTTACATGATTGATATATCAGACTTTGGCAATTGTGCAATTATCCCAACCAAATAAATGCACAGGAAACATTTAAACTGTAATTATGTCTGTTGGTCATTAAAATTATTTTTCATAGAAAGCTATATTTATTTTTTGTTTTGGGAGGATTATTCATTTTTGAGTCACTTAATAGAATCGCAATTTGCAACACGGAATCCCTTTTATTGCTCCAGACATGTCTAAGTAGAAGGCAAAAATAAAAGCATTTGTGCCATTCCTAACGCATCATTAATACATTTCCTTGATGATGCAATCCTAGTTTGAATTTAACGAGTCAGCAAGAGAAGTTTACGATGATTTACGCCAGGAATCCTTCTAGCACGTTCGTCTGCTGACTCTTGGCGATGAGACCAATGAAAAAAAAAAGGCTATTTTAATTTATTACCCAGGCTAAAAAGGTTGCATGTTTTAACTCTCAGACTAAAAAGGCCTTGAGACTGGTGTTTTATTCTTGATAAGAACATGATAGTGATAAGACAGTTTTGAAATATGTACTGTCAGAAGAAAAGGGAAAGTATCTCTCAGTTTGTGGTGCTTCAAAAATAGTGCTTAGTCATTATTAAGTGGAAGAAAACTATACATTTTACACACACACACACACACACCTACACACACACACACACACACACACACACACACACACACACACACACACACACACACACACGCACATCCCTTCACACACCTTCAAGTTTTTCATGTCTCTACATGTTCAATTTGACTGAGTCATTCAACAGAAATATGCCCGGACCTTAACCAGGAGGCTACGAACTGCGGTTCTGGAGTGGCAAATAGTTTTCTGCAACTTACACAATAGCTCTTTTTTTTTAGCTCTGGCTAAAATACACAAGATCCAAGAATAATAATTACAGGTTTTAGTGGTATTTCAAATGGTTGCATTTAATTCCACAATGTAATTAGACTAAAACTTAAACTATCAGTAATATATTAATTTTTACTACTAGGCTTCCTATCAACTTTGACCAACCTTTTATTACTGATGAACAGCAACTCGTGGCATGATGATGCCACCCCCGTGTTTCAATGTGGGCATAGTGTGTTCTGATTTTTTTTGGGGGGGGTTTTGTTTTTTTTTCTTACAGTATTGAAATGACACCATGAATGGACTTTTGCTTACAGATTAAGGGACTTCCTTAGGCAGTTATAAGTGTTGCATTTTAGTTAAGAACTAAACTAAAGAGGGTAGAATTCGAAATGTAAGCCAAATTTGAGAAAAAACACTTTGAAAGCTCTCTCCAGTTTTCTTCCATTCCACAATTATGCACCCCTATGAATTTTCAATGTTCGATCACAATTTAACAATAGTAGCAATTCTTCTGCTAGACACTGCATTGTACTGATCATTTCCTTACTGCTCTGTTTCAAGATATGAACATTAATTTGGCAACTTTTTCCACACATACCTCTTACCTAAATAAAAATTTAGACTAAATAAACATCCCCACTATGTTAACAGTCAGGAGAAGAGGAAACATGTTCCAGCACATAACCAAAATACAAGAGAGTTGCATCTGTGGGATGGAACACAACAAGCAAGTCCAGCAGATACAAAACACGGAAACAGAAAACAATTATCACTCGACATCGCAGCTATCCAACAGGCTGAGTAGCCGTTTGTATTTACAGCTAGTATGTGCACAGTTTGTCTGCACTACTTTTCTGAATTTATCGCATTCTTTTTCTTTAATTTGCTTTACTGCTTGCACTTATTTAATTAAGGCAATCATATCTTATTGTTTATGCAACTAGATAAAGAGATGAGCAGGTTCATGCTCATTATGGAATCTCTAGAAAATGAAAAATTTAATTAGAAACCCATTTTTTAAAAATATTTTTGTCCTCATTTCTAACACATGAATGATCTTTAAATCTCAATGGTTTGTACATACCAGTGTCTTAATATGTGGGTGGGTTTGGTTTATTTTAGACTGCCAGAGCATTTTTATGAACGGAGCTACAAATTGCAGCAACGGTACACAAATTTCAGCCTCTCAACCAAATGAAGACAATCTGCAATCTGGGTCTTTGTATTAGTTCATGCTGCTTTGATTCACTTCCTAGTTAAAACTAAGTAACATAAGCTCCTATTTGAAAAACACTACAATTATTCAACAGTACAGATAGACCAGATATTTAAATTTCTTTTTCCACAGTCATTAAACCAAAACAGCTTTGGATAAAACAGCTCACAATTTTTGAGTTGAGTGCAGCTATATATGTGAATGTCTTTTCTGTTATCAATTTGAAGACAAGAGCCAAGACATCAAGAAAGAAATTTCTAGATACCTGAAAATGCCACATGCATCTGTTTAAACAATTATAGTAAATATTAGTAGCCAAGCCTAAACCACATAGAAATGTCTATCTCTCAATCTGTTCCTCTCGGACTCAGAGAGGAACATGTTCTGGTGCAATATGATTGAATTAATAAAGCTCAAAGGTAAAAGACCTTGAGAATATGGACTAAAGCTGGTGAGACAGTTTCAATATCGACAGTAAAAACTATATACCGGTTTGGGCTTACAGGATGCGCAGTGAGGAAGAAACCATTTTCCCAAAAATACCATGAAAAGGTGCATCATAATTTGTAAATTCACTGACAGAAATAACGGAAAAAAAAAAAGCTTGCAAACCTGAGAACACCGTCTACAGTGTGACGTACACGGGTGGGCACATAATCTTGTGTGCTTTGTCTTCTGCAGGAGAGATTACTTATTCAGACATTCAGTCAGTTTCATTTCAGGCTTGAGTCCTGGAGTCAGGGTTAGTGGTCTGCACAGAATCTTAGCTGTCACAGGCCTCAAGGACTCCCCTCTTTTGGACAGAGGTCTCTGAAGTTGCTCCTGGAATCTGTTGCAGCCAAACTCCAAGTTTGGCAATCAGATCACCAAGTCCATCAATGGCCAATAGGACCGCTCGAGGTCTGACTTTAGGCAACATTTTTTTAATCAGTTTTTTTTTAATGCATTCTGATTTCCCATTGAACTTGTGTCACTTCTGATTTCCCATTGAACTTGTGTCACTTCTGCTGCTGTGACGTTAACAGTCACAAGACTTTGAGATTGAATCAGAAATTTCACTAGGACACAGAAGACATATCCAGGTGGAGAGGTTCTAATAAAATGGGTTTGGTAATGTCTGTGGTCAGTTGCATCCCAATGGAGAAACACTGAGTGAATCTAGAAAGCTTTGACATGTTACATAAGATGTGTAGATGTCACATCTTGCAAGATGCAGCTCTTCGCCTTTGGCACTGCGTAGGACAAATGAAGACAGGTGATTATCCGTGGGAACTAAATGTATCCATTGAAGTACAAATCCACTTTACATTTTAATCGCTCTAAGTCACTATGCTGCCAAGACTTTGTATTTTTTAATTTTTTGCTTTACCACTCTTTTCCTCATTAATTTTGTCAGTTTAATCTTACTGTGTTATGAACCTTGTACATCAGAAACAAATTAAATACCCACATTGCCTTGTCAGCAGGTGAAGTTTATCATTTACGTCAGGGATCCTTCTAACAAGGACACCTGTTGGCTCTTGGTGATAAGGGGAAGCTGGTTTATGGCGCACTGCGAGCAGCGACTCTGCAAGGGCTGCTCTGGGCTCTTTATCAAATGTTTCACACAAAGAGCAGTGTCACACGCATACGCACACACAGGGTGCAGAAACTGTGCAAATGAAACTCGAGACGACACAAACTCATCATCAAGAAGAAGCAGATGAAACTAGAAAATTTCTGTGAGGTGAATTATTCAATATTCCAGAGGAAGAATCTTTTTTTATTGTTTTTGTGATTATTAAACAAATCTGTCATCAAGTAAAATGTAAGTAAGTGAAATAATTACAACTAAAGTGGAATTAAGCATTGGGGAAAATTCCAAAAAGTACTGTTTGGTTTCTACATGTTTCCTCAAACATAGTGTTCTCAAATTTTTCAGCAAATTGCACTGAAACAGAATTAAGTTAGTTGCTATAATAGAATTATACATTATTATTGATAAATAGTTACCCAGCCAATAATAATAAAACAACAAAAAATGCCCCGGTTTACTATGTCAATTTGTAATACTATTATAGCGGAGAATTTATTGCAACAGCTCTGCTATTTGAAGTATATGTTTCTTTATTTACATCTAATTAGTTTTTATTTCTCACCTACAGCCTCTGGAAACTCTTACTTAATTATCTATGTTTCTTCCTAAAACCAGTCTTTTCCTATTATTTCTTTTACGCAGCCTTTTCTTCCCACCTTGAGTTCAATCATCTGTTTTGGTTAAAGAAAAAAAGAAAGATCCCTCATGTCAAGCATGGCCTTCAGGACTGAGTTCTATCTTTTTTTTCTCCGGCTCTTATCTCTTTGGAGTGTCCTTCGCGAGCTGTATAAAGACGTGAGGAGCTCCTTCGATTCTTTGCTGTCTCTGCCAAAGACAGACAACATGCTGCCTGCTGTAGTGAAGCTCTGCTGTGGAATATCCTACCCACACCTCAGGAGCATGTCAGGTAAAGCAAAGGAGGATCAGAAAACAAAAAAGCTTCTCTTTCCTCCATTCAGATAGATTCTGATTTTTCTTCCTCCCATGCTAACTTGCAGGGCTTCAACGCACAGCTGTAGCAGTGATGAGCAAGGAGATCACTCAAATGAAGCACTGGACGCAGATCAAACATCACATCGGAAAACCTGCTGGTATTGAAACATGGGTCTGTTACTACTGCTGAATGTTTTGCTATGACGTTTTACTCATCCACGTTGCTTGCAGAGCCCAAAACAGAAGAGGCGGTGAGTGAAGAACAGCTGTTTTACATACAGCACGGCAAGGAAGCCCTGAGGAAGGCTGTTAGCATGTTGGAGGACGGAGAAGGATGGAAACTGGAAATTCAAGAGGTAACGTTGACGCGGCAACTTTCTTTTGTGTCTTAAAATGTGTCCTTACTGTCAAAGAACTCCTTTTAGTCACTCCTGCAGAAATGTAAAAGTTGCATTATGTTTCATCTCGTTTTAGAACAATGGTGATGTGATCTGGAGCAAAGTGATACCGGGGGCTGGGAAGGTCTTCAGGATGGAGGCAGTATTGGAAGCCAGCTTGGATGACCTCTATGACCTCCTGTTTGCCAGGGTTGAGAACATGCACGAGTGGAACCCGAGCATACAGCGAGTCAAAGTGAGCTCAATGCCATTAAATAACCTGTGAAAACCTGTAGCTGTGACAATAAATGTTTTCTAAGTTGCAGATGTGAGACTTGAAAAAGGTCCACTGGGTAGACGTTAGTGGAGTTTTCTGTTTTTCTGTCTTCTATGAAGCTCTGACTCCAGCTGCTGTCCATGTCATGTGAAACTCCCCAAAACGTTTGAAGGTTGTGATTTTGTTGTGATTGTCCTTACTACTTATGAATATTTTCTTACACATTTTGTCTTTCCATTTAACTTTCCCTTAATATGCTGGGGCACAGCATTGTGTGAACAAATAGCTTCTTTAGCAATTATATAGCTATTCACTAGTAATTCACTAAATAACTAGAATAGTTCAGTATTTTGTTTTTTACGATTACCTTTTTGCTTATTTCAGCTTATTGCTCATATTCATGTATTTTCTATTTTTTTTTAGTTTTGTGGGTTATTAAACTTACAAAACTATCATTGAAGACCCGATGTGATTTTTTTTTTGGTTGTAGGTTTTAAAACGAGCCGGACCCGAAACGATTGTAACTCATGAAGTTTCAGCTGAGACAGCAGGGAATCTTATTGGACAAAGGGATTTCCTCAGCGTCAGACACAGCTGCAGAGAAAAATCTTGCTTTTATCTAGGAGGAGCGGCAATTCAGCTGGAGTCTTTCCCACCTCAGGCTGGATTTGTGAGGTATGTTGTAATCAAGCCAAATTCCAAAACCCATTTGCCATTCAGTGTTGAAATTTTCTGAATTGTTCCATTAAAACATTCATGTAATTGTATGGAAAGCCAGTTTCTCCATGTGCTGAGATTACAACAACAACAACAAAAACTCATCTGCTTTGGTTAGCTCTGACAGTTAAACATGTCCACAAAAAACAAAACAAAAACAAAACTCTGAAACATGTGCAAAACCCACTAATGTGAGAGATACAATGCATTGCAAAAGTGTTCATATTACTAAAAGGTTTTACAGTTTAGAATAATTAAGATATGCATAGTCTAAAGGCGGAAGACAATTATTTTTGAGTATTTTTAGAAATAGAGAACATCATATTCAGCCTATTTTACTCGGACACCACTAAATGAAAGTAAACATGTTGAAGACAGTTCTCTAGAAAGATTAGATCAGATTGAAACATTTTGGTTTATCTGCAAAGTGGTGTGTGTGACAGAAATTAGCACCCTGAACACAGTGTTACCTCGGTAAAACAGGTACTGCGCTTCTGGAGAGGCTGTAAAACACTTGACACTGTGATGGAGGTTCCCCTTTCAACAAGATAATGAGCTTAAGCATTGCATGAAATTACATTAAAATGATTCAGTCAAAGTGTAAACATATCCCATTTAGTCTCTGCTACCTGCAGAATATTGTAGTTCTACGAGGCATTGATTTATCATGGATCGGAGTAGATGAGCCTAATTACAGATCCGCGGCCTAGTTTAGATTCTTGTTTGTGAAAAATTTTGAAATCCATATTCATTTCACTTCACATTCATAAGAGTCTTAATATGTGTGTTGTGCAAGTAAAATCCATGTTAGGTGCATATGTTTTTATTTTGTTTGGAAAAAGTTGTTTTTTTTTATTAAAGATGATCAGTTAAGGTTATGAAATGGAAATGACACATCAAACAGATGTAATGGCAAGCAAGCGCTAAACTCAAATGTTTGGATTTGTCATTTTAATCTTTTTCTGAGATGAAGAGTGTAGATTTTAGGTAACTAGTAAGCACATAAATATGAAATGGCAATATGATATTCGGTCAGTGTAATCTTTCTTGTTTTTATTTTATGTTCATGGAAATAACTGATTTTGTCTGAACTAAAGATAAGGTGTGGTCAAAGCTAACGAGAATGTTACTGGAGGCAGTTTGTATCGACATAAAGCCAATTTAAATGTTGTCCTGCTGTTCAAATGTGTTTGCAAGAGAAATCAAACCGACTTTAACCGCCTTTTGGCTTTTTACATAGGAAAGTTAAAAGAATGTGATGCAGGGATGCATAGCATACATTATATATGTGTCATAATTAGCCTTTTATTGAATTGTTTCTTCTTATTATTATTCTAACGCAGAGCTGAGGATGGGCCTACCTGCATCATTATTAAAGCACTGGATGAGGACACAAGGAAAAGCAGCTTTACATGGCTCCTCAACATGGATGTGAAGGTGAACTAATGAGCTTTTTTGTGTAAAAAAAAAAAACTTCAGTTATGTAGCTTTTGTTCTAATGCCAAATTAAGATGGTTATGACAGTAAAAGAAATCATTTCAACTTGGATGCAAAGTGCTACGTATATAGGAACAGAAGCTGCTTGAACAAGGCATCCCAATATAATGAGAGTTTGTGAACAATAAGTTGGTTCACAGGAAACAGGAAAACCGGTCCGAGTTGAGGCGAAGGTTGAACTTCCCACAAGGATACCGAGTCTTAACCCTGTAGCCAAAACTACTAAAAGATAATCTGAACAAATTAAAAGCTCTACATCTGTTTTTATACATCTACTCTATTGGTGTTGGTCTTTTTTCACAGAATCCAAACAAAACACATCACATTTTGTGGTGCAAAGAACTAAATTCCCCAACATTACTGTCTTACTTCATCCGTTTCGTCTACGTACATTGGAGCATATTTGTAAAAGAAAGTCCAGGCAACCTTAATAAAGACTTTCCTTCTTGTGTTTCCTCAGGGCTGGCTGCCTAAGTCCATTGTCAATCAGGGTTTGCCTCGAGCTCAGCTGGATTTCACAAGACATCTTCGGAAACGTCTCAGTCTGAGATGACTGCAGCAGCACCTTGCCCCTGTTCAAAGAAGGCGGGGGGCACAGTGACAGTCTGCCCGAACGGCAAAACGCTACCCTGTTGAAACGAAATGCTGCCCGGATGATATGACCTGCTTGAAGAAGAGCGAGCAGAAGGGAGAACCAGCCTTCAGGTGGATGCAAGCTGGATTATAATAGGAACAAATATCAAATTGTGCCACTTAAACCTCTCAGAGATTTCCTGTTTAAGAGTCACAACTTGTCTCTTGACACATGACACCCTGCAAATGACTGGATAGAATTAATAAAGTGCTTAAATGCGCGCTTGCTGGCTGACTTGTTTTTACTTAGTACTTACAAAAATAGAGTGAACACATTACAGCACATGTCTCATTACAGGAAGTGTCCTGTAGACCTGCACTCACTGATTTAGAATGAAATGAGCCGTTAAAAAAAAAGGTTGTACTACATAAAATCTTATTTAGAGCAGCTGTTGTGATCTCCATTCACATAAAGTGCCCATCATTTATTTTTGGGAGAGTCATTGTTTTTTTGTTTTATTTTTTTCAATCACAGCTGAAAGTCTTCTGAACTGTCAGCTTTACACATCCAGATGCTGAAAGTCATCACATTATATGTAGAGCATCGCTGATCTTGTCGCAAATTTCCAATCTCGCTGTACGAATTAAGACGATGGACCGAACAGTTTATTTCTGCAGCGGAATCGTGTCCAGCAGATCTGAGAAACACATCGGCCCATCAATAAACAGATGGCAAATTACATGTGCTTATTATTAGACCGGGATGCAGAAAAGAGGGAAAGGAGGATGAGAGAAAAGAGACAGTAATGGGTGTATACTTGCGGCTGTGCAAAAGACGAAACAGTCAGACACTGGCTGCCGGGGCAAGTCATGTCACAATTTTCCCAGAACATATTCCACAGTTTGATGTTTATTACTGAACTTCTTTGGTCTTGGAAACCCTAAATTGGTGGCCAGTATGCCTCCCACAAAAGCTCAAGTTTTGCATGTAATGCATCTGACCTCAGCCGCTTTCTCCACGTGTTTATTGTGTCTCCCACCAAGCTTGTGGTAAACTTAAAACAGGACTTTTTATGGTTTGCTCTTGACACTTGTTTTCTTCTTGCTACTTTTCTGTGAAGATTCGTGGAGGGCATGACTAATATTTGTCCTACCAACCTGAGCTGTGGATCTCTGCAGCTCCTCAAAAGTTGCAATAGGCTTTTTTTGGGTCTACTTCTCTTATTAATGCTGTCCTTGCCCAGTCAGTCTGTTGAACTGGTTGTCCACTTCTTAGTAAGTTGGCAGTTGTGCCATATTTTTCCCATTTTCACATGTTGGACTGTTATACAACATAACCCCACTTGAAACTTCTCCACAACTTTACTCCATCAGTTTATCCTTTAACAAAATGTCTGAGGCCATATTAAACAAAAGATGGATGGCATTTATCAATCAGCTGATTCCTGAAGAACATCTGTGGTACTGGATTTTGCTTTGGGTATCAGAGTGAAGGGAGCTGAAAGCACCTAAAGGCCACAGTTTATGTATTTATTTGAAAAAATCCTTTGGAAACCAAGTATCATTTCCTTTTCATGTCACAGTTATGCTCTAGTTTGTGTTGGTCTTTAAAATAAAATCCTAATAAAACACATTAAGGGCAGTAATGTAACCAAATGTAGTGGGGAAAATTGAATTATACTTTTGCAAGGCACTGAAACAAACTTAACTAAAATAAAAAAGAGCAGTGAAATCACAACAAAAAAAATCATTGTTTTTACTTTTAAATGAATTTTACTTTGTTCACTTAACCACTTAGAAATTCAATAAATATTAACACTTAAAGCTTTCATTCATGTACGTATATACAAGAACTATACAATGAACATAGTGAAAGTGTTAGCGAGAGAGCAGGAACCGTGTTAAAGTATTTCCAGCTTCAGTTCGTAGACCTGTAGCATTGTCTATTGTTTCTAATTCCAAATGTTTTCAACATGTAATTTACACTATGTACAATATCTTAAAACTGCGGGAGTTACAAAAATATCATAACATGTTCTTTCTAACGGTTTTTTTTCTTTCTTTCTTTTAGTCCTTAAAGCATCAAAGGTAGACAGAGGACATGCTACAGTACAGTGGGGTTGGCTTGAAAAAGTCAGAATTTGGCTTCATTTAAAACAAATCATCATTAGACTTGGAAAAAATAAAATAAAAATAGCAATAAAAAAAGAGCACCAGAGGCAAGGAGGCAGTTAGGTCCCTGCCAGAAATGCAGACCATAAAATTATCAGTGTGCCACCAGAAAAAAAAATACACTTAAAAAATTATGTGATGTTACAGAGTTTAGATGCAAAGCTAAAATGACACAAATCAATACAGAAACTTGCTGGGTTTGGATCATCTGCTTAACGTTTCAATATGGATAGCAAGATTAATAATATGGCTAAGTACAATGCAAGACAGTGAATGCCTTGCACTTTAATACTAATTGATAGTGTCACGTCAGTGGAGCTACGTTTCAACAAGAATTTGTAAGCCTGGGAAAGAAAATGCAGTTTGGTTGCTTGAGAGTCTTAAAAAAGTTCACTTTTTTGTAGGTATGTAGTATGCATTTTTTAAATTCATTGTAAATATGTTAGAAAAAGTGAGAAATAAGGCCCATAGTAATCTAAAATAATAGCCCCTACTATTCTTTTTAATGCTAATTTATTAATTTCCAACATAAGCTGTAGCAACACATTATGTAGAGCACCTTTACTCTGCTAAAGAGATGTTTACCGTTCTCAAACAGAAATCAGCTTTTAACCTGTCACAATCCCACAAGAAGTTCTTTAGGCTTCATGAATTTTATTATTATCATCAATTCTATGTTTCTTTTGATTCATTTTATTTTACTTTTTTAATTACTACACCATGGCCTTGACTGTTTAGATGGCTTTTGTTCAAAAACAAATATAAAAATTAATGAATTAGTCTGCAATACAGTAGCAAAAAAATTGATTTCTACTTAGAAAGTTATTTAAAATAATTTTGGAATTAAAATAGAATGGGATTAAATCAATATGGGCTGCCAATAAAACCTCTCCTGAGTATATTTGGGTGAAGATTTACGATTAAGTTAAAAAAGTGAACCAGATGGGGTCCTGTGGTGGTGCAGGGGTGAAACACAACCCCCGTTTGGAGGCCCTAGTCCTCGACACGACCACCACAGGCTCGAGTCCTGGCCTAGTGACCCTCACTGCTTCTCTCTCCTTACCCAATTTCCTGTTAACCACCATCAAATAAAGGCTGCTAGAGCCAATTAAACCTTCTTTTTTTTAAGTGAACCAGATAATCTGTAAAGTCCAACTTGATGATTGTTTGGCACAAAGAGGTAATGAAAAGATGAATTATTTTCCTCATGATCTAATATTTACAATTCTCTGTTGTTGTTTTTTTTTTATCTGGGAAAGGGTCAATAATTATTCTGGTGTTACACTAATGAAGCTATGGTGGGCACATGCACCAACATGTTCACAATCCAAGTTCAATAGTAGTTCTAATGCACTTGAAAAAACAGGCTAACACAACTGTACACAGATATAAAACATGAATGTAGCTATGCAGTCATCACATTTTGAACATGTCCTGTAGTCTGATTAGTTTACAGCACCTATGTTTTGACTTTTTTCTTCTTCTTCTTCTTCTTCTGCTTCATATTTTAAGCACAGAGAACAGAGTGTGTGCAGATGCTTCACACATTTTGCTCTAAGGTTTCGGTGAGGTAACCATCACTGGGCTTGTCAGGGTTCACTGGCATACAGAAAAACATTGTTAAAAAAAAACAGAGGAGAAGTGAGCTGATGTTTCTATTCAGTCCCACTAATGCTCACAGTTTTGCTCGCGGTTCATTGATGAGCCAACAGGGTTCTGTGACTCGAGTCCCTCTCAGATCCTAAATTGTCCCTTCTTGACATGGCGGCAACAGGGCCTAAAGTGCTCATTGGATTGTGCTCTTTCGACACACCTCCACTTGAGTCTTGCTTGGGCCGCGGCGGCCCGGGAGGTAGACGAGTATCCGCACGGGAATCTCTCCTCTCTTCGTTTGGTAAGGAGTCATGGTGGGATGTGGGGACAGAGCAGCATCTGTCAGTGGAGGACTCTTAGCAGTGACGGCCGTGGTTGGCGCAGGGATGGTGGAGAACAACCGTCGCCTCATGGCTTTAGTGGTTTGTGGCAGGCTTGGAGTGGTGGTTGCCAGCCACGAAGCCTTGGCTGAGGCAGAATGGGAGGGTGTGGAGGTCTCAGGTTCAGTCTTGGAGCTGGAGTCAGGAACGTGTGCAGTGTGGCTTTCTTTTTTGTTGCATGACTCACAGCAAAGCTTATAGTAACCAGGGATGGAGCAGTAGCGAGCCAGAACTTCCATTTGACAGAAAATTGATTTATCCCCCAGACATGGCTCATCTAGAAATGAAAGACAACATAATATTACTAGGCAAAACATTTATGTAAGGGATGCACCAAGAATTGACGTAGCGACAGGAACTGACTGATGTTGAGCTTAATCAAAAACTCCAATAGTCAATCAGTGAATGCACCACCATATGGAGCGATTGCTTCACTACAACAAGAACACACGACTGGTCTGGACGTTTTTAGTGAGGGGGGTAAAAAGTCAAATCAGCTACTTTCAAAATCTGTGATGATGAACGAAGTTAGAAAGCACAAAAGATGCAAAATGGAGGAAACTGTATTTTTTGGAGGACGTATCTGTGCTGTGAGAAATCATGAGAAATCATTACTGTTTAAACTTTACCTTTAATAACATAAAGTTAACTAATTTTTAAAGTGCAATCAGTAATACTTTTATAACAAATTTATATCAATAAGGATTTCTTGGTTAATGTCAAGTTGTCATAACAAAGACATTTTGAATAATGGCGACTTATATTAAAAGTGTCATAATTTACTGAATGACACTTTATGACAACAGTCATAAATATTCATGAAGAATTATTGATGTTCACAACAGGTGTTTATGAAAGTGTCATGTCAGTCTTATTCACCCCCTTCAAATAAAGTCTTACCCTAAATGCTAATGTTGCAAAAGGCAGTTTGAAATAGAGGCAACATATGAAGTTTAGAATCAGGCCGCCAAAGCTTTACAAAACACAAAGCATGAAAATTGTGTTTTGCGATTCTAATCAGTGCATCTCCAGATATTTTTAGATTTGTAATTGTGATTGTTTTAGTATCAGATTTCAGATCGACTTACTAGATGAAAGTTTCTGGAAGGGGCTTTCAGAAACACCCTGGAATACTGCGTCGTCCATCATTGTAGAATTATCTGTAGTTTGAGAAATGAAAATAAAACTGTTAGACCAGGACTATACAACAAAGACAATAAAGTAATAGTAACAACAAAGGACAGCAAGGACACGATAAGCCGCTGAACATGCCAAAAAAAAAAAAGCAATATCTTATTACGTTTTCCAGAGAAGGCAAAAGAAATGTTTGCTTCACACTGTTTGAGGACAGAGCAATAAAATAAAATGTGCAGTGGGTCATCACTGAAAGAACATTTTTGATAAAAAAAAGACCCCTAAAAGGTCTAGCACATCGCTTCTGCACCCACAGAGTACATTGAACTCCTGGAGTGAGTCATCACAAAAATTGAAAACCATAATCAAAGACAACAAATCCAGCTATAAACAGCTATAAACAAGAGAAAGACTCCAGATTTCCGGAGAATAAAAGCGGGCTGATTGAATTCGTTGAATTTAACTCAGCAAACAAAAACTTCAGCACTGCTGTGTTTGTTTTTCAATATGTCTACTTCCCTGTTCTCCATTGCTTTTCTCACCGAAGTTTCAACCATTAACTGGGAAGTAAAAAGATTAAGAAAAGCTGGAGGTTACTGAAGTTGTGTCATAACGGAGAGTCACTAACCCAAAATCTCTGATTGAATTTCTATTAAACCACTTTTGTTATCATGCAGGTAAACCTCTGCAAAAATACACTGCATCTGACTTGCACAGTTAGATTCCCCTTTTACAAGTACAATTCGAACAGTGATATACATATTATCATTCATGACAAGCTGTAAGTCAAATATATTCATACACCAATTATTTATGTGCATCATTGCTTGTTTTTTTTTTCAGAACAATCTCCAGTTGTAAAACTGCATCTCACACAGAGAATGTCGAGCTGTGAAGAGCATGTGAGAGCATTCATATGTAAACGAACTCCCAACGTGAGTCTCCTGACATTTTACTGCTGGTGTATTAAAAAATGATGCCATAGTTGACAGGAAAAAAATGCCTCCCTATTGATATGAAAAGTGCATTTTCTAAAATAAATTGGTCAACTGTAGGAAAAAGACTCACAATCAAACGTTGGCCAACATCTCTTCGTCACGCATTGCAGAGAGCAATATGTACTTTTACTTACCTGTTGCTTGCTGTGTGGTTTGAATAAAGATTAAATCTGATTTTAATCATAGAGTTGTAATCTTTTTGGACGTCTTTCTTAAAGTGTGTCTTTTTGGGAGAAACAGAAGGGATGCTCTGTTGGGTTGACTGACTATGACTCCTATTATTTATCATTGAAACAACCCCCTTCCTTTCGACATTAATCGTCTCTCACCTGAACATGGACTCAGTTTGCAGATAAGGACCGTTTCTGGCTTCTCGCCCTCACACTCTGTGACGGTGCTGTCGCTGGCCTTGCAAGCCACCTGCCTTTGCTGAATCCCTTCACCACAGGTCACAGAGCACTGCCGCGTAGCAGACAAAAACAAAAAGCACAAGCAGAAACAGTTTGCATGATTCTGACATTTATGTCAGACGCATGCAAAAAATACAAAATGATTGTATTTTTTTGCAATCATTTTTTTTTTCAATAAGCCAAAACCTTAACTACAAGAATCTACCTGCAACGGATATAAATACAATTTTAGAATCAATATTGCGTAACAATAAAAACAAAAAGGACTCCAGACAGTTTCTGTCCACACTTAATGACAGATCTGGAAAGATCTGGAAAAAAACAAACAAACTTAAAATAGAATCTAACGTCCATCTTAGAGAAAGACGTAATTTGTTAATTGTGAATTTAATCATAAGGTAAACTTTTTGCTTTGGTAACAAAATCACCACTGACTCCTATCCCAGCTATCCTCCATCCATCCATCCATCTCCCCCAGTCACTTCTTCCAGCTCCTCCGGGGGAACCCTAAGGCGTACCCAGTTCAACCGAGAGACATAGTCCCTCCAGCGTGTCCTGGGTCATCCTGACCAGATGCCCGAGCCTCAACTGGCTCCTCTTGACGTGGAGGAGCAGCAGCTCTACTCTGAGTCCCTCCCAGATGACCGAGCTTCTCACCCTATCTCTAAGGGAGCCCGGCCATCATGCGGAGGAAACCCAGCTATCCTATTCATTTTAATTTCTGTTTATCAGATTACAACTTTAGATTATTACGTTAATAACAAAAAATAAACTCATCACCAATTTTTCTTTGCTTTTCTTACCTGAGACCACGCCCCTGTCCTCCACTGAGCAGGACATGCAGTGTAGTTACACACTCTTCTCATTTCTGGCCGATCGCCTGTGCAGTGTTTGCTGTGGACAGCCCTGCTGGTGCCGTTGTGGAGCGACTGCATGCATTGCACCGCCCTGGTCTGGTAGCCGAGCTTCCCACAGGTCTTACTGCAGGGACTCCAGTCTTCCACCACCCACCTGCAATGACATCGAATGTGTTCAAATTCTCTGCATAGAGATTGGTGGTAAGCTTAATGTTACGATATCTTTGACTGAAGTTCACTCACGCCGGCTGACTGCACTCTTGCACGTTGCAGCGTTTGCGGATGGGTTTAGGCTTTTTGCTGGTTTCGCAAAAGTTTCGGTGGACTAAACGGCCGTCACTCTTCCTCCTGCATCCATATTTTGTGTACTGTATTCCTGAGGAAGACAAAAAAGGTCCAACCATCTCAGGACACTTGAAGTTGTTATATAGGGACGAACGTCATTGGCTGACTGGCTAGCAAGCCATTGATTTTACAAATAAAGGGGCAGATGAATATATTCTAACTGTATTTTCTTAAGAGTGGCATATTCCAGTGTTTTCCATAAGAAATGTGAGTTTTAATTAAAATGTTCAAAGTATGAGAAAAGCATATCACTAATAAAGTTAGCGATGTGTGTTCGCCTGTGTCTCAAATTATGTTGTGGAAGTCTATCTAACTGCATGAGAGACGTAAATACAGATAAAAATAACCTTGAATATTACTGCTATAGTGAGGAGAAAATAAACTGAAATAACATAAATGCATCTCTGCTGTGTTTCCTGCTATTATTGCCACCTTTTACGTCACCGGATAAAAATGTCAGTAGGTGGAAATGTTTTGATTCATCTCCTGTTCACAAAAATAATCACTTTCTTAAAGTAAATTCAGAAAGTGAATTTACTTTACAAAATTCATACTTAGTACCAATATTTGTCTGGTACTGAATATTTCTTGTCACTGCATCCTTTAATTTAACCCAGGCACATTCTTTCATGTTGAAAAGTAACACAGATTTAAAAATAAAAGAAAAGGGATGGAATAGAAATCCGAACACTCAATGCCAGATGCAACACAACATGTCTACCTTCTTGTAAAATCTTCACAGTGCGCCTTAACTTGAAACGTGTGCTTGAACTTATTGACATAATGCCGAATGCTTTCATTTAATTGATTATTGTCTCTTTATTTATCAGTAATACTTTTCTTTTTTGTTGCCAAGCCCATTAAAGTTTTAAATGAAATATTTTTACAATTTTTTTACACTAAAGTGGGCTTTTTCCACAAAAGGCTACTGAGTCATTTCTGTACTCCAAATGCTGGATTCTATGCTTTAAAAAAAAAGAAAAAAAATCAGAACTCACCAAAACTCACTTTAGGAGAGTGTTCTCTCCTAAAGTGTATGAGGACACATACACTAAAACGACAGATTTATTCTGTTGCAAGTAACATTGTTTTCAATCCAATCGTTTTACTGTCTGTGCGAATTGTAACCAAAACTGAATGTTGTCAGCTGACATAAGTGTTGCTGCAACCTGTTACTTGCTGAAACATGCCCAGATACTTGTCTACTTGTGCGTTCATACTTTAGTTGTAGTGGTTATTTTCTGAAATTTTTAGGCCAGGCCATCTATCAGCAACAGCTAATACCATAGTTATACTCACTTTATTCCCCCAATCTGATGGGGAAGTCAACACTGTTGTGTTTAATAGATCCAGGACTGGATCAGTCCTTTTTTTATAATCAGGACTTGGTTTTGCAAATACACCCAAAATAAGTTTTAAATGGGTTAATAACAACCAACGCCAGGAGATTCTCAGCTGCTGATGGACCTGTTCTAGAGAACATCAGTAGGTAATAATTTTATGTTGCAAATGTTGCAGCTTTTCCATATGCACTCACTGACCTCCGCCACATGGTTTGGAGCACTGAGACCAGCTTTTCAGTGCCCACTCATATGTGTCCAGCTCGGCAAGAAGCACATTGTTGTTGGTAATAAGTGGCAGGAGGTCCTCATGTATTATGTACTTATATGTCAAACTGATTTTGACGTCCTCTTCCAGTGGAATGACCTGCAACAAGCAAACAATGGGCTGTTAGGAAACTCTTGGAAGCTGGTAAAAATGTTACACTAACCTTTAGTTTTAGCTGTACTCACCAGAACCACAATGCCTTCGTGCAGAGGACCGGTTGTTTTTAATGTCTCCCTCCCTCCATCGACGGTGTACTCCCACTGTAAACCATTTTCGATGAAGGTCTTCGATTCAGCATCCTCACTTTTCTCATTTAATATGAAGTGCTCAGTAACTTGATTCTTCACAGCTGAGCATTGAAGAAAAGGTCATTTAATTAGGATGCAGCAAGAAGAAGAGATGCTTGCCATGTGCGTTTCTTTTTATAATGATATCTTTGATATTTTCTCAAAGTGGGAATCTCACTGCACGTATTCTGACATTTCAACTGTTGTGATGATCCGACACTAATTCCCGTCAAATCAAGTACCACTTGCTGCTCAGAATAGCCATTAAAAGCCACAATGAGATATAGACGGTTCTGACCGAGAGTCAGACCTTCCCTGCATTCCTGTGTGTTGTCACTCAGGTTTTGAAAAATATAAATTATATAAACTAATAGAGCATATTGTTTATTTATAAGTAAGATTATATAAAGCTTTCAGCAGGCAGGATGTAGACTGCACTCAAGAGTTTCAATTTTCAGCTTTCAGTAATCAGTTTGGATAAAAAAAAAACAAGGTGTTCCACAGAAGTAATGCACTGTAATTAAATGTCTAAGCATATTTTTATGCCTCGTCAACTCCACTGCTACAGAAAAGAACAGAGGTAAACATATTTTTTAAATCCATTATCGATTTGGAATTTTTTATGCTTTTAAATCAATGAGAAAAGGGCTTTCGAGCGATCAGTACCTCAGGGGGAAAAAAAAGCTACATGAGTTCAGTACATGTGTTATTTATTTCCGGAAATGACTTTTTATAAGCTATAAACAGACCAGGAATCCAACTGAATGTGAATGTAAAGCTGAAAACCCAGCATGTTAGATCCTTTCATTTTATTAACAAATAGGTAAAATGGTGGGGTGACCCCCGGGAAGAAGACACGACCGCTTCTGAAAAGCATAAGCAGCTGCTGAGAGCAGGAAGGATATGACTTCACTTTCAGAAGAAACATGTAATGCATTTTATGACTGGTACAAAGTTAGTGCATGTCATCCAGGTCTCTCCAACCCTTCCACATGAGAATTATAGTTTAGAAATACTCAGATACAGAGCTCAGATACTGAGCTCTCACTAATTAAAAAGCACAGGCAGCTCACTACCAAATTAAATTAGATTTTTATCTTTGTTCAAAACACTGGAATTGATAAAGTGACTAGACATCTAGTAAGTAATAACAGTAATTTCTCCAGGTCACCCTCCAAATCTTTGGAAAGTGAGATAACACGGCTGTGATTAAATTATTCATTTCAACATGCAACAATCATTATCCCCATTACATCAAATCTAGAGCATAACTGTGGGACTAAATAATAATGTGAACTAAACTCATTTCAGGCAGAACAATCTAAACATCTATTATTAGACACTTTAAAAAGAGAAAACTGAGTGAGTTGTACTTACCTATAATATGGGGGGAGGTATTGTTTTCTTCAATGATTATGTGTCGGGCTCCCATTGGGATGTCAAACATTTTCAGCATTCCTTAGAATAAAAAACAGATTAGGTCAGCCCAGTCCAGCTAACATGTTGGGTGTTAAAGTTGCAAATGATTTCTGCCTCTATGATACGCTGAAACTTTATGTTTACCATTCTTTTTGGGGGTCTTAGTCAGTGTTAGCTTCACAGTCCGACAGTGGGAGTTGTCCCCCTCACAAACTCCACATTTATCCTCGTCTTTGTAAGAGCCAACCTCCTTGTCGCAACCTACGTGCTGCAGAGAGAGTGCAGGCAATTAAACCAGAGCAACTTTTAGACACAGAGAGATTGCGTTTCGGCAACAATTATGTCACATGTGTGGATACGGCCTGTATTTGGGTTTTTAAAAACGACAATTTCTTACGAAAGACGCAGACATAACATAAGTGGCAGCCAAAACACAATGTTGCGCCTTTTCATTCAAAAAGATTAAAGCTTCAAACTTTGCGTTCAAGGTTAATAACAGAACAGAATACAAACAGTGTACACTCTTTGGGGCAGCAGTGTTTCAGTCAAGACTTTTTACGGTTTGGAGAAAAATATCAGATGATGGTCTAACAGTGAGCAACTTCATCACGAGCACAGCAACAAATGTTATGGTAATTTGTGAAAATTCACTATTTCTCAGTATGGAACCTTTATTTCTTAATGAAAATTTTTTGCTTTAATGCAAAAAGAAGCCTTTGGATCTCTCAAGGTGAATATCTCTTGATTTTGCACTTTTTACTATCATACCTTTTCCTTCCACTCAACTATCTATAAATATGCTAGGATACATCTTTAGCAGTGACATCCTGAGGCATATCCTCCTTGTCTTCCACATGACTGTTGTAGGTCATGACATAAAATAAAAGCATAACATAATATAACATTTTTATGTTGAAAATATTATTTGTCAGTTTACGAATATTCTTTTTTTATTTGAGAAAATCAATACTGGGTTTTCATTAGCTCTATCACATCATTATCAAAATTCCCTGTTATGAAGACACTGTGTGTAATAATTTTAAGTAGGATTCTCACTTTTTAATCAGTTTACTGAAATAATTTACACTTTTAGTGATAGTCTAAGTCAGTGAATTGCACCTGTATATATTTTTCATACTATTTTATATCCTACCATAGAAAAATATTCTATTTGAAGTAATTGCACCCTTTTTATTAAACAATGCTCATATTACCGGGGTTGAATTTTTTCAGTTTATGGGAAAGATTTGACTTCAGTCAAGCTTTTGGGATTATCGGTTAAAACTTTATGTTTTTTTTTTTTCTGCTTTGCCCCTAAAAACCGAGTTAAACACATAAAGGACACCGCACAGGTTTCATATATAACTCTCATTAGAAAAACAACTCACTCCTGAAGTGATGCTCTTTAAAAGTTATAGCCTGGATATGCAATCACTGGTGTTACATCAGTGATTGAGAACATGTGACTCGTTCATATGTGGCGGTAGGATGGAGTGATAAGGGTATGAATGGCTGGATTTAGGTATTGCTTGCAGTCTGTTATCATGAGGAACAAACAGAGCCAAAAATAGAGGCTTTCAAATGACCCATCCGTCTACATTCCATGGCTAAAATAACAATATCCTGAATAAAAGCAGGAGAGAAGGCCGGGCTCAGCCTTAGAGAGAGTGGAAACTACAGTAGAGCTGCTGATCCATTGAATCATTCCTGCAGGAAAACACCTCAGGATTCCCAAGAGTGAGCTGAAGAGTATTGATGATGACAAGAATAATTGGCTTTACCCTGTAACCAATATGCCCCCTGCAGGCCGATGTGAGATAAGTAAAACATTGCAAATAAACGCTGTATAAGTGATTTTTATTTATTTATTTTTTTAATCTTTCAGTGGACTGTTTCACTCAAGACTCACCAGACACTCCCCTCGAGCGCAGACGCTGAAGGGGTCTGAGTAGCTGCACCTCGTCCCATCATGCATCACCTGGTTCATGAACACCACCTCCCCGGTTTCCTTTGATTTACAGCTTAGCTCGCATTTACGAGCCTCTGGAAATGACAGCCAATGGTCACTAATTCGTTTGTGAAAATGTCTTTCAGATGTGAAAAACTAATTCATACAATAAACACGCACATTCAAATTCAACAAATTGTTTTCTCCCCCAACAGGTAGAGCCAGCTTTATTAACGTCTTTACAGTCTTACCATCTGGGTGCTCATATGGCAGCCAGGTGTGCTTGATGTTGTTGTGGTATTTGTTGCTCCGCTGGACGCACTGCTGAGCGCGGAAGTCTTCGTAGTGGCCAGCACACTCCTCTGTGTTGCACATCTGGTAGTCAAACGCAGAGCCTGAGCAGTCTCGACCGCCGTAGGCAGGCCTGAAACAGCAGCAGTGTTAAATTCGTCGCAAGGATTCAGAATCCTGAGATTTCCAGTTCTGAGCTTTGCTTATGTGATTTTATTAATTAGCATGAAAAGATATAAACCGATCTGATGAAGATTTCCTCATTGTTCTGCTTGACCATGCAGTATGCTTTCAGTTATTTGCAGTTTTTCCTTTGCATCGGTGGAAACGAAGCTGGGTTACATCAGGCACCGTGTTCATCTTCTGTTTTTATTCTTTTTAATCGCTGCATTTGCATGCAGAATAACATACTCAGTCTGGTCTGACTTTTCAGACTCTGCCATTTGCAACAGTGCAAAGGCATTAACTGCATTGTTTAACAGAAAATGCATTACAATTATATATATTTTTTAATAGCAAGGCATAAATGCTTCAACCGTTCCTCTAATTACCTGATGACCCAACCTGTTAATTACTCAACAACACCATGCAGCACACTTCAGCTCTCTATTCTCCTTCCCAGCCATTAATCCTTACCTAAGCCTACTCATAACCCTCAAACCCCTATTTGTGATAGACAAGTAAAAGCTACTGAATAATTTAGATGTGGAAGGAAAAGCACATGCGTTTCTTTCATATATTTCTCTAATCCTTTTCCTGTTTCTTGACCATTATATGTTCTTTGTTTTGGTCTATCAGATACAATAAAATATACTGAAGTTTAGCATAACAAAATATGAAGAGTTTGCAAAAAAAATGAAAGGCTATTAATATCAATGAAAGGACAATATCTGTGCTGTCTAATCAGGAGCATTCTACTCAGATTTCTGTTTATACTTTTAAAACAATGGCACAATTTCTTTCGATGAATTAAAATAATGTGTTCATAAGAGGTCATAACTCTGCTTTGGATCCATCTCGTCGCTGCCTCAGTACTCACGGGGGGTCATTGCACTGCCTGCTGCGGGAACGAACTCCACCGCCACACGTCCTGGAACATGACCCGTATTTTGACCAGGAGCCCCAGTTCCCATCATGCCCTTGCGGCTCCTGGCTGGACTTCCAGATGCAGTGACCCTTGAAGCACCACTGCAAAATGAGATGAGATGGGAAGGATGACGGACGGTTCAAAACGTCTTGAAACAGTACAACTGAGTTTCCTTAAAATATCACAGGTGTTTTGACATTCAGTGTCCCTAGAGAATTCCACTTTTTACCAATTAAATTTAAAAAAAAAACACCAATCAAATTACATAAAATATAAAAGCTCTGTCAGTGCCATGTCTTACCTTTCCAGGTGCACACTCTGTCCCATCTACTGGAGGGCCTTTTTTGGTTTTACAGAAATACTGGTTGTCAGGGTGGCTGCACCACAGTTGCTTGCAAGGGTCGTAGGTTCGAAACTAAAGAGGGGAATTTAATTTTTTTAAGAATAGATCTAAACATTTCTTTTTTTTTCTTTCTATCCAACTCAAAAATGGTGACCCCTAACTTCACCATTTCAGAAATTATGCATGCTCCTCTTTTATCAGACAGTCATCCACCCGTGATCGTACATGTTAAAATCCCTCGCAAAAGATAAAGACGGACTTTTGTTAGTCGATGCAGTGCATCAGGGTGTGCAGTACTTACAGCTGTGCACATTTTGTAACCAACACCAAAGTCAAAGCGGCACTGCTCATCCATTGAATAATTAATTCCAGGAAGCTCAGGAAGCTTGGGCCACTTGTGTTCAAAGGGATCATCCAGGAGGCAATCATAAGAGCTGTGGAAAAGATTAAAATAACTTAAGCCTAAATATTACATATCATGAGGGATATTGAGAAAACAGAGATTTGAATTCTTCTGGAACCAAGGGAACTTTAAAAAAAAGAGAGAGAAAAGGCTTGGGAGAAGCAGTACATACTGAATGTATCTGTTGAGCTCCTGTTTGCTGCAACGTGACCAATGGTAGCGATGGAAAGCTGCTTGGACAAGTGGGGCCATGATGCTGCCCATACTGGTTTCATCAGCGCAGCGATTCCCCTGGCCGTCGTGCTCCATGCCCAGCCTAAAGCCCAAAACAAACTCATTAGACAAGAGTACGTGCAATATTTGGTGTACATATTTATAATTGGCACAAGATAATAACTTCACGATTTTGGAAGTCGATGTCATGTCACAAGTAAGTGGGATTTAAGTTAGTATAGTAGCTCCACCAAACTGCAGCGAGAGCCACTACAAAAATCAAGTGACAGATCCCACAATCTGCTTCAAACCAACACGGGAAGACAGGAGAGCGCCGAAGATGAAAAACAGGCTGATTTATGCAACTCCCTGTTGTTTTATAAAAACTATTCCTACTAATTAATAGCAATTTCCGTATTGTCTTTCACAGGAGTGTTAATCATCGTACATTGTCTGAATTTGATTACAAACAATTCATCCCAAGAAACCTTTTCACACTGACAGCTCAACAAACCCTTGGCGTAAGGTTGCTAAAGCTAATGAGTGAAACTACACCAGGGGGTCAGTTTTTAACGGAATAATCCAATCAAAAGTCTGGCAGAGCCTCCCTGAAGCCAACAACAGACAAAATGACGAGTTTTGCATAATCTGGTAAATATTTGAATTTAGCCACAGGAGGCATTTTAATGCTGTCTTGTCGGATGCTATCATGCTATCAGGAGAAGCACAACATGTCAGAACCCTCTCGGGTCTCACAGCTTGAAAAAGTTGACTGAAGAGTGAGAACTATAAGGCAAAATGCCAATTAGTGTCAAGTGAAATCTTTCTTCTTTAAGTTGCTATAAAATACTGTAAACAAAAAATGTACTGTTGAATGTGAGTCATAAGTCCTGGTAGCATTTTGCTCCAAGTCAGCTAAGAACACAAGAGTAAAAAAGGTGCTCCAGACCATTAAGACCTCAATAACACTTTTTCTATAAAAGATAAATTATATAAGTGGTGGAAAACTCACAGTTCTCATCACCCTGGACACCCCAGTCCCATCATACAAAACATTGTGGTGATAGGATCATAGTGTGGAGTGATTTTCTGTCTAACAGAGAATAAAATGACTTACTTCGAAAATGGTTGACGTTAAAACAAAAACCATGAGGAAAAACCTGCTACTGCTACAGAGTGACACGTCAGTCTTTCAAGCAGGGCAGAAATGCCAAAAATAATGCCAGAACTACAATGGATCGATCTCCAAACAACCAATCTGACAAAACTTGAGCTTTTTCACAAACCAAAATAGAAAATAAAATCAGTGTCTTTCTCTGTGCAGCTGGTAGAGACCACCTGAGCAGTTCTGCAAATCTTTTATCCCCATGGGGTCTAAATAAAATCATTTTTTGTAAACATTTTTTGAAAACTATGGATCATTTTCCTTCAACTTTACAATTATGCACTACTTTGTTGTGTGTAAGGTTTCATTTGTGCTGTAAAAATTATACAAGCATAAATACTTTTGAACCATCAACGTAAACATTGTTTTCCACAGTTTTCCACACTTGTTCTGATTATTAATGCAGACATTATGAGAAGACAAAAATCAAGTCAGTAGAACTGTGAGGAGAAAGCTTGTGAAAAAGTCCATGTGTTTCTTTTCAGAGACATTATCAGTATAATCATCTACTCAACATCACTTCTCTATGATCCAGTCCATACAACCAAAATATTATCTCTGCATGGTGAGGAGACTGCACTTCTTTTACTCTACTTTTTCCTGAAACGCACTCTGCAGGAACATCAAGTTTTTCATTCAGCCGATCAGAAGGTGTTTGGACTGACAATCTCAAACAGCTCACACCTAGAGATCAGTGACGTGACCACGAGAAATTGTGATTATCAAATGAGTTCTTAAAATCAAATAGTTCTGATGCATTCTCTCTGAAAAACCTCTTGGATTTGCTAAAGAAAAATGCCATCATTTTCACTGAGCAGAAGTTGTGACACCTAAAATACGAACGCTCTTGAGAACTAAACAAACTCACTGAGGCAAACAGCTGCTAAAAATGTTCTGATTTGACTGTAGAAGCAATCAGTTGCAATGAGCCTCAGATTACACAGGTGGGTTTCTGTGATGCCATTAGGGGGAAAAACAACACTGCCAGCAATTAGCTGCTGCTGGAATTAAAGAAAAAAAGGTGCATATGTAAATATTATATAATCTGTACATTACCTGGGTATACTTTTCAACATTTCTCAATTAAAAATGGCTTGTTTACGGTGACAAACATTTTGTGGTAACTGAGTTTGGGTTTTTAACTAGCTGTAAATAAAATTAGCACAAATAAATGTTGAAAATATAAAACTCTCATTGTAATTAATGCAACATATTCTATTCTATAATATTCTATGTGTTTTATTTTTTAAAGTTGAATTACTACTAGAAATAAATTGTTTTTGTTAATGGTCTACTCATCAGGATGTAGGCCTACATGCGTGTCTTTTTTGAAACAAATAATTGTAGAAATGTAAATAAAAAAAAAGCTTATAAAATAGGAAGACAAACATAGAGAAACCTTTGGGTGGTTGTTGATCTCAAGATCGGAGATCTTTAAATGTCAATAGCCTCAGCATGAAGTCTGCTTCTGTCCACTCCTAAGGGATGGAAAACATTGGTGACCTTGTTTTTTTTTTCTTCTTCTTCTTCTTTTGTTCAATGTGACAAACAATCAAGTCTGTTTGGCTGGCTCTAGATTCTCGTGCCACAGTGGGAGGCTGGGCTCACAAATGTTACAGCTTCTCATTATTCTCCTGAGCTCAAAGAAAGAGGAATAAATTCTCTGTGAAATGGGGCAGAGGTGACACGCAATTTCTGGACTGAGTGACCACAAGAAAAAAGTGACTTGAAGGAAACACAACATGCTCCAGCGCAAACCTTTAAGAATCAACTCATCAAGTTGATTCAAGTCATCTTTAAAAGATCTAATGTAACTTGCAAGCAACTTTGAGTATATATATTCTTCTTTCTACCTTTGTTCTCTATAAAATCTATCAAAAACACATAAAATCCACAAACTCATGATAGAAAATATGTCCCTTAATTATCCAAACTGATATCTTTTTTAAGTGCAAGATTTTTAGGTGTTGAATTTTGCCAAGCCTGCATGTCTCCATTGAGGTTTTTTGACCACAGACTGCTGATATGGACAGTCAAGCCAAACTGTCAGCTTAGCCGAAAGCTCGTAGACCTTGTGAAATGCCGCTACGCCCTTCGTCGGGAAGCTGTTACTTACACGTGACCAGTTTCGTGAGCAACGACGAAGGCAGAGGAGAAGCCGTCTTCATGATTCAAGGTGCAGCTCCTCAGCGGGTGACACATGCCTGTCACTGGAGCGTAACCTGGGCGACAGAAAAGATCATACGGCACCGACAGTCAAGGACAAGAAAGGAGAACTTGTATCATACACTTTCTTGCGTCGTTTCCAGTCCAAATTACCATAAAATTCACACCAGACGCCACCAAGAAGCCAAGTAATAAACATTCAAGGAATTCCTAATTGTGTTACATGTAATAAAAGTTTAATGACAGCGGTCATTAGTATTAAATATCCTTACTGTAAAGCCTTTGCTGACAGTTTTCAACAAAAACTTTCTCAAAGACTTAAATGTTCTCGGGGCCTTTTATATGCACTCTTATCTTCTCTTATTTTCCTATCTTTATCTTTTCTTCCAAATAAATTCATTGATTTGCTGACTGATTTCTCTAGCTGTGTCCTTGTGATCAACCTCTTGCATAACATCCACCTTAGTTCTCACGCAGCGCACTGCTTATTTTATTAAAAAAAAAGAAAGAAAAAACATATCCCACTAATAGGAGTTCTACAAGTTCAACATGTAGAACATTTTTTTTTAGTTCAGGCAACATTTGTGACTAATTTTTTGTTTCCTCTGTCAGAAATCATGCTACCAGGACCTACTCATTAACGGTAAAATTAAGCTTTTTGCATTTTTGGATTATGGCTCCATGCTTCTTGTTGACTACTAATTGGTAATTAGAAACCTTTTTATATGCAATCAGTTAGGATTAAACTAGTCAATATTAGCTTACTGCTTTGAAATGTGGGCAGACTGTAGTTTTTTTTCCTCACTTTGAAAGCTTGTTTACACCCCCTTTAACTAAGATCTCATTATTTTTGCCCTGTGCAAAAATAATGCACAGGGCACACAAACTGTATTATTTAGTTGTTTTTTTTTTCTTTGTTTATTTTCTTTGTATGTGATGATCACTCAGCTTGTCAGTGACATGAAGTGTGAATTTCTCATCAGTTCTGGAAGAATATTAACTGAAAAAAGTATTTATTTTCTTATCCACATGAGACACCTGTCAGAGAAATATTCCACAAGTAGTCCTTCATAGTGAGCTTTATAGACTCACTGTGGACAGCTGGCTTTCAGAACAACTCTGCTGTGTAATTAGTTTCAGAAAATCACCCAAGTGATTGCTCAGATTATTTCTAAAAATCCATATCATACATTAGTAATGATCTGATTGAGCAGTGTGTACTCAGAAAGTAGCATTCTCACATACTCAGGGTAACCACGTCTAATGAAGCTCTACAGCGTAAAAGTAGCTGAGGATTTTGTTTTTGTAATGAGGTGTGAGTGATGCGTTTCACTTAGCCGCCACTCGGCAGGAAAACCTCCTGAGCCTCTGACAAAAGGCATGCAGCATTTTGAAACTAATAGTCTTATATTCGAGTGAAACAGCACGAGCAGCTCGTTTCACGATCCCAGGCTCCCTTGGCACAGCGTTTTTTTCCCCGAGTTACACAAAAGCTACGCCTCAGCTATCATGACAATGTGCTTTCAGCGCACCACGGCAACAAACTTTTAAGCAAAGCACAAACAATAAACATGACTCGATCAAGAGGTGTGCAGCGATTCAGCTTTGAGCGTTTGGCGTGGTTCAGAAGCACGCTGGTTTCAGCCTCGCTTTTTGGCGGCTTTCAGAGAATTCTTCATGCTTTCTGACCACCAGAAGACCTCTTTTGGCATGCAGGTAAAAAGCAGAAAATGCAGCAGGCAAACAGCTGGCGATAAAGGCCTCTCGTGTTATTTGGCCAGGGTTGAAAAAGAAATGTCCGCAGCAAGTTAATTCAGTCGTAGTGCAATGATGCTCTCATGTTCATAATAAGGCATGTGCAGTATATCCAGTACATTTCAGTGAGGGCTCTAGTAGTAAATAAAAATACAAAGAGCTTATTATTGCTGGAGGTGAAACTAAGACATGTGAAAGCAGTTATGGAGCATGACCCTTTATCTCACAGGCAGATAAAGGGAAATTAGGGGAATGCTGAAAACATTCCCACAGAGAAGTCAGCTCTGAATATTTACACCCTGAAGCGCAACCATGCAGCAGGAAAAGCATGTTTCATTTCTTCCGTGGCTCATTGTGGACCCGGTGAACTCAGATATCGTACAACATGCCATTAAAACCTATTCATAATCTGTGTATGTTTCTATGCTTTTGTTGTTTGTTTTTTTTACATTACAACCATAGATTTCAATCTGTCTTATAAGAGATTTTACAGAGTTCCACTTTGAGATCTAGCCAGAGATTCCCAACAGGACTTATAGCTTTAGTGTTTAACTGGGTCATTCTTGCACAGGAACATGCTGTTATCTAAACCAGTGGTACACGGTGATGTTGTGTCCGTGCTTCAGAAGTGCAGATTCAAATGGTTGCCACCACCATGGTGGTGAAACGATGTTGCATAAGAGGGTGGGTCCAAGGTGATGTACAGTGTATGTTTTTTCCCTAAATATAGGATTTTGTTTCTAGGCCACAGGGTTCAATTTTGGTCTCCCCTGACCAAAACACTTTTTTCCACTTGTTTGTTGTTTCCAGGGCTGCACAGCTGGTAAACACTGTTGCCTAGCAGTTAGAAGGTCCTGAGTTTATATAACCCAGCTTGAGGTCTTTCATGCATGGAGTTTGCATGTTCTCCCCGTGCCTGCATGGGTTCCTTCCAGGCACTCTGACTTCCTCCCACAGTTCAAAAACATGACAGCAACGTCAACTGGGTCTCTCTAAAACTGAGCAGGTGTGTGTGTCAAGAAATTTATCAAGATTTATCAAGATTAAGATGCAATATCTTGCATCTTAATCTTGAAACCAGATCTTGAGAGAAAGTGAATTGATTGTGTAAAACTGTTCTTTGTGAATCCATTTGAAATCCTTTATCTTTTGTTCATTTATCTTTAAAAAAAAATCATTCCCACCCACTCAAAATCTATATTTGGGTATAGAATCTGCCATCCCGTGGCTAAACCCTGACGAGAGAGTGCGATGTCTTCTCGTGACCCCGAGAGACAGCGCGGGCTCCAGGGCAACATGGTGTAACACACTATAGAAACTGGGCTTGTTATGAGCACAACACAACTGCATCTATGGCAACATCCGTGGGTGTGGCAAGCAAAGCAGGTAGCCTGAGGCCTTCCTCTAAACTTGACACATGTACATCAGAAGTTGAGACTGTGCACAGGTCAATACAAGATACCAAGCTTTAGCTCAAAGAAACTTTTCTTATTCTGGAGACAGTTTTTGTGCCGGTTTGGCTGCTCACTTCAAAGTTTGTTTTGAAGGGCTGAAAAAGAGAAACACAGGGTGAGAACAACATGTGTAGAGCACAAAAATTGCCAACTACTGCATACATGTGAGCTGATGAAGAGATTAATTTTAAATTAAGCAAAAAAAAGATTTAAAATGAAACTAATTTCTGTTTTTTCTCTACATGCCAAAATTGTTCTTCAACTTTACCAATTTATCTTTTTTTTTTTACAGGGTGGCATCAACATCAAGTCAGCAAGGTTCTGAAAAAACTTCTTTTTTTTCATCCAGTGATTTGGCCATTGGCAGATTTCTTTATGAGATAAACCCACATGAGAGTTTCCATCAACCTTACCTGGGCAAGACATGAAGGAAGCCAACCCCTTTTTGTGTGAATTGAAGCAGATATCAGCACTCAGTCTGCACAGTCCTCGATCGAGAAAAATACAGTACCTTGCATACCTGCGGGACCAAAATCTTGCCTTGTGAGGAAGATGGCGTGGTCATGGTACTCGGCGTGCTCAGGGTCATGGCGCTGCTGAGTGTTGGCCCATCGGCACACCTGCTCTAGGCTGCGGGAGGGGTTACCACGCTCAATCAGGCTTATAGACTGTAGAATAACAAAGGGAGGAAAAAAGGATGTGATTAGAAATTGTTTTAGTTCTTCCTTTGAATTCCCTCAGCAGGGGTTCCTCTGCTCAGCAGGTTAAATAAGACTAGCTGACACCTCATCGTTAACTTGCAGAGCGTTAAAGAGAGGGAACACCAGCGCAGCCAGGGGAAATTTAGAGTTTATTTACAGCTAAATACTTTTAAAGGAGAAAACTTTTTTCAAAAGACTCTCAAAGACTTAAAGCTGCAGACTATATTCAATTATATAGACAGAAATACAATGGAGTAATCTATACCAAAGAGTAATTATTTGGAGATGAAATTAAGACAATATTTTCAATTAGTTCACGTATTGAAAGTATGTGATAATAGTAAGGTGGCTCTGCAAAGTGTTGACTAAGGTTGGGTAAATAAAAACAGACAATAAACTTTCACGGTATGTTTTTTGTAAAAATGATTAAGAACCATATCTCGTTTTCTTCCACTTCACTTTCGTAAAGCAATTTTGTGCACGAATGGACAAACGGATGGATTTCTGAGTCAGAAATAACCTAAAATCTTGATGAGCAAATCATATGTATGAGCTTTTTCTTTGACTTCTAACATGCAGGTAAATAATGTGCAAGTAAAAACGGTCTGAGCTGAAATGTGAATAAGAAGCCAGGCAACTGCTCAGCTTGGATCCGAAACGGAGCGGGTTCCTAAATGTCTGTTGAAAGCAGGACTGATGACACATCCAACTTATTTATGCTAAAAGCTGCATCAACATCAGCTAATTATGAGGAAATAAAAGGCAACATGCTTTAGTATTAGCTCTGAAGAACCAATTTTAACTTTATGTAACTTAATACTGCGTAAAAACAGATTCTCCATGAAGAACATCAAAGATTTTGTCAGTCAACATTAGTCAGGAAATAGCATCACAAAGAACGTCGGAAAGGCCAGATCCAGTTAATGATCCAAAATACTACAAAAAAAAAAAAATGCGGCATGGCTGAAAACTTACCCAGACAGGAACACAAACCTAAATTGCTGGTAGCTCTACTTTAAAACATGTTGAAAAACTCAATCATCAGTGTGACAAAAATGCCAAAACAGAATGCAATTATCTGAAAATAAGTGTGGGGTGAATCAGCTAAAATAAGCAGGCAGCATGCAGGCAAGCAGCAGGAACATTGCAGCATAGATATAGAAAGAAAAACAGGAAGTTTTTCATTTTAAATAGACCTCTCAGATTGTAGGGGTGTATTTAATGTGTTTTCTTTAGAACGTGTGTTAAATCGCATTCATGTCGACTTCCTGGACATAAATAAATGACTGCAAACACATTTTTAGTCTTGAGACAGCAAAAGTTAGTTTTTCATTTGCTGACATAAAATGAAAAATAAAGTTCATTTAAATTACTTTATGCTTTATACTATAAAGTTATACTTGCATACAAGAAAGAAACAACAGACCTTGTTATATTGTACACAAAACAAGTATCAAGATTTGGATGTAAAAGGGGATTTTCAAAGTTTGACCCATCAGAAGAAAGCAAAAGGAGGCATTCACTAATCTATTGAAAATAATTTAGAATACTGCACCTTATTTTAAAACTAATTGGTTCAACTTCTTATGTATCTTTTTACCAGTTTTATGACACTACTTTTACTCCATATAGCTATCCTCTAAGTCAAAGGTGGCTTAAGATAATACTTAGACATTTCAAGCATTCTTATACATTTCAATGCTAACATGTTAACAGTGTATGACACAACTCACCTGTCTGTACCCCACCATTATCATGCGGACGAGCACAATGTTGATATTGGTTCCCAAAGACTCATCATGGTAGATCTCATCAACCTGAAATGAAAGAAAGCGGCTCTGTCACTGCTCAATAAAGTGGATTATGACACTAATCTGCATATCTAACAAATATTAGTGAATATTCCAAGTTTTAAGAGTTTGACATAACGGCATGCTATGCTACAATCTCATTCAAATTCTAAGCCAAATGTTCCCTAGAATGTAATTCATATTCATTCAAAAGATATTCCTACATGTCAGCCCTCATTTGGAGCCCCATAGAACCAATTAGCTGGTTTGATGAAATGTACTTTGAAGAAGCAGCAGCTGACGTAAAAAAAAATAAATAAATAAACTGATCTAACTCCTTATCTAGTCAGAGTGACTGCTGTGACAACTTCTGACTTAAAAATTCTGCTAGACATAAAAAATAAATTAAAATAAAAAAAACTTCAATAATTCTGACTGGGTGCCTTTTAAGCCTCACACAACTGATGAGAGATGAGAGATTCTTGTATTTATACTAGTTTTTATTTCTGTCTTCTAGAATTTTAAAATGTGAAGGGATCACAGATCAGCAGCAAAAGTTGGAAAAAAATCATACATTTTGATCTCCATTCAAGTTACGCTTAGGCTTGCAACACAGTTTGAGATTGCATTTGTATATAGCCAATTCTACGAATTTCTCTTAAGACACTCTCAGGTATTTTTCCTTTTGTTTTCTTGATCAGCTGAGTTAATAATTCCCCTTCCCTCAGTCTGCCTGGTTTGCCTTCCCCACCTGTTTCTTGTTCACTGATCAAACTCCCTAGAACTTAAGCCACTCGTCTGTCTGCCCAATTTATCTACTTAATCTTCTGTCAATTTGTCCATTTTTATGCTTTGTTTCCAGCCTCTTTTGTTTCCACGCAGGTCATGTAACGAGTGCATTAATCAGGGAAAGAGTCAAGACTTCCAAGGTAACTCTGGAGGAGCTGCAAAGCTTTGGGCAAATGCCTCAAAAGACTTGCAGCAAAATATAGTTTTAAAAAGGGGAGATGAAACAGGTGTTTAAAGATAAAATGCCTGTTTTTTGTTTGTTTTTTTTACTAAATTAATCCTTATCCTTTACCTTGTGTTGGTCTATTACATAAAATCTCAATTAAATACATTTAACTTTTTGTTCTGAGTAAAATTCAAAATGCTTTACAGGTCTGAATACTTTTGCATGTGGTTAAAATCTTGCCCTAACCATTTCTGAGTGAAAACTTATTAAAACATTGCATGGCAAAAAAATGAGTTCTTTGTCATCAACAGTTATTTTCTTTTCACAAGCACGTGGCCAAATCTAAGGCTTTGGAAGTGAAAGCTGCAATGGTGAACATCTGTTAAACCTTTTGGGATAATTGATTATTTTTATGCTGAAACATATAACTTGATGTCATTTAAAAAAGAAACGAATGAAAATGTTTTATACCAGCAGGCAAAGTTGCAGTTGTCTACTTTGCATTGAGCTCACACACATCCATCCTGCTTTCTCTTTGTTGACATATTTGAAAAACAGATCATAAGACGCTCACCTTTACTAGTAAAAGTGTATGCACACATTAGAGAAGATTTCTTATCTTTTGACGGAAAATTTATGAACAATGCTCTTGTATTCTCAAGTCAACAGATTCTCTTTCACCAGTGAAGATATTGGGAAGCATTGCATCCATTTTGCATGGGTTAATGCATTCATGTTGGTCTAAGTCAGCCATGCTGTTTAGACATAATTCAAATTTCCCTTTCATTTTATTGCGGTACGAAGTGCTTTTGTTGAAAGCTGTTTAATTTTCGATGCATTGCAGAGCAAAAGCATTATTTCCCCATGCTGTTGCCAGGCTTGGTCTTTCAATATTGCAGAGCCCTTGGCTGGAAAAGGTTGAGTGGTTAATTAGGGTCATTGGGCCCTGAGGTGTAGTCTAACGATTTCATTAACGCTAAAGCTAATTGGCTGTCGTAAAAGCAACCTGCTTATGTAAAAGCAGGCTGTTTTACCGCAGCTTTCATTGGTGAGCGTAATGTGCTTTATTCTAACGTGATGATCTCATTTTATAGTTTTAAAAGGAACAAAATTATCTACACTCAGTGCAATTAGTATTTTTATTTTGCATTTATAAATGAGAACAATGTGCATTGCAATAATATTCCTGTGTCTTTACCTCTCACCTAGAGAGGGGCTTTCTTTTTCAAATGGCTTCTCTGGGCTTAAGGCCTAATAAAAAACTAAATTCTTACAGATACAGTTAACATTTCTAAACAGTGAGAGGTGTATGACTGTGGTTGTCATCATTCTTCCTGTGTGATAGTTATTTTGGGTAAATAGTGACTGTTGATATTTTTGAAACTGAAAAAAAAAATCAGAAGTAAAACAAACAAAAAATATGGTTTAAAAAAAAGAGATTCTATTTTTCATTCGTTTTCTGGCATGGCACATTCTCATCTAACCCCAGATTCGCTTCTGATTGGTTAATAAGCACATCATGATGACTCCTTCCCCTGAAGTGCATCTTTCAGAGGAGCTGTGCTGACAGTCAGGCAGAATCCTTAGAATCCTTTATGAACAAGACTCACCCCACTTGTGAGTTTTTTATTTAATTTTTTATTATTTGCCATGCTATTGTCTAATTCTGTTTAATGTTTCTACATGATTTTGTATCGTTTTTCCTTAAAGCACACCATGGAGAATCCCTAACTAGTAAGTTTCCTTTGTCATGTTAATAGTCAGGTTTCCTCACAATTTGAAGATAAAAAAACCCATAGTCCACACAGAAACTGCAACATAACTGACAACCTACTTTCCTCTGTGCAATCTCTGGCTGATAATGGTATTTTTTTTAGAAGAATTAGCTCTTTACATGGAAATGCTAACTGAACAAAAAATAAAAAAAATAAAAAATTTCCCACCTAAAAAGAAAAACCTTTCTTTGGTTTGAATCCAAATTTGCTCTGGGATGCAGGTTGCACCCAAGTCTATTTAAGTAAATATCCCACTTACAGAAACAAACTTCAGTTAACAAATCAGGAACCTCTGAGTGACCCCACGTTGCACAGATTTGCTACTCAAAATCCCTAGGAATGCCTACACTGACTTATATCCATGTGTTTATATTGGATCGTAGCACAGAAGCCGGTGAAAAACGAAGAAAGCTTAAAAAACAAATAAAATAAAAATAGCAACAAAAAAGGTTTTGTCACAGAATTTGTAAGCATTTGTGGAGTTTTTCTTTCTTTCAACTGAGAGATTCGGGTGGTTGCGTTCTTAATTTCCAGCGAGTCCAGCTGAGGGACGGGCCAGCTCCGCGCAGATAATTACAAATCCAGGAGGAGCACTCACAAACACACCTACACACACAAGGAGGACTGAAACGGAGCTGTTGTGGGGGGAAAATGAGCCTAGCAGCTGTGCTCTGCAGGCGCTAGGTGTCTCTGGCTTGCGCACTGACATGGACAAAACGTGGTCTGCAGTGGTCAAACAACACGACCATTGTGCAACAGAGACCTCACTAGTCACCTTGGCATTGTGCAGACAGGATGTTCAGTAATCAATCCCTCGGGGAGAGTTTCTCCAGGTGGTACTACGCATTCTACAGCCCTGGAGCAGGGATTCAGAGGGATTTGAGCGGGCAGAGCTCTTTCAGACACAGCAAACCCGTGGCTTACAAGCAGAGCTGAAGGGTTCTGACCTTCGATTGTTTAAACTGCACCATGTTTTAAGTTAAAGAATAAAAAAATAATAATAAAAGTCCAACATAATGGGAGATACATTCAGACAACTTTTAATTACCTGATTTTATCTACTGTGACGCTCAAGTCCATTTTAAACAAGATTACTTCAAATGCACTCCTCCAGATAGCCTTTTCCAATGCTATTAAGTCATCAGAGTGCATTAGGCACCAAGGACTGACAGATACCGAGTGTGCATGAGTCAGAGCTGCCACTCAGCACAATCAAGCTCAGTAAAAGTCAGGCATTTTGCTCTGTTAAAGACATTTGGCACCAGATTTTGAGTATGAATTCCTAATTAAATAAACACATCATTCTATGTAAGAAGAGCTTTGGCAGTTCAAACAAACGTCTGGCACCACTTTCCATGGCTGCTCCGTACTGCTCCCACTCAACTTTCTAAGTGCTCTAATGCAGCTAATCAGACTGCCGTGCATGGTCCAAATGGTAACTGTTACAGAGTGAAACCAACTCCCTGTGAAAATCTGACTTGGGGAGGTGGGGGGGATTTAGGCTCAGTAAGAAGATTATGGTGGTAGGAGCTGGTGGAACCTGTAGCGAACGAGCTGAGAGTTTCTCAGGGAGTTTCTCGTTTTGGCCCCGTCTCTCATGGGTAATCTGTCAGCTGTGAAGGAAAATGTGGCAGAGCTTGATGTCAATATAAACACATTCAGCAATAGCTTATGGCAGAGACACGTGGATTTAGAGACACACAAAAAAATAAATTAAGAAACACCACACTTTATATATTAGAATCATTTCTGACAACCAGAAATAATTCTGGTTGGTCAAATACACGAGTAATTGGCGATTAAAATTTTTTTTTTTTTTTTTTGGTAAGTGCTTGGACAATACTGTATTTCAGGGGTGTAATAATACAGAGAGGTGAGTACTAATGCATGACAGACTTTTCAGAACTTACGATGTTCATTAGAGTGAGGACGTAATTCTGCACGTGCTCCTTGCCATGGAAACGGATCACTGAGTCATCCACAGCCAGCAGAACCTCGATATTGAAGTCGTCTTTCTTCGCGTGCCTCCTCTTGCGCTCGGACTCTGAGAGTTTATGTTCGACCAAGTCCAGAGCTGCCGGAAGGTCTGCGATGCCAACATCTGCCACTGCAGAGACATAAGAAGGATACAACATAACCGATGAGCAGACCTTGAAAATCTTCTTTTTTCTATATGCACTTTATTTCAGGCCCTTGGAAGCGACAAGTTGTGTAGAATTTTATGTGAAACACACATATTTCCCTCTAATCCATCCACACAAGCTGTCCTGTGTGAAAAACTCCCAGGTGAGTAACACAAAGTAATAGCAAAATGTATGCTAAAAATCACATTGTACATCAAAGCAAACAAATTATTTTGTTTGGAGATTACATGAAACCAAATAACTTACAGGAAATTGCAATTATTGCATTTGATGACAAAAAAATAAACGCTGCTCATGCTTATATCAGAGCCAGTCAGCTGTAGGATTGGATGGTTAAACAATCATGGCTGAAGCGGCAGAAAATAGGTTGTAAAAATAGTGACTTTTCCAGCAGATGCTGAATCAATTGTTAAAGGAGAAGAAATTGATGGACAGTCAATGAAAGTTCACCCCCTTTTCTTGGCTCCCCTGTGCTCCCAAGTCTCCTATTGTGCCATTAGAGCACAGCATTCCTCATCCTACCAGCTGGTTTTGTGAACAGTGCTTCCACTGCTGGGCCTAATAGATACCCAGAGAGTAACCTTAAAGCTGCAGAGTTGGAGTAACCTTTAAAATGTGCAAGATGGGATTTAATTTGCAAGCCACAGCTCCTCTACCTTTAATTATGTATGATATTCTGGAGTGATATTCAGTGTTTTCTGTATGTTTTGTGCTGAGAAAGCAGAGCCCAGTTGGACTTTCAAATGGAAATAATATGTTGGTTCACCACATGTTATCTCTCTAACAATAAGTATAGTAGAAATCAGCTGACTTTCACCTAAACCGGCTCTATGTAGTGACCGGTCAGTCAGAAGCTAAGTAGATTTCTTTTTACCCAGATTAATGAGCGTATCGTACCCAAACATTACCCCTCTGTGTTTGTAGTGACTGAGTGAAGAAGGCTCAAAGTTAGCCATGAGACATACAGATGTAAGAAGCTATTTTATAGGACACCAAAGCAACTGGTTCATTCAGAAATTCTAAAATTGTACTATTTTGTCATCTGTGAAAGCACCATACCCAAACACTGTCACACGCACAGTTTGCAGAGTGGAGGTCATCATTTCAGAAAACTTTGATGTGTATTCTTTTTTTTTTATCAAGTCAAAGGAAGCACAAACGGTTTGATAAGCTAACTAAGCTAACTAAGGGAAAACAGTATTTTCTGCCATATTCAGCTCGCTTTAAGGTCACTGTGGCTCCAAACATTGCAGTCTGTCACAGGATGTCTAATTTGGGGCGCATTTGTCAAAACAGCAAAGAACTCAACTTAACCAGTAATAAGGGAGTCCCAACATATTACAGCATAATTGCTCTGTTTTGTTCTTTTGAGCTTTCGGCTTCTCGCCATTGTAAAACATGCCACCTTGCCAGATTTTTGGAAAATCTCAAGGCTTACGCTACATTGGATTTTTCTTGGAAGACAGCGCTTGGAGGCAGAGATAAATTCACGGTCGACTTGAGCGCATACTGGTTGCTGTTGCTTTGGTATAAGATTTAAAACGTGTTCATGCATATAAGAACGTTTGTGCAAAAGATGTCTTCGGTATAAAGCTCAGTGTTTGCTTCTCTCTGACCCCTGTGTTGATGTCTGGCTCAGCATGACCGTCTGGTCTGCCTGTTTTGGAACGTCTGGGGTGTATTTTTGGGCGAACACTTATAATTTCCCAGATGAAAGTAGTACATTTGCAAGTAAAGACTACCACATACTGAGATCAAAGTGGAACATGGACAAATGGAAAAGTTTATTCATACCATAAAGGTGCGACAGCTCTCCTTTTTGGAAGATCAAATCAACTCCACCTACCACAACATGCAAAAGTATTCACAGCCCTCTATCTTTACTAAATTTTGTTTTGTTATATTCACAAACTTGAACGAATTAAACATGACCAGGTATTCAGTGACAGCCTAATCTGGACACGATGGAAAAGTGATCATGAAGAATCCATTTGTGAAAGAAAACTGCAGCACTGTTTGCAGTTTGCCAGAATAGGGCCACAAATAACAAACAGAAGAAGGTGTTCTAGCCAGACGAGACCAAAATGTAACTTTTTGTCCCACATGCGCATCATGCTGAACACACCATCCCAATAGTGAAACATTATGGTGAAGCTGGTGAGCGTTGAGCTTCACCTTCCATCAAGAGAGCAACAAACACCCAGAACTACAAACTGAAAGGCAAGGAGTGTTAGATTGGCCCAGTCAAAGTCCAAAACCAAATGCGGTTTAGAATCTGTGCTGATAAATGTTTTTCAGATCTGTGAATTTGAGATATTTATGCAAGTCTGAGTGAAAACTCAGATTTCCATAATTTGACGTGCAAAGCTGGTGGAGGCAAACTCCAGGAGAATCTAGACAAACATGCAGACAACACTTTTCAAACTTCTATTTGTAAAAGAAAAAAATATATATATATTTCCATTTCTTCAGAACGTCAAAAGTACACGATGACACGTCTGACTTAAAATACTTTGTAGCATTCTCACATGGCCTTGTGAGCTTCTGAAAGATTAATATTCAATATTTACACTGATAAGAGGAACACTAACAATTTTTTTAGAACAGGAAAAAATAATATATAAAGAAATTAGACAATCAGCAAGAAATTTTGGACATCCACAGCTCTTCTTTGAATACATTTTCCAAGTGGCTGAAGGCGCTGCATTCATCTGTTAAAGCAATTTGTATGCAAGTATACATCAGAAGAATAATGTGCAGCTATCATACAGCTCAGGAAGGAGACGGGTTCAGTGTCCGAGAGACAAAGAACAAAAATGATGCACAATGCTGGTGAGAGAATATCCTTATCCACAGTGAAATTAGCAGTGTGCTGTTGGGGGCTGAAAGCCCACTCAGCAAGGAACAAGCCATTACAACACAAAAAGCCTGATGACATTTTACAAATGGACTCCGAGGCAAAGACCTTCATTTTTGGCTTTTATGCCACTGATCCATTTTGGAGGCAAAATGGGGGAAGCTTGTAAGCCAGAAAACATCATCACTGTGACGTACGAGGGTGGCAGCATCATGTTGTTTGAGCGTTTTGCTGCAGGTGAGATTGAAGCACGCTGCCAAATAGATTGCACATGTGGAAATATCGAAGCAACATCTGCGAAGACGTCTAGAAAAGCCAGAGCTTGGGCACAAATTTGTCTTTCAAACGGACAATGCCACCAAACTAGCTACAAAGTGGCTTCAGGACAAGAAAGCCAACTAGAGAAAGTCTGTGAACAGTTCTTAAATGTGTAGCCTGGCAAGATTCAATAAATACGACTGTCAGAAGCAATGGGCCAAAATTGCGGCAAACTACTGTATTTTGAGGAGCTAGTAGGTAGAAGGACAGAAGACAAACAAACTGTTTGAAAGACAGTTCTACCAAAAATACTTGAAAAATGGATGCAAACTTCAGAATTTGAAAAAGGTTTTTAAAAAAGATCTTTTTCACTATTTTTCTGTTTAGCAACTGTAAATAATTCAGTTAACACAATCTGAATACAAAGAGTTTATATTTTGATTTGATGTGGAGCAGCGAGAAAAGGTTATGTCTGTTTACCCATTTTAAATAAATACCTGGTGTGTTCTGCGTGTCCTTCTTGTAGGACCTGTAAGTGATCATGCAGCTGAGCCGTTCTGTTCGTTTCGCAGCCACAGAACACTCAAACCCACACAAGTGCTTTTTGTTTCCACTGATGTAAGACTCCTTCCCTCCTCCTACCTTCATTGTGCAAGTCCTCTTTCCGCTGGCCCGTCTCCCGCTTGATGGCCGATCTGCGGTAGACCACGTGCACTCGCCCCTTTACTTCCACATCCTGTTGGCCTTTCTCAAGTGGTTCAATGAAAAACTCGCCATTATCAGTGCGGATCAGGCCTGCCTGGAAAAACAGAACTTTGCATCAGAGCACCACTCTTCCTTTAAATCAAGTCAATCCAACTGGATTCTGTAAGAACAGCAGAGGCGGTCAATTTGGAAGATTCAGTGTAATAAGGAATGGCGAAGGTGGACACTTTGAAGATTATTTCTAAACAGTTATTAGTGAATAACCTGAATGATTTACAGCTCAAAAAGATAATCAATTATAGAAAAACCTTTAATAATTTGTATGTTTGATTTTTGCCTTTTACTTTAATGAGTTTCCAATATAACATGAAGTTTGTTTCAAACCCTAAACCCTAACCCAAAGCTTTCTTCTTTTACACATACGATGCCTCTTCAGTTTAATCTGAAATTTCAAACACTTCACAAAGACGTTTTATTAGCTTCTAGACATTTTGACATTAATCGAGCTACAGAAATACAATTTTCGGGAATGAGAAATGAATCATCTTTGCTGAGGAAGACTTCTCTCTTGCTTGTTGCCGAGTGTCTGCAAAAAAAGGTCAGTGTGGAAGGAAGCAGCCATTCTCTAATTCAAGTTAACCACAAACCTGCTATTTTCTTTTGATTGCATAAATATACAAAATGCCCACATAATACAGAGTGAAGCATTTTCATAAACATTGCAACAGATTGTGCATTTTATTTGCATAGAAAATCAGTTTATTTGTCACTTTAAATTATATCTGTCTGTGTCCATAAGGACACACTTTGTGCTCACTTTGTTATATGGGTAGGGTTACGGGGCTTTAGTACTTTATCAACAGTTTATTTTTGGAGCAGAACTGCAGTAGAACAGGATGAACTTGCGAATATCCCAAGTTCACTTTTGTTTTTGCTTGTGTATTCAGAACTTTTTCAAGTTCTACACATTAGATTTATATTTATTGTGCCTAATAATAACTTATATTTGGGATGTTTCCTCATTTTGCCCCATTACAACCACAAACTTAATTGTATTAGGATTCTCTTGCGAAAATTTTTTTAAATTTAGAAATTTATATGCACAACTAACTAACTTCAGGCTTAACCAGTTACCGTTAAGAAATACTTAGGTGGTTAATAAATTAGCTTAATTTAACTAAATCCATCTGGCATGTGAAAGCCTCCAAGGTTTCATAGTGAACCTTAGTAAGCAAACAGCACCAGGTGAAAAGAAATGGGTAACACTTTATTTGAAGGGGTGTGCATAAGACTGACATGTCACTGTCATAAACATGACATAACAGTGAAGAACATGAAGGGGTCTTTATGAATGTTTATGACAGTTGTCATGAAGTGTCATTCGGTAAATAATAATAAATAATACTTTTAATGCAAAGTTGCTCTAAAGGTTGCATTGAAAGTAAATTAAAAATGCCAACATTGCATTAAATTATCATAATTTACAAAATCATGCAAAATCAAACAATAGAATATAACAAGCTTTATCGCTCAGAAACACTGGTCAGTTCATCATCTAAAAACAGAATGATTGCGACATGGCAAGACATGGCTGTCCATCTAAACTGACAGGTCAGATAAAGAGAACATTAAACGGAGAAGCAGCAAAAGTAACCATGTTGACCACAGGACCATAAGAAGACCTCCTCAAGAACTCCCTAGTGCTGCACATCTTTAAGACACCAACATGTAACTTTTTGGCTTTAATTCAAAATGTTGTGTAGTAGAAAACTAATCCCTGGTAAAACATGGTATTGGCAGGTTTCCTTCAGTAGCTGGTCAGAGTTGATGGAAGAATTGCTAAGGATAAATACGGGCAAATCGTTAAAGAAACCGACTAGACGGCGCTTTTGGACTCGAGGTTGAGATGGGGGCTTACCTTCAGCGGGACAAAGATCTGAACCAGAGCTGCAATGGAACGGTTTAGGTCAAAGAATACTCAGACATTATGATAGCCCAGTCAAAGTCTATGTTTAGGCATTCTGTGGTGGCGCGGGGGCAAAGCACAACCCATGTATTGAGGCCTCAGACCTCGTACTGGTGGTCACAGGTTTGATTCCCGGCCTGGAGACATTTGCTACATGTCTTCCCCCTCTTTCTTGTCAAACTACTTTCAAATAAAGGCCACTAGAGCCAACAAAACCTTTAAAAAAGTCTATGTTTAAGGGCAATTGAGAAGGCAACACTGAAAAATTTTCCAATCTGACTGAGCTTGAACTATTTTGCAAAGAAGAATAAACAAGAAGTGCAAACTCTAAATCTCCAAAGCTGGTAGATGCACCTCTAAACCGTTGCAACTAATTGTGGCAAAATAACAAATATGTGCAGGAAGAAGTGAAATTACTTGCAGGGTATGAATAAGTTTTATTAAATGATGAAATCCTCCCTTTACTGCAGTGAGCATCCTGTCTGGTCATGTGATGCATTGTTTATGTAATGATATTGATAACAGCTGCTCTATCTGTACACAGGATGTGTTTTGAGGACAGTATTGAGTCACATTTTGGAAGCAAGTTCGACAGACCACGCAGTTACTGCTTTACAAGAGATATCAGGGCTCAACATGGGATCACTGATGTCATATAATGTAAACACAAGCTGTGCTTTGACTTGAAGTTTAACCTCAAGTGCAAATTCCTCCCAAACAGCTATTTTTGAAGAAAAAAATAAAGTATACAAGGTACTGTAATATCATACATTACATTACAAGCAACATCAATATAGGACCATCACAACAAAGGTTGGGGAATAAAAAAAACAATTAATCTCAATAATAATGAGAAAAGTAGGTTTTAAAATTCAATAAAACAGATTATGCAGACAGTTTGGGGTCTGTATTCTTTTATTTTTTTGCACAAGAAGTGCACATTTGATTTGCATTATTTTCTGGTTATAATATATTTGCACTTTTCGATATTATTGTACATCAATTTTGTACATCAAAATATTGCTATTTGAGAAAGTCCCATTATTAATCAACAAAATGAAATTGTTTAAAACCCTATATCCCGTGTTTAGTTTTCGACAACTTGCATTGTAATACATTTTAGAGTAACTCATTTAAATTTGGTCTTTAATCTTAAAAATGACAGACTTTATCATCATAATCACTTCAGGTTAGTCACTGCTTTGTGACAAACCCAGCCAATAAATATTTGACAGCAGAGTCACTTTAGACAGAGTAAAGAAAATTAGATCTAAACGCTACAGCAAAATGAAGGGATGCTAAAGGACACTGGCACACAAACAGCGTACAAAATATGCACTTGATGAAAAACTGTGGAGAACTATGTGTTCCGAAAAAATGCACTTTATCTTTTTAAGTGTTTGCTGATTTTCAGTGTGTTTATAATTGCCAAAGCACCAAGTTGATTCATTGCAAAGACAGCATCTTTAACCAGACATAGGTTTTTCATTAAACCAAAGTTGTTGTAATGGAAATAAATTATTTCTTTCCCAGTATCATTGTCTGTGGTTTGTGTTTGCAATGAACCCAAAGCAAAAAGTCAACTATCTTGATTTGCTAAGTATCTGTTTATTTACAGCTGATGACACTGTCATGGCAACACTAACCAGCATTACAGCATATCACATGTTTTCCTGATATTGCGTAGCCCTTGTTTGCGTTTATTTTTAAGCTTTTGTCTATTTTCATTTGTTTGCAATGACAAAACATCCCACTAAGAGTGCACAAAAATTACATTATACTTTTGGTAAAAAGTGCATTTCTTCAATGTGCCATCTTGGATAAATTACTCCTAATAATTTATACACTGTCTTCAGCTGAAGTGTTTCTCCAAGACTTTGTTGAGAAAGGAGTAAAACCTCTTCAACCTATCATTATCTTCGTGACATGGAGACACCAACAAAACCTCTGGCAAGTGTGTGTGTGTGTGTGTGTGTGTGTGTGTGTGTGTGTGTGTGTGTGTGTGTGTGTGTGTGTGTGTGTGTGTGTGTGTGTGTGTGTGTGTGTGTGTGTGTGTGTGTGTGTGTGTGTGTGTGTGTGTATTTACAGCTGCTGAATGAAATCTAAATATGGAACAGAAATGAAAGATCTGAGTTTGGTAACTCTCTGCTCAACAGCAGTGACCCTTAAGGGTGACGTTCCACCGTTGGGTTAAAGAAGAGTGAGAGACAAAAGTCTGCATTAAGAACAAATTTGATCATGTGTCACTGATGTTGCATAGTTGGAGCTGGGTCATTTTAAATCTTCCAGACGAGCAGTATGACATAATTTTTAAGCAGAAAAAAAAGTGCTATAGGTTTCTTTTTTTTATGTTGTCTACAAATAAATATTCTGAACTTGTGGAGTGAATTTTAATTCAACCCATGCAAATTAATACCGAGCAATTAACAGTTGGAGCAACATGTTTTCCTCTAGTCTCAGTTGACCAGAGCGCCTCATGTGTGACTGACTGCAAACAACAAAAATGAATTCTTATGATTGTCTTTCAACAATGACTTTCCACCCTCTCACACATTACCGAATTTGTGAAGCACATGACAAATACAAGTCTTCCCACCTGACATTTGAATGTCTGCAGCTCATCCAAAGTAGCCACGCTCCTAATGGCTGTCAGCTTTGGTTTTCAGCTTTGGTTAGACACCTATGTCCTGACAGGCTTGAAAATGTCTATTTTTGGTACAATTAGCTTACACTCGAAGGAGGCTGGCTGCTCTGCGTTGTATTTAGTTTTGTTAAAGAGGATGAATTTTATAACTGAGACAAAGCCCTGTGACTTTCTAACATTTACAATCGAACATTCCCTCATGTTTCATAATTGCCTGAGTACATGTGACAGATAACAGCTTATGTTTTATTCCTTTTTTTTCCACTGTCAACTTCAGTTTTCCAGATTTATAAATCATAAACCAAGTTGTTGTTTTTTTTTTAGTGAACTCAAGTGACATAGAGGCCATAATGTTACTCCACAGGCTGAGCTACAATCTCAGCATACAGTTTGAGAGGGGAGTCGTCCGGCTGTGTCACACCACACGAAAAAAACCCCAACATAAATCTGAACCTTTAGCTCACTGGTGCACTAAATTCCTCACCTCTGCAGGGACAACTTTGAAGTTCCACATGCACTGTATGTCATTTCAGGGTGAGGCAGTATTCCTTTCAAATCCCTACTGGAAGGTTAAGTGGTGAAAGCATTAAGGCAAACATTTTTTATTTATTTATTTATTTTTAGTATGCATCTCTGTCACCCAGTAGTTGTCAAAGTTTAGAGCTTGAGTGCTTCTTCACAAAAAGAAACAATACGAAATCCTACACTACTCTGAACCATAATAGGCTTCAAACACTTCAACAATGCTTTCCTCGACAGGAAATCATGCCGTGATTCATGTGTCAAGATAAAGATGATTGTTTCCTAAAAAATAACTAAATTAACTCTTTCCTATTTGTTGTTTGTGCTTGTCATTTCCTGCTCTGAAGGTCCGCCATTAATCACGCATAGCTGGTAAACAAAGGCATAGCTACACTGCAGTGTTGCCATCCCGCTTGGTGGTCCAGTTACATCACTGCCTGAGATAATCTGATGGAGTCATCCTTTATGGTGCATGTCAGACAAACAAAAATCCGAAAGCTGAATAAGCACCACAGGCTACGGATGCAGGGAAATTAAAAGCCAGCTTTGGTTCCGGAGGCTCAACCTGTAATTTGTGGTAGATTATTTGGAAACATGCAGTTAGGTTCCAGCACGCTCTCTTACTGATTCACCGAAAAACTGGGAGACTTAGAAAGGTACTGCGGTGTTACATCATGAAGTCAGTGATGCACTCTTTCTGTGAAATTCACCCCTTGAACTTTTGTAATAAGATCTACATAGCAATATGAAGGGACTGTACATCTGTTATTCCTGTTACATACATATTTTGTGAGAAAAAAAAAAGAATTATAAACAGATTAGGACCATAGCTCACCTGTGTGGCAGTGTCATATAATGGGGAAATGACTAAACAAGGACAGAGTGTAGAGGAAGGAGATTAGTTCCTCACTCCGTTTTATCCTTTACATCTCACAGTGTTCGCATATATGACTGATCAAGAAGAAAATCATGAATGAAAAAAAAAGTGGGGTTATAATCACAACAGTAATCTGCATGAATTACTGTCAAGTGGTCAGCTCAATCAACCAGCAAGCTGCACGAGGGAACGCATCAGTTTGAAAACAAGAAATAGGTCTATTAAAAACACACTTCTCATACTAATCGCAACAGCATGAGACACAGGAACCTTTTTTTGGCTAAATTTGACCAGTTTGGATGTTTGCACAGAAAGTATGTTCTACCAAAATAACAACTGGGTTACTGAACTGAATTAATCAGTTAATCAAGTATTTTTGTTGGTGTTGTTGTTGTTTTGATTTAATCTCCAAAGAATCACAAAAACTATGTAATCTACAAAAAAAAATGTTTTTTCCGATGTCACAATTAAAATCATTTTCTTGATTTTGGTTGGTTTTCAGAAGTTAAGGTTATGTGGATTTGGGGTGAGGTGTAAGTTATCCTGCCATCATTTTCTCTGCCTTTTGCTGAGCATCTAAACACCACATTTATCTTCACTCAGTCAAGAAACTAAAACTTTTTGTTTCTGTAGATATCTGCATCATAAAAGCAGACCTAATCAAGAGAAAGGGCTGCACAAATTGGAAAGCACAACTGCACACAGATCTCTTGCTCTCAAAGTAAACTGCATGTTTTTAGCTTCTTTATACCTGTCAAGATTATTAAAGTAAGGCGACAAGTGTTAATCATTTAGTATGTCATGTTATGATCCCTTGTTGTTAGATGTAGTGGGAGGTAAAGTACAACGGAAGATGATGGATTTTGATGTAAAATTAATTACTTCGGTCTCAATGCCTGCCATTAACAAATAAGGTAATTATCTTAGTGGATCAAATCAAATAAAAAAAATTCAGTAACACTTTATCTGAAGGGGGTTGAATAAGACTGTCATGACACTGTCATGAACATGACCTAACACCTGTCATGAACATGAATAAGCCTTCATGAATATTTATGACTGTTGTCATAAAGCGTCACTTTTAATACAAAGTTGACATTATTCAAAATGTCTTTGTTATGACAACTTGACATTAACCAAGAAATCATTACTGATTAAACTTTACCTTTAATAACATAAAGTTATCTAATTTTTAAAGTGCAATCAGTAATAATTTTTATAACAAATTTATATCAGTAATGATTTATTGATTAATGTCAAGTTGTCATAACAAAGACATTTTGAATAATGTCAACTTTGTATTAAAAGTGTCATAATTATGACTGTTGACACGTTATGACAACAGTCATAAATATTCGTGAAGACTTATTGATGTTCATGACAGGTGTTAGGTCATGTTCATGACAGTGTCATGTCAGTCTTATTCAACCCCCTTCAAATAAAGTGTTACCAAAAATTCAAATAAAGTCAAAGCAAAGAGAGTCAACAACATTCATCCACAAATGTTGGCACCTCTGCTACAGACATGCAGCGTAACTTTAAACAAGCAGCTTTTATTGCAACGTAATCTCAGTAATCTCAGTTTTAATTTGAGCATTTTAACTCTCTGAGAGATGAAGTTATTTTTAATAAGTGTGGATGATGCATCAATTGCCTTGGGAACATTTAAATACAAAAACATACTGTATACTGTATGCTGCAGTAAAAGATGAGAGTGACAGGAAATACATCACAGTTTTGGCTGGAGATCACATGCATAGATCTTTATTTAGAGACTGCCTACATGCCAGCAGGGTGTTGGAAGGCTACAATAATCCTAGTAAAACATGCAAGCATGGCTACAACAGACTGCATCTATTTCCATTAACAACACATGGAAACTGAAACTCTTCTGCTTACACCTGAAAAAGAGTGAGCTGTCTCACTTTGACTGTTGCTAGGTGCCTCTGTGACTTTTGGACCTGTAGACAGAAATAGCGCTCCTCATCCGGTGACAGGGTGTGTAAGGCACTCGTGTTACATCCATCACACGTGTAACTCTAGACATCTGTCATCTGGGATAATTCTCAACTCATGAGCAACACCGGTATTATCATAGCCATCATTCATCATTCCACAACAGTAGCATGCCAGCTGTTGCCATCGAGACGGGGACCCTTCAACAAGAGGATGTCACAAACTTTGAGGCAGTCAAGCAATAAACTAAGAGTACAGATCAGCCAACAAAACAGTGGGGCTTTAGCAGCAAAGATTAATCAATGATTTGTAGTGTAACGTCATAAGATAAAAACATGCCAATAATGTTGCACCATCAGGTTTAGGGCAGAGGATCATCCATCCAGCCATCCATCCATCCATTTTCTTGACACCCTTGTCCCTTGGTGGGGTCGGGAGGGTTGCTGGTGCCGATCTCCAGCTAACGTTCCGGGCGAGAGGCGGGGTTCACTCTGGACAGGTCGCCAGTCTGTCGCAGGGCAGAGGATCAAACAAGCCTAATGTGTTGCTTAAAGTCATGAAATGCCTTAAAACTTGATTATTTTTTCTTTTTTTTTTCTTCACATTTTCGTTACAACCAGACACTGACATTAAAAGCCCAACACAATTGGAAAGGGAAACTGTGAATTGTTTTAGAATATAACAAACTCTTGAAAAAAAATCCAATGCAACTAATTACTTCAGAAGTAAACACATTGGTAAACACGATCCTACTAAGTGCAATTTAGTCTCACTAAAAATCCAGCTGTTTGGTCAAGACTTTGAGGGTTTGCTAAAAAAGTATTAAGAAATAAACAGCTCCATGAAGACCCAAAAAACATTACCACTACTGTAAAACATGGCGGTGCTAGGCACAGCACTGAAGCTGGTCTTATTTGATAAGAACATTGGTTGGAACACAAAGGTGCACAACACTTTGTAGTTTTTCATTTTCAAATTCCATTCGTATTCCATTCTCTGAATTGACAAATAAAATCCAAATAAAGGATTATTTCTGGTTGTAACATGACAAAAATAAATAAATAAAAATAAATAAATAAACCTGTCCCATACTGCTCAACGCTTTGTTTAAATAAAGGCACATGATGTGGGCAGGAAAAAAACGAATCCCTGATATGAATCCACTCTGATCTTGATTCATCCACTTTTGAAGACTTCATGCTGGCAGTATGACAAAACACACGATGTGTGTCAAAGATGTGACCCGCATATTCTGACTCTAATGCGTGATGTACTTTTTTTTATGCCTTTCATTCACAGTCCTTTCATCACGCATCATCTTTTGAGCGCCTTCCACATCAAGCATTACATGTCAGCCTGTCTGCGTAGCTCCAAACGCTCCCCAAGCACCCACCCTGCTTGCTCCGACAGGTCCGTATTTAAGTTGGCTTTGAGTCAAGGAATCACATGGACAATATTCCTAAGAGTCTGACAGCACCTCTTAAAAGGAGTGCTCACATAAATCACAAGTAAAACGTGGCGATGGCCTCCCCGCTTTCATCTCTGTGAATGTGTCTTTAGAGTCCCAACAGCAAACCGTGTCTCAAATAAAAAGAAATAAATCTAAGCCACATTTCTTCTTTAGATACACTTTTGTTTCTTTTGCTTTCTGTTTTTACTTTCAAACTGTTGTTATGTATCGCCGTGACAACAAGGTATCGTGGGGGGGGGGGGGGGGGGTTGCAACCAGGAGCAGCTGATTAGAATCTCAAAAGCTCAAATAGCACCTGAACTACAACCCCAAATCTCAAGAAGAGCTGAAAAGGTTGGAGAGCAGAGAGAGAAGGAGGAAGTTCAAACCTTCTATCCCATTGACGCTACTGGGTGAGGATAATATCCCCAACTCCAATATCTCTCTGCCCAGCTTTCAAAGCATCTGGTAAGATAGAGATTTAAAGACAAGTGGCAAAATCAAATGAGGTGGATTGTTGGTGCTTGCCAACAACTGATGGTGTAACTCAGGTCATGTTACTGTGAAATATTATTACTGCCGACCAGATATTGAGCTGTTAGCTCGCCGTGGCAGACGTGACGCCGTCATACCGCAACAGCCGTCAGTCAGATTCGTTCCCATAAACCTTATAGACATAACTCGTATCAAGATAGCAGCAGATACAACCAAATCGGCAGTGCACATGATTTCTAAAAAAGTCGAACAGGACAAATGCCAGCATGAGTCCTGATACACCTGTCTAGACTCTAGACAAACATGCAGCTTCAAGGAAACTAACTATTCATATCTCTGGTGCGGGTGAAAACAGAAGTGCATAAAACTCTTATTGTTGATATCATAGTCTTTCTTCAGTAGGAATTATAAAGGCCATGGCATTTAAAGTCGAGCAGCATTGTTGTTGAAGGTTTCTTTCTCAAGTTGAGCTAATAAATGGTTGCTTTCTTAGTCAGCATAATCTTGAGGAGTCTAAAATTAAAAAATTAAAACATCAAGGTGAGTACATAAAGATGCTTAAGCGATTGTTTTTGGTGTTGTGATATTTTTCTTTTACTGCTGCTGCGCTGGAGTTCTCATTAAACACATAATTGATCCATTATGATGATCTTGATGGATGTTGTTTCTGCTAAGGCTATCAAAGCTGCAATGTGTGGGTTTAATTAAGGCCTCTTATCAACAAGCTATGATTTACTGCCTTCTCATGAGCTACATGGCTGCTCAGAAATATTTGAGCTGACAGTTCTTTCTTTTCCCTTTATCTTTAACAATTTGCACTTGTAACTCATATTTATGTGTTCTGGGATTTTTGCCGCAGCATTTATACAAAAGGGGCAATTTATCATGTAGTGAAATCGGTTGTGTTTAAGAAATTGAGATTTTGTGGAAGCATTATTACTTCAACCTTTAAAATATAATGCATCAGTTTTGGGGGGGGGTTACAATTCTTTCACACATGTGAGGACTACGGAAGAGGATGGGGACCACTGGAAAAGAAAACAAAAGAGTTCTGACTTTAATCTCAGAATTCTGAGATTAAAGTCAGATTTTTTTTTCTTTTTTCCTGTGGCCCTAATCCTCTTCCGTAGAGGACAGTTGGTTCGTGACGAATGATGACGCCTGTCTCTCAGGCGTTTGTCGATTAGATTGATGGATAGCTGCAGCCCAAAAGCATGGGGACGTTTTTTTTTGTAGCAATGTGCTTCATGGATGCTAGTATGTCACTTGCAGCCTTGAGTCACCAAAATGCGCAATAGCAGTCTAACAGTCTAGCAGGAAATAGTACAAAATATACAGGTCTTACAATAGTAAAGAAAGCATGGCTTGATTGAATTTATTTTTTTCTCAAGGTAGTTTGCCAGACTTGCATGGAACAGCCCAGAGAGGGCAAAAGTAGCTTTAAGAGACACGTGTTACTTCCTAATGGAGTGCTGATGGAACACAAATCTTGTCCAGATGAACTAGAAATTGAGCAGTAAAGCTCTAAGGCTCCTCGGGTAATATAAATGTCCTCACCAAAGTTTCAGAATAAGTATCAGTTGTTTAATAAAATCAAAAAACTAAGTAGCTCAAAATCATTTAAGGAAAAAGTCAATTCTAAATATGGATAATATTAAATACAGATTGATTCACATTGATTATGTTGACTAGTCGCAGAAGCTCTAAACTTTACTCGGTAACTGAAGAAGTTACTCTGAGAAAATATATTTTCTAAAAAAAAGTGCAAGTCTTTCAAAGTTCTCACAGACTAAAGTCTGGAAACATTTAAAGCTACTTCACAACACATTGTTTTTTTCATGCTCTTTTGGGTTTTATTTAAAACCACCATCACAACCAGCACAAGCATCACACGCATGATGAGCTTCTGAAGAAACAATAAATCTGAATAATAAACCCTCTTGTTTGCATTCTGCAACATCCCCATTGTTACTAATGATCTGATGGTGCAGACAAAAGCCATATTAAGTGTTTTAAAGCTGCTGAACTCCCCCTATGAAGTTAGTAAAGTTGGTAACAATTAAACACATTTGACTAATTAATGCTGTGCCTGAGGGTGACAGTATACAGACTTTACAGAGCAAAGCAGATGTGTTTTACCTAATCCCATCTTAATTACAGTTAATTGCATAGCTAATGACAGCAATTCAGACTCGGCCCATGTTAGATGCAGCAACGCAAGTGACACGTTCTTCAAATATCATTCCAGATATTGACGTGACGGCATCTAAAAGTCGGTGAATATTTGTCCTCTGCACATCAGTGACACCCCCGTTACTGTGTATCCCAAAGGGCCGGTGATGAATTAAGATCCAGTTACCGTGGAGACCACCGGATCTCATCATGCTCAAGAAACATAACGAGAATTATGGTAGTACTAACGGGCAATGTTACAGCCAGAAACGACCAATCAGGTCCCAATCCTGGGTGTCATTATGGACTTAGATCTGAACCTTCAGAGACACATAAAGACAATTTCAAGTCAGCCTTTCATCATCCATCCATCCATTTCCTTTACACTCTCCCGGTGCCACATCAAGGCTCCCAGTGCCACATCATCAATTTTCTTTACATCCTTGTCCCTTAGTGGGGTCAGGAGGGTTGCTGGTTCTTATCTCCAGCTAACGTTCCGGGCTGGACAGGTCGCCAGTTTGTTGCAGGGCAACACAAAGACACACAGGACAAACAACCATGTACACACACACTCACACCTAGGGCCAATTTGGAGAGGCCAATTAACCTGACAGTCATGTTGTTGGACAGTGGGAGGAAACCAGAGTACCTGGAGAAAACCCACCATGCACAGGGAGAACATGCAAACTCCATGCAGAAAGACTGGGGCCGGGAATCAAACCCGGAGCATCGTTGCAGCAAAGCAACAGCTCTACCAACTGTGCCACTGTGCAGCCCCCAGCCTTTCATCACCTTTGGTCAAATTGTTTACTGCAATAAGGTCTTCACAGGTCTGGCTAAAACGTCAATCAGGCAGCTGCTCCTGAATGCTGCTGTTCTTATTCTTATTAAAAGTTACAAAGTTACCCAGTTACAATGTCTTTACACTGGTTCCCTGTAGCTCAGAGAATAGACTTTAAAATACTTTTGTTGTTTTATGAATTGCTTCGATGACTTGCTACCAAAATACATTAAAGATCTGCTGTCTGGTCTTCTAGTCCAAGTCTACTCTGCATCATCACATCCTGAACCAAACACAGAGAACCATCATTCAGTTTTTATGCTCCACTAATTTAGAACGAGTTTCCAAAAACTGTGTAACTGTTGAAACACAAAGTTCCTTGAAATTGCAACTGATTTTGATTAATAACTGGAACAACATAAATTGAAGTCTGCTTTTCCGCCTGTTATTTTTTTCCCTCTCTTTGGCATTTTGCTTGTTTGCTCCTTTGTTTTTCTTCTGATGACAAAAAGCATTCTCAATTCCCTTTTTTCTGAAAATGTGCTGCACCAATAAAACTGCTTTGTCCTACCTTGTCAAAGTATTGCAAAAAAATATAACCTTACACGACCTCCACCAGCTTGAAGTGCTGATAGTGAGCAGGACAGAGCTCTGACCTTACATGTAGTTTAAACCAAATTCTAATCCTGCTTTCTGAATGTTAGAGCTTTCTGAATCAAGTCTTAAATCAATGTTTTTTTTACTCTGTTATTGCAGCCCCTATGTCTGGCACTCCATATAAAACAGTGGAAAAACATATCACCATCTATTGCAATTGGCTTAAGACAATGAAGTTGGGATCTGACTCACAGATTAACTCTTAATGTGAATGTTTTTCGAATGAGTTTTTAGAGACGCTTGACTGTATTGAATCATCTCTAGCCCAGAGTAATAAGTAATTAAACTGGTCAAACTTATTCGATTAATCTACATGAAATATAGTCTTTAAAACAGAAGCTGAAGTTTGTGAAACTTCTTTACTAACGCAACTTTTCTCAAAACACAAACTGCGCATCTATTAGTATTCCTCAGTGATTTGGCTCATGCGATTTCTGTCAAAAATAGTTTTGAGATAGTTTCTCCTTTTGGATGGCTGCTCTCAAGCCTGCCTGTTCAAATGTCACACGACTGTTTTGCAGTAAACGTCCATCGGTGGCTCAGATTTTCTAACTCTCTCTCTGTTTTGTTACAGCTGAATACACATTTGAAAAGAGCAGAATGACATGTCAAACTGTGGCAATAGGCAGGACGGGGGGAGGGGCATCTGATACTGCAGGACGCAAACAAGGGGGACTTTTTATTATTCAGATTTATGGTTAATTGTTCCCTTGGCTTAATTATGGAGGAAAGGTGGAACAGAGAGAGATCATTTCTCTAATACATCATGTAATTTCTCTAGTTTGTTTCACGAGTTTGTTAAAACTGAAAAATGCTTTTCGCACTTACAATGCAACACGGGCAGAATTCATCTCCTAGCAAAGACAGCATTCAGGGGAACATTAAGATAAAGTAATAAACTTGTCTCTTTCCACTTAACTTTTAGGACTACGGTGACAACGGTTGAAGCAGTGTGAACTAGTCATTATTTTTTATTTCTTTAACCTTATTTGCCATTAAGGTCGGTCAGGTTGGGTTACCATACAAAACCAGCTTATAGAAAAACTGTGCAGCCAGGGTTCGTGATGGGATTCAATAAGTGGTTATTATTGATCTCTCAGCACACAGCTGCTGATTGCGTGCCCAGCTGCAGCTGCTCCAACTGAGCGTCCCGCGTGGAGCTTCGGCCTAAAAGCGTTCTCTCTTCAGCTCGGCCAGCAGTGCTAGTTTCAACCCGAAGTGATTTTGTTTGATAGCTTACAAACATACGCAATGTAAGATTTTAGTGAAACAGTTTGACGTAATGTGCTCTGCTCCTCTTAAGAAATGAAAATATAAGTTTAGAGGGCAATTAGAAGCAACTAAAAATCCCACAGAAACAGAAAAATATTTACTGATCGCAAGCTACTGCTTCGGCTAACTCGATGACTGAATGTCTAAGAATAAAAACATTCAAATGCCTGTTCTGCCAACGTACAGTCAACTAAATTCAAAGGGTTAAAGATCAAAAGAACAGCTCAGAGATTCTTTATGCAGCTAAGAATAAAAGCATTCATGGCCCTGAAGTTTGTTCTTAAAAATGGTAAATAGTAAATGGCTTGTATTTGTATAGCCCTTTATCAATAGCTATACAAGTACAAAGCGCTTCACATTACATTCAGTCATTCATCCAGTTACACACAACCACATATGTTGTGATTGAAAATGACATGAGGATATCTCAAAGATGATATCCAAAGCAATTTGCAAAAAAAATAATCTGTTTATTCCTACCGTTTCTTAAAAAAAAAAATTTAGATTCCAGAAAAATCAGTAGACATTTTTTGGTTTATTGGCAATACATTTGCATGTTTCCACTGCAACTTTCACAATGGACCTGCAGTGACCAGTCTTTGAGGTTAGAAGGCATCCTTTCCATCACTATAATCTTTTGCTCCCTTCGTAGATTATCCAGCAGATCCAAGTTACGTCTCTGAATTGGTTAATCCAAAATGTCAGTATGTGTCATATTTAATGATTACTTTAAACCTATATCTTTCAGGGGTATGAATAGTTATGAGCTTAACTTAATATATGAATAAAGTTTTACTTTGACTGCTATACTTTTCAAACTTTTCAAAGATATTCTAAAAGATAACTGGCTTGTATTTGTATAGCATTTTATCAAGAGCTATACAAGTACAAGATGCTTCACATTACAGAGACGGGCCTAAAGCTTGTAGCTGACAACTTTATTGGGGTTTTTATTTAGAATAAATCCCAATTAGTTGTTTGTGGACCCAAGACCACAGCAAACCTCTACCGTCCTCAAACAACTCCAATCTCTGAAACATCACGGCTTGGTTCTTTGCACAGAAGCAGTGTGCCACTAGTGATGTTCTGAAAAGATGACATTAAAAATGATCTACTTATTGTAACTGTTTGATGTAAAAGTACAGCGGTAAACAAAGGAAAACCTTTACTTACCTTTCTATTTGACAGTTGCTCTGACCAGAAAAGTGTGACTTCATGAATAGGGATGTACAAATATGAAAACGTGACCAATATTGATATCAATATTGGCATTAATTTTGTTGCCATTAACTGGTATTTAATAATATTATATATATAATATATTACCTGCTCAACACTGATTCTTCTCTGCTTCAGTTAAACTCCCCACAATCCTGCACTGTATCACCATCATATGGCCAAATAAAAAAAACCACCTGACCAACATCCTGCTAAATTTCTGATCTTATACTGATCACTGCATCCCAGTCTGGGCCATCTAATCTAAACACATGAAAAACTTTTACATCAACACTGCTATTGATAGGGTTTTTATGTAAGTCACTGTGTGAATCAGCCATAAGAACTTATCTCAACTCAACAATGAACATCTTTCATGGTTATTAAAAGTGACGTCATTGTGACTGCTGCCTCCTGTACGTAAGATAACCTCTGCTCATCACTAATCCCACTTCAGAAAATCTGAAAATCCATCTAATCGACGTGTTCTATGAGAGGGATCTTTTCATGTATTTGTTTCAATTGCTGAACTGATCTGTCTGTGTTTAGCCCCACTAAAGCTTCACACTTACCAGTCCATCACAGTTGCTGATGGCCACGGAGGCCTCTGGCATGTCGGTCACATCGCCGGTGAAGACACAGTCCCGATGGATGCGTTCCTTGGCCTTTTCCTCAAAGTCCTCCTGCCATTCCACGAAAGCTCCGGTACCACCAGCCTCCTGTTGGCCTTCAGGCGAAGGTGGAGCTCTTTCCCAAACAAGGTGACATTGAAAAACAAGTGCTGACCAGTACTAGAGGTGACGGAGGGCGTCTGGGGGGCACTGCGGGCCGTTCTTCTTCTGCTGCCAGGAGCTGAGAGATTCTCATCAGCAGCCTCACTTTTACTTCCACTTCCAGCAGAAACCACGTGAGAAATGTACCTGCCCTGGGAGTCTGTGCTGAACGGCACCATAAGACCATATTCACTTAACTTTCCAGAGAGTTTTTCTGATGGGACAAATGGTGTCAAATAAGAATCACATTAAAAAAAAGACATAAAATGTGCCATGGAAAAAGAAATAAATGAATAGAAAGGTGAAATAAGAAGGAATGGAATGCCAACTGGAGGGTATTCAGTGGAAAATTCAACAATACTTCTTTTCATTTTCATCATAATGTGTTTTTTTTTAGTTTTTAGGGTTTTGCATACATTTTTCATTTATAAAAATGCAATTTAAAAAAAGTGAAAATAAAGACTCACCCTCTGATTCCACAGCCAGAATTTGGTCCACACATACTTGACAAAGTGAAAAGCACATCAATAAATATAAACAATCCATAGCGAGGACTAAAGTGTGAGAGCAGCCACTTTTTTTTTTCGTTTTTTTTTTTACTTTTCCTTTCTGTAGTAAACTTTGTGAGTAGTGTTCCTCTCCACCTCCACTGAAGAAAAAAAAAAAAAAAAAAAAAAAAAAAAAAAGCCCAAAACGCGCAAAAGCAAAAGTGCTCAGAGTTGAGCTCCAGCGAGGCAGCCGGGCATTTCTCAGCGTCCTCCCCGGTCTACACGCCAAACTGAAGCTGCTTCCAGTGTGTTGGCCCTCGCTGAACTGAACACACCGAAACTGCCGCGTCCATTTAGGGAACCGAGCCGGGGGGGGCGGCGGCGGGGGGGAGGGGGGGAGTGGGGAGATATCTGGGGGTGCTGATGACGACAAAACTCTCCGGTATAAGAACCGGGACGGTTGGAAGTTGTTGCCCACTTTTCCCCCCTCTCCCCTTTTCTTTCCTCCTCTCTTTCAAAACTTTTTTCTTTTTTCCTTTTTTTTTTTTTTTTTTTCAGCAGGACAACACCGAGTTAACACACGCCTACACTGAGAGAGAGAGAGAGAAAGAGAGAGAGAGAGAGAGAGAGAGGTGGAGGAAAAAAAATAGGTAGAGTTGAGATGCGGAGACAGAGTGTCCCAGCGGTGGAACATCTGCCGTCCAGTCGTGCACAATTACGCACCGATGGTGCGGCTCCGGAACGCACAACTGTTAAAACTGCGACCACTGGAGCGCATTCTCCCTTGAAGACAGCCACATATTGAGACACCCGCCCCCCCCCACCTCATAAAGGCAATAGTACGTTAAATAATCGTATTAAGTTGGGAGAGAGAGAGAGGGAGAGAGAGAGAGGGGAAAAACAGCCTTAGACACAGCTGATGTTCAGTCATGGAATTTGGACTATTTCTCCTTCTGTAACACGCCGAAAAAAGTCCGTCCAGACGCCAGATGCAAGGTAATAACTCATAGAGAGCGTGTTTACATTAGTCCACAAACATATGTTAGTGATCACATGGCAATAAATCTGGGAACAAGCATTCCTCCACATTACACTGAGGCACCGGTGACGGCAAAACGCTACAAAAGCCAATGGCCGAACATTTATAATAAACGCAAAGGTTGAAAACTGCAGCTCAGAAAACAAAAAAAAAAGTTTTGGAAAATTAAATTTACTCAGATTTGAATCATTTTTGCCCTTTAACAAAATAAATTATCGTTTAAAAACGTTGTGTTTGTCTTTGTGTGATATTAACACAAGTCATCTGAACGGGAGAAAATGTGTGTCCTTGTGATAAATTGATTGCACAGACTGAAACTGCAGAATGACTGCAGCTTTCACATCCCCTTGACTTTATTTCTGAATAAAACACACTTTCTTACTTTTTAATATGCTGCAACATAACATGACATTTTATAAAACATCACTCAGACGTCTCTATTCTAACCCAAAAGGGAAATATTGAATCTTATTTGATGTGCTGGAGTAAGAAAAAATACATATCGATTTTAAAATCATCAAATTTGACAGCAAGTTTTGTAAGCATAGAGCAATAAATTCCCCCCCTAATTTTATTTTCTATTTATTTTTTTGTCTTTTAATCGACAAGATAACACTGGAGTTATTGACTTATTCTATTGTTCAAAACAAGAATAAGAGTTATGAATTTAAAATGATCTGTAGTCTACGGGGGAAGCTGTCTGATTGGACATACCTATTATGTTTCCAGCAAAACAAATCGAATCATACTAGTTTCGTAATCTGAGCTAATCCTGCAGATGTCACTCTGAGCATATGTTCCATTTGCCCAACAGCAGATCCACTGAGGGAAACGAGAGCCTGGTAATATTTGGCAGTACTGTAAAAACCACCGAGATAATTCCTTTTAAAATTGCTCTGCTGGAGTCCAGACTGATTCAGATGTGAATGCGCCGAGCCTGAATCAACAACTCTGGAATCTTTCTCAAAGGAAGGCAGAAGGTGGGGGTTGGGGCTGCAATGAGTCTTGACTTTTAGTGTTTTTTTTTTTTTGTTTTGTTTTTTTTGAGAAATTAGGGTGTCTAGACTGGACACCAAGCTCCCCATCCCCCTTTCTTTCTGTTCCTTGAGTGTGTCTGGGCTCCAGATAAGAGCGCGTTGCCTGTAATGCTCTCAGTGTGTGGTTAATTGGCTCAAAGCTTCCAGGATGGTCAACGTTTGGCAGGTGTTGGGAGGTGGGGGGTGGGGGGGGGAATATTCCTCTGTGGTCCCCCCAGGGCAACTGAGTGAGGATTGGATGGTGATCCAGAGCTGAGCATTAATAAGCAGTGGAAACTAACCACAGTATTAAGAGATGGAAACCATTAACTGCCTTGCGAGATGCTTTATGCTGTTTTTCCATCCATGATGTTTAGAAGTTTCTTTTTTTCTTCTTCTTCTTCTTCATCATCATGTGTGTCTAAAAGCCAGGAACACATTCCACAATATAGCATAGTATTCAGTTAGAAGCCATGTTTTTTTCCCCTTCAGAAATGAATAGCTCCACTCACAGTCTGTGGTTACGTCTACACACAAGTACAATTTTCTACAACAGAACACTCTGTCCTTTATAACATAAGAGCGAAACATTGGTGCCCTTTTGACTTGAACTGGACCTACATGGCAGGTTTTCCAACAGAATAATCCACTGAGATGTTCAGAAATCCCTTTAGAATATTCAATTGACAAAAAAAAGAAAAAGAAAACAACAACGACAACAACAAAAACGTTCTGTCTGGTTGGTTTCTCCTCCAAAACCCCGAATAACTGATCCGTAGCTGCAAAGACTTAAACTTTTTTTCCGAGTGTTTTCAGCCACAGGGAGAAGTTGCAGCACAGAGGGAACCTATGCAAACTCTGGATGCCTTAACATGTGCTGTCATTCTGTCTGGCCATGCCAGCGAGCTGTGAAAATATGCGATTTTTTTTCTTCTCCGAGATGCAGAAGATGCAAAGCAGCTGCCGCTCTGCCCAGCAGTTTGAGAGGTCTGTCTGCAGAGAGGGAGAGAGTGGACAAGCGGTGGGTGGGGGGGGATCTGAACCTTAACAGTTGTTACGCTGAATAAAGTATGAATTGCCTTGCAGGGCTTTGCGCTGCAGAAGCATTTCAGTGTGTATCCATTCCAAACAGAGGAATGGTTTATAATGGACTTCTTGAGTGTAATTATTTTTTCCAACTCCTACAAAGATACTGTGGAAAATTCAGCATTTATTAATGCAACAAAAAAAAAAAGCTGCATTTCCTCTCAATGCAAATCTCATAGACAGAATGTTGTTTTTCTGAAAATTTGGACCTATTCAGAATCACTTCTGAAACTAAAATGGAACTTTGACTAAAGACCATAGTTACATTTGGAGGGAGGTCTGGTGTAAGTAACACCATTGAAGAAACACCTTTGAAGCATGAGGGTGAGCAGCACCATTTTGTGGGGGTGTTTACTACAGGAGGATCTTAACAAAACAACAAAAGAGGGCATCAATGGAGAGAAAACAGAGTAGGAAATATCGAAGCAACAACTTGAGACGCCAGACAGGTAGATAAGGCTCTGGAGCAAATGGGTTTTCCAATGCAATCACTCTAAGTCAAAGTGGCTAAAAGTGGCAACACATTCAATGTTTTGGTGTGGACGCTACAAAGCCTTGAGCTCACTCCTAAGGAGAATTCATGGACAAAAATATGGACAGACGTGTTTGAGCAAAAATCACGCCGAGTTCCACCAGTTCTGTCATCAGGAGGCTCGGGGCCAGAACTCCAACAAACTACTGGGAGAAACTGGTGGAAGGTTTGACCCGAATCAGTTCAAAGGCAATGCTACCAAACACTGAGTTCTGATTTTGAAGACGTCAATAATTCTTTCTTCCATTCTTTCTTTAGCAAATAAAAAAAAGAGGTGTGTCTTTTAATTTGTTGATTTCAAACAACAAATAAAAAGTTAAAACTGTCCTTAAGCCAGAGGTTCCCAAACAGTGGGGCACGCCCCCTACAGGGGGCGCCGTGTCATTGTAGGGGGGGCGCGGCTGTCTGGATGAAAAAACAAAAAACATGAACGCTGTATGCGCTGGGTTTTTATCTTAGAGTGGCCAACTCTCTGTTATTCCTCTGTCAATTTGATACAGTAGGGGCTTCTGCACTTCCCATATCTGTGTCCTCTGTCACTTTTGTCAGCAGTTAAAACTGTTTAATCCGTTGTTAACATGTGGTAACCTGTTTTTCCGAGCCGCCTTTAAACGCAACATGAGCGCTACGACGCTCACGCTGGGTTTATACACCTGACGGATTAAGAATCATGGCAGCAAAATAGCAAAAACGCAACGAACCTTTTACAGTTTTCCCACCAAACTAACCGACTGAGTTGAGTGAAGCTGTTGGATGCAAGTAATGTTAGCTAAAAAATGACTTAAGCTTAACAAGTAGCCTGTAGGCTACCAATGTTGTCATCTATGTTCAGCTACGTACATTCATTTTGCTCCCAAAAAAGTCGACCCCCGACCCCCAGGGGCAGAGACGGGGGGGGGGGGGGGGGGGGCAGAAAATGTTTGGAAACCACTGGGGGGGCGCAGGAGAAAAAGTTTGGGAACCACTGCCTTAAGCCGACATTTCTGTATTTAAAAAAATGTATTATTGGTTTGATGTAATCTCATCTCAAATGCTGTGTTTTCATTAGCGAAGCTGCATTAATAGAAATAAGTCTTGAAAACACTGCTCTGTGTGTAATTAATCTCTTGTGGTTGAGTTACTGAATTAAATCCAAAGTTTTAACCTCCCTTTTTGTGCAAATACTCATAACCATGCAATCAGTGTGTCCTTGTAAAACACATTTTATGTCTGCAGTGCAGTCCAGCTTACAAGATAACACACTACCTTGATTTTGCTCCTGTAAGCGGCAAAATCAGGATGTCTGCCAAAAGACTGAATGAGAGAGGAAATGAGTTTTTGAAAGTTATTTGTCAATTTCTTCATTTTATTATGGTGACTTTTCATTACCCTGCTCAGTGAGGTGTGTAACGCATCGCCTATCGGGGACTTTGCATTATTGCCCATGGTAAGAAAAAAAAAAAGAAGACTTGGACCTGCAAAATTAAGCGCTTCCCTTCATGCTCTTATTACTGATCAAATCCCTTTGAGAGCTCGGTGCACACCGGAGTCTCCGAGGTGTTTGTCATTCTGCCTTCATGCACACAAGAACAATCAAAGCGGATGGCGATGGACCCGTGCACCCTCACGCCAGCGCCATGCCTCCTGTCCAGACCAGCTCTCTCATCTGCAGCGGGAAGCTTTCCACATGAAGTTCATTACATCCCCTCTTTGCCGCTCGGCTCTTCAATGGCGCTCTTTGTCCGTCGTAATCTCTGGATCCTTCAGAACCACTAGCTTGGATTTCATTTTGGGGAGTATCTCAATGAGTTTGGAAGGGATTTCAAAGGCGAGGGGGCCGCTATATCATCCAAGCATGGTCCTCGTGTCCTGGGCTTATCTTGACCCGGAGTCAAGTTGGCTGCATGCTGCAACTAAATAGGCCCTCTCCATATCCGTATCGGTTGTTTCGAGCGATTTGTCTCCGCTGGTAAAGAGAAAACAGGAACAGACATTGCTCTTTGCAGAAGGGTTGCAGTGTATTTGATCCATACAGTGGCTTCCATCAGATTTTATGCACCTTTTTTTTTTTAACGTTTTCACGTTTTGTCACATCATAACCATAAACTTCAAGCTGTTTTATCGATATTTTATGTGATAGATAAAAGCAATGTAGTGCCTGACTGTGAAGTGAAAAGAAAATTATTCAATTTTTATAAATCCTTCGCGAGTAAAATTCTGAAACATGTTGCCTGAATTTGCAGTTACTGCAGTTTCCCCATCTAGGGACTTAAGTATTTGTGAATCCTTCTGAAAAAAACAAACAAAAAAACAAAACAACCTCCAGCTCATTTGTAAAAGCAACTTTAAAGTTTTGCTTCAGATTTGAAGAATTTAAGCCGTTATAACACATGAATAATAATACTGTAAGACCCGTAACTCTGTGTGTGTGTTTACGGTTGCTGTGTCTGGATTCTGGTCCGTCTTCCTATCTCTGACCATTGTCCCTGTTGCCGCTGGAGAAGAATATCCCCACATCATGATATTGTCACCTCCATGCTTCACCGTTATTTTCAAATTTTTGCCCTTTCCCCTTTGGGCAAAACTGAAACTTGGCTTTATGTGGCCTTCTTCTCACCATGTTTCCACATATTTGACAGTTGATTCTCCCACCTGAACCATGAATTTTTGCAGCTCTCTCAGATTTACTATAGAGCTCCTGCCTACTTTCCTGATTGACGTTCTCCTTGCCTGGCTTCACCGGTTTAGGTAGACAGGTCACGTCTTGGTATGTTTCCTGTTGTTCCATGCGATTATGTGATACTTTGTGTCGTTTTGCAAGTCTGCGGTGCACTTATCTAACAATTCAAAGTTAAGGTCGTTTCAAAAGGAACGAATTGTGGCAACCTGTTTGGTTTTACTTTGGAGGCAACCAGGTTTGCATGGAGAACACTCCAGAGCAGATAGGCAGCGGTGCGACAGAAATCCTAACAGCTTCCGTATTCCAGGAGATAAGCCTGCTTTGCTCTTACAAGAAGGGAAGTGATCTGAGATATTAGTCTTTCAAAGTAGGCCAGCAAAGCCAAGCGAGCTTCACTGATTAGCCGGCCGCGGGTGGCTTTTAATCCTCACACACAACCCTCCGTTCTGGAAAGTGACCCTAGTTTTCTTCTTTTTTTTTTTTTTTTTAATTAAGACCCTACCTGTCCACATCAAAAGGCTTTTCAGATTAGTCTTTGATCTGACTAAGCTCTTTATTACTGTGTATGGAAAATGTTAAGATCTCAGTCCAACAAAGAATCATCTGTTTTTTTTTTTTTGTTTTTTTTTTTCTTTTTTGTAAATGTATGCCGTTCAATCCTCATAACTTGCTCCGCTCCGCGAGGTTGGCACCGGCACGAGCCAAGGAAGCTGCGCGAGAGGATATACGAGAGGTACGGGGTGCAAAAGGATGATGCCGAGATAAGGAGGAAAAGGGGAAGGAAGCTGAGGAGGGAAGAGGCAAAATTCTTCTGGCTTTAGTGGAACCGGGAAACTTAAAACTGCAGCACACCGAATCTTTAACGCAGGTCAGCATTTTATACTCCACCCTGATAAAATACCATCCTAGTGATGTACCAGAAATCAGGCTTGCAGTTTAAGTTGCATTTTTTTATTTTAGTCTCCAAATAAAATAAAATAAAAAATGAACATACAATGAAAAATAGGGGACACATAATCTCTACAATAAAACATTAAATACTATAAATGTGATAGACAAAAGTCGTTAGGGTGTTATCAAAGCTTACACTTACACATGCTTGTGTTATAAAGTTACACAAGAACGTTTAACATTGTACACCTAATTAAGTCACATGAATTTCCATCTAATCCTCACAAAGTGAAGCTGCTTGTTTGGAAAATCAACAGAGAGACATTAGGCATCTCTATGATGCCTAATATCTAATGTTGATGTCTTTATTGGCTTATTTTTCTGGTTTTAGGGTAGGATTCTTGGTTAAAGCATGCTAAATTATTACTCGGAAGAAAAACAAAATGCCAAATTAAAAAAAAGTGCTGAGATGCTGGAGACATACCCTTGATCAGTAGCTAACAAGATGAACATGGAAATCAGCTGATGACCAAAATGTGCTGATTTGGACTCTTCAGACACCGCTACTGAAGGAAGACAACTGAGACTTAACTCAAGACCTCTTGAACCATGTGCGGTTCATTCAAGCTGTGAGAAAGCAAAACGAAAAGCAGATAACATGAATGCTGAATGGAGTCCAGGTTTTGTTTCTGTTTTGTCCTTTTGAGCTTCAAGGATTTGTTCAAATTTGCGAATCTCAGTCAGGATTAGGATCTACATCGAGACAGCTGTTACTGGAATGACAGCTGCTGGCTAAAGGGGCAATTTGTAGCGTAAAAAAATCCCATGTAACACTAAAATATGTAAACATTGTCTTTGTTTTGAAATAGTAAAAAAAATTTTTACAGCAACTGTAACAAATGTATGGAGAGAGCAACTGATCACATCAAAGCGTTTTGATGAGAGCAGAATTTAGCACTTGGGTTGATTTTAAGGGTTATCCAGTCCCAATAAAACTAAATCAATTGGTTGGGTTTGCATTCTCAGTATAAAGCTGAACTTATTCTCATTGCTGGTTGGACTCGGCTGATTCCACCAGGTATCTATGGACAGGATCTCAAGATAGTCATGAAGAGTGGGAGTCTGATTCAGGAGCCTCAGATGACACGTTTAGGTTTTGCAGATCATGTGGGTTTCTTGGCATCTTCAGGCCATGATCTTAAGTATGCACTTGGAGAAGTTTGTAATAAAGTATGAGCCAGGCAGGGTAGGAATTAGCTCATTAAAGTCCAAGCAATAGTTTTAAAATGCAAGATCGGGGATTGCTTCTAGGTCAGGCGTCGGCCTCAATTCTTTTCTGTATTTTCAGCCTCTTTCAGAAATGTAACGTTTGTATGTACACTCATTGGGATCTAAAGGTGAAGCTACTGATTCTCTGCTTAATCTGCTTCAACCCCGACTTATGTGTCATGGAACTTGGATTGTGGGCAAAACAAAGAGATTCAAGTGACTAAAATGAGCTTTTCGATACCATCCAGACTTGGAGATAGGGCTACTTCTCCATTTTGAAAGGAATCATGTTTGGATCCTGGGGTTGTCTGTCCCTTCTGGCCTACGAACACCTTGAGTTTTCCTCCTGGATGGCAGATGGATAATTTATCCAATAGCCTCATGACATCACCCCAAGTTTATTTAAACAATCCAAAAGTGCCCTTGGCAAGAAGACTAGAAAACCACTCTGAAATCTGAACTGTCACTTGCTATATGAATGTCAGATCCATTCAGATCAATGCATCTCTAGTCTTCAGTGAAACATTGGTGCTACTGTTGTCCTGACAAAGAGAAACATGACTTACGTTTTCTAACCTTGTTATTAAAAGGAACTACCCCAAATATTTCCAGAGCAGGTTATTTGCAGCCATAAATCTAATAATTTGAGGTATAGTTTAATTCCTGCAGACAGAGTGATGATGTGAAAATGGGGCAACCTGATGAAAAGAAGATCTGCACATCTCCCGCTCACTTTTGAGTCGAGTCATTTCTACTTTAAACAATCGCAGCTCCAAACATGGTGTCGATTCGTCTCCAGTCGTGTGAATGACACTTAGAATTAATTATTTGGTTTCAAATGCATCCAAGTGCTCAAAAAATATATATTTAGGTCTATTTCCAAAAGTTAACAGTCGCATGCTGCAGGCACAATCCACGAATCCACTGAAAACTGAAGGCATTTCAAACAGAGTCCGTGAAAAGACGAGAGTCCAACTGGTTTAAGGAACCAAATTACATGAAAAAACTTTCTTTTTCTGCTGTGAACTGTGCCAAGCTGTTATATTTGAAGAGCTATAAAAAAGAAGGCCTAAGGGAATGTCTCAAGAAAATTTAATTGAAAGACCGCTGTAAAAACTTCAACAACACCTCTCTAACGTTTGAAAGACATAAACACCTTCAGAGTCAATCTAACATAAAAAATTTTGACATGTCAGTACCTGCATCTGGACACTTATAATCTAATGGTGAAAGAAAAGGAAAATCCAGGTACAACAAGGCACATAGTATGGCAATTATCATAAAGGTGAAAAAAACAATAATGTGAAACTGTTAAAAACCATTTACTCTTAGATAAAAACTTAAATAACTGCCATCATATGTACACCGTGAATTATAAAAAAAGAAAGAAAGAAAAAATAAGGTCACACAGCAGCAAACAGTTGTGACATGCAGCCATAATTGTTAGCTCACACAGTGGAATTTGTTTCTCCCCTTCAAAACATTTTTCTTTTTTCCCCAAAGGAAATGCAAAGGTTCAGATGCAGAAAAGGACTAAAAGAATCTGCGATAAGAAAAAAAAAATCAATATTAGTTAACTATTGATTTAAAGAAGGCACCTAAAAGAGAAGATCATAAAAATAAAAGTAAAGACTAGAAGGAGCTGTTAGGATGATCAACAATAGAACAAACCGAAATAAGACCTGATGTCTTTCACGACACAGGGGTTAATTGTAAAGGCATAACAAGGTTACTGTAAGTGTCTCTCGTTGTGAAAGCGGTGCATTCAGAGGAATCATCCTTCAGATGAATTCCCCTCGGAAAGGAAGTGACTGAATGTACTGCTGCTGCCAGCGGTAGCGCAGCCTGGCCTTCAGCATCTCCTTGGGGTCTTCGAACTCAGAGAAACACAGCTGGTTGAGGATGTCATAAACTCCAGCTCTGGCAGCCACCTACCACAAAAAACAGAAAACAAAGCAAAACAAAAATTAATGACAAAAAAGGGGTGGGGGTTGGGAGTCGGGAAATCTTTTCTTTTTTTTCCTTCTTTTAAAAATGGAACGAAAACACTGTTGCAGAACGAAAGCATTTTATCCACTGGTGTCTTACAAGTGTAGTTGCTACACTGAAACCACAGGCGGCTGTTGTCAGAAGTGACAGGATGAAACTAGAAAAAAATTCTGTGATTCTGTCTGTGAGACCTATAAGCAGCAGGAGAAAACGGGTCAGAAATCTGTCTGCGTGTCTGTTGTTGCTCCTGAGGTGCTCAATTCTTACAATTTTGTAATTCAAGCTGAAAAACGTAGATTAATTTCACAATAAGCTGTGAGTTTTCATCATTGCGACTGTAGAGAGTTCACTGTTCATATTAGTCCACTAGTCGCGCTGAGTCACGGTTTGCTGTGGATGTCAAACACCTCGCGATTAACGGGAAGCACCAACCGGAAACATCTGGCAACGTAAAGCCCAACAATCCCAACAAATCTGTCCAAAATGCAGCAGTTCCAGATTTCCCTGAAAGCATCTTTAAAGGTCGAACAGTTCATTAGAAGAGATTCAGCTTGCCGAGTTTACCCTGCAGCAGAAGATTCAGCATTCAATAACAAAAATAGGAAAACGGCATGCAGGAGAAAGTAAGGTACTGTTACAAGTTTTACTTTGCATATTTTAACGTTTCAGTACAGAGTCGGAATTGAACGAAGACATTCTGGAGGGAAGGTGGCCAAAACTCTGCCAAGTTAACTCCTCCCTGTTCGTCTGAGCCTGCAAATTTTGGACAGGCAGGCAAAATACAGTACTCTGCCTTTTGTTGCAAAGGAGGTCGAGGTAGTTGCAATCTTTTTGTTGCTCTCTTCAAAGAAAAGTATAAATAAAGGCTTTTACACGCAGTTCTTTTTTAATCTTTAAAGCAGCTGTTTATAAGTCATCCATTCAGCAGCATTCCTGGTCATGACATCCAGGCTTCCATGTGATGTGTTCCTGGAAAGCTGACACGTCTGTTTAACAAGCTTTCTGATGACTCGGTGCAGCTGAACTATTAGTCAGTCGATGCGATTCCTTTGAGACGCCACGGTTTAGCTGTTCACCAGAGCAACCTGACTCATCCCCTCCACATCCAGGCTGTCTAAATAATGGATGTGTGAAAAATCAGAAGACGGGGAGGGTAATTTGTGAGGAAGAGGCCAGAAAAAAAGGAGGGTGTTGGAGGGCCTCCGGTGAGCTATGATTACGTGCAATCTCTTGAGAATCAGCGCGAGTGTGTTGACATCCTCTGAAGGATTGTCAAGAAGAATACCCAGTTTGGAAAAAGTATGTCTTGTACATCCTCGGTGCCAGATAATCAGCCAGGAAAGGTTTACTCCCTCTTGGAAAATAACTACTCTTTTCAGTTCAACCTGACATTTCACTGCAAAATTAATTGTGGTGCCAACAGAGCAAATAAGGCCAGAATGAAACAATCACTTTCAAAACACGGTAAAAAGCAATGACTTAGTAATCCAATAGTTTGTTCCAAAAGGATTCAGCTTTTCCGTATTTTGACACGTTGCATCCTGCTGGCATCAATGCACTTCAATGGGATTAACTAACGGTTAAGGAGACAGACAGTGCTCTGCTCAAATGAGAGAAAAATGAAACATGCACAAAGCTGTGTGTGGCAGAAACCAAGCACTGGACATCAACCTTACAGAGTAATATATGTTGGTGTCAGCATCATGCTTTTGGGGTGTTTGGAGAAAATTAATGGTAAAATTGAAGGAGCTAAATGTAGATGCTGAAACCCAGAAACTATGGCTGCATCCAACTGAGTTACTATTTACAGACATGATTTGGGATGTTGTTTTTTATTGTTTTTATTTGAGTTCTGTTTATTTTTAACCTATAAATATAATGGACATTTTGAAAGTTCACATGGACGCTCTTGGTGATGTTTAGGTTTATAAAACTAATATAAAAAATATAACCAAGACCTGTGTGCATGTAGCCTAAGAAAATGAAGCATGAAATTGTGCCTGCTCAGCATAACATAACAAAAAACAAACAAATAGAAACCATCTAATCTGTGGTGGTAAATTACCTCCCCCTCTAATGCTTTGTATTTGTAAAATGGTTTCGAAATCATCGACTTGTAGCAACGATCTTGGCAATTGACGGCAAGCAGAGCAGTTGGATCGAGGTCTTTCGTGCCGCAATGCAACAATCACTAACGCCAATACTCATGACGCCAGAGCTTTGGTGGTGGATTGATGGGAGGGGAGGCAGGGAGGCACCGGTCTTTCCCACACTGGGCGATCTCAAAGGCGGCACATACCAGGTCGGCGCAGAGGGACAGTGAAGCCTCTGTGGCACACATCAAAACAGCTGGAGTGACTGATAGGGCACCCTCATGCAGGCATCTAAGGTATGCACTGTACACAGGTCCCTCTATTGTGCTAAAGCCAACATTCTGGATTAGCAAACATGGATTTTAATATCTATAACTTTCAAGAAATTTTCCCTCTGATTCTTCCTAAAGGACTGATGATGTATGGGCCCTTTTAACTTTTCCGTGTCATTTCAAAAAGCAAGAGTAAATGTCGAGCTATTTATCCCCAACATATTAGGGGGGATATGCATATGTACGTTCAATGTTTCAAGACTTATGTACATCTTGTTGCTGTTGCTGCTAATAACATAAAAGTAAAGTAAAAACAAACAAACAAAAAAAGCTACAATGGTTTGATATCTAATGTGACTGATTGTAATGTTTGGTTGTGTTTCTGGTATTAGATTCCTATCTCCCACTGATATGTTCTGAGTAAAATATAGCCAAGTACATCACTAACCTAGTATCACCTGCCATGATTGGAAACCTGGCACTCCTGCTTTTAGTGGGCACAGAAATCAAATTAGATCCCACATGTACAGCACAGCCGATGTAGAGCGAAGGACAGACTGTGCCATTTCAGACCTGAGAGGTTATGTAACCACGGCTCCAAAAAACATGACCAGCGGTGGAGACGACCCGCGACCGCTGCCGTCAGCGCTGGCCGTTTGTCATTACAAATCCAGCCACGGTCACTGATGATAGGCTAGTGATTGCGCCGCAGGGTTGGCTGGGTCAGAATAATTGGGTGGCTCTCAGAGTGCTGCAACTGGGCCACTAAAGACATCAGAATACAGATGTTGTTTGTCAGAATATTGTTCTTTATACTAATCAAAGCTGCTTGTCAGTCCAAATGTCTGCAGACATACTGGTTCAAACAAATATGCACGGTTATAAAAATGAGATTTAATTTAATAACTTATTGGAAAACATAGGGACATCAGTGCTTTACATGTAGATGCCTCACTAAGTGAGAGAGCGCAAGTACAATCAAAAATCAATTTTGCATCTTACAGTTTCAGCAAATAACTAAAGTTAACATAACTGCCTGATTGTGCCATACAATGGCGCTATGTGTCTGGAAAACAGTGCCCCTTTGAAATAATATCTATTAAAAGAATCTATCTCACCAATTTGTTGATTTGATCAAATTTGGCTGCTATGCTTTTTTTATTTTTATTTGGACACAAGACTGCTCTTCTATCTACACTTACACTTCTGTCCAGACAAAGTCAACCAGATTTGCTCAACCAATCAGAAACTGACGTACAGAACCATGGGAACTGCATCATGTTATATTTAGAGTAAAGTGGAGCTTAAAGTTAGTAAATTACCAAGAGTTGCTCCTCTCTGATGCAGCAGAGTTTCAGAGGGGAAATTTTACTCATGACGTTTCATCAAATCAAAACCCATCAGATGTGGGTTCTTCTGCACATTCAAATGAGCTCTTTTGCAATTGTAGCTTCAACAGAAAACACTGAAAGATCAAATTCATCAAACCTGTTTGGCTCAGGTGAACTTCAAAACAAGTATAAAGTGCAGGCGGTAAAAAAATAGAAAAGAGTTATTTTGGAGAAAAAACCACTGAAATGGGAAAGGATTTCTTGATTTGCATTCAAGTTCAAATTCAGGGTTACTTTACGTGCTTATAAAACGAAACAAAACATTATTGCAATAAATCCTTAATGGTGTTTATTTTTGTCATTTAGATCAGCATGAAACAACTCAAAAGGAAAGGTGACTTTTAAGTGTAATCTCTGCATCCGTTCCTGTGATGATTGTGCATGTATTAACCCAGTACAGGTGAAGTCGGAAGTCATCAATGTAAGTTCTGCAAGTTAACATTTTCTCCATTATTAAAAAAGAGACAGCTTGTACACCTGTCATGATAATTATGCTGCAGAGTGCCCTGCAATCATAAGAATTAGATTTAAATAATGCAACAGTTCTTCTGAACAGCAGGTTCTGACCACTATTTAAGTCATAAAAGGTTTTTAAATAGTTTCCCTGGGTTTCAATCTGAGGTGATCAAAGTTTCCTTAGTGGCTTTCAACATTTTACATGACGTCGCATACTCCATGACAAAAGAGTCAAATATACATCAGATCTTTAGGCAGTTATTTTGGAGTTATTTCAGATTGTCTTTCATCTCCTGATCACAGGTTTTGCAAAGATGTCCTGCAGACTGATAGCAGGTTCATTGGACAGATACTGCGCTAACAAAATCAAAGGCCCACTGACAGAAAACGTTTAATAACTGTGAGAGGAGATTATTTTATGCCGCACTACTACAACGTTTTATTCCAGTCAACAGCTGCGAATAACTAATGTTTGGTTTTTATACCTCTTGTTAAAGCAGCAGTGCAGATACTTGCACACACAACTCAAAGCAGCATATTACTCGAGACTTTATTCACATGAATGTAGAAACAGCTGCGACAATGAAAGGTTTTCAGATTCATGTTTTGAAGATGATTTTTGAAATTGTTATAGTAAGTGGCTTTCCAGCAGAATATTCCTCTTTGTTGCATTCTTTTCATGGCATAACTGGGCAATTACAACCACCCTGATTCACCACATATATTTGCTATTCATAACAGGGAAAAAATGCCATGAATGACTGTGCATATTTCTGTGGCGATTGTTTTCACAGCAGTCATTCCATTCTATTTTGGATTCCTGTTTTTTTTAATCCATCTTTTAAGAAGAAAAGGAAAAAGAAAAAAAAACAGAGGAAGTCTTCTGCTGGGCGATTTTAAAACATTCCAGGGCTTCAGGGGCATGTTTCTGCAGCCATTCTCACCATGAATAATAAAAGAAGTGTTTCAAAAAAAGAAGAAAAGAAAACCCTTAACCTCAAGGAAGATTTTTACATATTTTTAATCGCATTGAACGTAATTTTTCCACCTGTAAAATTATTCTCTCTTCAATTCAAGCATAAAACATCTACTGGTGTTGATGCTGACTACTGCAATATACTATCAAAAATATTGGATAATATAAAAGACAGCCATTACGCTCTATTATTATAATACACTAGGATAATGTATGTCTTTTTTTTAATCCACACAAATGAAAGTACAATGTAAGAGGCTTATTTACCTGATCCATCCAGACAGTGAAGGAGAGATGCCAGGAGTCCTTCTTCTCCAGATGCAGGTATGTGTTAAAGAGGATGAAGTAAATGTAGCGCTCCAGGAACTGCAGGCTCCTGAGCAGCTGCTCCTTACACTCCTTCTCTGTCTTCTCAGGTTTGATCTAAAAAAAAACATAAAAAAAGACAGTGGTTGTTCATAAATAAGTGGTTGTACATACTTCTGTCAAAACCTCAAGGTGTACAATCTGTTTGAAGCTTTTGAGGCATTTAAGCTGGCTTCTAGAGGTCACCATCTTGAAAGTCTTTTTCTAAAAGTTTATTGTGAGCAGAATCTAGTGAAATTAAAGCCAAGTGCTCCTGTGAAGGACCTGTGCCAAGCAAAACATACTTGACCTACAAAATGTTTTGGAAGTACTTACTTGAGATAAAAAAATAAGAGGGTGACCACACTGGTTTTATTTAAGTAAACAACTTGTCTTTTGCTAGTCTTATGACAATATGGAAACTTTTATCTTTTAATACTAATCATGTTTTCTTGTTAAAAGTATTTTAACAAGAAAATCAAACAAGGCCATTTCCCTTTCATCAACTTTGCAGGTTTAATTTATTTATTTTTTCCACAGTGTGTCAAGTGGCCACATGTAGGTAATTCATTCGCCTATTTTGGAATAAAAGGGAACAGGACTCTCAAATGAACATTATGGACCAATGAGAAACCAAAAAAAAAAAAAAAAAAAAAAAAGAAACATGAAACACTCAGAGTTTGTGTCTTACTATTGACACAACAGGCCAAATATTTGGAAGCAGGATGAAATTTGTAGTAAATAGATTGCAGTTACAGTCTCATCGATATGCTCTGCCAACAAAGCAAACATCTAGCTCGACATATAAGCTGTCTAGTAAAACAGCCAGCAAACAGACAGGGTAACCAGCAGAACAAACCACTCTTCATAATACTTCAGTGTTTTAAAACAAACATAGATACAAGGACACTCTTGGCATACATGCTAATCAAAATTTTCACTTCATAACCCTATGATCAGCAGCACAAGTGTGCAATTATCCAAAGTACACGATGCTCCAATAATTCCCTTGATTGTTATTTAAAAGACAGGATAATAACACTTTTATGTGACTAGGTCAGAGCCTAGACAGGGGAGGGGAAAATGCTTCAAACTCAAGACTGAAAGAGATCTACAAAGTCTGAAAGCATAAAACAAATATATGATCTAAAAATCGCTTTCCTGAAACAAAATGCAACAGTGAATATTTTTAAGGCTTTCTGTTTGAAATTCTCTGAGGCTTCACTGAATTGCAAACACGCCAATTTGGGGGGAAAAAAGCAAGGTCAGCAACTGGGCTGCTCTTTGATTACAGGTTGCTGGAAGCTGAAGGCAAGTCTTCATTAGTTTGTTGAGTCAGTGACACGTTCTTTTTTCCCCTTTTCTTTTTTTTCATACTGATTGAAGCCTAGAGAAATCTGAGGCCTAGAGTTAAAGGGTCCATCATCCCTCTTTGTGTTAGAACATAGATATTAAAAGGCCAGACGACTTACTGGCTTTGTTTCTCAGTAGGAAAAAAAAAAGGCTGCATAGTGGAGCAGTTGTTAGCAATGTTGTTAGCTAAGTTGGCAGCAAATAAACCACCTTCAGATCAAAGTGATAGATGTTATTTTGTTTTTCACCTTTAAAAAAGTTTATTTTTGATAATATAGTCTAATTCATGTTTTCTGACAATATTTTTTTTTCCTGATATCTTGATTCTGTAAGATAGGCGTGAAATCAACCAGAAAATGCAGTTGATCACAGTTAATTCATCCTTTCACAAGAGAGGCCAATATATTTTCAAATGGATCTAGGGTGATTCAAATAGATTTTGTTCACTTAATAGATAAAATCGTAACCTAAAAACAATGTTTTGCATTTACTCAGGTTATTTTTGTCTTATCTTAACATTTGTCTAATGATGTGAAACATTTAAATGGGAGAAGCAGTAATTGTGTTGTTGCATTACCAAGTAGTGATACTGCTAGCATCGATTTGGATTTAAAAAAATGCAAAGGGACAAAGGTGTATGACGCACTAAGAACAGTACCTATAGAATTTCTCAAGAACTAATAGTTCCACCTTAAAGAATCCATGTTCACTGAATATCACAGGAATAAACTCTTTTTGAGAGTATTCAGTTCTGTCCTCTAGCAGTGAACAGAATGAGTGCCACATATAAAGAAATTGGGTTGAGAACCAATTTTAAATGTCCACAGAACATCATAATACTATCATTCCAGAGTTAAATGACAGCAGAGGAAGTGGGAGTAAGACGAGTTTCCTTTCCATTCCCAGATTCCAAAGCATGTGTTAGAGTGGAGGAGAAACTTCACCCAGGCAGACAATGTGAGCACTGTCTAAAGTTGTTGATCTTTTATTAAAGGAAAAGAGGGAACGAGATGTTAGACCCTTAGGTAGTTATTCCACATTTCTCAGTTACAACTAAAAAGGAAACAGTGAACACTGGTGAACCTGATTACCATGTGCACCTTGCACCCCTACTGTTTTTCGACATTTTTAATGTTTAGCACATTAAAAAAGCTAAGCAGTTTGTTCCAGTGCATTTTTTTAACACAAACACCTTAAGAATCAAATGAAAGTGATTAGCTTGAAGAGATTACATGATTCACACCTAAATCTGAAAGCGACCATCTGTCCGCCTACAAGAAGAGAGAGCCACGTGTGAGGGTGAGCCCTCTCCTGAGCATTTTTAGAAATTCCTTTAGAAAAGCATGTCAGGAAAGATGTTCTACATTTCTGAAGTACTGGGGCAGTCTTATACTGGGTGCAATGCATAGAAACTCACATCCATACGTTACAGTTGAAAACCAAGTGGAGAGGGAGTTAGTCGTTATCACTCCTGTAAAGCTTTATTGGTAAAAAAGCTTTACAGGAGTAAAGCTTCATGTGCTAAAATACATGAAAGGATAGAAAAGGTCAGTGTCCTCTCATCCTATCTGGCCTTCAAGAACAAAAGGAGCAGCGTCTGAGGTGTGATAATGAACATCCTGAGATCTCCCCAGCCCTAGCTGAGAGAGAAGCCAGACCAATCACGTTCTATTTTAGAGAATTCAGGAATGCTTGTTGGCAAAGCAGACATACAATCAATTACAATGGGAAAGTGGTAAAATGAGAGGGTTAAGTGGAGTAGTTGTGAGAAGTCGGCACATTAACTGCATGATGCAACAAAAAGTGATATGAATTTGTAAAAACGATACAGAAATTTCCACAGGCGGTATCAAGTATGCAGAGAAGAGTTACTTTTTCGGAAGCTGACTGAAACAACTTCCTCCAAATACCAGTGAATGTTGACATAAAACCTTGAGGCTTCTCAAATAACTGGAGAAGAACTGCAGTGTCACTACAACCAAAAACTACATCAAAGTTAACAAAAGAATTACTTTACTAGAGGAAGTGTTAGTATGGCCCATGCAGAGCCCAGATCTGAATCTGATTGAAAATATGGTGGCGCACAGGATGTGACCTTGCAATTTGACATATTTAACCCTACCTTGAAAAGCAGGAATGGTATCCCAAAAATCCAAGCACTTTGTATGGATATGCTGCTTTTTTCTCTCTTTTGTTTTTCAAATCCATGGTTGGCCAGTTCAGAAAAATTAGCTAAAACTTATTATTTCTTTCAGCGACAAAGCAGTCGTAACAGACTTCCATTTGATCAACCCAAACCACAACTGAACCCCATTCTGACATCAACAGACATCTTTATGTGGATATATTTTCACATTTAATTCACAATTTTATCATGCTGTTGTTCACTGCTCACAATAGCAGTGAACAACAGAGTTCGGTGCATAGTGTACATGAGTTTGACATTTATGCTCTGAGAAAAGAGCCTGAAACCCCACATTTTCCAGAGTACCCGCTACTGTACATAACATCCCAGTGGATGTGATTGTTTCACTTATCCGGGTAAACAAAATCCTGAAATTTATGAACTAAGAAAGCTCTGACTCTGCAAAGTAAACTTCTACAAAACCTACAGATTTTTCTCTCGGGTTTCTGTGAGTACTACAGATGACAAGTAATGGTAAGTTGTTCTTATTTCATGTAACTTTTATGCAATTTCTCACATTTTCACTTTTGTTTTCTCATTTTAAATTATTCTGTTGATATTTCCAACTCGAATGCGTCATTCCTAATTAACTACTCAACAGGCTGAGCACTAAAATAAGAGGTGCATATTATGGAGTTCTCTGTCTGTTTGACATATGGTGTCAATTACCAGCTGATGGGGTTGCAGAGGTAAAAAGGCCAACCTATATTGGCCCTTCCCACATAGCTTTGCACAAACACCTATTCATCGGATTCAACAAGAACAGCTCCTACTCAAATCCTAAACCAAACTAAAGCTTGCTGAGGGTGGACAGGCAGCTATACATTGCTTCTCAAGAAAAACGTACAGACATCTCACTATGATACACATGTCGCTTTCCAGGTAATCTCATTAAGTGAATCTAATGCAAAAACTGTCAGCAGTTTATATAAACTTTTTAATTTAATATTAATGACAAGAATACAGAATCCGCACAGAAGTGTGAACAATTCTGGAATGTGAGTATATTCCATGCCTGAATAAAAATAAGCAAATAGATATGGAAAACTATTTTTACTTCAATTCTTTATTGTAAACTGTAATCATCCATCCATCCTTCTATGTTTGGCATTTCGTTTCAGAACACAGTCTTAAAGTATAACTATATGGTTTGTAGGAAAAGCAACATGCTGTAGATTAGAACATCTCACTGACAGTTTTAAATTAAAGGATTAAAATATTTTGTAATTCAAAACACAAAATGTGTCATTTTTAATATATCAGTTTATTTAGATAAGGTAGTAGAAATAATATTGCTTTTTTTTTTTTTGCAATACTGTGAACGGCAAACAATAGTGGAAAAAATACAGTCTTTCTGTATTATCTTATCATCATCTAGTCATCATCTGAGCTGCATCATCCAAGCTTTAATACAGCAGAATTTTGGTCCTTTTTTTCCCATGTTATTTTTTTTAATCCAACAAGCATTACTCTCTACAGCAAAAGTCACTGAAAATAATTTTATATTACACCCTTTCTTTTGGAACATTCAAACTTTTTTCTTTAGTTCTCAGATGGTAAGAACAAGTTATTTAATATTATATTTGTATACATATATTTCTGAGAATACATTTCTGCATATTCATTGTTTTTTTGTTGTTGTTTTTTTTGACACAAAGCAAACCATCAAATTTCACCCCGGAGGTTTGATGAAAAGCTAAGTTATACATCATCTGGCCTTAATTTCAAAAGCTGATCTTTATGGATCAAGATGGGCCTGCCCAAAACTCCTTTTTAAAGGCCCAGAGAAGCCATGAAGCAGCCGGTAAAAGACAGAGATGAAGATGCCTTTCTGCTAATGGTTTCTGCAGATTCCAGGCCTCTGTCTTTTTCCAGCCACCCTGTGCTGATTAAATCATGACGTTAAAGCTGAGGTAGATTTTAGAGGCAAGCCATCTAAATCCAAACATTGTACATAAAGTGCTCAATACAGGCAGCTCATCCAGGCACAACTCTGAAGCCCTCTCACATAAGTTTAATTAATCTCTGCCAGGAAACAGATCCAATATTCCTGTAATAGTTAAGTAAACTATTAACAATGGGACAGAAGTTAAGCATTAAAATGACCAAAGTCTTGGCAAATGAGAAAGAAACAACCCAACAAAAGCTCAATAGACTTTGGGCTCAAAAGACCGATTGAAAGCAGAAAACAAACGTGAATACATGACATGTCTGGTGAGCGGAGATTACAAACGCCACAGAAGCAGACAGGGCAAATCAACTTTGCCTACACCCAAGATTGGAATATCCGCCCACATTAACCTCACAAATTATGGTAAATTTTGTACAAACGTATGACTGGCAAAATAACTCTTGGAGACTCCATTTTCTAATCAATCATTCAGGAAACTCTCAAGAAACAAATTATTTGGGGAATGAAAACCCTATACAGGCAGAAAAATGGCATGAAAGACAACAGCAGCCAACTAGACAGTTAATATTTTAGATCTCAATCTGAACCTTGACTCGTCTTCATGACAAGCCTTTATTTACTGTTTCTTAGCAACTCTATGGTTTGGTAAAACAATTTGACCCATTGGTATTTTTTATTAGACTAGGGTAAAGCTGGTTTTCTGTTAAGCAATTATATATTTTTGTAGTTGCCTGACATTATCAGACAGAGTTCTCTTGTTGCCGTTCAGATCAGTGTTGTGCGCATACACAGTTAAACCAGTACTCTCATGGGTGGCATTAACTTCTTAAGAACCTTCAGACATAAGTTATTGTTTTTTCTTTGCATCACAATCTGGTTCACAAAGAAGAGTGACAATATTTCTCCTCGAACATGAGAGCTTAATGTGCACAACTAACTAAAAGAGATAGAAGAAAGACACAGAGTAATTTATTCTCAACAGTGTGCACATCTCATATCTGTCTTACTGAGGATTGTTGATAATGTAGCTGGGCCTTTCTCCTCATAATAATATTACTTACACATACAACATAAATATTCTACACTGCTTCTCCAACCCAGTTCTATTACCAGAATGGCTTCAAATAATAAAATAATTTTAAATACTAAAAGTGTGAAAGGAAAAAATTGAATTGTCAGCATCAGTCTGACCATGCTGGCTATAAGAGAGCAGTGAGGGCGTCGCTATCATCATCTGCTGCACAACCGACCTTGCACAGAACACAGTTTCTCAGCTTTGACACCATGTAAATGCAATTCCTAGAGCAACTCCTGGTGGTCGTACATTTTGCATATGGTTGGCATTAAGTCACTTGATCACTTGATCCAAAATTGTACTGATTCCATGTATTCAAAGTAGCAGATTAGCTGGTGCAGAAAAAGGTGACCTTTTCTCTGTGAAATGATTTAGGACTCAATAAAATTTGACAGATAACAGCACCAAAGCTATTCTGGGTGGTATTTAACTCTCTTGCATGTCTTTGGAAACAGATGTCTATGGTAATATTTTTTTAGCTTGCATGAATTTGAACCGCCATTCTGAGAAATGGCGTTGTAGGATTAAGAAAGAAAACCTAAAAGCAGAAGGCAGAAGGCAGAAGAATGTAAACTAGTCATTGTAAAATGGATTGTGGAAAAAAAGAGAAAGTAGACACTGGAACTTGAAGTGCCTTGTGGATGTAAAAGGGGAGCAGAAAATAAGTAAAGATGCTTTGATAAAATGACACAAAATTTGAACTTTTTGACTGGCATCCAAAACACAATGTATGATGGAAGCTACACTGCACATCACCGCCAGCATACCATCTCAACATGGTAAGAGCAGCGTCATGCTGTGGGGGATGATTTTCTTTAACAGAGGAAAGGAAGCTGATCAGAAAAAAAAGAAGATAAATGGTGCTAAAAGGAACTGGTTATTAGCAGCAAACGACTGGAGAGTGCACCGCAGGTTTACCTTTCGCCTAAACAAGCAACCAGCACTATGATGCTTTAGCAAAGTGTTCATGACTGTTTGACCAAAGTTCAGACCTAAACCTAACGGAGGTTAAAGACTCAACAGACACTCTCCGTATAATCTGAAGATTCTGAAACCACGTTTCAATTTTCTTTCACTTTAAAAAAGCTCTACTTTCTGCAGAAACCATATGATGGAATGAGGAACCTCACAGTGAGTCACTCAAATAAGCACAACATTAACATAATTATCTCTACACAGACTGTGTAACTAGACGAAATTAGCATTTGAATACAACCAGCCTGTTGCTGCTTTAGAGATAAAGTTTCTCATTTTAAAATGAAAGAGAGAAAGGCAACTTTTTTGAGAGAGAAGGGGCAAAGTTAACGCAAGAGATTTTGTAGACAGATCTATAGTACAATGTTATTTACTGGAACATTCAAACAGCAGAAGAGAGCCTTTAAATTTTAAATATATTTATATACAAGTATAAATGGATCTTGATTAAGGTCAAATATTCTGACTCAATGAGGAGTCAATGAGCAAATGTGTAGTTCTAATAAAACAGAACAGGAAAAACTAATGAAAAGAGTACAGCAATAACTTTCAAAAACCGATGCTCTAAAATTGTGCAGCAAGGGATAATCTTGGGATGAATCCACAAAGTGCTTTTATAGGTGTTGAAATTAACTGCAATGCAGTTTGCAATTATTGATATTAAATTCATCTTTATTACTTCACCTGTTAATAACACATTGTGTGCTACAGTATTGTGATGAAATGTCTTTATTAAAACTTTTCCATAAACGCAGCTGGAGAAATTGCATTTCTACAGGTTACATGTGGCAACCGTAGACAATGATGTACTTAAAAATTACACGTCTAATTAAATGTCTATTTTACCCAGATTTTCTGCTTAAAGACAAAAAAACTGAAGGAAACAAAAATTCTACCAACAAATAAATGTATGGCATGAGAAATTCAATAAAGGTCATTGCGCAAAATCAGATGAGCGTTTCCTCAGAGCGCTCCCAAGGAGATAAATTACTTGTAGATTGTTCAAAGTGATTTGGACTGTTGGTTGCAAAAAAATTGCAAGATAATACAAACACCCAGAGATGGAAATAAATCTTCAGGTTTAGATAAAAAATACCTTAAGATCTTCCATTTGGAGGTTGTTTTGTGTGGAAAATAACAGAACTATCTGGCTTTAACATAGTGGCATTTTGCTTGATTTGAAAATATGTTTGCATCAACATCTTTGTGCCAAAATATTACAAGTTGCATCAAGGAAAGACAAGGAATCAGGCATAAAGGTTGAACAACGACTAGGGTCCTAATATACAGTTAGAGTGCATCTTTTTCATTGTTTTTGCTTCTTAATCCTGATCATCGGCGAGCTTGGAGGTCCTAGTTGCTCCTCTGTCTTTCTAGTCTAAATACTTTTGTCAACTTTATGCAAGAAAATCTGCACACGTCATTCTTCCATATCTTAACATATTTTTCCATTGCCCCATCCAAACCATGAGCACTTTCTTTGGACACACACAAACAAAGAAGAGAAGAAGGTTAGTACCACTCACTCTTTTCTCATTCTGCATGTTTTTCACCACCTGTGTGGAAAAGCATCACATTTTTGACAAAAGGCGACAAAAAACCCCGATTTTAGCAGCCGCTCTCACGCAGCAGCAAAGGATTAGTGTTCAGGTTGATGAGACAGGCCAATTCTGAAGCGCAGTTCACTTTTGCTTTCAGTAGCTTCTTGAAGGTCTGGGCAGAAGCCAACGATCTTCAGCGATCACATTCTCGGGTCAGAGAGAGTATGCTGCTCGGAAATAAATCAGTCAAGGCTACCGAGACCGCAGCTTATTGGAATGAAAGGTAACACTGGGCACACTGAGCAAAACGATGTCCTGGAAAAGTAGCAGAAATATACTGTAACTGTTTGTTGAAATGTGGTATTGCCATAAAAAATACCAGGTGATGGCTGATGATATAACAAGAAGATTGGAGAGGAGTGGAAGACTTGAACAAATACGAAAGACAACTGAGCGTTGGTGAGGAAATTATTCTAGCCATTTTTAAATCTAGATTCCATTCCAAACCTATACCATACATCAACAAAGCTTTAAAAAGCCTGACAACAATAACAAAAAAAATAAAAACTGCAGCTGTGCAGAAACAGTGAACTGTTCCTTTATTGCATTAACTGAACTGTTAGATTTTGTATCTGACTTGTGGTCTCATGTCTGGTTGGCAGCAGAGATTTTAAGGCTCTTTAGCCAATGTCAAACTGGGAGAAGATGGTAGTTTTAGATGGGGGAGGGTTTATTGTGGGGGTAATACTTTTTTCCCCTCATTTCTCCCCCCTTTTTGGTTTGCTGCTGCCTGCCAGTTCTATCAACATCTGGCACTGTTTATCGCCCAGGCTGATGGTTCAGACTGGAGAAATACAAAAACAGATACTGAACCATGAATAGGCGAGCGTCCACTATACATTTAGTCAGTATTACCTTGGGGACAGAAAATATTTAAATGTATATCTGTACTGTGACAATTGAAAATAATCTTGAAACTGGAAGGTGTTCCAGAAGCAGTAGTGCTAGTCTGAAGAGCGACAAACATTTTCTTTCCCAACTGGAGTTTCTGCAGTTGGGAGAACTGCATGAAATGAATGTTTCAATGCGGTTGCAGTGAATTGTGCAGACAATAACATACAGAAAAAGATTGTTCTCCTGCTTCATAAACTTAGGGTGCAGTTTACACTGCAGCCTGAGGTGACCCAATTCCGATTTTTTTGACGTAATGCAACCTGTATCCGATCTTTTCATGGCAGGTCAGATTCTTTTTCGAATGTGACCCATATCCGATACGTATCCGATTCAAATGCGACCATAACGTCCAGGTCTCATTCATCCGAACTGAACGTCACTGATACTCAACAAATCTCATTGTTCTGTGTCCTGATACGCAAGTGGGAAGAAAAACAGCAACCATGGCGGATTATATGAGGACTAAGTTGTTAATATGTTGCTCCGGCTGGACAACAACTTCAAATATGTAAGCTAAGCTCCACCATTAGCCTCCATGTTTACTTCAGCAAACACTGAGCTCTTCTTCTTTATATGGCGGTTGGCAGAACACTGAGAACGCTGACGCTATTGCGTCCTCTAGTGCGCATGCGGGACACTTTCAGGTCGTTTGCCCGTTCACACTGCAGAACTCATTTAGGTCGCATTTAGTGGCAGTGTGAACGGCCCCAACAAAAAAATCGGAATTGCCAAAAAATTGGAATTGGGTCACTTCAGGCTGCAGTGTGACTTTCCTGGAACACCATAGAGTTTATTGACAGGTCTCATCAAAACAGACAACTGTTTGGGGCAAAGCGGCCTCTCTTCTGCTGTCAATGTCATTGTAAAGGATGAGAACACTTTCTGGATACTAGGGAGAAAACCCACATTTGGTAGGTCTGTAAAACTTCAGGGATATGTCCTTCAGAAAAATATTGCAACATATCTGCAATTCCTCCAGGCTGCATGAGAGACAGAGAGGGCAACACTTCAGCATAGATAGGCTCAACAAAGTACAGCGTAGCTTTTCTGTCTTATCTTTTTGGCCTTTCACTTTCTTTCTGTTATGGGATTGGGGAAAAAATGATAGTTTTCTGCCGTTTTAACAATGCTAGCTCTGCTTTCCAAGCTTACCACTAATCTTATAAACTTCTCTATCACTTAGTTTTTGTTTTAAAGAACAGGTAAAATCGTCTTCTTGTCAACTGCTCTCTCACAGACACAGCCTACGTTTGTAATTACTGACATTTCATTGCAGGACATCTAGGAAAAAAATGCAACGGAATATTTACATCTTGTTGGATTCAAGCCTTGGGTCATGAGTCATGAGTCATGAGATGTTTACTATTTAACCAAAACAGCCTGATGCTCAAAAGGCATGAAAATATAAGATTTAACACCTTTCATTTGGAGAAATTTTAATGACATTAAAGTCTAAAACTAATCATTGTCATCTACAAAAAAAAGCAATTTTTAAGCTCTATCAGCTTTTCATTACGTAATAAAAACATGCAAGTTAAAAAAAAATTAAGTAAGTAATTAGTATCCCAATAATTGTAACGAGAGTTTACAGGGCGCCCTTTTTTCCTGGAGCCTGGTATCTGAAAGTGACAGGCAGAGAAAACGACAGAGTTCATGGGACAATGAGGCCCATTGATACGGTGGAGACAGGACCGGGCGCCTCCCGTGTGCCGAGGGCAGCTGACGGTGCACAGAGGCACCATGATTAGTCTGCATTACAAATGGCTTAAGCAGAGCTGTAGACGTAAAAGTACAAAAAAAAATTCAGACAGAAATCGAAACCTCAACTGCTTTCACTCTCTTTGTACTCTTATAATTAAAACACAAGATGAAAGCTCCTTGAAACAGCTTCAAGGAATGTTTTCACGATCAGAATCTTTAAATTATTCTCTCTTTTGGCTCTTCTTGCATGTCTTTGTTGTATTAAAACGCATTCAGGGTTCGTGGCAAAGGAAGCAGCCGACACTGATATGTGGTCTGTAACATTTAAACTACGATCGGCTTGAAAGTAAAATACTTCAAACAGGTCAACTTCCAAAATCCTCATCTTTTCCGGCACACACCCCTCACCCCCTTCTACTGTTTTCCATTAGTCCAAGGGAATTCCATTTAGTTTCAGAGATGAGATGCGTTGGGTCGCTATTATTTTCCAAAATCAGCAGACACATAAATTTGTAGCCCTGAGGCCATCTACAGGTCTTCCTGTGCAACTGCACATAAATCATCTAAACTGTTGCTTGTCACTAAGAGCAAAAGGAATCTACATTAAAATGCAATCTTCTGAAATAACTGTCTGCAAAAACGCTAATCCTCAGTTTAAACCTTTGTTGAAAGCCACGTCCAACTTGCAACTGTCTTTTTTCTTCTTTCATAACATTTCAAGTAAACATGGATGTTTTGGGGTGTACCTGTCTGTAAGAGGAGATGATCATCTCTCTCAGATGATAGTGCATGGGGGTCATGGTCTCACTGATGGAATCCAGTGCCAGGTCTACCTCTTTCTTCCTCTTCTGGCCGTCGGGGAGAAGGCGAACCACTCGCATAACAACCTGCAGATTGGCAGAAACAATGCACATGCTATTTATACAGTACCTTTTAAAGTGATTTATATTGTTGACTATACAATGTTTTACTATATTGGTGTTTTAACGATGTAAAGCACTTTGAACTGCAATGCTGTTCAAAGCTAGGAATGTGCTACACGAATAAACTTCATGTTTGATATTCATGAACTTTAATCATAAACCTTTTTAACATTTTTCCACAGCTCCTCCACAAACAAAAAGTAGTGCAAAGCTGTGAAGAGGGAAAAGATTATGAGTGTGTTTTTCTTTTAACTCTTTACAGAAAACACACTTAATGGATACAAACCCTTTTATTTTGATGTACATTTCGATCCAGCCGATGTTGCATAAATATCTCAAAAGCATGCATACAAAACAGGAGACATTTCTCTTGGCTTGGGTTTGAAACTTAGGTCACTTGTAAAGAACACAGCTCCTCTGTCCTGACACAATTAGCGCACTGGTGCAAATGTATGTCATTGTGTTCGTTTATAGTGTTGACCCTGCAGAAAAAGGGAGTGTGTCCAGCAACACATGCACACAGCGTTAAACCGGAAAAACAGTGTCACAGAAAGCGGTCACTACATTTTTTTTTGTTTGTTTTATTCTCCCTGGGTGCCAGAAGTTGAAAATTCCAAAAGGGGACAGAAGAAGGGCAACATTGCAGGTACAACATTCTTTTCCATGGTCAGTCTTTGATGCAAAAATCATTTCAAAATTTGTCCCAGTTTGCATCAAACTTCACTGAATATTATTTAAAAATCTTTGTCTTAAAATTCATGCTTTATTGGCTGTTATGTCTCCCGCTGTAAGTCACTGTAAGTCGCCAACTTGGATTAGCAGCTAATCAGAATATTTACCTAAATGACAACTGATACGGTAAAGTAGGTACATAGATGAGGTCATTTTATTTATACAGCCCATTTTAGGCAACAAGGAAATTGAGATTGTAAAGTCTCTGAGATTTCAGGGGAATTGGACACAACTTCAGAATCTATCAGTGCACAGGGTTTTATTTAACCACTCTGGGTAAGCATGGACAATAAATACATGATTTCTTGTTAAAGAACTTTAAACTTTCAGATACATAACCCAAACTAAAGACTATTAATGAAAATAAGCCAACAGAGCATAAGAAAACAGACAAAATTTAAGCATAACATTTGCCAATTGAAATTGTCCGTTGACATTATTATTTTCAGCTGTGCTGCTGATGCTCTGTACCTTTAAGGCACTATAATCTGTGTCAGCTGTGGGTATCCACTCCAGTTAGACTCCATCAAGCTGGCGGCTCTACATCTGAATATTGACTTTGTAATTAAAATATGTTTGTGAAATACTGGGCAGCATTATTAGTATAGATTACAGCTTGAAAGGTTTGAAAAAGCAGCTACACTTCTTTTCGTCAGTGGTAAACAATAACCACATCACTGAATCTTCATTTACAATTGGTACTTTTCCTCGTATATACATCTCCTACACATTCCATAATACTCACAAAGTGTCCAGCTTGAGGTTATCTGATTTAGCCAAACCAATACTAGCTTTTTAAAGTTTAGGTTTCTAACAGTTCTGGGTGATACCCTATGCTTTTGAATGGCTACATTTGTCCTCCCTGTTTACCAAATTACCAATTAAAGAATCTTTGTAGAGTGGAGCTGAATGTGAAGCAAGTTAAAGTTAAAAGAAATTGCCTGCTGAGATTAAAAGGCCCTGCATGAAACACATTTCATAAGCAAAAAACATCCATGACAGAAATCCAGAAGGCATAACTAGGTGAAAGTAGGGAGGTTATTTAAAACTGCTTCTTTTCTTCCACTGAATAATGTGTCAGACTTAGCAGCCATCACAGCAGTTTTTTAGCAGTTAATTCAAAGGGGATTACGACATCCTATTTTTGTAGGAGGTTGAATTGGAGGCTGACAAGGTTTCCGTGGTGACCATTCTGTGCCTCTGAGAAAATCCAATGGACACACTGCTGTGATTGACATGTGGTATTGTGTGGCTGCAGAGTGTGGCCTCCTGCGCCGAGGACCCAACCAGCAGGTTCCAACCACTGACTCATTGTCACGTCGCTGAACCAAGAGGGGGGAAAAAACCCGAAAAAATAAAATAAAACAGCGCCTCTAACTAACAGAGCAGAGGAGAGAAGCTCTGGCTTCTAACAAGACTTCATCACTGCTTTTAATTTGAAGCACTGACTGTAAACCCAGTGGAAAAACCGCACAACGAGGCGTTTTGAAATTATTTGTCTTGAAATGGATTAAGTTGTGTCTCAGCTCAGGTTGCGCTCAATAAGATGCCAACAAAACACACCACCTCCAGGGAACGACTTCCACTGCCCTTCATGCCTCCACCGTGATGGAAGTGAAATAAAAAAGTGGCAAATGTTTTTTGTTTAACTGGAAAATATAACAATTAATAATACTGCAATTTCACGAATTCCCAAAAATATGCCTCATTAATATGTTTGCAAAAGTCATAAGCCTCTATACATATAAAATAATAGGTGAAATTATGTAACTGCAAAAATATTTTTAATTAAATAAATAAAATTCTAATAATAATTTTAAAGTGTTTCAACAATCTTTATCAAGAATGATAATAAATGCGACCAGCACTCTAAAAATGTTAGAAAAGATTTAACAAACGTTTACAACAGGTGAGTACAATCAATTCATCCAAGATCTGAATCTTACCATGGATAAAGAGCATAAAGATTTTAAACAAATGGTTAAATGTGCAAGCTTGTCTTAAATGCACATGTTCATTTTCTGTCTAAATAAATATATTTGTATTGAGCATACACACCTCAAACTCTCCATTTGTGTACTTGGCATCAGGAACACCGACAATGTCATCATCTGTGCACTCTGGGAAACCCTGCAAACCCAGGTCAAGTTTCAGATAAAAAAAGTCCTGAATAATGCTGTTTTTAAAGCCCAAAGAGAGAACTTTAATAATTCTGCTGCTTACCTTAAAATGCCAGAGAGTGAGCACAGCAACAACCATGGCAGTTGTAGTCCTGCTTTTTCCGGTGATGCAATTAAAGACAAAAGCAGTGTGGGGATCTCCAGCTAACGCATTCCTTAAGGCCTCATGAAGCTTATCAAAATCCTGGTAAACAATAAGACACACAATAACAATGTCTGAAATCACTACAGGATGTCTTGGCTTAACTGTCACCCCTACAGATGATGTCAGACCATGGATTTATTAGGACACTGATGTCCTCATGACAGTTAAGAGGTTGAGAAATTACATGATGAAATTTGATTAATATGAAGTTAGTCACCCAAATGTAGCTACATTTTTAACCACCAGAGGGAGCCTTAAACTGTTTTTTTTATCCTATCCAGACTGGATGCCTTGAATTTGATTTCCTTCCCCCAAATATACTTATTTTTAAATAAGATGTCTGTGCCATATTTAATATTCTATTTGGCTTTTTTTCTCTGCATTGCTAAAAAAAAAAAAAAAACACCCGACATCCTATTTCTGTAGGAGGTTGAATTGGGGGCTAACAAGGTTTCCGCGGTGACCATTCTGTGCCTCTTAGAAAATCCAATGGACACACTGCTGTGATTGACATGGGGTATTGTGTGGCTGCAGAGTGTGGCCCCCTGGTGGATGCTTACTTCTTCCCGTGGTGCGCTGCAGTCCGGCAGAGGGATGCGTTTGTACACGAGGCCTTGGTGGGAGCATTTGTGCTGGTTGAAGATCTCCTGAATGGTCAGGCAGCTTTTAAACATCTTCATCGGTTTCTCCTGCTCCAGAGTCACCTCCAGCCTTTTCTGAGCTCGCAAAATCTCCTCCTTCAGAGAGGTTTCCAATTTCTGCAGGGCAAGTGGAGACACAGACCCATTGTAATTTGAAAAACCTAAGTAAATTCTTTCATATGTGTTTGTTTTCTTTTTCTTTCCTCTTTTACCTGTAGCAACTGCGGGTCACTTGTTGGGATGGTGATGGGCTGGTCCAGACACGAGGGCTCCCTGGGGATGAAGATTTGTCCATCTCCTTCGACCGCCAACTCCTCTTGCACGTTGATCCACAAAATGTTGTTGTGCTTCCTCTTCTTATCCATCAGGTGGGCGAGAATCGCTCCAATGGCCTGCAGAGAGAACGGTCAGGGTTTAGGCAAGCAGACGGAAGTCCAGCTTGTGCTTCCTGTGGTGGGCGTCCTAATGCTCATGAAATAATCATGAGTCTTTCCTGTGAATGTGTCTGCACTGTTGATTATTACAGAGTACAACAATGCATATTAATAAGAACTGCTGTTTATTTTTGAATGAATGAAAAGAACCTAAGAGGTGTTTGGGAAGTAATAACTCCAACAAAGATCATCTGTGTTTTGTTATCCTTTATAGATGTCCTTTATATAGAGGCAAACTGAAGGGAGACATGCTCTCACTGAAAACATTAGTGTCAAAAATTGGACTTTCAATTTAGGGATAAAACAAGTGGTCTAATATTTATACAAAAACCCTTTACATGGTACAGGAAGCATGTAGTTTCTCTGCAACATATAAAAGACATCTAGCCAAAAAAAATAAATGAATATATATATATATATATATATATATATATATATATATATATATATATATATATATATATATATATATATATATATATATATATATATATGACACGTCAGGATTTTTTAACTTTTAATTTAATCCATATGGCAACATAAACAAATGCTTTTTTTCCCTAATAATGCCTGTAACACGGCTGCCTGTAAGTACTTATCAGTAATTTTCTGGTTGGGATGAATAAAGTACTTCTATTCTATTCTATTCTATTCTAACACGGGTTGTTTATGCTCACCGGAAAGCGACGCTTTCCAGGGCCCCTCTCTCAGGGCGAACCCACCGCCACGCCTGACCCACATGAGCACAACCACACCGATACGAGGCACGATGTTTGTGTCGGCATGAAAACAAACACGCATTAGCTGCACCGTAATATAGGCCGCCATGTTCGGAGTGTGAGAAAAAAGTAGCGGCTCACAGTCTGGAATTTATATACATTTCAGTTTGCATGTATAATTTTCAACCTGTTTGAATTGTGGCAAAATCAGTGCTAAATTTTTTCAATTAAATTTATGTGTATGTTGTACTATTTGTACCTCTGCAAACCAAAAACAAGATCAAATGCATCATTGAAAAATTGCAATTAATGCACATTTCAAGTTGTTGATGAGAGTATGTGAACTGATCATGTCTAATCATTTTTCCTTGCATCCTCTCGAAATGTAAGCAGCAGCAGATCATTGAATCTTTCACTCATCTCAAGATGCTTGACTTTCATCTCACAGGCAGATGATCAAAAGCTCCGGTTCTAATTTGACGACAGAATCAGCGACTGCACTTCACCTCTGACGTCGGCTGAGCCACTCCATAAACGGGCATCTTGGGCACTCGTCTGAAGTTGGCCACCTTCATCTCTTTGATTGTGCTGAGAACGTCGGGGGCCAAGTACTCATCAGCAACCTGCTCAGACACAACCAGAGTGCATGCAAAGATACAAATGAGAGCTTAGGAGGCGGTGTGGGTGGCGGGGGGGCACACCAGCACCTCATCTGAATTGAAATTTATCTCACCGTGAGAAAATGATTGATTTAAAAGGGGAAAAAAAGTAAAAGTTTATTCAGATTTGAATACATTTAGACGTGTTTAGGAGCTTAACATTTTCATCACGAGGACAGATGCTGCAGCAGTGTTGCTATCCGGTGTTGCAGGTATTTTATGTAGCTAAAATAATTGTCAGGATTCCTAAACATTTAACATCCCACACTTCTCCAGAATCCCATTTCCAAGGTGAGTGGACTACCAAAAACTCAAGAAAAGAAGGAAGGAAGGAAAAAAAACATGGATGGAAGTACAGAAATTAGAACAAGGATGAATGTAACAAAAAAGGACACAAGGGAGTAAGGAAGACAAAATGGAAGAATTGGGACAAAGAAACAGAAAAAAAGGGACCAAGTAGAATGCATGAATCCTGGAGTGTTCGGAAGAAAACCTTGGTAACCAATTTTTAATTTATTCTTCTGTTCTGATATAACTTCACACTCATGGAGAAAAATCTAAATATATTGACTCATTAAAGCTTTTTTAAAAACTACAAAAACAAAAATAGCTTACTTGATTCTAAAGACAAGAATGATCTGATCCAACACAACATGTATAGTTTACAGCCATTATTTCTGGTTTTAAATAGAAAAGCCAATTTAATAATTAATATTTAGATTAATTATCAATTTATTGCATTGTAAGTATATTCTTCAATACAAAGTGTAAAATCTATAGCCAAAAATCCCAAGAACTTCAACAACACGAGAAAAGTAATGTTTGGTGCATGTTTTGCCGGCTGCTCGGTTCCTCACCAGGACGCGGGCTCCTTTGGTGACCAGCTCGGCAGGAGCAGACAGCTCCGACACGTCCATGCAGCCCAGCAACCTGTACAACCAGGAGTGGCAGCACATCCACTGACTGAAGTTGGACACAAAGGCCAGGGGATACTGGAAAACACAGCAGAGCCGGAGCTAATTTATCACAAAACTCCAAATGGTATAAATAAAGTTGAGAAACAAACATTACCTGTTCATGAAGGTAAGCATTAAATACGATCAAGTAGAAGTAGCGCTCCAAGCTCTGCTTTGTTCTGTTGAGAAAGTACTCTTTGGTAGTGCTTCCCTAAAAGATATATATATTAAAAAAAAGTTTTATTTTCTGTTTAATTGAGTCATACCTGATACAAGGTGGTGGACTTTGAAGAGAAACTTAAAGCCACTGCTATTAGCAAAAAGAGTCACGACTTACTTGAGTCTGGTAATCTTCTCCAATCGCTTCCAATTTTCTTGCATTGTGATATATTGCTTCTTTAATGTTGTGCATCTCTGAGCACATGGTAATAGCGTGGTCCACCTGAAAAGTAAACAAAAAATACTTGTTATGGTCTCTTTAAAGCAATTTCGATTAAAGAAGTCACAAAAGCATGTTTAAAAAGCATTTAGAAAACCAAACAGTAATATTGGAAGGTTTATTTCCAACTAAAAATTATTTAAATGTCCTACGAGGCTTCCGAGGTGAGTTAGTAGTGAGAACATATTAATCAGATTTGATCTCCTGGGCCACATCAAAGCGACTCTGGGATACTTGTTGTTAACAATTTTCCAAAGAAGAAGCACAAATTCCTCCTCTCAAATCAAAAGTGTGTTCAACTTGGTGTTAATAAATAAGGTGTGATGTTATATAACATGCACAGATCCCCGGAAATCTGCTCCCTGCGCAGCTGACGCCTGACACGGAGCAAAGCATTCGCATGTATTTGCGCGTTGTGTGGGTAACCGAGATCTGATCACAGATGGTCACTCCAGAACCAGTAGGATACGCATGCTCAAAACAGATCTCCTCTATACATTTGTTTCTTTAAAAATGCATGGAGAAAAACAGGTAAATGAAGCCCACTGATATCACTACGGATCACCAACTGCTAGTGTCGCACAGAGCGAGATTTACCCCAACAGGCAATTTTCACAAGTCCATCTCTGTGAGTAATCATGGTTTTGTGCTAGAAAACGTATTTTCCGTTGATACCGTATTTTCTGCACTATAAGGCATACCGGATTATAAGGTGCACCTTCAATGAATGGCCTATTTTAAAACTTTTTTTCATATATAAGGCGCACCGCATTATAGGGCGGATAGAATAGACGCCACAGTTATGTTGCCACCCGTCTGGTATTGAACGGGACATGAATTGTTCCGTTCATTACAAATATGGATGTCTAATAATAAAAATTGGTCCCCAACAGGCAATTTTCACAAGTCCAATTTTCATAAGGCGCACTGTCGGCTTTTGAGGAAATTTAAGGTTTTTAGGTGCGGCTTATATTGCGGAAAATACGGTATTTTTCATCTTTTTTTTTTTGCAACTCCACACATTATTACATCTCAAATGATTGGACATTATGCTGGAGTAAAACTAACCCAATCATAAAACATGGGTGGCAGAATTATGCTGTGGGAAAGTTGGAGAGAACTGATGGGAGGATGAACCCACAGGGCAATGAAAGTCTATAAAACTGAAAAAGACTTGAAAAGGGAGCAGAAGTTTACCTTCAGCCATTACAGAAACATTAAACATAAAGCCTGCTACTATGGAATTACTTACTGTAGGTCAAAGCAATATTATTTGTTACAACAGCCCACACTTAAATCAATCAGTTGCAAGCATCAGCAATTTATGTTACAGACATTATTCATCAAATTTTGAATAAAAAAAGGACGACAAAAAGATTCAATCTTTAGATGTGCAAAGCAGGACACATCTCAAAAAATCTACACCTTTCAGATGTGCATATTCTGCATGCTTTTTCCAATTTGGGTACATTATTACCTCTTCCACAAGCTGCTGTCCATTAGGCAACTTCTTGATCAGACTCTGGATAACTTGGAATAGTGGTCTTGGCTCTGAAGTACCTGCCCCCGCAACTCTGCAACAGAAAGCAAATATTTAACATTTTACTCCATAAATACTTCAATAAAAATCTCTTTTGGCACTGTCCTGTTAAACAACTTGTAGGCGTGGGTGAGTGTTTAAACTCTTACTGTGAGTCGCCTTTGAGTCTTTTCATGACTAATGTGCCCAGAATCATGGCCAGGTTGGTGCGGCCGACGCCCACCTGGCAGCTGAAGACCAGGGTAGGCGGCAGTCTGGACGTGCTGTGGCCCAGACACAGGCTGGGACTCTCCTGCAAAGCAGAACGCATCAGAGAAGAGAGATGCAGTGACAGCAATCGGTCTGTAATAATAAAAGTGGGACTGTGTAGAATAAAACCAAAACAACAGTGATGGAAAAGTTACATTCTGCATAAAAATCATGTCATTTTCCCAGTGTTAAGAAGTCAAATGCTATCAGTGGGAAAGATTTAGCAATCTGAAACTACTTCTACATGAGTCATTATGTTAACATCTTGGAATAATAAGTGAGTGAGATTTACAAAAAAGGCTGACTAAGAAGAAAGAGCACTGCATTAAAAAAAAAATAGAAAAGAATCACGAGCCACTTTCCAACCACATGGAACTCGACCAGCAGCTGCACGTCACTCCAAAAAAGGGCAAAATGAGAAGAAGAGAACATCCTGAAGGGCAGGACAGAAAGCAGGCCGTGCAGATGATTGAAGAGCGGACATGAAGTGACTGCGCACTCTCTTTCTTCAAATTTTAATCATATTTATAACGTAACTGATTTCACATGTGAGACAGATTTAAACAGAGATTCAATAAAAGCCAGCGTGACCTTTTCACCACCTTTGTGACAGAGTGCAGACGCTCTGCAGTATTCTAGGCATTGATAACGGGAACGAGATTCAACAAGAAGAGCACAACCAAAATAAGGGCATAGACCTAATTGTCGGATTGAGATTTTTACATATGCTTACCCTGAGTATGTTAACAAATGCGTCAAAATCTTCTTCCAATGGTGCTCCCTCCATTGGTAGTGGTAATCTGAAGTACCTGCAGTGCAACAGACAGTTACCCAGAGGGAAAGCTGCAGCCTTTGTTGTGTCAATAACATTGTTATGTAGCATGTAAGCAAACACTTAGAGGCAGATGAACTTCCTCAAGTTTTCACTTAACTTATGAGGGTGAAAAGCAGGTTGGCAGTAAACAAGGAGTTACGGGAGACATAGGATCAGAATCACTGGATAAATGGACCTTCAGCGCATTATAAAAGTATTCAAACCCCCTTAAGTTCAGCCCCATTTTGTCAATTTAAATTCTAATGAGATTTTATATGACAGAACATCACCAGGGTATGTACATTAGTAAAAGGATACAAAGTTCAACATTAATTATTCTTTTAACATTTTAATTTAGGACAACAATAATGCATTCCATAAACCGCATTTATTAAAAGGGAGTTTGTTGTTTTTGAATGGATTGATTTCTCAGTGCATCTCTATTTTTCATAGTGGAAAAAAATTGGCACAATAAAAAGAAAAGCTAAAGAAGTTCTATTTGCAGTCAGCAACAAACAATTTGGGGGTAAACAGCCAACATGGGCGTGATGAGGGTGCTTTGCTCCGGTAAGACCAAAAATGAACTTTTTGTCCTACTTTCAAAACTGTGATGTGGTGGAAACCTGGTGCAGCATACCACTGCTGTAGGTAAGCTCTTCTTTAGCAGGAAGAGTAAGTCTGGTCAGAGGGTAAAGGGGGGGAGATGATGACGCACTCAAAGTCTACAACACAAGGCAATGACGAATCTGCGTCAAGAATTAAAAATGTTTGCAGATCGCCTTGCACTCAATCTGATTGAACTCAAGTTATTTTAAGAAGAATGGACACAAATGTCAAGCTCTACATGTGCAAAACTGGTCTGCAGAAGAAGGTAGTTCTACGAAGTACAAAACACCCTGAAGTTTGTGGTTGCATCATGATGGAATACGAAAAAGTTCAAGCATGAAGAGAAGCAAGGTGCAGTACATCAAAGAATTTTGCTTCTCTGAACAACCTTCCGTTCCTTAAGCGGAAGTGTGGAGATTGTGTCAATAAATCAACAAACAGGATGCCCCCTTCTTCAGTAGGCACACGCCAATCAATCAACTACCGACTGGTACTGGCCTGTTTACAGCTTGGCCATTTTAACAGCTGAACACTCACTTGGATACTTAAAAGTCTAAATTATTTTCCTGTGAAGCACCGTAGCAAAGCAGCCTGTTTGTTTCAGCATTTTTAAAGACTAAAAATATTAAGGGAACATTAAAATGCAGACAAACTGTCTAGTAAATTCAATGAAATAGTTCTAGTTCATTTTCAATCTGAACTTATTTGTTGAAATGTCTCCAGTCAGGTGGATGATTTTACCTGTAGACACATAACATGCTCAATAGAAAAAGCTGTGTTTTTAGAATTACATTTTTAAAGATCACATTTTTAATCTAAGAAAGAAAAATTGAAACAAAAAAAAAAACGGGAAGCCATGACGTGCGAAAACCGACAACCAACCTGTAGCCGTGCATGGTGAACATCGGCCTCTTATAGACCTCCTCCGTCACGTGGATGTCCTCCTCGCACAGTATGGACAACTTCTGCGGCTCGTCGTCGAAGAACTCGATGTCGTTGTAGACATATAAGATGTTTTTGCTGAGCTTTGCAAAGTCATGGAGCTGCAAAGGAAGAACCTTCACTCAGTCACGTCCTGAAAGTTTTAATTCTTCTACATAGAAACTGAATATGACTGCTACCTCATTTCTGATGCTCAGCTCAAGGCTTTCCACCGTTTCCTCTCCTTGCAGTCCTTGAAGGTTCTCGTGTAGGTTTTCCTTCCCACGCGGGGTGTACGGCACAAAGTCATTGTCCTTACGAAGGAACACCACTGGCTCCTCTCGTATGCAGAAGAAGATAATCTCCTGCATGGAAAAGGAGAAATGTAAAAACAACATCCAAGTGTAATATTTCTTGGGGACACTAGCAGGACTACATATTCATGCAATGTAGCACAAGTATAAATAAGCCTGATGTAATAATAACCATAATGTCTTTCCAACATTAAGAATTGAGCTTAATGTTTGCTCACAGCTTCCTCCGAGGACTCAAATATTTACTGACAACACCGAGAAAAAACTCCACACATTCATTCCAACACGGTAAGCTCTTTCCGATCATTTGCTAACCATTTGTGTCAAAGGAAGACAAGGAGTCCTCAATTCACGCCAGTCAAGTTTAAACAACAAAAAAAGAGAGCGAGAGAGAAAAAGAGATCACCTCCTGTCCTTGGGTTTGAAGTCTCTGGAGAACCTGTTTGAAGCCATTCAAGGTTGGCTGACCCATTCCGTACAGGGGGTAGGCTCCCTTCACCTGGCGGAAGTTGGGGGCTCCATAGCTGCTCGTTGTGTTTAGAACATCTGCCTTGCTGGACACATCCTGCACCATGAAGTATTCGCCCTGGAAACAAACATTAATCTGAATCGGTCTGAGAGCTTAACCCTGATAAAAGTTCCCTTGTTTTCCCTCTTTTTACTCCTTCTACAAGTTCTTGATCTATTCTGTTAGAAAAACTCTTTCCTAAACAAAGAGTACCCGTAAACACTCCATGCACGTATATAAGTGGGTCCACATGCGAGATACTGTTTAAATAGTGTGAAGGTAATCAGCAATGCAGTGACTAAACAAGGTATAATCAATAACAAAGACAATCAAAAATCTAAAAAAAATTTTTTTTTAAAATGAAGAGTAAAATTTTAAAGTAAAAGATTTTCAGTATCAGAGAGATGTTTAAAGTGAGATCAGAGAATGCATAGAGATGCGAGAAGCTTTTCAAAAGAACATTCTCAGCAACATCCAAAGTCCTTGATGGGGATTCTACAAGGAGGGGGGGAAAAACTGATCTTCAAAACATGTTTTCAAAGCATGTTTTACAAAAAGTAAAACATGCTTTTTATACTTTTTTGAGGAAACATACCCTGATTTTCTCCCACTTATGAACAGAAGTTGTGGGTTAAAGCCTAACAAAAAGGTGAATGCAGCAGAGGTCACAGAGTGCATCATAGCCTTGTTATAAGGGTGCCAACAGTTCTGTTTCAATGACTGCCTCTGATCATAAAGAAACGAATGACAATGTTCCAACACAGAACTGCAATTTGGACATGAAGATGTGAAAACAGCAGACAAAGAAACAGGCGAGATTCCTCCACAGCTTTCTGAGATAAGGCGGCACCTTGTTGTGACTTAATAAGGCTTGAAGCTTGAGTAGTCCTTACCTTAACCAGGAAATGCTCAGGCAAGGAGTTTGATATCCGACCAACCTTGTAGTTGGCTTTAAGGACGGTGTCGTGAATCTGAAACTCTTGTCTGCAGTTATAGCTGCGTAAAAAATAAAAAAAAGGGTGCATTTAATTATCAGCTGCTGTTTGCTCTTTGGAAGCAGACAAACGAGATGATAACAGGAGCAAACGTTTCGCCTGGAGGTTGGAGATGGGCGGGATGTCACCGCAGTGATCAAACAGGATTAACACCCAACTGCGAGAACGCAGGTTTAGCAGGAGGGACTTACGTGATGACGACCGGCGCAACCTTGTTGGTGATAATGGACTTGGCTTTGTTGTTGTGGATGTTGACCGTGCGGACTGGATTCGTGCTGCTTTGGGCCATCCCGTTGGCATGGACGTTGTCATGCGGCGACTCTTCATAAACAGGCTGTGGGACAGCGCTGGCAGTTGTACCCATGCTCCACAAGCTGCTGCGGATGATATCAATTTGAGACTCAGAGACAGGAAGAAAAGGCTCCTGAACGTATGCGAGAGCGACGGCAACGAGGCCCAACGTCACTTAAAAGGAGGTCTAAGGTGTGAAGAGACCGTCTCACACTTCAGCAAGGAGATGTAGAAGATCGCGGTAGTCTCTCACATTAACTTGAAATGATGTTAACAAGAAAGTATGAATTTTGCAGTTATTTGCAGTGCATTTTTCAAATTAAAAAAGGTACTGTTGACAGTTGGTGAGTCCACCATAACTATGCATTTTATTGTTGTCTTTTAAAAAAATATATTATCTCCTACACAAACATTTGCAATACACTGGCTGTTGGCTAGCGCATTTCAATGAACCTGTGCCTGTTTCAAAGGAAAAATCATCACTGAGCCATCTTATCACTAGTTTTTGCAATGCCGATGGATATTTTTAACTATTAGTTAGTAAATGCAATTACTTATTAAAAATTATATTCACAAAATTGACAGTTTTGTCTTTAACAATACAATTATCTAGTCTTATTGTTAAAATTATACTAGATCATTTTAACAATAATTATCTACTACGATTATTATTATACTACACAGCAGGTATAATTATTAGTATGTTTTATATTGTTATAGCAATTTTAACAATGTAATTGATAAAATTATACTAGAAAATCTTAATAATTCAAATTATTTTAATTATTTTAATAATAACGAAAATTATTGTTAAAATAACAGTTAGATGCTTATCAATACATCTAACTGATCAGCTAAATGTATTGATGGGTGAAATTTTACAGGGGCAGCGCACAAAAGGCCTGAAAATACACACTTATCAAGACCTGGACAATACTGAAATCAAATCCCAGACTTTTCTGGTGTGCATCGGAATGCCAAACATTCTTAACGGTAATTAAATTCCTAAAAAAAGACAGAAGAGTCCAAACACAATATAGTGTTTTTTTCAGAATCAATTAGAGGTAATATGAAAGGCTTAGCTGTCACTTCCACTTAAATTAAAGACAGAAATAACATAAAAAGAGCATGACGGAAAGCACAAACATTTTTTGTAGCTTCTTTAATAGACTCAGAAGTCAGACTGAACAGGACTCATAACTCCGGAAGCCGCAGAGATTTCTAATGAGTGGTACAACTTGAGGCGAATGTGAGAAGGTCAAACGTAAAGATTCAACTTTTTCACAATTTCTTACATTAGAACCACGAGCCTCGGTGTATTTTAGCAACTTTTATATGCACAACTATTAAGCAGTTTTGTTTTAATAAATAAAACTCTGAAAAGACAAGCGTTTGCATCCGCACCCCGCTGAACTGGTGATCTGTGGAATCCCATTGAGTTGCAATTACACCTGCAACTGTTTTAGATTATGTTTCAACATCAGTCAGACTGGATTGAGAGCTTCTGTGAACATCAAGTTTTAAATCAGGTTTTGCACCAATCAGATTTTTTTTTAAAAAGACACTGACACCAAGGCACAGTGGCAAAACCTGAAACTGCTGCTGCACAAGTTATTCTGCAGGTTGTTGCTAGGTAACCCAAGAATTAATGAGTGAGTTAGCTAGACCGTGAGAGGTTGAGTGGCTAACGCCTTTTATTTGCCTACATCCCCCAGAAAGCTGTGTGGTTATGGATCGGTTTGGAGTTTAGTGAAAATACTAAACATCGTATCAAACGTATTATGTATTTATAATGATCGTGTGTCTACCGCGGTATATATTGTTATTGATTTACTGGCCAGCCTTAAATTAACTTTACGACAACTTGCCTTCATCTGGATAACAAACAGGGGACATAAGAAAAAAGTGCAAAAATATTTCTATTACACCCATGAAACTTAAAATAGAGGCTCACACGAGCCTGCCACGAGTTCCACACTAATCTCCTTCCGTATGAATAAAACAGTTTTTTTCAGGACACTCTGCACATAAACAAACCCTCAGAGTCAGGAGCAAAAACATCAGGCCTAATCTAGGAAGCTACAGATACAAAAAAGAACTAGATCCTGAGTGTAAACCATCCTCATCATCCCCCAAACATGTTTCATTCAAAATGAAAGCAAACTTGTTGCCACACAGTTCAGATGAATTTAGCCATTTAAGCTCAAAGCATCTCAGCGCGATCTCCAGCTTCAAATACAATTCGTTTCTGGCTGTGCAGAGAGAGAGATGCCGGATGAGTCACAGCCACTCTCCTCGTTGTTACATCTGAAGGTGAGTGGGTAGATCAACCTTGTACTCAGAAAAGCTTTCAAGCCAATAAAAAGATTCACTTCTCTGAAGCGCAAACTGTTAAAACAACAAACTGATGTGTTGTAATTTTTTTTCTTTTTCTCTCCAGACACAGTTTAAAATCATTTTGCAGCTTTTAGGCAACATAAATAAGTAAACTCCCAACTCAGCTTCCACAAAAGCAAGCAATCTTTTTAAAAGAGCAGTTTGCTCCATCTGCCCACATCTATTTCAGTCTTTGCCACATACCAAAAGCATCCCAGCTGCCAAAGATCTGCGACCACCACTAGAAAAACAGACAAAAATAAAAAAATAAAAATAACAACCCTTTACGGCACAACGCTCCGCTAAAATCTGATATCTTACAAATGAGACGAGGAGCGATCTCCACTTCCAGGACTTTTTCTCTGCTGCTTGTTTTCCGCCATGGTCCGAAAAGAGTGTGAGAACTTGGCATCCCATCTAAAGAAGAAATATATTCCTCTCTGGAATCCCGACGCCCGCCCCCCTCAGACGGTGGGAAACACCCCTCACGGGAAATCAGAGTGCCTGACAGCTTGGCATTCAATGAAGGAAAAAAGAAAAAGAAGAGAGGAAGAAAGAAAACTCAAAAGTTTTCAGACAACGTCCTGCTCTGCTGCATGCTATCTCCTGTCTGAAGTTGGGAAGAGGATTTAGGCAGGAGAATTGAGTCTCTACGGAGGGGAGTGGAGGAAGTTGTCGTACATCTGGTGGCCAGATGGCTAAAGTCTAGTTCTCTTCTCATGGGGCACATGCAAAATAAAGACTTCTCGGAGAGAAATACAGTATTATAAGCTGTAAATATTAGGATATATTTTGACAAAAACATGTAATTCTTATACAACTATTTGGATTTACTATGTTGTTATTAATTAAACAAACCTTACAAAGTTAGTATAAGTCAATTGGGACCCAAGAGTGAATAGACTAAGAATACATGCAAACAAATCTATTTTTGTAATTAGACCAATAAGATGTTATCTAATAAAACCGAGTCATTACAAAAGGCATATTGCATCATACTTTGAAGGCAGAAAACCCTATAATTTCAAAAGTATCAAACATAACTATTTGTAACTGGAAGTATAACATTTTTTTGAAAAAAGACAAATAGCTTTAAAACCTGTTTTTGTGTTGTTTTGTGTCTTTTGAGTCATATCCTCCTTAAGCGGAGTTCACTACCATATATGAATAGTGACATCCTGTCTGAAATCACACTAGATGGAAATATGATTGGTTTTCTTGACAAGAAAAAATACATTTTTAGTGGGAATATGTCTAGTTGCATGCTAACTGGAGATATAGAAAGGAGACCGAGTAAGAATCTTTGCTATAAAGTTCATGAAAGAAAGGTAAAGTTTGAGGAACTAACCTTCAGATGGGTGAGGAGGTAAATTTGTTTAGCTTGAATTTAAGGGAAGCAAGAACCCAAAGCTGTGAGATAATCACGGATATATGAAGTCAACAGTCAGATTGCCATGGCAACCAAGGTGTTGTTTATCAAGTAAGTATTGTTTTGTCATTGCTTTATCAGCATCATACTTTTCTCTGTGTCTGAGCCAAGTTTAGAAGAACATTTGTAGATACCATCTTAGTATTTTCATGTTCTTATGGGTAAACTAATAGCGTATAGAGTGTTAATGTATGTCACAAAAGGTGTCCGGAGAAAAATGTTTTGACAGTTAACATTCCTGTAGTCCAGTTCACATTCATGTGTTAAGCAAAACATGATTACAGATAAAAAAAATTAAAAATCAATGCAAAGTTTTCTCTTGAGACAGTTACTTATAGAAATGGAAGAAGATGAAAGAATTCTTAAACCATCTGAATATGGACATAATGTTTGGTATTTTAAAGTCACATTTTTGTCACAAGCAGTCATTCCCCTCTATGGTAATTTACAGGCAGACTCAAAGCGCTTTTAAATCCCTCGGTACAATGCCAGTCTCCAAGGTCTCCAAGCAATTGCGCAACATTTCTCCTGATTTCCTCCTCATCACTGGATAAAACACAGCATAAATCTTCAACTTATGAACTTAAATTCAAGCAGAAGATTTTCTCCACACCTATAATTGTCTTGAATCACCATTTTGTTTTGTGTCATTGTTTAAGGTTTTTTTTCCAAGTATAACACCATCTTTAACTTTTGGTTGCGTTGTTGATTGACTTTTTTTATACATATTTTGTCATTTTGGACATGGAAAAGCTAACTGCTAGCTACCAGCCTAAACCCAGGGGAAAGCATTGTAAAAATGATGAAGGGGTTTTCAACATCAAAGAGTACTAAAAACCCCTCCAAAATATCTTCAGTTACTTACTTTGCACCATTTAATTAGTAGGCATCCTTCTAACACATAATGACCTTCCTAAAACCTGTTCTTTGTAGTTTTTCCAACAACAAGCTACCTGATAACTTCACAATACTTTATTTTCAAAGGCCTGCTGAGGAAATGTCACATTACTGCTGCTGCAGAACAGGTTTCAAACTGAATTTGGTGCATCAGAGAACCTCCTCCGCCTCACCTTACTCTCCGTCAGCTCTGCCACCGCAAGACTAAAGAGTTCACGTCTTTTCAGCACGTCTCCTGAGCAACTAGTGATTTCAGCTAAGGCAAACCCAGACTTCCAAAGCAGGCAGAGTCGGGCGGAGGCCTGAGTAGAAATAGCCCTCAGTCGTAAACATCCTCCTGAAGGGCCAATAATGGCAGCTCATCAGAGAGGCTGTTCATCCCTCATGTCGGCTACAGAAGTGCCACGCTTGCATCGCAAATATTTTCTTTACCGATGCAAACAGTTGTAATAAAAAGGTTTTTTAAGTCCTAATTTAAAGTGACTTGCAAAGATATTCATGTCTAGTTAACTTTTCTATCTTTTGTTATTTATTATGGTGTTTTCTACGTCATACTGTTTCATTCTATTGTTTTTCTGTTGCTCTTATTTTTTTACTGTCCACTTTCTGTCATGACAACTTTCCCACTTGTGCGACTATCTTATGTTACAACAACAAACTTCAATGTATTTTAATTAAATTTTAAAGTATAGACTAACAAAAAGCACTGCTTAATTATCAAGTGGAATGTAAATTGTGTTATCACTAATGAACAAACTGGTCCAAGCGGCAGAGTAACAAGTCGGGGTTTAAAACAATACCTGAAGCTTTTCACATCTCACAGAAAAATATGCCCACAAAGAAACATGGTGGTGGCAGCATCATACTATGGAGATACTTTTGTACAGCTTTTCAAAAAATAGGTCAGAGATGATATTAGGACTGGGAATTTTTTAAAAAATCTTATGAGAATTTGATTTATTGTTGCCTTAATAAATTTCAATTCATGATACTGAGGGAGGGATTAGTAAAATATTATTTTTACTGTTTGTACCACAAGAGCATCAAAAAATATCAGTAAATTTAAAACTATGGTTAAATGCAGTGATTGTGTGAAGTCTACTAATATAAATCACAATTCTTTATGGTGTCCTGAAGAGGCCATTTTTCAAATGGGAATGTTTTCAACTATTTGTGTTTGTGGTGCTATGAACGCTGTAGCATGAAGTCAAGCCATACAGTTAACTAAAAATAAAGTAATAGTATTTTAATATTTTTTTTTTTTAGAATTTTTGTCATAACATTTACAAAAAAACAAAAATCACAGATTTGTGGTCGTAATATCATAACATGTGAAAGTTCAAGAAGCTTGAACATGTTTGCATGATAATCCATGTTTACTTTGAAACTATCTACCGCTGGCGCTTCAATGTAATGATGATGGAAAACAGAAGCGCCTGCTAGCGAACTAGGCATCGCTCCATTCAGGCCTGCTCCATTTAAATTCATACGGTGTCCCAACTTCGCTGTAGCTGCATCTTAACACAAAAGGGTCCCCTTGCAGACAGGAAGGAGCTTGCAGCTGCAGGATGCATCTGTTGTTGGCCCAGAGGAAGGATGCGGAGCACGCTTCATTCAGAAGACATGCAGGGGTTCAAGAGAGAGATACACTCTGTGACACATACAGAGGTCTTTCAACACCACATCCCATACCAAGGTTGAGCACAACGCCACAAGCGTGGTTGCGCAACCCACAAAAGATGTCAAATTCAATTCACTTGTGCAACATTGGTCATTACGTTAAGGAACCCAGTTTGTCTCCATGGAGGCGACTTATTCAGTCTGCCAATGTGAAGTTTGAGAGGACGAACAAACAGGAGCAAAAAAAAAAAACACAATCAGATCACAACATGTTGTATGATTCAACCCTGACATGAAAAGAAATGAAAAACTCATAATAATCTCACTACTGTAAACAACAGGAACCGTAACTCAGTTGCATGGCAAAGCGAGAAGAAGGGGGGGTGGAGGGGGGGAGCTCATAGGAAACGCTCAGCAGTATTCTCTGAAGCTTCCACTCCACAGCTGTATGCATGTACACCCAATGAGGTTAAGGGTTAGGCACAAGCGTGGCTCTACAGGACACGGCAAGTTCCTGAGCTGAAATATCAGAGATCTTACTGGAAATGAGCTCAGAGCTTCCTCTGCAATTTTTTTTTTGTTTCATTTTGTTTTTCCTTTAAAACTAACTCAACTCATTGTGAATTCATGTCAACGTGCAGCGGTGATGTTTGTCTTTGTTTCTAAAAAGTAAATGAGGGGGGGGGGAAACAGCTTGTAAAGAGGAAACCAAGCAGTGTTATTGTTCCGCTTGCAAATCTGATCAAAAGGCGTGAAACTCATTTTCCGCTGCAAGATCAAACTACAATCCAATATAAAAACTATTGGGAAAGGTGCCTTTTAGTTTATTATGAAAGTTATTCATAAATCACATGAATAACTTGCATAATTCTGCATTTTGCTAAGAAAAAGAAAGGAAGAAAAAGAAAGAAAGAAAGAAAAAGAAAGAAAGAAAGAAAGAAAGAAAGAAAGAAAGAAAGAAAGAAAGAAAGAAAGAAAGAAAGAAAGAAAGAAAGAAAGAAAGAAAGAAAGAAAGAAAGAAAGAAAGAAAAAAGGTTGATTCTATTTTTAAAACCTCAGCCTGTCATTGATTCTATGTCAGCCTGGCAATTTCAGTGCTCTGATTTCAAGGCAGCAGTAAAATACGGTCTTATTTTTTCATCCAAAGTGTCCGACCGCAACATTCTGTCAGCGCCGCCGGACCAACTGACAGGGCTTTCGGTCTGTAACACGCCTCAAAAATCTGCCTTCCTTCTGCCTGTGTGGGTGAGATTTTACTCAGATTTGTTTCGCTCGCTCGCAGCTCAGAGCCGTGCAGCTGCAAAAATCCATTTTGTCTACAAGAAATTATCGATCCATCTAAGCTTGCAGTGCAGCAAAATCAAACTAACAATCTGAATTTTTCCTTACAGCCAACAGAACTCCACAGCACAAGTCAGGCATCGTAACAGAGAAGTCTCCCAACTGTACCTGACATTCAGCTGTTCGCTCCACCCTCTGAGAGGCTCACAAGTGGAAAACAGCAGGTTGAAAACAAACTGACAAGCTTTCCAGGCAGCGGACGACCGGTCTCAGTCACACGTCCTCTCTGGCATCTCTCTCTCTCTCAGGATCTGTGAGGCAATCCGTCTCTGCCTGCCGATCAAACTACAGCAGGTGGCAGTCTCTGCATTATTAGCGTGTCCTTCCAAAATCGGGTCCTTCACTCAGGAGGACTGATCCCAGCAGCCAGTGTTTAGAGGTTTAGGTGTGCAAAGGTATGCTCTGCTTGTTGGTTGTCTGTTACTTTTTTGAATGCATCCCCTATGCATGAGGTGCAAAGCTGCCCGTGCATGACCGTGTGTGTGTTGTGTGTGTGTGTGTGTGTGTGTGTGTGTGTGTGTGTGTGTGTGTGTGTGTGTGTGTGTGTGTGTGTGTGTGTGTGTGTGTGTGTGCAAGGAGAGGATGTGGAGGCGGGTCCAGAGAGGCTTACTCATCATCCAGTTCACCACCGGAGCCCCCGCCTGGCAGCGCTGCACCTTTCAAACACATGGCTGATCTTTTCATATGGGAATGAACCGTAACCGTTACAGTCGACCCTCACTGACCCAGTGTAGCTCAAACTCTGACAAGGACTAACAACTGCGCACAGATGACATCACACAAGCCTGATTCACTACAAAGCTCTAATTACTCCATTCATTAGCAGTTAACACACGGCACGCAGAAGGCAAACAAGGCTGACAGCTGGGCAAATACTTGGATTAAAGCCTGAGCTTCAGCTGCAAACGGCTGTCTGACGTACTGCCTGTAATTACAGCCCCAGCATCCCAGACCGCTGCTCCATGCAAATACGCAGACGAAAACCACACGCCGGACGACATGCAGTGCCTTTGCATGCCTTTTCCTCATTTTTCCTACATCACGACCACAAACAAAACTGGTTCTATTGCGATTGTTTGTATGCGACAAACCGACACACGTTGCAAAGATGGAGGGGAAAAAAAAGACATATGATTTCAGTTTTGTCTGCAAATAAAAATCTGTAAGGTGTGGTTTATAAACTTATGACTGTAGCTTCCCATTTTGATTTGTAGAACCTTCTTTAGCTCTTTTGGTAAATGCTTCTATCATATTTGAACATCTAGAGACAAAACGTTTAGCCCATTCAACAGACTTCTGGAGAGCCTGCAAGCACAGCATTTTTTTTTATGTCTTGGCAACAATTTCCAACAGCATTTGGGTCTAGACTTCTGAACCGTTCTCGTCTTCGCATTTCTTGTTTTTATCCTTCACCACAATGTCTCCACAACTTTCTCTCCATTGCTAAGATCCAGAAAAGGTATTTAGCTGGCCATAGTATGGGCATGAAGAGCATGACTCCATTGCGCTTGAGTTATAAAAAGCAACAAAAAATAAATAAATTCCATCCAATCATCCAACCCAATTATTCACTAAAAATTGCATTGTTTGAGACTGTGAAACAAAAAAGTGAAGAAGAGAAGATAAAAGGGCATGGATGCTTTCACAATACAACAACATCAACATCATATCAGAATAAATTCATACAAACACAACCAACAATCCAGAATCTATCAAAAGACAGAGAGCAGAAGTCATTTTTGAGATATGGATGCAGAAATCTACCGCTGCCACACCTGTTCCTTCCTTCCTGTAAGAGCTGCGAGCCAAGACTCTGAAGTTCTTGCAACATCATTAAAAGTGAAACCAGGCCCTCCCATCGCCTGAAAAAAAAAACCTCAGTACCAGAATGAATCTGTTGGAGGAAAGAGAATTGATGAGCGCAGTTTCATTCATGTGAAGGCTTATATAACAGCAAAACTGAAAAGCAAAATATAGCTGCATGAAATGTTCTGACATCTTCACTTCCTTCCTCGCTAGGAAAAAAAGATGAAAAAAAAGACGGATGTTCTTTGACAGATTAAGTAAAACATCCTCTCTGTTTAATGTCCCAAATGGAAAACCTGCACAAGCCCTACATATCACCTGACATGAGCTAAATATCTCTCTGTCCTGGTCTGTGTCATACTTAAAAACAAAAAAACCAAGTGTGTTTAGTAGGCCACAGAGTAACAGGAAAAGGAGGCAATAACACAGGAAAGTGTTTTCACCTGTTACAAAAGTTCAGCTCTCAGCTGCCAAACAAAACATTATGCCACTGATTGTTTCACAATTGCATCATTATTCTTCAAGGACAGAGGAGTTGAAGACAAAACACGAAATCCCTCCACAGCTCCACGGAGGAGCGAACGAGAATCACAGAGATGCAAAAGTACATGTTGATGGGAAATAAACTGTTCTCCCAAGTGCTTTAATGAAATGTGACACCTTGTGGTGGAAACAACCCACTGCATTGCACAACTCGGATATTTTGCTCTGACAAATGTATTTTTGTCCAATCAAGGATTTTTAAATTCAATTAGGTACAGCTTAGCATACAGACAGGAAAACGGATCAGTTCGAACAAACATTTCTGGGACAGAACCCAGTACATTCAACCCAGGCTCCAGTCGGTTACAGTTGTGTTTTAGCTTCTTCTTTTTTCTCCCTTTTTCATGTGCTGCAAGAGATCCTCCCAAACTTTGATTTAAACTTCTCCCCCCACTTTATTGCTGATGTGTTCCTTGATTTTCTTGATGCTGTTTGTTCTCTAATGTTCCCGAACAAACCTCCAAGGCCTTTACAGCGCAGCTTTATTTGTACTGAGATTAAATTACACACAGTGGACTCTCTATTTCATTCGGAAATCAATAAGTTACACTTGATCCTGCCGTCAGCGTAAAGAGATCTGAATGCGAGCAACACTTTTCCAGACTCTTATTTGGAAATTCAAGGGGTATAAATGCTTTATTCAAACCACTGTAATTGCCGTTACCGAGGTAGATATGACAGCATTTCCCAAATGAAAAATCTTCCACTTTTTTGTGCTCCATCTGTGAGAACTACATTTCCTCTTGTCGAGATAAACAAAATGTTTTTGCGCCCATTGATTTATTCCCCAGCTGTTCACTCTCTGGGGAGTGTCGTGCGCTCAATTTTGATTAATGGTGATGTTCACGGTTTGATCTGGGCTCACACACTGACAAGCACCAGTTTATGTCTTCTGCCCCTCGGGGACATATGGTAAAGTGATATGCCCAGAGCTCAGGGACAGACAACGGTCCCAGCTGGATGGGGCCCCCAGTACAATACATCAAAGAGCATCATGTGTTTTGTCTTACTTCAACTGGGGTCTTTCTCATACCTACAGTGTCATATTTTGATGAAAAATATCTTTCCAATCATTTAGCTAATAGAGACACTGTAGCACAGTTATAATAAAAAATGAATTTTGTGTGCTCTGAAACCAAAAATGCATTTTTTAAGGGTTCTAGTTACTTTCAGGTGATTCATTTGGTGCAATCGTTTATCAAAGTTTTTTTTTTTACTACTTTTCACTGGGTCTACACGGTTATGAAAATCACTGCAGGTTGTCTCCCTGTTCGATGAAAATGCAAGCTCCTACTTATCTATAAACCATTTGCACATGTCCAAGCATTTCCAACTCAGACTTCCATCATGGCTCTAACATGCTCAGATGCCCAGAATGCAACGCACAATACAGTTAAAGCATTGAGAGCAGAGTGGGGGATGCCAAGCACATGCTTCCATCAGCCTGAAAAGAAATACTTCGTAGAATGAAAAACACGCTGGAGAACTGTAGTGTTCGTGAAACACAAGCCAGGCGTATAAGCGTAGAGGTTACGGCGATTCTGTTTAAGTCCAAAACATTAAAAAAAAAAAAAAAAAAAAAAACACAGGGGAAAAATCCCAACTTTTAAGGCTGCCATTGCAAACAAGAGCACGGTAAACTTTAAAGCGACTCACCATTTCAGCAGCTCTCAGTCGGTGGAAAAGCGTCCAGACGAAACATAGTTTCTTCCGAAGCTTATAAAACTTTTTACAGCTTTTTATTTTTATTTATTTTTTTACCAGGGAAAGACAAACAAACAACGGTTTATTACGTTTTTTTCTATCCTATCTTGAGAATTTCACGGAAAAGATTTTGCTCGCGAGCTCTGACACACGGCGCATGCGCGGGCAGTGGTTATCCACAGACGCTCCATCTGATCAGCGAGTCAAAATAAGACAAACCTTGCATAGATAGGGAGGCGCAGAAATATGAGAAACGTGGAGTCAGATGTAAAAAGCAGATTACGTTAGTTGCTTCCTGTTTGATTACACTCCCGCTGAAGGGACTGAGGACGACATAGTGTTCGACATAGGACGACTTATTTTATATCTGGTATCTCTTGTTTTCATCTCCTATCTTAATATGGACACTTGTCTTTCAAGCTGGCATATGGCGTTCACATGAACTAAATGCACACATTTCTACCAGTCTAGTTATGTTTATACTCGCAGATAAAGACAAATTTATCAGGTACTCTCACTGGCCACTTTATCAGGGACACAGAACCCCATTTACCTTCATACATGGGTTAACAAAAATTCAAAAGGATTTTATTTACACCAAAGGGAAATGAAATGTTCCCATATCATGCATGTATTTTCAAAGAGTCATTGCTGCTGTGGATTAAGAGGATCTCAAGCAGCAGTCGGCATTACATCGTTTCTGAAGTAGCTTCTGACTCAAAATGATTGCTGTGTGTTTCATGATCGTGCTAACAGGTCAATTTTCAGGCAGCAGAAACAGTATTCCACAGTAACATGTCCTGGATGACATGATCAGTTGTTGGTAAGCACTGCTAAACCATCTCGTTTATCTTTGCTGCTCCTCTGTCTGGCCATATAGCAGGAAAGCTGGGCAGGATACGATCCTTCAACGTCTTTGGGATTTTGTGTCGTAGATCGCTTACCTTTTTTTAGCTTTTGAGATGCTGACTGGCTGCTCCCTGTTGTAAAAATAACAATTAATTCTTCACTGAATATATTCAGCAAGGAGTTGGAAAATATTACAGACAGATTTTGATCCATATTGACACAGTAGCATCTCGCAGTATGGACTTATATGCTGTACATCCATGATGCAAATTCACAATTCCATTACATCCCAAGCCATGTCATTGGATTGAGATTTGGTTACTCTGGAGGCTCTAGGCAACAGTTAATTCATTAACATGTTCATTTTGAGACGTTTTGAGCTCTGTGACAACACTCATTATCCTGCTTGAAGTGGTAATGAGAACACAGTGTTCTCATTATCATTCCCATCCTATGGTAGGTATGGTCACCAACAATACTCAGGCAGCCTGTGGTATTTAAACAAGAGGAAGAGGAACATTTTCAGTGACTCCTCAATATAAACACCTGGACATGACTCCCATAATTTCAGGGTGAGCCAAGGAAATAAGCAAATTGTGCGTGGCCAATCAGGGCTCCTCATTGGTCAGGGATCTCCAAAACAACCTGGACTTAGCACAATACATCTGCAAATATGGGGACACGGGTATGAACCTGAAAACATCTAATGTTACTTTAAAAGATTCCTAACTTGAATTATGATGTATTACTTTCTGTTGGAGCAGTTTGAGAACATAAAATATCTTCAAATCATAATTTATATAAAGAACAAGTTGGAAATAAGCGGCAACTCTCCCCGGGTCGTTCCCACCCTGCATTGGCTTCTGAGCTCAAGAAAGCTTTATTGAAATCTAAATTAAATAAAAAATTTTGAAATGAGCATTTTTATAATGAATTTAATAAATAATGTGAAGTGACTGATATTGTAGTCAGACCAAACACACAATTGTAACATGCAGTTTATTACAGTATTGTACTAGTGAACTTTAAAACAAGTTGTGCTTTGCAAGACTCAAAGCTGATAAAGATAAGATAGGTCAGTGGTACAAGTGGCTGCTAGGCTAAATAGGAAGTGTCTCCCAAGACCAGCTTCTGTGTAATGTGTATTCCAGTTAGACAGGGGAGCTAGAAAAATAAATCAAATAAATGTTTTTACATTAATATGCTACAGCTCCAAGGAAGAGACTCTCTTTTTTACATGCTTTTTACTGCAAAATGGCATAAAGATAAACTGATTAGATTAGTCTTTTAACAGTTCTGACCAGATTTCCCCATAGCATGATTCAACCACTGCTATGTTACACTGTGGGGAGGTTGTTTGCAGTAATGTCCATATTAGCCAAATGTTCCGGTTTGGCCTCATGTGACCTAAGCACCTACAACCAGGTGTGTAGCTGTGCGATAATCTTAGGGTTTCTAGATGTTGGATTGAAAATATAAGCAGCTAATTTGAAATTCTAATAGATTATCAGTTATGTTGTATTACTGTATTATAATATTCTCCCTAACTTTAGTTTTATTAAGACTGATTTCACAGCTGATAAATGTCTATACCCCTGCATGATAAAACTGAGACCACAATGAATCATTTTAAAACTTTTTCCACCTTGAATGTGGCATATCTTCAGTGTCATTTGTTCAAAAATAGAACAGGAAAGTCACAAAACTATGGTTGCATAATTGTGGGCAACTTTGTGAAGGCAATGTTCTGAAACGATCTAGCATAGCAGTTTCAAAGGGTGCTTTAACTTTTTAAATCCTCTGTAAGTATGCTTGAGCTCTACTAGGTCAGGAATATTTAACAAATGTTGGTCATTCCTTTAGTAAACTAAATAAATAAATAAATGTGAGCTACTAAGTGAGTTATTACCCAGTGTATAATATGCACAGTGACCTGATTGTTCTCAGATGCTATTTAATAGACTGTAGCATCATGGGGAAAGCTAGCTTAGCTGAAAACAAATAACTGAAACAAACAATTCATGAATGGGGAGTTGGGTTGCCATCCTGGTGTTATGTAAATCTACACCCTAGTTTCAAATATTTTTTGCAGCCTTTAACTGTTTTTTTCCCCCCTTTTTTTCCATGATTGCCATTTACATTAAAAAAAATCTCATATTTTCATATTCTTGAACATTCTGAAGAAAGACATCTCTCCAACACGATCCATCTATCACCATTACCATTCAGGGTGATGTGCAAAGTCAGCTTTCCACAACAAACAGCCGAAAGAATTAGTCCTAGGATGGGGAGTCAAACAAAACCGATGCGCATCGCGTCAACTGCGCAACCCGAGCCGCCTCATTACCAACTGAATGGCTGATGAGCTGTCAGGCAACAAGTCTTGAGGACGCATGTCAATTTCCTTTAATGTTCTCGGCAACTTGTTAAACATGAAAGTGGGTGGGTGGCCGTATATAAGACACCCCTAATCTGCTCGGTGGAGGAATCTCTCTGGTCTCAGACTGACCGACACCATGCGCTCATTGGAGGCTCTGGGCGTCGCGCTGCACGCATCGCTTCTGGTGCTGCTGGCGCACGGTAAATACAGAGACGGACTCATTATGAGGTCTCTGCAGAGGTACTCTCTGACCGAAAGGTCCACGGGACACCACCTGCCAACCTATATGATGCATCTGTACAGGAATTTCAGGTCGAACTTCTCTGGGCCTTTGGATAACTTGGAGCAGGACGCGGCGAAGCGAGCGGACACAGTGAAGAGCTTGAGATCGAAAAGTAAGATTTGGTTTACTACTTTGATTTGTATTAAATTAGACCAGTTTGAGCTGGTGGGGTTATACTATTATATACAAAAGGGTGAAAATGTCTGCGTGCATTTAATGTGTCTACCCTCCCGTGGCACTTAAAGACCCTCTGAGATGTTAGGGGTTTTTTCTTCTTCTTCTTCTTCTTCTTGCCAGACGACTTCAGAGGCTTCAATACACATTCCCACTCAGGGGGTGAATAAGCAAGGATAAGCGTGTGAAAAGACCGGTTTTCTTCTTAATTCTCAAAGCAAACCTCTTTTTTTCTTCTTCTTCTTTAAATAGGTGATGTTGATTTGTGGTACCTCGCCAGACATCCCCCTATACAAATCTCTTGTTAAGGTCAAATCAACAACTTCCTTTAGTTCTTTTTTCACACTTGGCCTGATTAGATTAGAACTCAGGATTTAATGGTGTGGCACCAGAAGCCCAGCTGCTGAGTCCAATTTCACAGCTCTACTATATTTGTTTGACTGAGGATATGCAAGGAGCCACAGCACGAGCACAGACTTGCTAAATGATTGGTTTCGGCTGCTTTGGTTTGAGTGGATTAATAGCAAGCATGGATTGGACTTTTGATCAATGGAGAACAATGCAAATGACAAAGCAATGGTTAAACATCTTTTTTTTTCTTTTTGAAGGCCTTAATCTTATAATCAGAGGTGTTCATTGAATCATAATGACTCTCATTAGCAGGGTACACTTTATTGAAAAGTATATATTATTTAACATAACATATGACAAATATTTCAGAATGAAATTAAATTTATTCAAATCTTATTTATTGCAATTTAATTATAAATCAGATAGTTGACAACTGTAAAATACTGTGGAAAAATAGAAGGAAAACCTAGGAAGGGATCAAGGTTTTTGTTTTAGAATACAAAATATTATACTTTTAAAATGCTGTTTTGTTTTTGTTGACAAATTAGGCAATGGTAAATCATTTTAAAACTTATTCCACAAATAACGTAACGCCCACTTGAATTGCCACTAAATACAATTTAAGTCAAAAGCAACAAATGTAGGAAGGAGGCAGGAAAGCATTAAATAGCAGAACAAGGTGCATCGGTCCAGTGTGCATAGTCTTAAACTGATTGGTATTGTGGCTGTTAAATAGTATATTGCACTGTTATGTTAATATATGTTTATTCTTACTTGAATTGCATATTATGTGTTAAATTCACTTCAAAATGGTTTATTATGGTCAGTCCATTCTTCTTTTTGAAGAAAAAAATGAATGAAATTAAATTGAAAATATGTTTGCTTTCCTTGACATATTTTAAAAAAATAAAACATTAGGAAACAACACAGAAAGGCAGTTTTGTCTTGTACACCTCAACATGTGTTATTCCAACATCAACAATTTCTACTGGGAAATTTAAAAGTTTTCCCACCAATCGTAACCTCAAAATCCAAAATGGTTGCTGAATTTTTTTCAATATGGCGAAAAATTGCACTTTTAATGGTATGTGTCTCATTAAATCAGCTGTACAAGTAGCAATGCACAAACCATGTTGATGAATGTGTTTGAATTAATAAGATGTGATCAAATAGACTGGCTTGCTAAAAAACGGTTGTTGGTTGTTTTTTCTTATTTGTTGAATTTTTGTACATTTTCAAAAATATCAATCAGTCAATCAATCAAATTTTATTTGTATAGCACATTTCAGCAGCAAGGCATTTCAAAGTGCTTTACACCATTTAAAATGGAAATGAAAACAGAAATAGACAGATTTTGAAAAAGATTAGAAGATAGAAACATTATTAAAAGTAAAAATTAAAAGTGAAAACATTTTAAAACATCTCAAACCTCGACATTATACAAGGATTCTCAAACCTCAGAGTTTTAGCAGAGCAAACCTCAGAGTTTTAGCAGAGCGACATCATACAAGGATTCAAACCTCAGAGTTTTTCTATCTTACAAGGATTCAAGGCATTTCAAAGTGCTTTTCACAATTTGAAATAAAAATAAAAACAAAACAAGACAGAGTTTGAAAAAGATTTAGAGTTAAAATCATTATTAAAAGTAAAAACATTCAGTCTATCCATAAGCAACTCTTCTTACAAAGGTTGATGTAAGAAGTCTTTTCTCTCCTACTGATGCTAACTGACACATCTGATATTATATAAATGATTTTATACTCTGATTTATACTCTGATTCTGCCTCTGATGTTATCAATGGGAAAACTTATTGCTTTGTTACTTTGTTGTTTTTCAGATCTGACTTACAGACATGGACGTTGGGTGGCAACCTTTGACCTTCACGTGTTACGGACTGACAAGCACATCCAAGCTGCAGAACTGAGAATCCGACTTCCTCCACCACAAAATTCTCCCAACATCTCTGTGAACGTGTATCACCTGCATCATGAGCCAGTGGGACTGCTCAGTGAATCATCACTGGTCACTTCGTCACACAGCTGGAAGGTGTACAACATGACAAGCCCACTGTTGGGCTGGCTCAGGCAGAAAGCGGCTTCAAAAAGCCGAAGCAAAAGAATATCAAGGCGTATGAAAACCTTAGAGAAGAAGAGAGGTCTCCCTCTTCAGCCTGTTTTCGAGATGAGTGGTCAGGCCTTGCTGGTCGTCTTCTCCCACACGGGGTTTGATGAAAGCTCGAGGGCTAAAGCTAGTCTGTTGCATACAGCTGAGCAATCCAAGTTCTTGACCCCTGCTGAAATCAAAAGGGTCCTCTGGCCGAAGAGGCGTAGGAGCAAACGGGGCCAGAGAGAACAAACAGCGAGAAGCCCGCAGGTGTTCATGAGAGGGGGCGAAAAATCCCTCTGCCACAGAGTGGACCTGCACATCGACTTCAATCAAATCGGCTGGGGTTCCTGGATCGTCTTTCCCAAAAGATACAATGCCTACCGATGTGAAGGTTCCTGTCCTGGTCCTTTGGGAGAGAGCCTGAATCCAACAAATCATGCTTACATGCAGGTAAGTGGCGCCACAAGATTTTTTTTAATCTACCACTGTTTGTTTTCTGCATTAAGACATTTTAAAAAGGTTGGATTTGCTTGCTGAGCTACACAAATCAATATAAACTCAATCAGTTTACCCAGAGCTAATCAATATTAGTCGAAGTACATTCACTGTAAATTTGTTCTTTTGTTGACCTGGTTTCACTATGAAAAGGAGATTACAATTAATCATTGACACATTGTAGCTATAGGTACCAGGCCTCTATAACCTTCCTTGGATAAGGGGACAGTGGATGGATTGTAGGAGAATAGGTTCAGTTCTCTTAAATGTTGCATTAAATGTAAACCTGAGAAGATGGGAACATAGAATAACATTTTTGTAATTTTTTTTTTTATGCCATGTTAAAGCCAAAAATATTTATTAAAATGTATTGGGACTTTTTGATATAGAGCAGTACAAAAAAGGTCAAAAATGCAAATGTGACAAATTAGTAAACAGTTCAAAGGTTGCATATTTTTTGCATATTGTGTTTTAGGCTTCTGATCAAGTGCCAGAGAGAAAATCTATCTTGAATAAGTTGTTTACAAAAATGTGTAAAAAAAAAAAAAAAAACATGAAGAAAATGTGGTTATGGAAAAATCATCTGCAAAATTTTAACTTGAACTCCTTTAGAGTCTCCTGAAACATTACCATCCGGATCGAGCGGTGCTACCGTGTTGCGCACCAACCAAAATGAGCCCGCTGAGCATGCTGTACTACGAGAACAGAGAGATGCTCCTTCGACACCATGAAGACATGATTGTGGATGAGTGTGGCTGCCAGTGACCACCACAACCAAGGACTCAATTGGTTTGCAGAGTGGCAGGAAGGCACAGACACGTTGCAAAAACACAAAGCGATTCCTGGAAAACAGAAAAGAAAACACTTAGCCTTTGGGAGGGAAAAAGCTCTACGATGTTTGAGACTGTGCACTGTTAAGGCTGCGTCCTATTCACCTTTGTAATTGTGACCTAAATTTATGATGTGGGTGCCAGTTTTTAAGGAGGACAATGTTATTTTAAGAAGTACCGAATGCATACTCTAAATGTTGTTTGTTATTACCTCGCAACCTATCAGTAATGTAAATATGAAATTGAAATATTAAATATTCCTGCACTGCTTGTACTATTGTTTGCTGTTACTGTAAATGAATGTATATTTATTGTAAATATTAAAAGTGTATTTATGTTGATTTTGTATTTATTAATATCGGACATGTCTTTACAGTCTCATGATATAAGATGTTTCTGTGTAATTGAGTTTGATGCTTCTTTCTTTTTTCTGAAAGTCAGCTTTTCTTTTTACTTACAAATACTTTTATTGTAGAAAGCCTTAAAAACATGATGATATTCAGTGTTTTGGATGCACCTGTACATTATGCTCACATCAGTGTTTTATTTGGAGTGAATGTGCAAGCCACAGAAACAGCTGACTCTCCAAACTGAATGTCTCTAGTTTTAGAGAGCTTCAGCCATCCATCCACTGACTCACACTGAGTACATTCCAGCACCCTGCAACATGGACCATTGTGTATTTGTGTGTATGAGAGGAGTATCCAGCAATCCTGTAAAGTAGCTGTAATGACGCCAAACTAGAAATCTATTCTTTTACAGCCAGGGAACTCATTGTTTTCAAATCCTTTGAAAAGTAAACAAAGTGACAGGAAACTTGCTGGAATGATGATCATGGTAAGCTGGCAGTAGCTGGCCTGGACTCAGAGGTAAGTCAACATTTCACTTTTTGATTTCACACAAAATGTGAAGAAAACAATCCAGAGTTTTGCATTTGTATTTTTCAGTAATAAGAGTTAAAAAAAAATTAAATTAAATTGGTGACTTTTAAACTTTAAAGAATAACTCACTCATATGTACACAGTCCAGTCACATTAATGTGACCATCTGTCAAAAGCCAGAATAACCACCTTTCGCAGAGCGAACTGCTACGAGACGTGCAGGAAGAGAGTCACTTAGGTCCCTGAAGGTCTTCTCTGGGATGTTGAGCCATGCCGACTCTAATGCCGTGGCCAGCTGCGCTAGATTACGCGGTTGAGGATCCATGGCGCGAACAACTCGATCGAGATGGTCCCACAGATGCTCGATTGGGTTTAAGTCAGGTGAGTTTGCTGGCCAGGGGAGGACGGTAAACTCATCCTGGTGCTCTTCGAACCACGCACGTACACTGGCAGCTGTATGGCACCTCGCATTGTCCTGCTGGAAGATGCCATCATCCTGAGGAAAAACAATGCGCATGTAGGGGTGGACATGGTCCGCAAGGACAGATGCGTACTTGTATTGATCCATCGTGCCTTCCACAATAATCAGTGAACCCAGAGAATGCCAGGAAAACATTCCCCAGACCATAATGCTCCCGCCTCCAGCTTGGACCGTTCCTGCAATGGTTGCAGGGTGGTTCCTTTCAGAGGTTTCACGCCTTATACGCCAACGTCCATCTGTCCGATGGAGCATAAAACGCGATTCATCTGAAAACGCTACCTGTCGCCACTCAGTGGACGTCCAGCTGCTGTACTGGCGTGCAAATTCTAGCCTTCGTCGTCGATGAACACCAGTCAGCATAGGTGCACGAACCAGGCGTCCGCTTCGGAGGCCCAGACGCAGCAATGTTCGCTGAATAGTGGTTTGGGAGACACTTGTGGTAGCCCCTTGGTTCATTTTAGTGGTCAGTTGCTCAACGGTAGCCCGTCTATCTGCCCGAACGCATCTCCGCAACCGTCGTTCGCCTCTGTCATCTATGGCCCGTGGTGCACCACATTTGCCACGTCGTTGATTTTGGACAGTCCCATTTTGCCATGCACGGTACACTTTTACCACGGCGGCACGCGAACAGTTCACAAACTCAGCCGTTTCGGAAATGCTTCCACCCTTGGCCCGAAAGCCAATGATCATGCCCTTTTGGACGTCGGATAAATCGCTTCGTTTCTGCATTACGCCAACGATTGAAATGTTTTCCGAAGCCCACACACACCCTTTATATACGCTCAACTGCACTGTGCTGCCACCTGCCTTCTGTGATTGGTTATTTAACTCTGAAGTGGAAAGTACGTGGTGGTCACATTAATGTGACTGGACTGTGTATAATAGCGGATTAAATATAGCATGGTACCCTAAAACATTGACATGTGGTGAGGGAACTTATGAAACAAGACACACTACTGCTTTAAAATAAACTTAAAAAAACATTTGTTTTGTAAATTACAAATATCTTTTTTGCTATTCTCATCTGTGACTGGGGAAGCTTACATCCAGTGTAATAGTGTCAATTATCGCATGCATACTAATATTATTATTGTTTAAATTAAATTAATATTTAATAAAATTTGGCAATACAAAATTACAGGTTACAAAATACAGACGAATAATATTCATAATATTTTTAAACAAATTTAAAATTTAAGTTTCACTGACTTGACTTTGTGCAGTTGCGTGAAACTGCAGCGCAATATCGACTCTCATGAACATCCTGGTTAATTAGCTGTTAGCTCTTAGCTTTAGCGCACAACTAAAACAGCTTCCGTTTATCTGCTTATATCACCTACTGAGAAAATGACTTACGCTCTGAGATCTTTGTAATAGTTTTTTATATAATAAACAGACCTTTATTCATGCTAACTAGCTTCTTTTATTGAGCTAAAAATAGCTAATGTTAGCCACCAGTGACAGCTGACAGTTTCTGTTACACATAGTGGCTGGTTGATTGGGTGAGTAGCTTCCTATTTGTATTTTAGCCCTGAAATAATCTCTTTCAATATATCGAATGCAGGTCTATCTAAAAAAGCAGATTTGTGGTTGACTTCAAGTGTTTGGATTATTAAACAAAGAACAGAACTTGGTCTCTAGTGCTGGGAATGTGCTGTATTTTGTGTGTCATGGAGATTATGAAGTCTCTAGTTGACATTTTATGACCAGAATTGCAAAGCAAACACCATGGCAACACTGCTCAGGTGACTTTATGGTGTTTGTTGAGTAGTTAGTTTTTTATTTGAAAGGAACAAGCAGTTTCAGAATCACAGGAATTGTTGCCTAAAACCTAAAACCAGAATAACACACAAATCATTTTCAGACTTATTACAAATGCAAACACTTGGTTGCACTGAAATTATCTGATGCATATGAGGTAACTGAGGTTTACTGTGTGTGATCTCGCTTCTTGTGGTCAGATAAATCTGTGACATAAGAAATTTGATATAGGTTTCTTCTATTTGAGTACAATATAATATATTGTAGAGCGTACTTTAAGAAGTCTCACAATATTTCTTTAGGTTTGATCATCGTATGCATTTTCATAATCATCAATAATAACAAAGATATTGCTTCTGTCTTAAGTTTGAATTGAAAATGGCAGAGGCAGTTGCAAATGTGGCCCGGAGGATTAATGCAACAGTAGAGGAAGGCAAAGACAGTCTGGGTAAGGCAAACCTTATGAATTCTCTGTCTCTTCTTTATTCTTCTCAACTTTTCAATTTGAAAACATGTTGGTGAATAACAGATTTGTTCTTGAAGCTATTTCTAGTTTTACCAGTAGATGGAGGCAGAAGCTTGAGTTTAGTGTTCCTTAGATCGTGCAGTGTCTTTACTTTTAGATATGCAGTGTCTTTTATCTGTTGGTCCTTAATAATCTTATGCTTATGTTCTCCTTCACTGCAGACCTATCAAACTGCCAGCTCATCTCCTTCCCAGATGGTGTGTTCAAGGTCCTAAGGACTGTCTCAGAAAACATCCGCATTGTCACATTGGCTGATAATAAAATGAAGGCCATTTCAAGCAAATTCTTTTCAACTTTTACCCAGCTCAGAGGTAGAGACAAACATCACTCTGCTCTTTGAGTCATTTTTACAGTATCAAAAATGTTGTTTTCACGTTTGTTTGCACCACAAATGTCCACTTTTTACACTTTGACTGAAATACAGACAACATCTCTCCATCTATTCATATTTTGAAATGCCTTGTAGAACTTGACCTGCAGGGCAACATTTTCACCAAGCTGCCAGATGAGGTTGGAGAAGTGGAACATTTGACCAGCATCAATTTAGCTAATAACAGCTTTTCCATCTTCCCTGAGAAGCTCACTGAAATAGCCACACTGGAGAGGATTGACCTTGAGGGAAACAGCATCACTGGTAATAACATGCTTAAGCATGTGTGTGGGAAAAATTGACTGTTCTTTTGCGGTATTGTTAACTTTAAACCTTTTTTTTTTCTAAAACTTTCCCCAACAGAGTTACCTTTGGAAAAGTTGTCTGCCATGCCAGCTCTCAAGTGGCTCAACATAAAGTCCAATCCTTTGAGCTCCAGCATTCAGTCTGCTCTCCAATCTCCTTACAATTTTGACATTTTATTAACAACAGAATAATGGAATATGTCATATATTTTTAGACTGTTTTGGTGTGTGCCTTTAACTAATAAGGTTTGGGAACCTTAAAGGGGCAGTATTATGCAAAATCAACTTTTTTGAGTTGTACATTATCCTATTCCCTCATCAAAAACATAACTGGAATGTTACTTTGATTCTTTCATGCATGTTGAAGAAATTGTTTCATCTCCCATGGCAGCCATTATGGGTGCAGAAACATTTGGTCTCAACAAGATTGCTTTTCCATGGATCTCCTCCTCACAGCAGTGGTTTCCAAGTCAGGCTTCCACCTCACAGAGCGCCACCACTCAGCTCCTCCAGACTAGCGGCAGCAGAAATGAGCAAACCCTTGTTGGAACTGCATATATGCTGAGCTTATCATACAAGCTACTTACTTCTTAGTGAAATGCTGGTAAAAGCCTTCTTAAAGACTTAACGGGGGAATGTTGTGTTGGCAGAAAGAGCAGGAGTTTCTTAAAGAGAGAGACCAATTTCAAGGCGTTAAATTGCAATGTCAAATTTCTAAGTTGTGTTTGATTTTAATAACTGAAGGTAACATAATTACTTGATTGTACTATAAATTAGCACTATGTCTTTGGAAAATAGGTAGTACTGCCCCTTTGAAAAGGTTTCAAGATAGAACTTTTTCACAAGAAAAAGAGACACATCTATAAAGACGCAAACTCTATCTATAAACCCTGCAACCTCTGCTTTTGGAGAGTGTAGTGTCTGATCATACAGGAGGACTTTGGGAACTGATCAACAGGAGCACTCGGGACAAAAGACATTGAGTTTGTAAAACAATTATGGACTACAGATGCATTAGCAGACGCACTGCTGCCAAGACCTAAACATGCCTATATCTGGAACATAGATATGTGATAATGTTTACTTTGGGGAGTATGTATTGACCCAGGCCCTATAACGGGGGTGCTGTCCAGCAATCGCGGGGACTTCAACATGATTGGGCCAAGATTTCGACGCGATTCAATAGTGCTGACTTGGGCTGCAGTTTGTAATAAAACTTTGCTGTTCAACCAAAGTCCAGCCTGCAGAGTCTTATTCTGGAAGCATCACCACACCATCATCTTGCACGCCACAAGCTCTTGGTATACAGGTGAACTCTTAAGTTTGTAAAACTTGTTTTTTGGTTATTTGCTAGATTTTTTCCATCCATCCAGTCATTTTCTTTACACCCTTGTCCCTTAATGGGGTCAGGAGGTGCTGGTGCTGATCTCCAGCTAACGTTCCGGGTGGGAGGCGGGGTCACCCTGGACAGGTCGCCAGTCTGTCGCAGGGCAACACAGGACAACCAACCATGCACACACACACTCACACCTTGGGACAATTTGGAGAGGCCAATTAACCTGACAGTCATGTTTTTGGACTGTGGGAGGAAACCTGAGTACCTGGAGAAAACCCGCACATGCACAGGGAGAACATGCAAAGTCCATGCAGAAAGACCGGGGCCGGGAATCGAACCCAGAACCTTCTTGCTGCAAGAGATGTAGCAAGGCAACAGCTCTTGCTACATTTTTTGTGTAAAATAAAACTTAATGAAATGGTTATTTTTCTCATATTTGTGAATGTCACCTGTCTGCTCTGATTGCACAAATAATTTTGGTGGCACCAACCAATGAGGAGACATGACAGTCCCAGGAGAAAACCTGATAAATGTGACAAACTACATGGGACTGGGATAGAGGCTTAGTTTTCTGTCAGGCAACCCTTGGAGATTTGAAAGTTACTAGATTTTACTCATTAAAATTTAGAAGTTTGGCGTGTAATTTTCTTTAATTTCTTCAGGATAGATGTCAATGCTATTAAATAATGCAACTGCATGGATGTCTGTTAAACATGCTAAGTCTATCATTGTTGTTCGGTATTTATTTTTGTAATTTATAAAAGGAATATCCCATAATAAAGCACTGACAGCAGCAATTTCATAAACTGTATGCCGAAGAACACGTACATCTCTGAATTCCAGAGAAGTAGAATAGTGTTTATATTGCTCTATGTAATGTTTACATATGTAATAAATTAGTTACATTTTCAGCCGAAAAACCTTTTGCGTAAGTGACTTACCTGCTAAAAAAAAACTACTAGTAATTATACAGCGCTTATTTTAAGAAAGATTTGCTTTGTCCCCCATGAAGGTGTTTCACTAAAACTAAAAAGGTAAGAAGTCGCCGTGGTAACAGCACCTATTCCTGTCTTGCTAATCGGTTTATAGCTTACGCCAGTCGGCTCCGTCTGTGTCTTTCTGTAAACAGTTATTAAGAGTCACAGCTTGAAAGAATGAAATGCACGGCAAGCAGATTTCTGGCAAAGAAAGTTTGAATCTTTGCTGCAATGTCTCAGAATGCACATGTCACCCGTAGAGGAGGATTAACTCCTTATTATTATTCACAACTCTGACTCTCACAGGTAGATGGGTGCTGCACAATGAGATGTTTAAAAACAGCACCATACAAAAAAAAAAAATCAGTTTATTGTAGCTCTGATATTTGACTTTTGACCCTTTCATACAGGAACCTTCTTGCGGGTAGCTGTGGGTGTTACTAATCATTGCGCATGTCCACTCTCCTGTCCCTGTGAATCTGAAGCTGCTTAATCTTGCTGAACAAGTGAACAGAGCACAGAGGGAGAGATTTAAACCAACATGAGCTTCACCATCGAAGAGAGGGGGAGGCCGAACACCCAGGACTACAGAGTCTTTTTCAGTAAGACTAGAGTTTTTGGGTTTAATCTATTTCAACCCATAGATTAAACCAAACCCATTTTTAACTTAAGCTTTATCTTTAAGAGCTATGGAAAGATCCCTTTGTGTTTTGTTTCTCACAGATATAAGAGAGAATTTTTGTTTTGCTCGTTTTATAGAAAACGCAGACGGCAAATACATCTCTCCCTTCCATGACGTGCCCATCTATGCAAATGAAGCGGATGTGAGTATTGTGTTGGTTTAAAACCACCAAGTATTTTACTAATTTAAAGGGTCAACTAAAATCAAAACAATAACTCAAGTTTTTTTTAGGGAAAAGAGGTACAAGACAAAACAGCATGTAAAACATTTCTTTAAATTAAAAATTGCTTATATATGCAGTATATTTCATTTTCCAAGTGATACTTTTTCTCAAATAAACCCCAGTAGAACTTCATATATTTTAGCTGCACATTTTTTAGGACATATTATGTATATTTAATATTATAATTGTCCCAATTAAAGTGATGGATTTAATCTAGTTAACAAAATTGTTCTCACATTCCTTTACAGAACATTTTTCATGCCATTGTGGAAGTTCCAAGATGGACAAATGCAAAGATGGAGGTATATATTGCTTTATTTTTGTATAGTTTTTCCACTTTAGTTAACTTATTTATGTTTTTCCAGTTAACTGCTATCCCAGGTCTGTTCAATTCAGTTAAAATTAATCTAATTTAACTGAGCAATTAAGCTGAACAATTGCATATAGTTCAGCTCAATCCAAATTATTATTATTTTTATTTATTTATTTATTTATTTTTTTATTTCCTTTATTTAACCAGGTAAGCCCCATTGAGATCTAGATCTCATTTTCAAGGGGGACCTGGGCAGAAGTCTGCAGTTACACAACATACACACACTCACACCTAGGGACATGTTTTTTGCATATAGTATAAGTACTATTATATGCAATATAAAAGAGATTCTTAGCATGCCTCTAATGCCAGTGATTGGGAGAGAGGACATGAAGGAAACAGAAAATAAAATAGCACTGGCTCACACTGGCTAATGACTTTGTCTAGGAAAGAGACAATGCTAAATATAAAAACTCTAATCCAGGAGAGCCCTCTATGAGAAAGGTAAATAATAAAAGCATGCACGTTATTAGCACCAACCAAGAAAGACACGCAATTTAACAAAGAATCACTAGTCAAGAAATGCCTTCCATGGGGAAGGAAAATAAGATTACACAGAATTAATGGCAGGAATAGATATGTAAGGACTTGAATTCAGGTGAGAGATATAGCTAAAAACAGAAGCATTGAACCAAGGGGAACGAAAAACCTGCATGCACAAGTCAATGACAATATAATCTCTATCCATGACTCTGTTCAGGAAAGAGGTACAGCAAAACACCAGGCCAGACATATCTTCCATAGAAATAAGGAACAAAAAGAAAAGTCATTGTCTATGTTTACTGGGACAATAATTTAATTTTTTTAATGAATGCAGTCATTTACTCTATTTTTTTTTTTGGACGCTTTGTGCTTATATTTTTCAGATAGCCACAAAAGATCCTCTTAATCCACTAAAGCAGGATGTGAAGAAGGGGAACCTTCGTTATGTAGCCAATGTATTTCCCCACAAAGGTTATATCTGGAATTATGGAGCTATTCCACAGGCAAGTCTTTATCTACCTCATACAGTATATTCATAACAGAAAATCTGTTTCAATTTTTCACGTCTTTTTCTTTTATCAGACATGGGAGGATCCTGGCCACAAGGACAGCGACACAGGATGCTGTGGGGACAACGATCCGATTGACATCTGTGACATTGGAAACAAGGTAGTGAAAGCTGCTGGAGAGGCTCGTATAGATCCGATAGTTAGCAGCCTTTCTTAGAAATGTGACTGGCACTTTCAGGTGTGCTCTCGGGGAGAAGTAATCAAAGTGAAGGTGCTGGGAACCCTGGCTTTGATCGATGAGGGTGAAACCGACTGGAAGGTCATTGTGATCAATACTGAGGACCCCGAAGCCGGCGACTTTAACAGTAGGAGTAACCTGCTTTAGATGTTTACTGGAATATGCTACACAGCACGTTTATGCTTTTTTTTTTTGATGGGTTGCAGATATTGATGACGTGAAGCAGCTTAAGCCCGGCTACCTGGAAGCTACTGTTGATTGGTTCAGACGATACAAGGTTCCCGATGGCAAACCTGAAAATCAGTTTGCTTTCAATGGTGACTTCAAAGACAGGGTATGCAGCTTAGCTTTTTGTGTCTCACTCTGTTTGAAGGTAGCAGATAGGTAATATGGAATTCTATGTTGTGCTATGTTTGTATTTTTGGCGTTTTAGATGTCCATTACCTGGAAGGCTTATAAAGTGTCTTGTTTTTTAGGACTTTGCGATACAAACTGTGAAGAGTACACATGAGTTTTGGAAAGCACTGATATCTAAGAAGAGCAACGCCGGCGAGTTAAACTGGTAAATGTTTGTAGTGTCATTTAATTTGTGTTCCTCAATGCAAACAGTAAATAATGTATTTTCTGTTATTACATATATTGATAGTGATTTATTTATTGCTTTTAAAGGGGAACTTGACCTCACAGACACAAATGATATTCAATTTATATGTAAACATTTTTCTGGAAGGACTTCAGTCTCAGCGATGTGAGCCTATGGGAAGATTTCAGCAACAAAATGACAAAAAAATCAAACATTATAAAGTTTTTTTTGTTGTTTTTTGTTGTGGTTTTTAAATACTTCCTTCCTTACATTCAAATCTGTATGAGATTTGCATGAAAGAAGAAAAGATTTACAAAGATAAAAGACAGATATGATTTAGTAATTTACATAGACATAGTAATTTATTCTATATTTATTTTATTTTTACGTTGTGAGAAGTACAGAATGAAGATTTGTTAGAAAGTTTGCATATTATTTACTTACCTAGATTTTGAGACTCTGCATAAATAGTTTTTCTTTGTGTGTTTTTATTTATTCCTGTCTGAAATGAATAAATTAAAGAAATGACCCTTCATAATGCATTATTAAGACTAAGGCAGAGAGATATGGGTAAAATGCTGTAATCATAAACCAGTGTGAAAAATAATTTCCTTTGTGTTTACGCAGCATGAACACCAGTGTTACTGACAGTCCCTTCTGCTGCTCTGCTGCAGATGCTGAAGCTGTTGTTAAGTCTGTAAGTTCATCTAACTTTCCAATATCCCAGCTTAGGGAGTTATTACTGTTCCTTCCTTAAGCCTAGCAAAGATGACAAAAAAGAAGAACATAGGTCGGAGTGCAAAATTAGAGGCTTATTATAAATCGCCAAAGAAAAAGAAAGATGACTGAAGAAGCTTTCCTTTTACTGCTTTGGGAGTAGAAGAGTGCCTCTTTTTTTTCCAGATGTAGCATTTATAATCCTTTCCAAACTTTTATGAAATAAAAATCCATTCCCCGTCTTTGTGTAATAGACATGAAACATTTGCAGTTCCTTTAAAGGTATCCAGGAAATTCAAATGTTTTCAGCTTCTTGAAAATGTTCTAGTAGTTGTCAGTGCCCTGGTCAGATAAAACTAGATCAACACCAAGCATTACATGAAGTTTGAGATTTTTCAAGTATGTATACCTTTGCAAGATAACTGTATGCTAAAATATTCATTTTTTAAATAACTTTCACAGACAGGTGCTTTTGGAACTGAAGAACCCATTCCAAACTCAGGTAGATGTTTGCTTTTATTTTTGGGTGCAATAAAACTGTGTTATTGCCAATTTAAAATGCTCAGAGATTGTACTAATTGTGATTATGTTTTGCTATTTTCAGTTGATAAATGGTTTTACTATGAAAAGTGAGAATATGAACCCACACCAGGAACTTGAAGAGAATCCTTCTTCCTCCATAAATTCATGATCAAGTTTGGATGATTAAATCTAAACCAACTCTGAACCTCTTTGTTCCACTGTGTTTTGTGGATGTTATTTCCAGCTGAGTAAAATTATATTCTTGTGAAAACACTCTCATGCTTCTTTCATTCTTTTGTGAACAACAGTCCTTGAAACAGACATGACAAATTCCCCAATAAACTGCTGCAGTTGTTTATATACCATGCTTATTTTGTAAGGTCATTGCATTCTTGATGTGTTCTAAAGCACTGAACGGGAGCTAATGCCATAATTTTATCATGGAATTATAAAATTATGGGAAATATGGGAAAAAAATACACGTCTATTCATTCAAAGGCCAAATAGTTTTTTCTTAGTTTATAATGACACTGTTGCATCTTTGTAGGTCTTATAAATTATTTTATTGTTGTCGTTCCATTTCTATTATTAAATATGACAGTTATATGACGTATCTGTAAAGGAGAAGATCCTGTGGAATGTGTTTACAGAAAGTTGTGGAGCAGTTTAAAGCACAGTTAGCTTGTAAAACAATTTCCCCGATATTAAGGGGAAACTGTTCAATTGATTACTATTCAGCAATTGCAAACCTGTCAAGACTGTATGGATGGAATAAAGCAGTAAAAAAATTATGAGCCAAAAGTAAACTGTCTGATCTACATACAAAACTTTCGGCAGATAACTAACTCTGCCCTTCACAATGAACACCTGATTTTCGTCAATGAAACATGGCGGTGAAAGCATCATGGTGTGGGGATTCCTCTCTTCAGTAGAGAGTATAAGAAACATCATGAGAGTTAATGGGAAGATTGTTGTAAATGCTGGGTAATAATACTCCTGATCTCAGGAGTAATGTATCAGTTTCTTTTCACTTCACAGTCATTCCCTGCTTCCTGTTTTCAGCCAAATAAACTTCCAAAAGATTTTCTTATGGTTTATGATTGTAACATAAATCGTATGTTACAATCCATATTGCAACATACATCATTAATCATGTATTTTATTATATATTGTATATTATTTCACAAAACAACTTAAATAATTACTTGTACAATTTGCCCAATAACCCCAAAAAAACATTTCCACTTTATCCTAAGTAAAATATTTATTTACTTCCCATATGTGCTACTCTAAGAATAAACTCTTTGAGTTTGTTTTTTTCCCACTGAACAAAAGGGGGCGCTGTGACAAAAGTAACGGGGAAACCCTGTTACCGTTCTTAAAACACGAACAAGAAAAGGAGCCTCTCTGATTGACTGTTTCCAAGGAGACCGCTGACACCGCCGAGAACTGGGATAAGGCTCGGTACTCTAGGAAGGTGCGTTTATTTTATTTATGCAGTTTAGTGTGATGAATTGTGCTACTGCTGACAGTTAGTTCGCTCGTAATATCTTATTTGTCAGTGTGTCGTCACGTACATAAAAGGCTTTATGCAGCTACGATGTTAACGCTAACATGCATAAATTCAGCCTTTCAAGTACAAACAGAACATGTAAAGACCTATCCGTAGTACTTCATTAAATTCATTTGTTACTTTAGCAAGTTAGAGATTAGCCGCTGTTAGCCTCCCACTACACGTGGACAGTGTTTTGTCACAGTCATACCTTGAGATGAACACATCTGTGTTATTTTACTGTATGCACCAATTTGATAGAGCTTTTAATATCAATATAGGCCACAAGACATATTCTGTGATCAACGCCCTGCATTTTGAACCAAAAACGTAAATAAGGTGTTCTCGTTCATACAGACACCATCAGAATGTCGTTTTTGTTTGACTGGATCTACAGAGGGATTAGCAGTGTTTTACAGTTCTTAGGTAAGTACCTTTCCTTTTTATCCGACTTCTGAGAATACAGCAGCTGAATTACAGAGAAACAAGCCATTCATCACCCAGTCATTAACGATCGGATGATTTTATGATGATGTGTTTTTGCAGTTTATTTTATTTAAGGGTATAAGAGTAATCAGGACTGAACACAAATCTGCAAATTTAAAACCTTCGTTTTTCTTCCATTTTCATGTCTACCACATCAAATCCTGATAAATCCAGTGTGTGGACAAATTGTGGTACCGGATGCTCATATTTGTTCAAAGCTTTTTGCTCAAATTGTAACATAGATGGTATTAGACCCAAATATATTTACAGTTCTTATGCATCATCGATTTGTGAGCCCAACGCAAACTGCATGTTCATAAAGTTAATAACAAATCTTTCTTTTGTGGCCCCATTACAGGTTTGTACAGAAAGACAGGGAAGCTGGTGTTCTTGGGTCTAGATAATGCTGGTAAAACAACACTCCTGCACATGTTGAAAGATGACAGACTTGGACAGCACGTACCAACACTTCATCCAAGTAAGCACATGGTGTGAGGGCAGTGTGCAATATAAAGCTTCTTTTTTTCCCTATTTTGCTTGTTTGGTCTTTTGTTTCTATGATATATTAATATTGTAAACTGAAAGCTTTTTGAAGTGCATGTTGTGGTCACTGTCAAGAAGACGGAACATCATACCACTGAATAAATTGATATTTTAATGAATAGGTTATTAAAATAGAAGCAATTTGAATAGTTAGTTGACACATTTCATTGCTATCTTAAAATCTAATAATGGCTATTTTTCTACTTTGCATATTTTGCCAAATAGGAAAAACTTAATCTTAGCTCATTACAAACACATTATTATTTCGTAATCAAACAACTTATAACTTTAATCTGGCTGTAGGATTTTTTTTCCTCATGGTCTCTATGGTTATGTGAGTCATGGTCTTTTATTTCCTTTTTAATTTGATATGTGTTGCATTGTCTTCAAACAGCCTCGGAGGAGCTGACAATTGGTGGGATGACATTTACGACATTTGATTTGGGAGGACATGTACAAGGTGAGCTCTAAGCTAAAACTCTTATTTTTCCGTTCTGTAGTCAGGATAGATCAGTATTGTGATTTTCTATTTCCCAAAGACATGTATGGCTGTTCGTCATCATTATGTTAGACAGCGTCAAAGTGCATTACTGAAGGAAAACACAAGGTTACCGGATCATCAGTGGAAATGTAGCTCTCAGTTTCTCATCGGGTATAGAAAGTTACTCACTTAGTATTTTCACTACATAAACCAAGGCAATACATTTTCATGCTAAAAAAGGCTTCTTAAAAAGCTTGATAGTTTCTGCAGTACTTATTACCACCACTTGGTGTCACTACATGCCCTAAAATCCTTACGATAAACAACATTCTTTTTTTTTTTTGTATTTTTCTTTTGAGAAAAAAAAAACTACTAGTCATTTTAAATCCCAGCAAGTATCCAACCAGTTTAATCAAGTTTATAACACATTTCAGCAACAAGGCAGTTTAAAGTGCTTTACATCATAAAACATCAGACAGTGAGGCATATTTAGCCAGGTCAACTGGCTAATTATGGTTAACTGCTATGTGTGGAGGTAAGACCATGGCGGTTCCTGCATCGTGTTGTGCGACTGCTTTTCTTCACCAGGGATATGGAAAGCAGGTTAGAGCTGATGTTAAGACGGACGGAGTTAAGTACAGGGACAATTGTGAAAGAAAATATTTTAGATGTTGCAGGAGGTAAGACTGGGCAGGATGTCCACCTCCCAGTAGGACAACTCTAAATATACAGCCAGAGCTACAAAGAAACGGCTTAAATGAAAATGTATTTTTCATGAAGAGCTATTTATTTAGATGAATACTTTTCAGAGCGCTGACTTTAGAGTGACAAACATGAAAGCGCCACTCTAAAGTCTTGAGTATTATTTTTCAGAAATGTTAAAAGATGAAATCTCTTTGTGACACATAGATGATTTCACTCTTGCGTCGAATTGCTGTCGCCACGGTCAAATTAAAAGGAATTTCTTCTTCATTTGCAGCTCGCAGAGTTTGGAAGAACTACCTACCAGCTGTGAATGGCATTGTCTTTCTCGTCGACGCCGCTGATCATGAAAGACTTGCGGAATCAAAGACTGAGCTTGATGTAAGTTCAAACACGGCGGCTCCGGGATGTTTCTGTCAATTTGGATTAAAACTAATAGCCAAGCTGCTGATGGTTGTGGTCCTCTAGGCTCTCCTTTCAGACGAAACCATAGCCAGCGTCCCAGTGTTGGTGTTGGGGAATAAAATCGACCGTCCGGAGGCCATCAGCGAAGGAGCGCTCAGAGGAGCTTTTTGTCTCGATGGTCAGGTCACAGGAAAGGTAGGCATGCGGTCAAGAGTCCCGTCTTCCACCCTTTCGAATCATCACATCTTTTTATCCTAATTCTTGTCAACAGGGAAACGTTGCTGTGAAAGAGCAGAACGTTCGCCCGCTGGAGATTTTCATGTGCAGCGTTTTGAAGAAACAAGGCTACGGGGAAGGCTTTAGATGGTTGTCGCAGTACATCGACTGACACTTAAGGAAAAATCAGGGAGGATCTAACCGACACGCTCACATGAAACTCGACGGAGACTATCAAGAAGTGACAATTGTAATCATGCTTTAATCATATTTTCACATTTAAAAACACTATCTTTCATCATTTAAATTTCTCTATGCAAACAAAAAACTGGTTTATTCATGTGAGAAAGCATGCTTAGTACCTAATTATAATATATGAAGAACCGGATGATCTGCAGGAGTGTAGATTTGTGTTCTGCTGTCCTGAATTATTTATTGTTTAAACCATCAGGTACTTGATTTTATATTTATTAGTAGTTGTATGATGAAGCATAAAGTCTCGCTTTTATTGCACTGAGTGGCTTAAAACCTGTTTGATTTCTAACAGAGATGGCAGGGATTTAGATTAGATTAGATTAGATGTTTGGAGCAGTTCCATGAACAAATAAAGACATAGAGAGGATTAATTTTGATCTGAATTAATCTGATGATACGCAACCTCTACCTCCAAAGCACAAAGCCAAATATGTATGGTAATTTCCTGGGAATTAACAAGGAGACAGATTGGGGTTCGACAAAAATATCATCTTTGCTGAGCACCAAACCAGAATGACACCAAATCCCCTTAAACCAAAAAGGAAGGGTACGTCTGATAGATTCAAGTGAAACGTCTCATTAGTGGCAGTCATTTGAATTTCTTCTACCATTTATTGAGTTCTTATTTGTCCAGTATGTTGCTCAGAGACAACAGCATAGGTACTAGGTCTGTTCTAAGAATATCAGTTGCACCTTTTGCTTGCAGAAGCCTTTAAATGGGTTTTAAACGTTCCAGAATAGCTTCCTATATGAAAACACATCAGTGATATTTTCTCCTTATCCTTAATAAGGACGAACACAGCAGGTGACAAAGTGTTGCAAAATGACGCATTCTGATCAATGAATGCAATACAAATGTAGCGATGCAGCAACGCGCAAAATCCAAAGAGCAAAGTTCAACGGAAGCATCTCTGCATCTATTAAATGTTGCCTGACCAAATTTTCATTTCATTTTCAATTTTCCTGACAGTAATAATATAATGTCTTTCTTTTTACATGTGCAAAAGCAATAAAGCACACACACACAAAAGCCAGATGCATTAAAACATGCTTACTGCTGAATGCTGAATATGCATCCTGTCATCCTGTCATCCTTTGTAGGACCTTTAGCACCGTCCCCCACTTGGGTAGAAGTACCAACATTATTTTAAATTTGGGAATGAGTTTCAGAAAAAAAAACCCATAAATTTTTCTTTACACAAAGCTTTAAGCCAAATAGTGACACCTGTAGTAGCTAGAGGACAATTTGAGCTCACCAGTATTAGTGTCATGGGTAACGAGCACAGCACCATTAATAAGTAGCTTGCAATTAATGTCTTGAAGAAATTATGTATTTATTTACATACTGAGAATGAATGAATGAATGATGGCAGTAATAATGACTTCCTCTAAAAATGTAAGAAATCAATAAAGAAGAACAGCCAGTGGCAACGTAGCATCCAGACGAGTGTTCTCCTCTGGATGTGAAAATCAAAGACTGTAATTAGTTCTCCGCCTGTTCGTCTTTTCAATTTGTTAGTATTAAGTGCGGCATTAAATGCAGCCTCCCCATTCTGCCACTTCCTGTTAGTTATGGTCTTTCTTTAATTAAGCTCTGATTTAAGTCCAATTTAAAAGTGGCGAAAATTCAAACAAGAGCTGGAAATTAATGTTCAGTAATATTTTGATGTCTAATTAGCATTTAGCTTTAAGTGCTTCTAATGTACTTTTTGATTATCTGAAAAGATATGAGAGTGCACTTTGGGAGACGATTAAAAACGCCTGTTGTGGTCCGTTTTGAAAAGTGTCATTTTGTCTGAGTTCTCCATTGATAAGAAGGTTTCAGTTTTTGTCTTTAAAAATATAAAGGACGAATGTTATGCGGCATTTGAATATAACAGATTTCTCCGTCTTTTATTAATTAACTAGGTAAACTTAAAAAAAAAATTGGTGTAACAATGATGCAAATGAGAAACAAGTAATTTATTCATATTTTCTACAGTTTACAAGTGTTAAAATGTGTTTGCTTCCATCTCTTTTTGTTTTATTATTGCTGAACTTCCATAAATTATATATAACACAGATATAAATTCTTGTGCAGTTGCCACCTTTGAGCAGGCACTACAAAGGAAGAATGTTGTTTGTATTATAACAAATATTTTTGGGAGAAAAAAAAAGTTCAGAGTTTAAACAAGTTGCATCTGGCAGAATAAGATAGAAATCTAGTTCATGTAAGTAAATGAAATTATAATAAAATCAGATTTTTATATCCAAAGAGTTTGTTGCTTGTTATTTTATGTTGTCTTATTGAACGTTACTCCTTACTGCGTGAGGATATGATACATTTTGTTGTTTTTCTTACAAAGTTCTCACTCCAGTGTTTGTTTCTTCGTCTTAAACAGTGATAAAGGACTTGACACCACAACGCAGCTTGGCCCCAGTGCCTTTATTTGTAAAGTGCTCAGCATAGAAGTACATTCTTACTAACATGCAATACTAAAAACAAACATCTGCCCTGTTGATAGCATGAACAAAGATATGGCAACAATATCCTCATAGAAAACAAAAACCAGTGTGAATTCAAGTATACACACAGAACTTCAAGTAATGCACTTTTTTTTTTTTTTTTACAAACACAAAATCCTGTATTTCAAGTCGCGAACCCGGAAAAATAGCCGTTGTGTCACATTCTCTTCGACGTGGTTTCAGAGTTAGCAAACGACAGCAGCTTCTTCTATTGTGTTTGCAGTTTGATTCCACAAACTGGACATGTACAGTAGGCCATGTAAAGCTGTGTGCATCCATTTTAATTCAGAAAACATACACTTAAAACTGTGTTGGTTTGTGGTGCATCTCCGTCATTGAAGGTGGCTTAAAGTCAAAGCAACCTGAAATCCTCTAAAGTTGTACACTGGTTGTATATACATGTTGATTTTTAAAGTACGTAACAACTGGATATCTTTAAAGAAACAGTTTGACAATTTAGTAAATAGGATTATTTGCTCAATAATCAGGGATTGATAAACCACTGATTGCTTTTTTAAACACCAATTTGGTGGTGAAAACAAGGTTCACAAGCACCAATTAAAGGACGTATAGTATTTTGAAATTTAAATCCAATGTTTTGGGGATTATATAAAAGCTGCTGGGTTCTGAGGCTGTGTTTTTGCTTCCTTGTGTATTACCAGATCCAGACTGTGTGCCGTTTTTTTTACAAAGTGCCACCTTTTTAAAATCCACACATAAAATGACAACTTTTCCGAAGGGAAATAACTTGTGGCATCCAATGCTTCAATAGCGGAGAGGCACAGTCATAGCTTTTTGCAGCCGAGTCATCCTGCAAACACTGGGGGTGGATTTCAGGGACTGTCAGATGAATCTATGCTCTGGTTGCTAATCTTGAATGCCAAAATCACTGAGCACACTTGCTAGGAAAAATATCTTTTAAAAAATTGTGTTAAAATGCTGATTTTCTATCTTCCAGTTTCAACTTTGCTGTGCTGCATCACTAAAATTCAGCTCTGTCTGTTAGTAGCTACTTTTGCACACTCAAACAGCGCTGAAGCTCACAAGATTTTAGTTTGTGTCTATGCTTGTTAAAAACAAAAACGTTGCTGGTATCATAAAGTTTGATGGGGGTCTTAAACCCAGAAATATTTCAAATGCCCTTAAAAAAAGTTTTGGATTTTAAGTTTCTACAACACCACACTGATTTTTCCACCCCCCACAGATCAGCTCTGAAGTTATGTAGTTAGATAATATATGGATATACTCACTGTATTTGTTGATGTAACTGGCTCTGTATGTACTTTATCAATAATTACTGTTAATATTTGTCCAACACAAATATGAAAATTGGGGTGTGCATTTATGTTTAGCCCTGTTTACTCTGGTACCACTAAATAAAATCCAGTGCAATCAGTTACTAGAGAATATGGGATAATCAGTGTTATTCACATGCTGTAGTTGTTGTGCTGAATTAGTTTGACCTTGAAGGAAAATTCATTTTACTTACTTTCCGCTCTTTAAACGTCTAGTAAATGCTACAATACATTGTTCTTGTTTGATGTAAAGTGTAAACCTCCCCACCCCCCATAAGTTAATACAACTTATGATAAGTTATGTTTGCTGGGACATTTTTAATTTTTAACTTTCTGCAAAGTCTGGCATATCGTACTTTAAAATGTAATTTTGCACTAAAACTACAGATGTTTATTTCTACTTTTTTTTTTTTAAACAAATTTATAGCCTTTAAACTCTCGCCTCTCATTTGTCCAAGAGTGGCACCCGATCATCTCATCTAACTATTTTAAAGAAAACAAATAAGCTTATCTCCCAAAGTGTCAAACTGTTTGTTTCATGCCTGATCTCTAATAGTTCCAGTGAGACGGCAACTTTAATACTTAAGCAACTGTTTACACAATACAAAATTACTTGTAATCTCTCTATGCATAGATGGTGATAGTACAAGATACAAACTTTTACAGACTTTACTTACCAATGGCGCGACAGTCAGTGGCTACCCCTTTTTCAGGACAGAAAAACACAAAGCTCTGTCGCTCAAAGACAGAGTAAAGGTTGAAGCAAATTACACGTATCTAAGAAAGGAAAATAACCGGTTATCGTCTTGTTATTGAACCTGTCTGGCACCTCAAGATCAATAATAACTCCATTCCTCTCCAGTTCTTTTCCAAAATCCACTCTTTAAGGTGAGAGCCATGCCTGTTGACTTTTAGGCCAGCTGCTGCGCTCTCTGTTCAGGGTCAGACACTTCTACCAGATGTACCCTCCATCATCTGCCTCGCCCTCCTCCTCTTCCTCTTCCCTCCTCTGCTTCCTCCCCGTTTTCCTCTGCCTCCTTCTCCTCTTCATCTTCCCATCCGACTCCACTGCCAAAGTCTCCAGAATATCCAGTTACTTCATCTGGAAGAGGTTAAATAAATATTTGCCTTACATTCTTCTAAATATATATATATATATATTTTTGTATTTCAAATGTTGCTTAAAGGAAAGGACTGCTGGTTTATCTAAGTGACACTTCCACAATATGAATCTGATGCCCAACCACCAAAACGTATAGAAGAGGCAACAAACTGTTTCTGCACCTGGATTCTATTATCTATTATCTTTTTGGGGGGAATTCAGCTGAACTGGAATAGAGTTCATATCTGAATCCAGACAAGTTACAGAGGGAAGGCAGAATAATGGGTGTGGGAGAAACTGGAATGGAAAACTTAAATACAAACCAGAAGAAAGAACACAGGGGAAACTGAGGCAGGGAGACCAATTTACAGAAAAGGAGGTGAACTAAGACTTAAAATGGAACTATACACCAAACAGAAAAGACTAACACAGATCTAAGAGAAATGAATTTAATTGCACAAACTAGAAAACTCAATACAAATGACAGAACAAATATGGATAGACACTAGTATTATGTCAAGAAACACAAGAGGAAACCAGAAGACAAACACACAAAGATCATGACATCTTAGAAATATTGAAAGAAAAAATGGACACAGACATGAACTGTAACGTTTGCAATTCATTGAACTGAAGACACAAAGAGAACAAATGATCTGGAAATAAATTATGATATAAATTTAAAAAATAATAATTTATGGTTTGGCGTAACAAATAAAAATAAAAGAAGTAAACCTCCCAAAGTGTCATAGCCTCACCACAGTCTGGGTTTCCATGAACTCTGGAGCCCATCATCTCTCCATGCAGGTCGACACACCAGCATTCCCCTCGGCTCTGATCACACTGCACTTTCCTGTAGTAGCCGTCCTCATCACAACTTGGAATATAGGTGCCTAAAACATTATTACATTACATTATTACTACTATTATTATTATTACTACCAGGTTCAAGAAAAATCATGAAAAGCATACTGATGATCTCCACCGTAGATGATTAAAGGTTCAGACATTTCCAGTGTACTTCGGTGACCCAGGCTAAAAGGCATAATTTTTTTTTCTTGCATAAAATAACACAGAAGGCTTTCTGTTTATTTTGCACATGCATGGACACGCTGTCAGATGTCATCTCACACTGTAAGTCTGCATGGTTTGTGTTTCCTTATGCTGTGAGAGTGGCACGTTAAAACATAGTGACAGCCTCTGTGACAGAGCTCCGCTTCTTCAGCCTCCCCCAGGACAACCTTGTCAAACTCAGAGCAAAGTTTTCTAAGCGGCACCAATCGTCCCTGACCCACAACAGCAAAAAAATAAATAAATTAAAAAAAAATAACAAGCAAAACAGACGCAAGATAAATTCCCAGAGTTTTGAGTTGAAAACAAAATCTCCTGCAGTGTTATTTGCCGCAAATTCTGCAGTCTGGGGTTTCTGCCGGAGTCAAGTGTCTACATTAACCTTGGTCTTTCCCAAAGCCAGCACTGCCCTCTAATCCCCTCCAGCCCGATTAGGACCTAATCCTTGCTGTGTGCTTGTGATCTCTTTAATTAGCCCCCTGCAGCTTGTTGTCTGTGTCTTTAGCTTCTTTATTTCACGTTTTTACCTGGAAACCTAGAGTGTGATGGCAAACGCAGCCGAATGGCGTGACTTCAACACATTTGCATAGCGGCGGCATTCCCTAGAAGGGATTTCAGATGACTACCCCAATGAGCTTATGTCCAAAACGTAAGCTTAGGATTTAACACACATCTCAAACTTGGCGGCGTCATGCAGAAATAATGCATTTACCGGGTTTCTTCTTGGCCGCCTGCTGCACTTGGATCCTCTCCAGCTCGGCGAGGCACGGCGGCTCTGCGAGAATCGAGACAAAAAGTGATGACGGACAGAAACCCGAAAGTGCTCTCCTCAAACTTTATCTCAATCAATGCTCTTCATAATTACACGTTTTGCTCGTATCGATTTGCTTAAGAAGTCTTGTATTTCAATCCCTGAGCGTGATTGATCGAGGAGGGCTCAGCTGAAAGAACATATGGATGCGGGCAGAGACGTGGGACAAGGAAACGAGGCGCACTTTTAGATAAAAGTAGAAACAAAGAGGACACTTTGTGTGGAAAAACCACCAAGACAGCAAATCCTTGCAAGCATTTATGAAAGTTTACAGAAAGAGAAAAAGTTGAATCCTGTTTAACTGCAGAGCTGATGTAAAGCTTGTCACACACACGGTGCTAAGACTGTGAACCAGAGATTTTGTCTTTGTTGTTTTCTTGAAAATCACTGTCCATGAAATATTTCAAAATATTGTCACAAAGGGCACTTCAGCATTTTAAGATTTTCAAGTCGAAGCAAATACTGAGGCATTAATAAATAAGCTATGCTATACTTCTTTTCAAATTGGTTTTAAATTGGTTTTAAATTATAGAGAGCTGTGCTTCACTGTCCGCAGGGTTTTACTAATACAGTAACATTTAATGTACTAAATGAATTAGTACATTAAATGTACTAATTTAATGTACTAATAAATTAAATGCATTAGTACATTTAATTTAGGTGTACAGAAAAAGGTAACCTTTCTGCTTCTAAAATGTAATTGTTATATCATAACACACAGTCACATTCTCTGTTTCTTCAGAAATTAGAAATACTTTTGCTGTTTGTTCTTTTTAAAGATTCATCTCAATCAACAGAAATGGAATCTCAAGGTCAAAGACTTACAAAATTTCATGATCAGAAATCAGGCAAAAATAAAAATCCTTAATTGGAGCATGTCTAAACAGAACTTTCTATACGTTTTCATCAAAGTTAATAATGCTCTTAAGCTTGCAACCTCGTGCTACTTTCCGATCAAAAAGGGTCTGATTTGTTCAGTCCAAGGTTCTGATGCAAGGGAAAGTTGAAGGAAGAAGGTGAAGAATTAAGCCCTCGGGGACTTGTTAGTGGAGAAAATCAATCAGGAGAGCTGTTGTTTGGATTTCAACCTCTAATCACACCGAGTTCGTCAGACTTGGGGGAGAATGAATTAATAGAGAGATGACGCAAATCAGCAAACTCCTAGAATGGCTGTAGGTTCGGCTAAAACAGTAGAATTCACCCGGCTTAGTTCCACACACAAATTGAAAACATATACTAAAATATGTTTGTGACAAAATGGGAAAAACTGATTTACAATAAGTTTTCGCTCATTTGTTTCACCCACTTTACAGCCACGCTGCCTTTCTTGCTCTGCAACTCGGAGGGAGATGAAGACGCCGACTCTCAGCTCCCTTCTTGCAAAGTTTTGACTCACTTTCTCTCCAGAAGCAGAGGCACCACTCTGCCGTGGAGACCTTCCCATCCTTGTAGCTGTCACAGGAGTTGAAGAAGGGCCGGATGCAGATCTCATACTTGTCCAGGTTAATGGCAGCCAGCTCAGTCTGGTCCAGGTACAGGTCGCCGTTGGTGTCCAGCTTGGAGAACATCCAGCCGATGGAGTCCTTGCAGCTGGCTACCAGGCTTTTTTCCAGCACTGTTTAGAAGGAAAAAGTGCAACAACGATGGTTTGTTTCGGGTTTTCATGGCACAGTTAAACAGAGTTGCAAGCTTGGAGCTCCTCTAACCCGAGGTGGCACCAGCTCCCGGCTTTCCAGAGCTGTTCTGCTTTGCATTTCCATGAAGGAGCTGGAACCAGTCCCTGAGGCGGTCGCCCAAGTCAGCCAGATCCTGGCCGGTGCAGCTCTCTGGGGGCGGAACAAATACGGAAATCCCAAGAATCAAAAGTTTGGCACATCCTCCGCAGCAAAATGATTTAGCTACATCCCTTAAAGGCAGACAGGAACTCTGTGAGAAAGACACGGATTTTATTACACAGAAAAGCTTTCTATCTGCACTGTTAGGTCTTTGATTGATTCAAACCCCTGATCTGCCAATCAGACAAGACGTTATTTTACCAACCAACTCTGAGATAGGAAATCACTTCCACCCAATCGAAATGCACTTTCACTTTCAAGACACGCTTCTTCCAGGCTGCAGATCAAGTAACATTTCATATGTTTGGCCAATTGGCATTTTTACATGCCCCTGAGCCTCGGCAAATCAATGGTGTTTGGGTCCGTTGATAGATTGTGTACACTCTAAATAATTAATTACTACCTGATTGAAAGAGCAGGAATCCACCAGAGGAACTTTTGGCTAGTGATAATCCCTAAGTATTGGTGAGTATTGATCCCACATTGGGACAGAGAGTTGAGTGGATTTGTCTAGTGAGAAAAGGAGACGAAATATATTTCTCTTTTTTTTCCCCTCACTCCCTAAAAAAGTATAGAATTTGATCAGAAGTAGCTCTATGTATCAAAAATATCTTCATTCTTGCTAAATAAAATTGATTTCTGTTAATTGTTGATAAATCTGAAGATTTTCTTCTTAACTATGGAATTCTGGGGGTTCAGTGGTAACGATGAATGTAATGACAATCACAGCAGCAGAATGAGATCACTTCACTTCAACAAAGATTTGATTTGTTTATATCCATCTAAATGAGCAGTTTCTAATGACAGATGGAGAGTCAGAAGTATTATCTTAATATCTCAGGGAAGATTTTCTGCAGAATAAAAAAATATTTCAGCTCAATCTAATGTCACAGCATTTTGGTGATCCTCCAAAAACCTTTGTCAGAGTGTAAAATGTGTGCAGATTTTTACGGGTACACATTTTGAAGGGTAGATATTGCTTCAAAAAACTCCCCAAACAAGATGCATGAAAATGCAGCAGGTGAAAGAAAGGTACTTGCCGCGTCTCATGTCAGCGTTCGTAGCAGGAGCGGTGGCGCAGGGGCAAAATCCGGAACACATGATCCTCAGGTCTTTACCTGTGAGGCAAGCCTGCTGCTCCAACTTGCACTGCGAGAGAGGGAGGGCGAGAAAGGCACGAACGGGGATAAAATATTTATGAGGCTGACCGCAGGAAAGCGAGATTGTTCATTCAGATGAGACACTGCACTTAAAGGGAAGGCAGCGGGAATGAGCTGTCATTTTCTGCTGTCTTTCTCATGCAAGGTCAAAATTAAAAAGTGCACAGTAAATCGATAGAGTCCTGCTGGCGGACGGACCACGGTGACGCCGTTCTAAAACGACGCCTCCCCATTAATCACCAAGGCCACGCTCACATGTCTTCCCGTGAGCAGTGATGAACTGTCGCCGTGGTTCACCCACGTACGTGTCAGCGTGGCAGGAAACTGCACTTGACTGGTCCTCATGCCATTATTTACGTAGTTGACACAGCTGCCATCCCTTTTATCTTATATGCATATATATGTATGTGTGTGTGTGTGTGGGTGTTGTGTGTGTGTGTGTGTGTGTGTGTGTGTGTGTGCTTGTGTGTTTTCTTACCTCTGAAGCATAGTTGTGTCCATCGGAGCCACATACTGGTGAAGATGCAGCAACAGGGCAAGGCTTGCAGCTGCTTTCACGTAGCTCTTGTTGTTCTGACTGTTTAACTCTGAGGATGAGAGAGAGAAAAAAGAAAACATACTCTTTCTAGCATTCACATCTGCAATATACAGTCCAGGTCAAAAGGTTGCAAACACTCAAAGCTGACTAGAATATCCACTGTTTGGGCTTTTAAGTATTTATTCTTGGTCTTTCTTCTGCCGGTGTGGAGACTGTTTCTAAAAGTTCCATTTGTAAATTTTCTCCTATTGACACAGGATGACAATTGTGCAATATATTCAATAAATAAATATAACAATACTTGGTTAAACATCCCTAAGAAAGTTGTGGAGAAACCGCACACATTGTGGTTATCGACAAGCTTTTGGCAAAAAAAAATTAATATATTTCAGACCAGTTTTCTCAACAGAAACCGCAAAGCTCATTTAAATTTGCTCTTTATCGTTCACCACTATTTCAACCATTTTGTGCAGTGCACCATTACCACTGTCAGTGACATGAACCTCAGCACGATGCTGCCAAACACCATGTTTGGTGGTGTAATGTTCTCAGTTTTCATAGGAAGCGGTTTGTTTTTGGTTTATGGCTTCACACACTCTGCTAATCGTAAACTCGCTTCACAGTTGCTCCAGAATGTCCCAGTTTGTGGTACGCCTGAGACTTAGTGGTTTTCAGGTTGTACTCTACCAATTCTAAGAAGAATTGCCAAATATTCAATCAGGATTCATTTTAAAAATCCTGCTCTAATCAGATTTTCTATAATTGGAGGTAGCTGTTTTTTTTTTACATTTCAAAATAAATGTCATTTTAACACAGGTGTGCAGACTTTTTACTTCTCTAACATCCAAAGCAAAAATAATCAATGAGGTTTTTTTATGTTATGGAGTGGGCTGACAGGTGTCAGTGTCCTGATGTACAAACTGGTTCCATACAACCAACCGGATTCATGCAAAGTCAAAACATGACTGCCTGATGCTATCCTATCAAGTCATTGAGTAAACTCCTTGACAAAGAACTATTTACGTTGCAGTTGTTGGTTTGATTGTTCCCCTGACTGCCACCAAATCCAGCCACTCTTTTTGTGTTTATCTCGTTTCCTCAACTGTTTTGGTCAGCGAGATAAAATTCCATTCCACAAACCTCCAAGGCAGATATATGTCCTAGGAGTGTGAGATTTAAATCAGACACAAGTGAGGAAATACTTTTGTAATTTCTTTGAACAGATCCAATATTCAACAGCTTGTCCTTCTTCTGGTTTTTATAGCAGCCAACAAACCGAGAGTCCTCATGTTTAGCAGGTAACAGCATCAGGCTCGGCTGCTATCCTCGCTATTTACTGGTGCTGGGATGATTTGGTGCAGCTACATTCTCACTCGTTACCCACCGTTCGACACACATCCCCACCCCCACACACCCCTAACCTCCGCTCAGCAGTGAGTCTGTACATGATGCATTTATTGAAAAAGATAAACGCCTGTCGCTGCAGATAGACTTCTCAGGTAGTAATAATTCACTCCATTAATTCGTTTCAGGCGGCAAAACTGCTCATTTGCTTTTCAATCAAAGTGGAACAAATGAGCTCAGGGGAAGATAAATGCTTTTAAAAAGATGTCTACAACTGAACAGGAAAGATTTTTTGCGAAGAGAGAAACCTACATGCGGGCGCCGTAGTGTCGCGCAAAGGTTTGCATACAATCATCTTTAGCATAAGCTTCCTATTGTCAATATTGATGGGATTAATTGTGGGCTTTTATGATTTTTTTTCCAAGTCATGGTAGAGCAGTTGGTTCAAAATCTAAATCACTCTTAGGTGTCTTGCTTGCCCAGTGTTGTCCAGCTACCGGACTAATGACCTGTCCAGGGTTGACCCCGCTTCTTGTCCAATGGCTGCTGGAGAAAGGCACCAGCTCCCCAGCGTATAGATAATAGATGGATATTATTTTGAATCACTGATTCTTATGAATAAAAATGTATTTTGTATTTTAGTATGTGAGTATGGAATGTATTGTGGATTTTTCTCTAAATCAAACTGTTTCAAAGTTATAGATAAAGCCTGATGTATGTGGATAAAGTGTCCCTTAACTAGCTGCACAAAACCCAAACGCTTCTTTTAAAAACATTAAAAAGCTGCTGGAATAATTCTGACTTAAAATTTTGGCTGCTCTTCTTGCAGGGCTCATTTAAATCTGTTCATGCCTCAGCGTGACTCAGCTTTCAAGCAATGTTTATGAATTTTTAATGGGGTTGAGGTCAATCCCATTTATGAAACTTAATATTAGCATACATATTGATTGTAAAAGACAATGTTTCTGGGAGTTTGGGATCAGTGTTCTTTCGAGTTGTGGTATTTGGTAAGTTTTGATCGTTCAAGCTCAATTTGTAGTTAACGTGGCTACAAGTTGTAACATTTCCTCATGTAATGTCATGCATGTCTCCAAATATTCTTTAATCTAAGAATATAAAGCTACGTAAACAGAAGAACCAAATCAAAACTCAATGCTTTGTTCTTTTTTTCTTTTTTCCAGCACTGTATCTGCTTTGGCAATAGTTCTAAGAATAAATGATTTAGTGTGGGGTTGGTTTATCATGATTTTAGAATATCACAGTTTCAGAAGCTTTACTTTTTTCCCCCCCCTCACTGTGTTTCTGCAGTTTCAGCCTCTTTTAAAAAAGACACTAGAGACATTCTGCAATTTTTTAAGCTGTCCACCAAAAAAACAGCAGTATATGTACGTTGTACAACAGAATGGTTTATATATATTGTTTTGGTCAGTCATATAAAATCCCAAGAAAACACACTGAAGTTTATAGCTGTTATAAAAGGGTATTAATACTTTGGCAATACACTGCTTGTCCAGTCAGATTACACATCATCTTTTGAGACATAAACCGAGGCCCATTCTTATTCAAGGATTGAAACCTTTCCTACCTCTGCTCCAGTTTCTTGCGATTGATGCATGTGGCCCTCTGGTAGCCCTGAGCAACGCACACCTTATGCCGACTGCACTTCACATTCTGGCAGGGGTCCTTAGTGGTGTCGGCAGCTGTGAATGCATAACGGAAAATCAACATTGCAGATGCAGAGTTGTCAGTCACAGCTAAAAAGTTTGAAATCTCTGTTGTTGTTTTCATCTTCTGAAAAAGAGAGACATGTTGTTGCTGGCTGTTTCTTTTGACAAAGAGCAAGTGTTCAGGGATGATTGAGAATGCGCAAAACAGGGAGAACTGCCATTTCTTTGTGCAGCATTATCGATTTCTTTGATTCAATAGGCCGCCTGAAATTATCTTTCGTTCTCACAAAACTATGCTTCGTACGAACAAGCGAGCGCAATGGAAATCAGGAAGTGCGCGGTGGAAAAGTAATTCCAGCAGTGCTTCACAAATGAGCCAATTGTCTGCACTGCCAAAAACATTGACGCCTGGTTGTCATTAGTGAGGCGGCACATCATCTGTAGCAACGCCTGCAGTCTCAGGCAGTTGTCTCTGACTGCAAGGGAACCTGACAGCACTGATTGAGCATCTTCTCCTCTCGGCTTGCCACATCTCACTTCCCCCACGTCAACTCGTCACTGTCTTTCCTCATCTTGCCTCCTCTCTCACACACACACACACACACACACACACAGAAACAAACACTCCCATCTATGTCTCATGCATTCCCTTTTTCCTTCCCTACAGACCCCCACATCCTCTCTTCTCCACATCCTATCTTTTTCCCCCCATCTCTTCAGAGAGTCAAGCGTTCAATGCCAGCCTCTTTTCCACTGATAGACCGAGACGGAAATAGCACAGCATCCTCCACCTGCCTCAGCCAACGGTCAATGCTACTGGAAAGTGGATGTCGCACCTCCGCAGTCCATTTGTCGCCTCAGAAAACTCAGAGTCTCTACATCGAATTAAAAGTGACTGGCAGGGGTTGGGGGCGGGCAGTCGCTCAGAGAAATTTAAGCTGTGAAATCCTGAGTCAGCTTCAAGCAGCTGCTTCAGTCAACTTGGACATTAAACAAGCGGCGGAAAGCCAGACTTCTGCAGATCTGGTGTCTAGGTGCCACCTTAAGGAGCTTGGCAGAATGAAACTGAAGACTTTCTAAAGAACCCACGCATAACTTGAGACAATAAGAAGACATCAATTGCTTTTGCATGGCTACCCTTTCATTGTGCCGTTGCTTAACAATGAGCGTTTGTTCGTCTTGTGCTTCCCTACCTGGTGCATTTTAACAGTGATAATTATTGCCTCAATTCCAAGCAAACCTCAAGACAAAATTATGTAGATGCATTCAGAGAAAATGCTTTTGATTCATCCTCTGTTAAACAAATGTGCAAAAATTTTCAGCCTAATTAGGAACTGTGGTCATTTTTGAAAAACCTTTCGAAGAATTCTTTTCATTCCAGTTATCATTTCTTTCACTAATACTTCCAGACCACCTTTAATAGATAAATATAAACTACATTTAGGTCACTAGTAGCCTTTTAAATGCTTTAATTAGAGATTTCTTGTTCATCATGCAAGTCTTAACCCAGAGTCAGGTTGCAAGTGTAGTAAAAATAATAATTGTAATGCTTTGGGGGATGGCAGCTGATGAAATCCTTGTGTAATATACAGAAAAATAAGGTCTCAACTTTAGCTGAGTTCCAGAAAACTTACTGTTGCTGAGTTCTTCCAACATTAAACATGTAGGTTAGGAGAAAAAAAAACTACTGTGCGCATGTTAGTATGACAGTACTGATTGTCATACTAACATTTTCACATAAGCCCATTCTGCAACATGGCAACACTCTTCTGTGTGGAAGTTGTTACTGTGGGAGTATCACCTTTTATTTTGCCTGGAACTTTTGAACAAACGACGGGATTTAAGCAAAAACAGAAAACTGAACGCATTCATTTGTTAGTTCTATTTCTAATGTAAAACATTAGATTATAAATTGTTGGCAATCTTTTGGAAATTTGAAAGTTAAGTAACAACATTCTCCATAGCATACACACTTGACCTCCTATCTATCTTCTTAGTTCCACTAAAGTTATAAATCTCACGTAAAACCTTTTTTTATCTTTAGATGTTGGACAAAAAGTGAGTAATTTATCTTTGAACTGATATTATGATATGGTGCAAATCCACATATTCAGTTCTCCGAAGAGAAGACCGTAGTTTGTTTGGTTCTGTAACTTTGGGATTTTCCAAGAAAAAACATTGTTTCATTTTGCTACCCTGTTAATTTTTCTTAAACAGAAAAAAAACAGATGCAGGTTAGAGCATCAGCAACTGAAGCAACACTGGAAATGGGTATTTGCTGTCACTAGTTTTCTTATTAGTGATCAAATAGCTGATTTACCTCTATGTCACCATTTGCTGCAAGAGCCTGCTAATAGCACATTTATTATGTGTTTAAACTAGAATCTATTTAAAGCTTCCAGTTCACCAGTCCCTGAGAAACAGCACAGCCAATCCCAGTCTCTTGTATCAGCTTTTTAAATTCCTTTGAAAGGCCTGGCAAAAAAAGCTTATAACTCTTCAAAGAGCTAACGCCTAAATTACCCAACTGCTTGATAAAGTTAAATTGTTGCTATGAAGATATAAAAAAGACCTAGACAGAAAATAATGAGTGAGATTGGATTAGTATTTTTTTTTTTTACAAGGTTGCTCCAAATTAAATTGAAGACGAGTATAACTTAGCACTTCTTCCTACTGAGGTTTTAAAAAAATATTTCAGAACAACGTTATTAACCCCCAAAGATAAATTGTAGCATGAAGGCTCTGCCAAACAGGGCTCAGAGTTTTGCAGAGCTCATAAAATAATTAAAAAAAAACATTTCATATAAAAGATTTTGTGACCACTACACTTTGATTTGTCCCAGCAGAGGAACAATAAACAGACTTCATTGCACATATGAGCAAATTTGGCCCATGGGCCATCTTAATTAAGGTGCTGGCAGTCTTAAATGAAAACTCCATCTAACCTTACTCAAACCCCTGCAACACGAAATACTGCCAAATAAAACAAATCTATAAAAACATTAAAAGGGGCTTTTTGTTAATCATTCGCTAGGTGAGTGGGTCTATCCGGTCTTCTAATATACTTATTACAGGCAGATATCTAAACCTATCTGACTGCTGAGTCATATCTTTAAGATGGGGTCCTACACATTGTTCATGTAAAAATTGAAGACTTTTTCAGGCTTCGCAGCCCATTATTTCCTTTTTAAAATATACAACACAAAATCTCATTATGAATTCATGATATTATCCATAGAGCAAAAATATAAATAAAAATGGAATCTTCAAAAAAGAACAGGATGGACAAAAAACAAAAAAACTGATACAGGTATTTTTGAGCTTTACGAAAAAAACTACCATAAATCCTAATATTTTCAGTTTTAACTGAAATGGACCAGGCTCGTGTGGTGACACAGTCATATATGTAGCGTTGTGTATCATCAGAATATGAGTTGTAAAAGACTTTTTAGTGCTTCATAATCTGAAAATAAAATTGATCAAATAATAAAACCGTGAAGAACAACGTGTGATGTCTGGTTATTCTGGTTTATAACTACCCAATGACACAAAATATTTCCAGAAATATTTTGAACCAGCCTTTAATAATGCTGTCTATTTTTCTTTTCCGTCTTTTAGTGTCAATTGATATGATCTCATGTGTGTGGAATGCAGCACTAAGACGCTATAATGCCGAGTCAGATATTTTAGATGCATCGTGCTGTTTAAAATTTTACCAACCGCTATAATGTGGTGGAAAACATGAGTCAGAAGCTTTAAAGAGGTTATTTTTTTTATTTGCAGTTACACTCCAGGGTATCTATGTTTTTAACTGTGCAGAAAATTGCATTTAAATGACAATAAATAAGTATAAAATACACTTTTTGACCATGTTAATCCTAAATACATCATTATTTTTGTTCAGTTGATTGCAACATAATGCTTTATCCTAACAGGCATATATGAGGAACTTTGACTTCACTTTTTTGTCATAATTCCTCACAACATTGCAGTTTGTTCTTGTGAAAAAAAGTTGAATGGTTTTTATTATTATTATTATAGATTCCAATAGCAACGTTTAGTTTCACATTCTAAACATAATTTATGTATTCTGAAACTCAAAGACAAACAGATTTGATCCAATCTCACAAACTGTTTTAAGAAATCCTTGCGTAGCTGCTTTACTGTTTGGCTTGCAAATTGTAAAATCAAGATTTCACTGGAACAAACAGGAACCAGCCTGGCAAATGACTTGATTTCAAAGTGTGTTTGATGATCTGAAACATTTAAGTGACAAAAAAAGATATTAAATCTACAAGGGAGTCAATACCTTTTAATAGCACTGGAACACGGCGCCCATTTTCTCTCGTCATAATTACGCCTCCACAGAAATCCATCTGCTTTTGCATTACATATTTCTGACATGTTTTCCCATCAGAATCCCCACATATCAACATGGTACCTGAGATTATCGGCGGACCCTTTCGACATCTATTTGTTTTCCATTTACTGAAGGACAGTGGGCTAAAATAAAGCCTACATTGGACAGACTTTTGGTCTGTCACTCATTGTGCTTCTAAAATATTAAAGTCTAAGGAAGACAGGCCCAGTAGACTGTCAGCTCATGAGATATGTTCTCCGATTTGTGAAAGTTATACAAACCGGAGCAGAACATTTTTATTAAAATATTCAAAAAGCAAAAAAAAAACGATGTCAGAGTCACATACGGCAGCTCCTCTGTTAAGTCAAAGCATCAGGCTTTTAGAGCATTCCTTAAATGCAATCTGTTGAGCTGATGTCTCAATCAGCTCACTTGAAAGGCAGTCAGAGGCTGAAATTTTCTGATGCGTCTTTTGTTGCAGGTCTGCTGCTACACCTTCCAGGAGTCTTTCCTGTCTTGGGAAATTTGTAAAGAAGACGTCTTTGATCAATTAGATCTGCAGAATTAGACCCAGAGGGAGCTGTGATGGGGTATGAAATCAATCGTATTCAAATGAACGCCACCCACACTCCAGCAAGCAAGGATTTTTTTTTTCTTACAGGATTACACAAGTTATTCCTCTTGTTGTTTTCAGAGATGAGTGGGGGAAAATTCCAGCTTAAGGCAGCGCAGCTGGGGTGTTAAGTCCGACACCCCCACTCCAGTAACTCCCCATTCACCAGATTCTTCCTGAAAAGGGTCTGCTAATTAGCTAAAATGTGCACATAAAGGTGTGTGTGTGTGCATGCATGTGTGTGTGCGAAATGATTGATGACACAGTTTATGATTCTGACCTTTCAAAGAGTGAGCCCAAAGCTGGATGGAGAGTAAAAGTGAACAGTTGCATAAGCAAAGCAACCACCCAACATCTCAGCTGGAGCTAAACTGGAAACACAGCAGCTGAAACCAGCAACGTAGATCCATGTATGAAATGTCTTTTTTTTTCAGACTGCATATCATGGAATTTGAACATGATCATCTCTTTGTGATGTCTTCTTTTAGGAATCACTGATTCGTCGTGGCACCTGATGAAGTCTGCTTTATAAAAGTTTGTCTCCATTGTGTGTGACCTACTGTACTACAGCATAAATTACAAACTGTTAACGGCAGGCATCTTGGCAAAAACACGGCAATGTTCTGCCTGGGAAAGTCTGACACGTTAGACCCGGCAGAGCATGAATATTCCTGGGTAGCAGTGGATCAGAAATCTGTTTAAAACAGTTTATATAACACACTGTAGCTTCTGATTTGACATCAAAGGTCCACAGATTTATCTAACCCCTATTCACCCATCGGGCATTTTGGAATTTTTTCAAACTGTTCTTTTGGCTGTGTAACAACTTTTTTCATTACATGTTGTCTGAACTCTTCCTTTTAGCAATGCCATTGAAATCCATTAATCTTGCCTAATATTTATATTATGTATTTTGCATTGTATTATGTATTTTGATAGTCGAACCTCGGATTCAGGAAGAGCAGTGTGGTTTTCGTCCTGGTCGTGGAACACTGGACCAGCTCTACACCCTCAGCAGGGTCCTGGAGGGTTCTGGGAGTTCGCCCAACCAGTCTACATGTGTTTTGTGGACTTGGAGAAGGCGTTCGACCGTGTCCCTCGGGGGGCCTTGTGGGGGGTTCTCCGGGAGTATGGGGTACCGGGCCCTTTGATACGGGCTGTCAGGTCCCTGTATGACCGGTGTCAGAGTCTGGTCCGCATTGCCGGCAGTAAGTCGGGCTCGTTTCCGGTGAGAGTTGGACTCCGCCAAGGCTGCCCTTTGTCACCGATTCTGTTCATTACTTTCATGGACAGAATTTCTAGGCGCAGCCGAGGTGTTGAGGGGATCCGTTTTGGTGGCCTTAGGATCGCATCTCTGCTTTTTGCGGATGATGTGGTCCTGTGGCTTCATCAGATCGTGATCTGCGGCTCTCGCTGAAACGGTTCGCGGCCGAGTGTGAAGCGGCCGGGATGAGGCTCAGTGCCTCCAAATCCGAGGGTCTTGAGCCGGAAAAGGGTAGAGTGCCTTCTCCGGGTCAGGGGGGTCGTCCTGCCTCAAGTGGAGGAGTTTAAGTATCTGGGGATCTTGTTCACGAATGAGGGAAGAAGGGAGCGGGAGATCGACAGGCGGATTGGGGCAGCGTCTGCCGTGAAGCGGGCGCTGTACCGGTCCGTCGTGGTGAAGAGAGAGCTGAGTCAAAAGGCGAAGCTCTCGATTTACCGGTCGATCTACGTTCCAACCCTCATCTATGGTCATGAGCTTTGGGTCATGACCGAAAGAACGAGATCACGGATACAAGCGGCCGAAATGGGTTTCCTCCGCAGGGTGGCTGGACTCCCTTAGAGATAGGGTGAGAAGCTCGGTCATCCGGGAGGGACTCAAAGTAGAGCCGCTGCTCCTCCACGTCGAGAGGAGCCAGTTGAGGCTCGGGCATCTGGTCAGGATGCCTCCTGGACGCCTCCCTGGTGAGGTGTTCCGGGCACGTCCCACCGGGAGGAGGCCCCGAGGAAGACCCAGGACACGCTGGAGGGACTATGTCTCTCGGCTGGCCTGGGAACGCCTTGGGGTTCCTGGAGGAGCTGGAAGACGTGGCTGGGGAGAGGGAAGTCTGGGCCTCCCTTCTGAAGCTGCTGCCCCCGCGACCCGACCCCGGATAAGCAGAAGAAAATGGATGGATGGATGGATGTGGATGATGGATGGATGGATGGATGGATGGATGGATGATGGATGGATGATGGATGGATGGATGGATTTTGCAATTAAATTCTTGCACCTCATTACTGATGTTTTTTTTCCAGAAATGTCTTAAGTAACTTCAAACTTGCTGAAAACTTCCAAAAATGTAACCATTTGCTGTATTGCTCCCTTTTAAAATAACAATTTAATTATTTGACATTTCTATTACGTATCAGGGAAAAAAAGGACTCAGTTAACGAGTTTTGGAGGTGATTGAAATGCCATTCACCTGGAGAATAAATACTTTTTTCTGTATAAGGAGATCCTTCAGTGATTTTAGAGGACTGTTTGTGAAAGTAGGAAATCTGCGAAAGCACTTTCTCCATGGGTAAATTTTCTAAATGCCCAAGGTAAATAACAATATTTCTCTGGTAGCTAAACTTCACATTCACATGTTCTCTGTTCCTCCTCCGCAGCTGAATTTCGAAAGGTGAGATTTTCTTTTTCTCAGCAAGGAACCGACCCCTGTGGATGAAAATGAAGCCTGGTGGGAGTTCTGACTTGAGCTCTCAGCAACAAAAGCAATTATAGCTGGCTTTTTTCTAACTAATGGATCCAACTGAAGGCACAACCTCTACTTTCTGAATCACAGCTGTGTTCTCACCCTCAACAAAGCTCAGGCACCACAGCCAAGTGCTCCAATCCAGCTGTCTGACCTCAGCAAGTACTAAAAGAAGTCAATCCTTTCACAATAGGTGCCAGGCCATTTTATTGCCTAGAAATGATGCATAATGGCAAGTGATATTTTCCTTTTGTTTTGTTTTTTATAACATGATTGTCTTGATAATAGTGTACATTATTGTAAAAGAACACTTCAAATCAAAGCTTAGACTTATTTGCTCTTTCTGGACAAAAAAAAAACTTTCATTTTTGCCACTCACTTTCGTCAGAGCCGGTGGTCTCCTCAGCATTTCTGATGTAGTCGTCCTGTAGAACAAAAAATTTGCATTATTCGATTTAATTATTCATGCCAGAAAGAAACAACAGGGAAGCTCAAGTCATGCAATAATGGAAATCCAGATAAGCATACAAAATTAAAGAATATATAAGAAGTGATCCATATGCTATAAATAACATGCAGAACTGACTTCATTTGCTGAGGAAGGAGTTTGCATGTTTCCTACTGAATGTGTAGGTTTTTTTTCCAAGGTGGGTGGATGTTTAAAAAACTGTATGTGGCTGAAAACTAACATCTTACATATGCAATCCTCACCGTGAAGGATGATGGTATCATATTGCAAAGGTTTACCTTACAACAGTATGGTAGACCCTAAATGACTGTGGTGAAGTTACAAAGGATCATGTCATGTATATTCAGGCATTAGAATGGCCTATTCAAAGTCCAGACCTAAATTAAACTGAGAATTTTTAGAGAAACGTGAGATCTCCAGCTCTTCTAAAATGGGTTTGTGCTGTTTTTGCTCATGCAAAGTAATGACTTTGGGGTGGAGTTGAACATAAATGCCATGTCTCCTCGTCAGATTTCTTTTTGAAGAAGTCTTGAAAACCATACATCCTAGAGGAAGACTGGAGTATGGACGCAAGAAAACTAATAAAACTTTGCCTGTTATAGTCCATAACAATATAAAAACAGAAGCTGGAGCAACAAACCAAAGCAAACTTCCTAAGCTGAATTCCCTCCAGGTGTTTAAGTATCGACATGACATGAAGCTACAACTAATCGTACCCCAGTGTGCAGTGTAGCAGGTGAAGCTGGTCTTATATGCAAACAAGCAGCGATTAACAGACACAGCATGTTCCTCTTCCAAACTACAGCCCGCTATCGCACAACTGCCTGGAATTTCAATGGGAAAGAAGATTATCCATAGTATAATATTAACTCAGGAGGACAAATGTCATACTTTACAGATTGAACTTGCAAAAAAAGTGGACAATCCTTTGTCATTTCCTACTATCTTTCTACTACGTCTTACAGAGTAAGACTCAAATAAAACAAACGTCAAAAGGCTCGGTTGTTGCACACCTTTGCAAGTATGTATTGTGTTGACTAACGTGTCGAAGCGTGTCCCTCCTTGACTCGTTGACTTGGCAACACGTCAGAGAACAGCTCAGATCAAAAATAATTTTACACTTCTGCAGTTCTGGGAAAATTGAGCAAACACGAGGGATCTTGAGGATCTTTAGCACGAGGTTTGTTTACATTCCCCGGTAAAGAGTAAAGATCCAAACACATTCTGAATCATACAGACATGGTTTCTAAAACAAAGTAATCTTCACAAAGCCAGGCTCTGAACTTTAAATACATCACCGCTCCTGCGCCATGAACAGGGAATATTTGCTAAGGGAATATTTGCAAACGAACAATTTTTTTTTTAAGTTGTCCCTGAAGGCGTTGTGCTGGAATGATAAATTCTGTTTCCCCCATTTTCATCCACTCTGACCCATTTCTCCTTCTGTCAGGACAGCAAGGATCAACTGCTTGCTATTTGGCACAAGTCCTAGCGAAGACCCCAAGGATCAGGTCTGATCATTTTAGCTCAGACTTATTCTGGTGAGGGGATACGGAGACTGAGCTCTCAAGTCAAGCTGAACAAGAACACCCAAAAGGCAGCTCCAAATACTGTGAACAGAGTGAGAGATAAAAACAATACACTTTGAGTTTTTACCTTTTTTTTTTCATCCCTGATATTACAGTTTCCATCTCAAGACAGAATACATTCTTATTCATGAGTTGCGTTTCGTATTATTTCATCATTAGTGAAGCATCTATGAGTTTGACTTTGGCTGTAAGTTTTTTAGCTGTTTGTTTTTTGCATGTTAATGCACCTAACTCCGAATGTGTTTATGTTGCAGCTGAATTGGAGTCAAAGGCTGCACTCCACTGCGGCAGAAATATATGCTGTATTATGTTGATTTGGGTGTGTGTTTGTGCTTTAAAAAGAATTATCTCTCACCCATCAGGCAGCCTGCGAGACGCGACTGAACAAACGCATACTACCGTGCCCTGCAATCGTATTTATCTTTGAACTTTTTTCCTTTTTTTTGCATTTGTTGTGGTATAATCACAAACGTCAACGGGTTTTATTGGATTTTCTGTGATAGACCAACACAAAGCAATGCATAATTGTGAGATGAAGGAAAGCGATGCAGGATTTTTATGAATTATGAAAATCTGAAAACTGCTTGACTACTTCATGTAACCTTTTTTTTTTTCTACGATTCCAGCAGCTGGTATATGTTTCTACCAGCTTTGCTTTTCTTCATTCATTTTTACAAAACAGCTCAACCTCAGTCAGATGGGATGTAGAGCATCTGTGAACATGAATTTTAAAACACAGTTTCTCAGGTACGTTTTTGGTCTGGACTTTGCCAATGCCATTCTATGGACTCTATCTTTTAACTAAATAAGTTTATTGCAGCTTTGGTTAAGTAGCGTCTCAAATGTCTTGGATATTATTTAGTGGCATTAAACTTTGCAGTTATTCCCTTTGGTGGTAGTTTGTCACTTTAAATTGGAAAAGAAAAAAAAAACCTTGACGTTTATGGTTTTAGCGCGAGGATGAGAAAAAGTTATAGGCGTATTGATACTTTTTCAAGGCACAGAACAGCACAACACATAACAAGTGACAAGGAGAGACTAACCTCAACTTCCTGTGGCAGAAACCAGCAGCACAGAGGAAATGGAGAAAGAAAAAAAATATATATCATGTTAAAATTTACAAGAGATTTCTTGTTGCTACTGTTTAGCATGTAGAGAGCCATTTGGCCATAGCAGAAGTTAAACTGTCAGACCGTAACACACTGACTCCAGGGATCGCACAAGACATTCACAGGGGATTATTTGAACCTATTAACTGAAAATGATCAGCTGCCACTTCTATTAGCTGGCAGGGGTCCTGAGCACAAGGGGTGGGCTCCATTCTCTGTCTGTGATTGCGTCCCAGAGGGCAACAGTCTCTCTCTTCCAGCTCAGAAGTTGTTTTTTGCTGTAACTACTGTAAGCTTCGTGAGGACACAGGGATGTATGGATAGGAATCTTTAAATTCAACGGGAAGCCGGGATGTTTTTCTATCGTAGCGGCAAGAACAAACTAAACAAAGAGCTGACGACAGAGAGATGTAGCTTTTTTAAAGGATAACCTTGAGTCAACATATCAGTGACGGTTTTCCTTTTATCCCATTTCACCTCCCGGGATTCAGTCCAAGGGCATTACACATCAATACCCACCTCAGCCTCTCCCTGTGTGTTTTATCCTCCAGAAAAGCAGCGTGTTTAAGAAAACACAACATTGCATGGTTTGTTTCATTAAACTACCCTATAAAACAGCACATTGTTTTACACACCAACACATGGTGAAAGTCATGAGTGATTCCTTTCCTATCTCATTCAGATTGACTAAATCTCTGGTTTTTCAATAAGTGACTTGTATTCTAACAATTACCCTTTGCAAAAACAACTGATCACTTTTGAAAGTGTTAGCTCAGCGTCACTCAAATACAGAACAGCGTTGTCCACATAGAGGGTAACTTTATGCTCCACGCTGTTAAAATCTTGAGATTTAGAATTGTGTGGCTCTGTAAACGGCATGAATATGAGTAGAGAACAAATGCAACTTTGCCTCAAGCCACAACATAAAGAACTTGAGTATGTCATTGATTCTGATTCCACATAAGGAGTTATTGTAAACTTTGAGGTCTGCTGAGCTGCTCTCCAGAGACCAAACCTATAGTTAGCTGTGAAAAAGTATTTCTGATTTAACAAGTCAGAAGGTTTTTATTTTGTTTGTTTTGAATCAATACTTGACATTTATTTTCCAAAGTTTCTTTATTTGGTAGTAATGTTGAGGAAGCAGTGAAGTCTGCTGTTTTTTGGGGGATGGAGGGGATCTATCTGTTTTACTTCTGCTCTGGATTCCCAAACACAATGGAAACACATTCATCAAGTCAAGCATGTGGGAACAATTTATTCTTTTTTTTTTACATCAGCTTGCAATAAATACAGCAGTTGCAGTGAAGCAACCAAAAAGGTAGAAAGAAATATACACATATTAGATATATACATATAGTTACCTGCCATTTTTATAGCCTTGCCTCCCTACTCTTTTCTTTAGTCACGTATGACGTCTTCCTCACTTTCCTTTGTTTTGACTTAAAATGTGCTTTCTACATTGAATCTGACATAATGTTTCCTGAAAAATAATCTATTTATAATTGGTAAAAGCCAAAATATCATACAGAAAAGCTGTTGTAACAGTAGCACCTACAACATCATAGAAAGCAACCTTTCATTTTCAGATTTGCATCTTGACACTGAAATTAATAGTAAAAGGTCAAAAGCTGAAATTTCACATAAACATACCATAAGGCAGAGAATAAGACTACGTCAGAGATGCTCAACCCTTACATTAGATGTACTTAGTTAATTAGCTGCAAGGATTTTGCAGTTGCCTGGAATGACATAAGACCAAGCAAGGGTTTAAACGCAGAGATCCTGTTCTTTTGTCGGCAGCAGTGTGACAGCAAGGACAGCGGCTGTGTTTAGTCCTTCACCAAGGTTGAGAGCTAAAGCTGTCCCCATGAATCCCAGGGAGGCAGCTGCAAGAGTTCCTCGACAACAGCTAAGGAGGGAGGGGAAAGATCAGGGAGCAACGGCGAGGGAATGATATTCATGCTGGAGGTCCCCTGAGCTGATTCATATCACACACACCACCTCTCCTGCCATTTGTCAACAAGGCTGTAAAGCAAGCCGGTGTAAAACAGAGCCAGGAGCCTAATGGAGCTTGACTATCCAGATGCTGCGACTGCTCCTCCTGGACTGCTTGCCGGCATTAGACTGACAACGTTTGGCCGCAAGCCTGACTGCACTCCTCTGAGTTAACGTCTAGCTCACCTTGCCAGGGCCTTGTCTGCTGGAGACATAAATACCACTAAAAACCCCTCAACCTGCCAGCCGCAAACCTCAGCCAGTGCTGCAGCACAGAAAAAAAACAAAAACATTCTAATCACGAGCACTGACATCAAAAATGTTTATGCACATTGGATTCCAGCTCAGCATGACTGCAGCAGGGCTGCTCCTAAACCTAAATCTCATTGAAAGATATGAAGTTCAATGCCGTTTGTAATGGGATTTGGCTCGCACTACTCCAGTTGCTCACTGTAACACACTGGATTTGGTGCCATATAATAATGTCTAAAATAATGACATCTATTTTACAAGTTCTTTAAGCCGACAGAACGTTTCTGCAAGCCCGGAGATTAGCTCTGGACCATTTGACGGTATAATAAACAACTGAACAAATTGCCAAAAAGCCTCAGAGAATAGCATCAGGCCACATAGACCAACATTTTCAAAGGCAAAATAAAGAAAGACATCAACTTCAAAGCTCAAAATAAACAAAAAAGTAATGACATAGTGAAAAATAGACAATGTTGTGTTTTGGAGTGATATAATTCTTCCAGAACTCAATGAAATGCGGAAAAGAAAAGCTAAACAGCTTTGATAGACATTTCACGTTTCTTTATAAACATATAATTCTTTTATACAAAAGCTGATATGACTTGTTTTTGCAAGGCTCAATAACATTTTTAAATAAAGCGTCACATTCAGCAAAACCGTTCCAACAATTTGAAGGATTAAAACAAAAATTACCCAGAAGTTCACGTGGCCGTGATCTTCTGGTCATTTTCTTTTTATCTAAACTTCAAATCTAACATAACTACTGGCACCAAGAACTACTGGAGCCTAGATGGGAATGTAGGCTGCAAGTGTCTGAAATTACGATGCTGATTCTTTGGTATATTTCTTGCAACTGTCCCATGAACCAAGTCAATCAGCTACACAAAGGTAGGGAAACTTTTCAGAAGAAATCCCCCACTCTCTGTGCAATAACAGCTTGCCTCATCCTCTGCAGTATTTCCTTATTGATTTTCTGAGGCCAATATTTGCCGTGAGAACATCTCTTAAGCTGCCGGATATGAGATGGAGGTTAAATGATGATCTGGACGTTTTGCATCCCCCACTAGTTGTCATTTATCCAGCTTCTTGAAGTCATTTAGTCTACCGGTGACTGGATAAACACAGGCTGATGGATGGACCAGTGTTCTGGGTCATGTCTGTAATGAAAAAACAGAACCAGGAGAGGCTTTTTCTCCGCTGATTGCTCCACTCTGTGCTTAGGTTTTGTCGTACGATTGGATCACTGATGTGCATCGTCTGATGCACATCATGATCAGACGATGATCAAGTGATCAGACGATTCTGTTTGACTGGCAGAACAATGTCAGCCCATCATTTCGCTCCGCCGTGATTTGCACGGTAATGTGTTTTGCCTGATTAATGCAGCTGAATTAGTTGCGTACCCCCAGCCCGTACTTTAAATTGCTGCAAAGGGCACACTGTTCGGATGCTGTCTTAAATCCTTCCTTTCCGTAGTTACCGTGCAGCAGCGGGAGTGCATCTTCGCTTCGCCGTGTCATTATGTCTCTGCGATTCAGCATGCTGGGGTCTGAGTGGTGGAGGTAATATCTGGTTCTGTTTGTGGCCTGCAGTCTCGGAAAATCACAGAGAACTTGGCAAACGGAGGAAGGCGCAGACCAACCACAGATTCAAACAATCATAAATGCACTGTAGAGTTTTTGAAATGACACTGCTCACTGTTTTAATCTGAACCATTTACATTTTCACATTCCACGACCCAAAAGCATTTATTTGGTGTTGTACAAAATTGCGAAGCGGGAAAAATAATGTGTGGTTTGTGAATGTTTCTGCAAATAAAGTTTTAAATAACCTCCCACTACAATTAAAGCGGTGGGTTTGAGTTAGGTTTGAGGAATGAGACTGTGTTTGTTGCCACTTTTGTTTGCAAAAATGGTCAATCCAAGTCTGACTCATTGGAGTCAAGTCCTGCCATAAATGATTTAGATTTAAATTTAACTGGGAAATTCTACTATGTGAAAATGCTTTGATCCAAATCATTCAAATGCACCTCTGGCTGTATGTTTATAGTCGTTCTGCTGGTAGATCCGGAACCTGCGAGGATGTTGCAAGTCATTAACAGCTTTTCTTCAAGGGCTGCCGTCTTCACATCAACTCTGACCTGCTTCCCTGTCCCTGCTGTGCGAAAGTATGTCCACAACATGATGCTGCGACCACAATGCATCATCATGGACACACAAAGTGTTTTGCATTTTGGAGATACAGTTCAGTTTTGGTCTCATCTGACCAGAGCCAAAAAGTGGACATTTATTATTATTTTTCTTATTATTTCACAGAACAGTTTTATTTGTACTGATATAACTTCTAAATGCAACTTGTTGCAGTCGATGGTTATCAAAGTAAAAGGGAATGAATTCAAATAAACACTCCAGAATTTCATGCAATAACAAAAGAACATTTTCCTGTCACTTTGCAGATGTATGATACTATGTATTTGTCAATCACATAGTTTGAGTAAAATATGGAAGTTTGGGATTGCATTGATTATGATACTTTTGCAAGAGACTGGTATAAAAAAAGCAATTGTGTTTTCACTTATAAAAGAACAGAAACCACAGCAACAACTTTAGATGTGCTTGCAAATCACTACAGATAATGTGACAGATGTAAACATTTCTGCTGCAGCAGAGGCAGACTGGCTCTGTGGTTGCATTGCGTTGTTCTTAAGATAACTGTGTACCACAGATAAGAAGTCAGAGATTTTCCCATCACATTTCAAAGACAACAGAAGAAACCCACAGAGAAATATGGCATAGTCTCAGTTGCAACAAATACCCGAGTATTATAGGATTAAGTTGCTGCTGAGCAACACAGAGCTGGATAAAATTGATCATCTGTGCTGGACCGCTTGAGGGGGGCTTTGCAGGCAAAGGACACATGTTGTTTCGCAAGGTAAGATGCCTTGCCTGCAATGCAGTGCAGTGCAAGCACAATCAGCAGCCATATCTGCACAGTGAAGGGCATGTCTCTTTAGTTGAGCTACAAAGTGGCCAGCTGCGAAAGCGTGCATCCATCCAAAACATTTGCACACCACTAAAATGCAGAAAACACTAAGGCTGGCTGAGTTTCTGCAAACAAATGCAGCTAGGTAAACTAAATTCATGGTGAAAGCACAAGATGCTTCATGCCCAGGCTACATAAAAAAAAGGACTGGAAACAACAATGCTTTCTTCATAAAAGGAGATTCCGTCAGTTAATAACAGCAGATTTCAAGATGTTGCGTCACAAAAAAATATCATAGCGTGCTCTTCTCAGGAGTCCTTCAGCTGCAGTCTCACATCACAGATGAAGTGATCAAACGGCAGCCCAGTTCACTTTGCCGCTGCAGGCTTCACAGCCAAATTGAAGCGCTGGATACTCAGCGAGATGCAGTAATTGGAGAAAATAGCGGCGCATAAATAAAAAAAAGGATTCAGTCGGATCACACTGCTGAGCAAAGCAGAATCCTGGAACAACAGAGTCTCTGCAGCATCTTATCGCTTCCACCCCCCACAATCCATTTGCAAAACAAAGAGGCAGAAAGAGAGGAGGCGAGACTCCAGGTTGAGCTCCACACAGATGCCCTAGGGACCTCGGAGCTTATGCCCAACTGCCTTTAACGTGTCGAACCTCGGTGCTTCTGCATACAATGTTAGAAGGAGAGCCTCCGAGAAGACTAACGCAAAATCTGGCAAGTGAGCTATTTCCGCTTTGTAGAAACTTGACTCGTCAGTATTGATTTGCAAACACACACACACACACACACACACAAAAGTTCTCAGCATACACAAACAGTTGAATGAACTTAAATCATGTTTGGTCTTGGCACACTGACCTCACTCAGAGGACTTTCAATCAATATTGAATGTGGCGACAAGAGGCTGGGAAAATAAAATCTGCTTCAATAAATTTGAACAGACAGACCTTTTCGCCTGGAGGAAGAAAAACAAACTTTGTAAGTTTCACATTTTAAACTGAACACTGTATTCAGAAACTTAACTGGTAACCTTTGAGAGCCAGCACAGCCATCTTTCTGTGCACTGAATGCGCAACAGGATTTATTGAATACGGTGAGCACTGTTCAAAAAATGACTCCGTATACTAAGAGAAGCTACTGCACAAAGTGAATATTTTAAGTATATCGTTGAGTTTTAATATAATTTATTTTACTGTTAAAATGACTGATCATTTAAGTAGAAATATGGAAAAAAAAAATTAATATGTATATTTAACCTCTCTGGATCAAATATCTATGGATATAAACCAAACACATTGTCTAAAAGACCAACAATCCAGGATGTGTGTGAACCACTTAAGTATTACCAGATCAATACCATGCATATTTTCACTAACTGAATATTGTCTTCTTCTTTTGTAAATAAAAAAAGTCATTTACATATTCAAAATTACAAGAAAAAGATGTATTTGTTATATTTAATTTTTCTTTTTACATATATTTACATTTTAAACTTTACTTACGTTAACATTTATTGCAAGCAAAGAAGAACGGAGCACAAACTTGGCAAATAAAGCTAATTCTAAATTTCTGGTTCTGACATATAAGAATATCTGCCTATAACGACATTTTGAACTTTTGCATTAACCTTTTAATCTTGGTTGAAAAATACTAGCAATCATCCTGCAACTTTGCGACTGAAAAAGTTTGACTTCTGTCCTGAAAAATATGTGAAGCGTCTGAATGCGGTGCAACTGTGCAGTCATAATCACTGCACTCATTAGTATTGTGAGCACGCATGTTATGAAACACTACAGCCATTTATCAATCCTTGTAATCACGGGTTTAGTTGTTAGGAGACCTATTTGAACAAATGTGCAAGCTGTTTAAACATGCCCGCTGACTGACAGGTCCACTGAAGCCCCTTTCAAACTGTCAGACAGAAGTTTAAACACCAGCAGCTCAGTTTAAAAGAACATTTTCATGCGAAGCAGACCATTCGACTCGGCACCGGGTTCTGAATAAGGGTCCTCATAGGGCCATCTAAGTTACAATGCTAGCCGGCTGATTACATTTAATTCTGCGCGCCTGCCATAGCAATGAGGACAAATTGGGTTGTTGTGGCTGCTGATAATGCTAATCTCCTGCAGCGGCAGGGGGAAATTACAGTAAAACACGGATGCACACTGAGATGCCACATTATGGCTCCAGGAAAGGCTCCATCATGGAGAAATGAGATTCTTTCAACTGAGGGGGGGGGAAACTATTAACACTTTAGCTCTGCTTTGTATCCTCACCATAAGATTGTCATGATTAAAGTCATTCTGATCTCCCTTTGCAGTCTGTATCCACTACCCTGTCAGCTCAGCAAACTACAAGTTTCTCTGATACAAACAAATACATCCTCCAAAAGCCTAACATATTGTAAGCTGACAGGATCAGAGTCCTTTCTATGTGTGTCCTTGACACCTCCTTGCATTGCACAGTTAATACAAAGAAGAGGCTCAGTTCTCCCACACGCAGCTCTGGGGCAGACAAGCCCCTCTTGTCCGGAGTGAGCACACAGAAGATGGCGAGCGAGCCCGTTTCTCTCCCAGGCAAGAGCATGTCCTCGGCTTTTGTAGCCGCCTGGCCTAATTGTAAGGTACCTGTCATCCTGTTTCAACAGTGAGTGATTTGTGGCCCGGAGCAAAGAATGTATCAATGCCAGGTTGAACCCAAGCACCTTATATTATTATGTCTATTTTTGACCCAAGAACAAGTCATAAAGCCCGGCCGCTTAGATTAGCCGTTCACTTAGTGCAGCTCCACCCCTGACAGTTGGTGGCAATAATGGCGACGGCAAAAAGACATACATCAAGAATACTACACCACCCAAAGCAAACATGATTATAATTTAGGGCAACCTTGCTCTGCAGACTCAATACAAATCCACCTGGCTAATGTATAAACAGCTATGTTTGCAGGCTGTTTTCCAGGTTTAATCATCTCCACTGAGATAATCGCTCCCATTCACTAACTCTCTCCGTGCAGAGCATTCGTAGCATGCAAAGCTGCCGCTGTAGTGTTTGCCCACTGATGTGTAAACTGCATATTTGCTTTCTGTTTGTGACTGATGACAAAAAAGGTCACTGCAGTCATCTGATCATAATTTCACTGTCCTTCGGAGACACATATATGTCGGGGGGGAACAAAAATATGGGTTCTTATTGTTATGTTTCTTTTGCCTGAACAGATCGGTGCTTTATTTTATGTTAACTAGCTCATAAAACATAATGCTGTAGGAGCACAAATTGTGACTGTATTTACTGGAACAGCTTTAAAGCAATTTCTGGACAAAGCAATTTTGAGTGGAAGGAAAATGTCTGGTGGTTTTCAAAAAAAAAGATTTGAAAATGTCCAACAATTTTCTTCAGCGTCGATACATTAATAAATAAAATCTCATGCAACCAGTTGCTTTCAGAAGTTTAATTAGTTAATAACTTCATCTCTGCAAAATAAGATCTCAGTATAAATTCAGCTGTTCTGTTAGAAAACAATAGCCAAAGCTTTGAACATCTCACAGATTGCTCATCTAATCCATCATTTGAAAATAGAACGATTTGGCCCCTTTGTTTTTAAATGTTTTAAACGTAAACGCATTAAGAAAGAGCAGTTTCAAAAGTTCATATCGATGTTTTAAGAAGAAATGTCCAATTGTGCAAAATGTGGCTGTGTCTGTGCATTAAAAACCTAGCAGACTATTTACCAGAAGTGAAAATGAAACTGTGCAGACAACAGAGATGTGCAAATAACGGCAGAAATGTTATTTGAAATGAGAAAAACTGTGCAAATAACAAGAGAAATAGAAAAACTTACTGAGATGGTTGGGAGCAGTCATGGTTATAAATGTTGCTAAGAGGAGTATTTCTAAAACAGAAGGGCTCCAATGGCACAAGGCCTTTAAGAGCAGTTTAATGGGGTTTTTTTCTCTTTTTGCTCAAATTATGTCCTTTTTATTTCTAAGTGGGCTATCTCTCTTTCTTTATTTTCCATATTTATGGAAAAGGCTCACCAACCTGGCCTTCCTATAAACTTTGTAAAAAATTAGACAATGTACGTTGTTCTAAATTCAGAAAACTAAGCAAATTTTTTTGTTTAATTACATTTTAATTAAACAAATTACAATTTTAATTTTAACTAAACAAATAAAAACTGAACTTTTCGAGTAGATTTTCAGCTTTGCAAAAAATAATGTTATAGTTTAAAAATATATAGTTTAAAAAGTTATTCATTTTTCTTCATTTTTACAACTGTACACTGCTTAGTTTTGGTCTGTCACATACAATCCTAAAATGTCGAATCGAAGGTTGTGGTATGACAAAATCTGGATAAGTTGAACGGAGTTTGAATACTTTCACAAAGCACCGAGTGGGTCAGACGGCACTTTATTAGATGTGCACAAATTCCACAAAGTTACCAGAGTTCACTGCTCAAAAGCTTCAAAAAGTTGCGAACCATCTCCACCTACCTTTATATTTCACTTCCCATTAGAGCAGTGTTGAGCGACATTCCTTTTGGCTCTTTGAAGGATCTTCTCTTCATTAATCTACACTTTAACTGCTTCTTCACAGATTTTTGACTCAGTTCCTGGACCTTTTCTAAATTAAATTGAATCTTGGCTGCATCCCTACATCTGCCACAGAACAAAGGATCAATTTTAAATCGCATCTTTAGACAAACTGTTGCTTTCAGCCTTGGTAAAGACGCAATTTGTTCCTATTTTCTTTCTATGAAATCTATGAGAAACACTAAGGATAACGCAGCCTGACAGACAGAAAATTGTATTTAGCAGCAACAAGATGAATTCTAAATAGCTGTAAGCTAAAAACTTGGCATACGCTACAGAAAATGCTCAGCCCTCTGGTCCCGTGTCTGTTATCTTAATTTGATTTCTGTCGTCTTTTTGAAATACTTCACTTATAGATGCTGCTCATCTAATGGTTTGACATTTTTGCACTGCATTGAAGGTGCAATTAAACACTTCTAACAACCTAAAATGCAAAGCTGAATATTTTACAGTTTGATTTCAAATAACTTCGTCATCTTCACTGTATTAAACAGCAATCTTGGTACGATCAACAATTAGCAGCAATTTGCTACAAGTGTTGCCTTTACTCTGTCTTGATTGCTTGATTCAGCAGCTGAATATTAGTGCTTACTCCTGCTGGTAATGCTTGTTCCAGGGTCCAACTGTGGCACCAGCTTTTTGCCGTCCTAATGGTGCTTCGTTTCACACCAAGAGCCTTTCTGCAGCTGCATATTGTCAGCCAGACAGGACAGTACAAGCCAAATTAAGCTGACCAGACCACATATTTCTGACACTTTCGCTCAAATTATGAGGAAATTGCTCTTGATGTTTAATTGTTTGTACATGGTTTAAATCTTTTGACACCAGATTTCTGATTCTGAAGAGATGCAATTATATGACTGAGACAGTTATGAAATTATTAGTGTTGGTATATATATATTTATTCTGTTTTACATCATCATACCAACAGTTTTCAAATCATTAAACAAATTTGACAAACAGAAAAAGATAATCTGATTAAGTAAGAGAATCTGTTTCAAATGATGATTTCATTTATTAACAGAAACAAGCAGTCTAAGTCAATCCGTCTCTATGTAAAGAAGTTAAATCCCTCCAAAAGCTAATTACAGGCTGTACCTCCCCTGGCAGCAACAACTGCTATCAAGCATTTGCATAGACTGGCAATGATTTATGGGTAGCTGCGGATGAATTATGGCCCAGTCTTCTTTGAAGATTTGTTTTAAATCAGGCACAGAGGAGGCCTGCTTAAGGTCGCGCCAGAGAATCTGCATCAGAATGCAGTATAGATATAATAATTTGTGCATGCTTAGGCAAACAAAATCCAGCTTCTTTTTTTTTTTTGCAAGTTCTAAATGTGATGTTCCTCTGTGTCGTTACATTAAAGTCACATGCATGTGGACCGCACCCAGATATAACAGTTACACAGACCACAATTCCTACAAATCTCCTCCTTCCTGTAAGGTACAACTGTGCTGCTCTAAATTACATTCACCCAAGGGGAATTCATCAGAACGTAGATATGTGCAGGGCACCTTCAAATCAGAAAGCTAATAATAAAAACACCTGAAATCCAGGGAGCCGCATACCGGAGGACTGCACTGACCTTTAATAACGAACATCCACGTTCGCCTGAGGATAAACTGTGAGGCCTTTTATTCAAATCTGTATTCTTCATTTTATCTCATTCTTATGATGCAATGGGTCAATAAAGACTCTAAAATTATGTATCATGTCAAAGAATATTATTTCAGATTATATTTACATCCCATGCAGCCAATATTGCTTGATTAACTAGACTTTTTTTGCTTCCTGATGTATGATGGAAGATTCTTTTGTCTTGATGATGTATGAAAAATAATAAACATCTTCATCAAGTAGAAACTTGCTCAACTGGCCAAGCTGACTGAAAGTGGATGAATGAAATATTTTGCTCTCATTTGCTGTATTTGAGAGACTCTTATTATTTTTTCTATTACATTTAGTTAGAGACAAGAGCAAAACGTGAAAAGAGTAAATGCCGTCGTTTCAATTGACTTTATTTTCAGCTCTGCACTGTGATTTCCAATGCTAAGCATTTAACTGACTGCCCCTCAGAAAGCCCTGCGAAGTTCCTGAAAAAGGCTGGAAAACAATCCATTGTTTCATCACCAGCTCGTGAGAAAGCAATAAAACCGTTCTGTTTGTTTGTCAAAATTCTGGATCATCTATCGAATCTTGGGTCTGCCGTCATGCCAGCTATAAGCGAAGACAGATTCGCAGAGAGGCAGTATTTATCACTCTGCCTGCAGCAAGGCGTAGAGGGGAGCTTCACGAGTACAGAGACAACTCAGGCAGATGCCACTATAAATAATGCATGAACAATGGAGCCAGAAGAAGAGCCTTGGAACAGCTAATTATTCAGCCCGACATTTTCAGAAACTCACATCGAAGTTAGCAGCTGAAAAAGATGGAACTCAGGCTATCACTGCTGCTGCTGCTGCTGATATTTCTGCTGCTGATTTGTGTGCCTCCACACTAATGTCAGCTCAATTAGGAAATGTATTAATCTACAAAAAATGTTTTCCTATTACAACAAACAATTTTCTCACAATTGGCCGAATACATAAATTGAAATTTGCTGCTAAGTGACAAAAATTGGAAAAGTTAAAGGAGTATGGATACTTTTACAAGTTTTTTTTTTTGAGGGACATAAATTGCTATCTGGAGGGGGGAACGTCTCTACAGGAGCAACACAGAGCATTGTTTACACTCAATTAAGAGCCACCCACACTTGTGGTAGAAAGACAGCAGTATTTCCTTCTCTCTCCCTCTCTTTTGCTTGTGAAAACTGAAAATTTGACAGGTTGCTCTTCAGATAGCTATCCGCTTATTTAAGTGTCACGGTTTTCTCCCCAAACATAATTTCCACCCGGCGATGCGGCACTCTATCAAAACTGGAAAGAGGCCTCGTAATATTCACATAATCGCATACATCCTCTGTGCTCTAACTTTTCATATCTGTAATTACAGCAGCCATTAGCACTGAAGCATAAATCCTGTGGGAAGCTAATAAATGGTGGAGGATGATTACGGGAGCAGAAAACCCTCTACTGACAGCGGCTCTTTGAGCTGAACGAGCTCACTGTCAAGATGCAGCAACATCTTATTTGCTGGAAAATAGAGCCGTCCCTGGTCCTCCATTTATCAAGACTTCAATCAGGAACAACCTGTTGAAGGGTCAGTAAACGAGCCGCCGATGATGTCTCGTTTATAGGAGCGTGCCATAAATAATGCGTATGAAGCAGGTTGGTTATGGGAGTTTAATTGGGAGTTAATTAGTGACTTTCACAGGACATGAGAGAATTCAGTGGAATAATGTTTGGCACAACACTTTGGCCTTGAAGCGGCTTTTCACTGGAACGAATTAATGAATATAATAAAGAGTCATTTCTGTTTCCTAAGAAGTTTAAATATCAGAGTTGGTGAATCAAGCCTTTTTTAATTAAAAAAAACAATATTAATTCTTGATTTATATTTTATAGTATATTTATTTTCTAAACATCCATCCATTCATCCATCCATCCATTTTCTTTACACCCTTGTCCCTTAATGCTGGTTCCTATCTCCAGCTAACGTTCCGGGTGAGAGGCGGGGTCACGCTGGACAGGTCACCAGTCTATCGCAGAGCAACACAAAGACACACATTACAAACAACCATGAACACACAGACTCACACATAGGGGCGATTTGGAGAGGCCAATTAACCTGACAGTCATGTTTTTGGACTGTGGGAGGAAACCGAAGTACCTGGAGAAAAACCACGCATGCACAGGGAGAACATGCAAACTCCATGCAAAAAGACCGGGACCAGGAATCGAACCCAGAACCTTCTTGCTGCAAGGCAACAGCTCTACCACTGTGCAGCCCCTATTTTCTTAATTATATTATTTATTTTCTAAACAATATAATAAAATTGGACAACCTTATGATTTCATTAATCTGGAGATGGCGACACCAATGAAAACCCAAAGCCAAATTGTTCTCGACCTTAAAATGACAATAAGGGCAAAAGTAAGTAAAATGATCCCGTTGGACTTGGCCAGGCAACCTATATAATTGAGGTTATTAATGCTGTCTGTTGCAAAAGTTCAAAATCCCTACAGTTTTTATATCATTATGAAATAATTGAGTGACTAACGTGCAAACATATGCAAATTAAGATTGAACACACTTAACGAAATGAGACAAAATAACGTGACTAAACTTCAGATACCGGCATTCCATAATTTGAGTGGAATAGAAATAAGATTATTTAATTATTTAATTTGATGTTGGTAGGAAATGTGTTTCAGAAGAAATAACACTTTTTCGGGAGCTTGAAAAAGTGTTAGAAATTTCAGAAATTGCTCCACAGCAAGACTTGGAAAAGAACTGGGACTGTTTTGTTGAAAAAAGAAAAAAAAAACATCTGTTTCCTCTAGTAAATCATTGACTTTAGAACCCAGAAACCATACCAAGCCTATGCTGATCCAGAAGAAATAACAGTTGAAATGGAGAAAGGCTTGAAAAACAATTCAATGTTACAAAATGAATCAGTTTGTCAGCTCTGGTCTAGCGTCTAAACTGTTGTTGACAGTTAGACAAGGACAAGAGAAACTGAACTGGTTGATGCATCTTCCAAACATCTCAACATATAGCTGAGATATATGAAAGCCTATGTACTTTGAATTGTTTTAATCCAAAATCAATGCACTATTATTATTATCCATATACAGCTAGAACAAGTGACAATACAGAGATAATATTCTACAACATTTGCATTGCCAAGAGGCAGACAAAACCACCAGAGTAAAGTTAATAAAACTACAAATCAAGTTATTTCTGTGCACCAATAACAAAGAAATAGCATCAGTAATTAATTCTAATATCTAAAAGAAAACTGTAGCCAGCTGAAAAAAACATTTTCTACATTTCCATCAGTAAAACCCCGGCTAGCACAGACCAGGACTCAGCTCTGGCAGGTGGAAATCTTAAACAGTGCTCTTTAGTGGGCTAGGAGTCTGCAGAGCTTCTTAATGAGGTCCCTATCTGCAATGCTCAGAGATGGGAGAATCTGGCTGAATAATAATAATAATATAAAAAGTACACAGCAATTTATTTGAGCAATGGTGTGAGAGCTTCTTAGCAGGTTCACTCAGATATACCATACAAAGCAGATAAATGTCAAATAGTTTTATATATATACATACAGCATTTAAAAATGAATGAGACTGCATTCATTTTTAAGACTAAGCACTTAATAGCAGTTATAAGGTCTTCGCTGCAGACCCTATAACTGAGTGAAGAGTTGTTGTAGATGGAGGCAGAGCAGCTCTACTTTTGGACGGATGGACAGATGGATGTGCTGTTTATCATATCATATCAACAAGGACTTTTTTTAAATCCTGTCTTTATTTCATGTAGGCACAAATCCATCTGTTTTTCACACCTCATATTTATCGAGAAGGCAAACAAATGCAACCTTCACATTTCAGACGGAGTATTTCAATGCCCCGGACAGCAGATTACAGTCCTGTCTGAGCGCAAGCTAGCACACCCATCTGTTCACAGAATCACATCTCCACATATGCTGCAGTCAACCCTTCTCTTTTTTCTTCCTTTCCGTTTTGTTTGATAACGAAGATGGATTTGTTTTTTTACTGAAATGACTTTGACTGAAATGCCACCATTTCCTGAACAAGAGGTCATGATGCTACAGTGCAGCATTTCACCAAAGACGTTGACATTCAAAAACCTATCGCATCCGTGACTTTTCAAAGGAGATTCGCTGTAGATTAATAAAACTTTAATGAAACTAATCAACAGAGGGGTTTTGTTTAATTATTGTTTGACATTTAGGAGAGCGTATTGGATTCCGGATGTACTAAAGTCAATTTAATCTGACAATCTCTTAAAAATCATTAGGATTTTCTGTAGTAGCCATACAGTGCGTAATATTATCCAGCAAGATACTCGAAAATCATGAGGTTACATTTTCATGGTCTTAAGAGATATATCCATTTCATTTAACATTTTAGTTTGATGAATTTCACACCTATTTAAAACACTTTTTTTAAAAACACTGCAAAGTAAATTGTAAGTTAAAGAACTACCAGACATTGTATATAAGGCATATCTTAACCAGGGTATCTGATATTTGCTAACTAGTTCCTGATTCAAAAACAAAGGAGCTTCTCAATCAACTAAAATATAATCAGAGATTTGATATTTATTTATTTCAGTGACAAAATTCAAAACGGAAAACTCATAGTTTCACTTTATTCCAGTTAATGTCAATGATTATGGCTTAATGGCAATAAAAACTCAAAATTCAACTTATTACAAAATTTTAATGTTAAATGAAACACTAGAAATATAGGCCTCAGTGTATACAATAGATGATTTCCGTTTTTCTAAGCTAATTTGCTAAAAGACATTAACTTTTTATTGATATTGTAATTTGTACAGCAGTAAACCTACGATATAAATTAAGGACAATAAATGGTCTGACCCACTCAGCCTTGGTCAAAATGTTCCAAAAGAAAATCCTGTTTGCCTTTTCTAATTTGAAGTGGACTGGAGGTAAATTTTACAGCTAAGAACAAATGTACTCAGGATATTGCGGGTGGGCATACGGCCAGAAGCCCCCACCATGAGGCCTCATCCCAAATCTGTTCAACCCTTCGGTTTGCCAAACACTCATCCAAACAGACAGGTGAGGCACACCACTTCGAGCACCGGGAGGGTGATATGCAAATTTGCTTGGTGGCTGAGATTTGCGATTCAATTACAAACTCTCTTGAGACCCAGTTGTGCGGACATCGCGAGCGCCCTCACGTAGCACCGAAGGCGGTAGAAGACGCTGGAAATTTTCTCTGGCCGACACTGATAAGACTATCTGCCTGAGCTGATATTTCCCAGCAGTGAGATCAAACAGCTGCTGGGTGTTAAGGTGGAGGCTTGCATGGATTTGAGACTGCTCACCGGCTTCTCCAAAGAGATCTTAAACATGAAGTTTATGCCACAGATTCATCGGTCTTTTGTCACACTGAGGTCACCTTACATCAGACTATATATCCTGAAATACTGAGTTGGGTTTATGGCTCCTAAGAAAAAAAAAAGTGCTCCTGTCAAAACACTTAAACACAGTAACATACAAGTCAATTCAGTCATTACGTTAGATTTAAGGTAAAAAATAAGTGACAGCATAACTTAACCTAGCATAAATTCACTTTTCAACATTTAATAGACATTCTTTCTACCTTTCGATTGTTTTTTGTATGATTTTCTTAAATGTTCTGTGTCCAGACAGCCATATTCAATAAATTAAAAGTGTTAAGCAGTTTATTGACTTCAGTAGCTCAATTAAATAAGTGAAACACACTGTATATGTTAACAACATCCAGAATTATATTTCCAAACCTTAATTTATGATGTGATGATGATTTTTCACTTATGAAAACAAAACATTTAAGTTACAATAGATCAACTGTTCAGGTAGATCAGATAGAAGACAACAAACAGGACAACAAATTTAGCAAGAAGACAGCCATTGATCAATAAAAAGTACTTTGAGTATTTTCATACCATAGAGACAAAGTGAGCTATAGTGAAACATGGCGGTGGCAGCATCATTGTTTGAAGATGTTCTACTTCAGCAAGGACAGGTAAGCGATTCAGAATTGATAACAAGACAAAATGCAGGGCAATACTGGAAGAAACATGTGGCTGCAAAATGACTCAAGAATATGGAGGAGATTCACCTTCTACAGGAAAATAGCCCTAAACATACAGCCAGTGGTGTGATAACAGCATATCCGTATGTTCGTCATGATCGCCAGGTGTTACGTTTCAATGTTTTTGGATTGTGTGTATTTTGGGTGGTTCATTATTTAGGTATTTCCATATTATTAAATTAATTGGTGTTTAAGATCTTAGTTCTTTCTGAAGTTCTTTTTTTGATCTTGTTATTAATTTCTAGGTTTTAGTTAGATCCAGTGTTTCCCTACTCAGCATCTCCTGTAACCATAAGCCATCTTTCCTTTCATTTCCTCCTTAGATTCTCCCCAGAACTGTTGTTCTCGTCCTGGTTCTTGTGTGCTTACTTATGATGTTTGTGTCCTGTTCGTTTATTTGGGTCCACATCCTCAACACCAACACATATCAGTGTTGGAAAAGCCTGGAGCTAAGTGCAATTTGGAATTGAATTGGGAATCAGGTCTATCTGGAAAGACCTGACAAGTGCTTTTTAAAGAGACTGATCTTCCAATCGGATTTTTACAAAGAATTAACAAAATATCAGTCGTATATGGCCTTAACTGGCAGAGTCAAACCTCAATACTGTCTCTCTTGCTCTCGATAAAGGTGGATGCTTTTTTCCTCTGCCCATGCCTTTTTCACTGCCCATGCCTGCCCTGCTTCCTCTGTTTTTGTCCTGTTTTTTTCTATATTTTTGGAGCCTTTGCACATCATCTAAATCTACAAATTATGGATCTAGTCAACCGATCTCTCAATGCAACTGATCAAATTTTTGACGAGAGGTCTGGGCACAGGAGAGCCCTCTTGTCCTGCGGGGACACACCCAGTGGGATTCAGCCTGGATTTACTCATGATAACAGGATTTCTGCTGTTTGGAGCTTGTGGATTCCTGGATCATTAACAAATTTGTGATGGACTTGGCCGAACTAGCAAACACTCAGACTGTTGGTGTGGACAGAGACGAAGACTCTAAAACTCACTAACGAGTTGAAATCAATCTTGGAGAAGTTGCTAGTTTCGGCTCAGTGGAACAACCAAACTAATTTGGATTATTGGGAACTGAGATGTATCGGAGAGACTTTAGAGAAGATTGAAATTCATAATCTACCAGACCTAAGACGTCCTGTTTATGAATTGGCTTTCCCCGTGTGGCCTTGGAAGGGCTGCAAATTTCTAATCTCCTTGAAGATATGTAAACACAACACTCTTCTCATCTCACCCCCTCCTGTTTCCATGGAGCTGAGCGCTCCTAAGGACATCATTCCTCAATAACAAACACCTCTATCTCACTATGCCAGGGGCCACATGGCCGCCTTCACTCAAGTCTTTGTTTTGCCCCTTTGTTTTGTCTGAATGTTGCCATCTGCCCTAATGTGTCCTTTTCTCTTTTCCTTGGTTTATTTTGTTTGTATTTCCTTTTAACTCATGTAAAGCACTTTGAATTGCCTTGTTGCTGAAAATGTGCTATATAAATAAAATTACCTTACCTTACCTTCAAAAGTCTGGCAGCTTTACAACTTAGGACTAAAGGCGGTTCTAGAAAATCTAGGCTCAAAGGGGGAGAATGCATCTTCTGACATCAAAAATGAGAGAAAGACGTATGATGTCTCCAGTTTAGATTTATGTCACACTTTGTGCCAGTCTTAAAAAGGCTGGCACTACATATATATTTTCTATATGTAAAAAAGAAAAGCGGTATAAGTGCGTAAAATCATCACATTCATTAGTTCGGAGGGGCGCGGACACGAGAGCGCGCGCGCTTATTAGGACTTGCAGTCTTGTCTAAAAATATGAAAATTATCATCTCTAAACATTATTTTCGTAGCGACTAATGCGGATTAAAAACGCAGTGTCGTGTATGTAGTTTGGGGCAAGAGTTAACTTTGCGGCTTTCCCCCACCAGGTGCATCCAAAGCGCCAGTGCGGAGGTACAATAAAGGCAGAAGAAAATACGGCACTCACGTCTCTGAAGCGGTTCCAGTGTTTGGTCTTACGGCTGTACTGAGAGATGGTTGACAGCCATTGCTCATCTTCCATGAAATTCCCGACTCTCGCCGTCTCTTTCCCACTTTTGGCGTCCACCTGGAGCGAGACGCCCACCAGCAGGTACAGGCAAGCCACGGTTCTCACAGCCTCCATCATGTTAAGTCGGGTCAGCTCGGTTTGGGATGTATCCTGCTCCTCCTGCTGCTGCTGCTTGTCCGCCAGCCACTGAACCACACGCAGGATTCCTGCTGCTGCTTTCACTGGAGAGAGGGAGAGGAGAGAGAGAGGAGAGGAGAGAGAGAGAGAGAGAGAGAGAGAGAGAGAGAGAGAGAGAGAGAGAGAGAGAGAGAGAGAGAGGCAGGAGAGAGGAGAGGAGAGTTAAGGAGTTACAATTAGTCTTTATTGTAGCTAGTTTCCTTATTTCAAAGGTTTATTTTTTACCCTCTCGCTGGATACGAAGCACACAACCGGATCTTGGACCATTTGAATACCATCAGGTGATTTTTTTTTTTTTTTTAGTTCAATTTAAAAAATAAAAATAAAAATCCGATCTTGTACAAGATAGTGAAATAAAGTATTTGCCCCGTTAAAAATTTGTTTCTACTTTTTTTTTTTAGCATTGCACTCTTTCCTAGTAAGGAAAGTGTCAATGCTACAAGAAGTAGTTTTCAACTGATGATTTAATATACGAAGGGGGAAAAAACTATCAAAATATGCAAAAAAAGAAAAAGTAATTGCCCCCCAAACCTTTTGCAGCTACTATATCAAGCATTTCCGTGAGCAATGTATGGAGAAACATGTGTGAAAGAACTTTGGTTCACTCTTCCTTGCACAGTTGTTTTAAATTGGATGTCACGCTACATTAACTCAGCTATATACTTTAATCCAGATTAAATCACTCTAAAAACACCCAGAGGTAAACTTGCTGATGGGGGTCTGGATTATCATCTTGCTGCATAATCCTAGTGTTGTTGAGTTTAAGTTAAACCGATGGCAGGACGTTCTCCTTCAGAATTACAGAATTTATGATTTCATCAAGCCAAGTGGTAAAGCCCAGACAGCTGGATCAAGGCACTGACTTTGCAGCAATCCCTCATTTAAAGTTAATATGTGGTAACAGTGGGTGATTAATTGCATCAAGTCATGAACTTTTGTGGTGACAGTGGAATAGAAAACTTCCTACTAACAGGAAAAACCTTTAGTGTAAACAGGCACGTAATTTGAATTTGAATGGAATGGAGGTTTGAGAATCTCAAAAACACTGAGGATCGAGTAGACTTTAAAAAGAAAACATGTGACTGTTCATTAACATGGAACAGTGAGAGACATGTTGCTTTCAAATGCATTGGAATATTCAATAAAATCCTTACGCATGTGAAGGTGAATGGATTTCCACAACTCAACCAAAGAAAGAACAGAGAAAATATGGGCAAAGTGAGGAAGTGATGTCCAAGCTGGTCTTTCCACACTGCTGAGGGGCGAGACTCCCATGAGGCCAAGAGGCAAATGAGGTTCAATTTAGCTTAAAATGAGCTCAGTTTCATTCCTAATTATGTTCATTAGCAGCAGAGGAAGAAATATAAGAGCTTCTCTACAGAGGTTTCAAAGTAATCCCTATCATTTTTTTTCTGCTAACTGTACTGACAAGCAGGTCTTTAACATGCACTGGGGGAAAAGCTTGTGATACGGCTATTTTGGGAATGGAAATTCAGACCTCATAATTACTATAACATGAATTGACTATCATTTAAAGATTAATAATTGAGTCAAACACTCAGTGTTGGGATACAATGTTTTTATTTGTGGTGGTTCATACTGTCCTTAGAAGAAGAAATGAAAACAAAAACTCAGTGGGAATGTCTTAAGAATGTCTTAATAAGACAGAATACGGTTCATTTGAAAAATAAATAACACTGAATTAAACTTAATTTAACCAACATATTACTTGTTGTCTTATGCAGCTTATACTTTTATTAACCTATGTGTAGGTCTGTATGTTGGGTCAGACCTAGAGCCTAATCTTGTGGTGTAAAATCAGCTCAGGACTGGACTGGTCCACATTTGACCCAAGCTGGGTCGCTCTATGTCAACAGTGTTTAGAATGTACGTTTTCTAAAATGTAACCACATATGAGATTACTGTTGTTATAAGTGTGATTCTATAAAATGCGAATTCTGAGGAAGCAACCAACAAGGTAACTAAAAAAAAACACACTTTACCAAAACTATACTAAAAGTTAATTTTGAGGGGAATGAAAGTTTATTACATTTGCCTTCCGGCAGCAATGTTTGATTAAGATAGTTTACCGCACTGTACCAAATAGTGTGGAGATTTAGAGTATGGAGCCAAGCGTATAAAAAATTTATTACATCCGGTCTTTTTTTTTATCCAGAATTTATGACCCACAGAGATTTACTGTACCTGCACATCATTCTGAGTCTCCCCACGTCATTCCCGCTGCTTCTCTTAACGCTGCATGCCCTCTTCTCTTCTCTGCGTTTCATCCCCTATGACGATAAACCTAATCCAGCACCCCTCTCTGCTCGGATTCATTTAAGTTTAAGGTTACTGGTATTGGCCAAGGCTGAGTAGCCAGGGGCAGGATCACATTTCTGTCATGCTGCTTAGCTGGCAGAACTAACTCTTGACACTTGCATCAAAGTTGCCGATGTGGTAAATGTGTGCTTCTTTTGTACGAGCATGCAGAGCTGCAGAACAGGGAAGCAAGGACAAGAGGAGAAATATCTCCTAGTGTAAAGCAAGTGTGTACATGAAAAATATAACGTGCCAACATAAAAGGGTGCATTAACCGAAGCATAATGCTTAAACGTTGATGATTAACGATCGCACATCTGAATTGGGTCACTTTTTCATGGGCTCTTTTTTTTACTCTTTGTGAATTTAAATGTTACCAAGAAACTTCTGTTTTGACCGTAGTAATAAATGTTTCCTGAGGGAAATGCTTCAGGAAAAGCTGAGAAAACATGTTTATGATAAACTCTTAAGCTGCTAAATCATCTTACAAAGCAGGTTTTAGGAAGGAGAAGCCACAGCATTGCCAAGGGCTCTTACAGGTTTACCTGTTTGGTCTCTACAGCATCTAATGTGGAGACGGGGGAATGTTTTTACTTTACTTGAAATGTGGATTCTAAGAAAGGCTATACTGAGACTTGTAATTTCATCTATGACCTGAGTGTCCTAAATCTTTAAAAATTATGACAGTGGTGACAAAATGTGGAAAAGCTCAAGGGGTATGAATAATGTTTTCAGATACCAAAAATGAAATCAGCACCACTTGTGTGAAATAGTACTGCAGCTCCTTTTATATCACTCTATATGCAACCTCAAAAATCTTTACTTTTTTGCTGTTGATTGCTTAGTTAGCAAATATTGCGAGGAATGTTGTCACGAGGACTTCAAAATGCAGTAAAGTGATTAACAGGTTGTCACTGCGTTAATCAATAAATAGCTTCTGCTGCTCTTGCAAGTTTTACATCAGTAGAGTACAGCAAAAAGAGATTTTGGAAACAGAGCAGTCAGTTATTGCACATTTAATTTGCGTTGAACTCTTGAAGTCACTACTTCATTATTGAATGCAAGGTAAAGTTGTTTAAAAAATAATTTATAAAAAAACGCTCACAGGTTTGCTTTAGTAACTCGGTTTTGCGCTGTTTTAACACATCAGATGTTTTTAGAGGCATATAGATATTGTACTACCCTGGAGGCAAATGTTTCAAAAATGGCTAATTAACACATTTGCAAGGTTATTACACTTTCAATAATAAATGTGAATTTTCAGGTTATTAAAGTATTCATTCATATCAGGTTAAATTAAATAACCAGATGTCTCTAAACATATTTTTAGGCAGAAGGGGCAACATGAAAGGGAATCACAATGATCTATAAAACATTGGTTAATTCCACTCTGCAATCATTATTGACAATCCAGACTCTCAACAAAATGGCAACATTTTAAGAAATTCTTTATTTGGAAAAAATGGGTTCATCAGTCTTGACTTAAAGAACGATATATCCCATCGCATTAAGTATCAAGACTCAATGCGATTGGCTGGGCTTCCTTGGATAGAAATCTGTTTACCAATTTCAAAATTTGGCTGCATCCTATCACACCATAAGGAACTAAACAGAAATTATGTAATTGAATTTAAATTTCCCAATGTGGCTGATACATTCCTATAAATAGGAAACAATTGACATTTGTGGTGACCAACAGTACGTCCATAAGATAAATTAAACAGATCACGATTAAGAACCACATGACTATTGAATTCCATACTTTTCATGTTACTGTCATATATTCAAGTCAAAGTGAATGAACAACTTTGTTGTTATTGCACCTCAGTGCAATAAAAGCAGCCATCAGGTTTACTCTTTAATAATATGGGCACCAAACTGAGCCGCAAGTGTCGACAACATGCAGGCATCGGTTTTTTGACGGTCCAAAATCTGTACTTTTAACCATTTTTATGTGTATGTGCAACTGAACGTCATGTTGGTCTGTGATCGTCTCTGGCAAAAACTTTGCTCACATCCATCAAAACAGGAACTGCGGCTGCTTTTTATTTCAGTCATAAAAGCGCCGCATGGTTTACATCTGCAGACAGGAGTCATGTTTGTCAGACTGAGTTCAAGAATAAAGAGATTGACTTGATGCCAGTTCATCTCCCCAAACTGATGCACATTAATAAACCCAGTCCGCCCTTCACTAAGCTTATTGAGTTTTCACAGAAGCAGCAGAAGCTGGGAAGTTTTTTAATTTTTTTTATTAACATCAGACAAGGCGGTACGCAGCGCAGTTTGAAGCCTTTCTTATCTGGAAATATTCCCGTCGTATTACAAATGCAAACAACACATGCGAGTCTAAAGAGTCCTGATGAGCCGCGCAGCTTATCACAGCCGCTCGCATTGTCACACAATGAAAGAGCTCCGAGGATTTCTTCAAGAATTCTTGGTAAACAGCAGATGATTACGGAAAGCTGTGGGGGAATGCAATGTGGGGAAGCAAACAGTTTGGCTGCATGTTTCCATTCGTTGCTTGGATCTGTTGGGGCTTGGTTAGCATCATTTTCTGTCCAGCGAAGACCTGGGACACAAAAAAAATCGTCAACATTTGCACTTTAAAGCTCTTGATTTGTACTAATCTGCAAGTAATCTCAGCTTTTCATTGTGATTCCTTATGGGTATATCAACTAAAATTCATTAAAGGTTGTTTCACGTCATGAAATGTAAGTGGAAGGGGTAGAAATACTTTTGCAGAAAGCAGGATGAAGGAGCATATTCAACTAACGACGTACTAAGTTTGAGTCTCTCTCAATCTGAGGAAGCTGCATTCTGATAATTGAACCCAAACACTAAAAAAAAAAACAGTCTGCATGACAAAAAAAATTGTCAGACTATCCCGAGATGAAAATCCCCAATCCAAAATCCCATCAGAGGTTATTTCGAATGTAGGGGGAGTGAATAAGCCACATCTGGAGGCATTTAATAAGTAATCTCAAGTGACTTAGAACTGTAAATGAAGCTGCTAGAAATGGATATGGATTCGATTCAATGGGATTCAAACTGGGTCACACAGCTATTAAGACTGGAAAGTTAGTTGAGAGCAGTGTGACAGCAGTTTGCCACTGTTGGTTGAGCACTGAAGCGGCTGTTTTTCGCACTGCAGGCAGCTTACAGCAGCAGATGTGGGAGAAAGTGCAGCACTTTCCCCCAATTAAACGCAGAGTAAACAGAAGCTCGCTTACACTTGAACTGCTAAACATGATCACCTCTGGGAAATGTTCTTTTTGCATTATGTGTGACAAAGCCACGGCACTTTTACTTTAGGGTTACTAAGAAACAAAACTGTGCTTCAAGCCTGAGCTTAATTACCCTCATGCAAATGCGTCAACAACAATCCACAACATATTTGGATCGTTTCCCCTTCCTTGCCATGCGGTTTACTGCTTTGCTAGCGAGAGTAAAAACACGACTGCCGATCTTGTGGGAATACCTGCCGGAGCAACATTTTTGTCTTTATTTGATGGTGAACTGCAGAGCCGAGGACACCACTGAAGCATATTGCCAGGAAGAGTAAAAAGAAAATCCAACTGAAGGATAAAAACGACGATCCTCGCGAGGCATCGCTTCTTTTCCAGTAACAGCCCTGTAGCTCCTGCACTGAAGTGTTTTTATAGCTTTCCGTTAGAGGAGAACACTCCCAGCAGTCCGAAACAAGCTCAGAATTGATGAGTGGGCTGTTCTCTGCATCAGCACCAGATACCGGTTATCACCATTGTGGTGATGGTGAACGATTTCTGGTGTTGTGTGAAACGTTTTCATGAAGAAATAAATACAAAAAATATCCAAAAGGAAATCAAATGTGTATAATTTTCCAGTGTCTGATCAGAGAGTTTGCAGCAGGAAATGTAGATTTCTGTTAATCTGAACCAAAACTGATCCAAAAATGCTGATTTATCTTCGGAACTGCGAACATTTCAAAGCACAAACACTTTTAATCCAGAAGCAAACAAACCACGATAGGGACCAGTTTGCCTTCTGCCTCGTCTTCAACACTTATTGTGAAGAATGAATTATAACAGAAGCTACTGCACTTTGTGTTTAAACACTTTCCAATAAACATGACTGCAGCATAAAATGCATGCGGAGGCCTCTGCATGAAATTCAGATTCAGCACTCTGAATGATTGGCTGCTGCATGAATCACCTGCCCTCTCACCCCTCTCGCCTTGACTGTCAATCAAGGCTGTAACACCAGTTACTGACACAGCGGTTAGCATGAATTTCAAACGGTAGAGAATAAAATCTACAAAAGGGAAGCTGTTGAAAATGAAGCACTGTTGTATTTTTTTTGTTGCGTCCAAATTGGAAGAACTTTGATTTTGTCGCAGTGAATCAGAGAAAGAGATATTTCAGACCAAAGTGAACTTCAGCTGTCTGATCGCATCTAAGTTTATGAACATTTGTGTTTTTGAATTTGAGATTTGCAATCATTTTTTGCCAGGATTGGAATTCTATAGCACAGCTTTTTCCAGTACATTTATAGAGTTTCTTTTATTTACACATAAAGGTTGGAGGCGGTGTGCCACTAATAATCTTCCTATGTAAAAGATGCCTTAAGAACAAAACAGAGTGTTTCATCTCAAAGTAACTGACATAAAAGCATAGCTATGAAAGTAAGCAGAAAAATGTAAACAGTTTAAGTAATCCTATTTTGTTAAATTGCTTTACTTACATTTTTCAAATCATCGTGACTGTGAGAGAAAAAGAAATTGAAAAGTTCAAAAGGCATAAGAAGTTTGTACAGTAGCTTTTGCACATATCCCCACACAAACAAATATTTTATTAAAACATACATCTTCCGCCTCATTAAAACTTCAGAAAAAAGGGACGTAGATCAAAAGGAACAAGCACAGTGCACAGAGATCTAATTTATTCAGCTTTTTGAAAGCTGCTCAAGTTCGTCCTCAGATTTTGGAGGTCTTAGTGGAGCTTCGCGCCGCAGGAAGAACAAAACCGACTAATTAGGGTGAGACGTGTCAGGGACAGAAACCACGCGTCTTGGCTGGTGCGCAAGCAAGCGCAGTCACAAGATGCCGGTGACAAGATTTAGTCATTTTTAACAGATTCGCAGATGAGACAGAACTTTACAAAAAAACTCACAGATCACGTTCATGTTTGACAGAAATCACAGCGAAGGATTAAGCATATTACATATGTAAAGACTGGTCGGATCAGCATGCCGGATGCATTATAAAACATGAAAAGCGTGGAGAACGCGTTGCAGTCCACTGAGTCAGAGCTTTCCAGAAACAGCAAGACTTGTGTTTTCAACGCTGGTGAGTGAGTGTCTGGTGTAATAGATCAAACATGAGGCTTAACATACTGCACTGTAATATTCTTGGCACAGCCATCTGCACTGGTGACAAATAAAGGAATAATGACATGTTAAGGAGGTGCTCGTTATGTCTGAGTGTGTGCTTGTACAAATGCATGCACAGGAATGGGACGTTTTCACTCGCAATCCTCACAAGGACGAAAACAAGACCTAATTTGGTGCAAAACAATTGTTTGGCCAATACTTCCTGAAAACCCAAAACTGCTTTCATCTCGCATAAAAATAAGAAAATCATGCCAATTAGACAGACTTTCTGCAAAAAAGATTTTAAAAAATGTCAGACGAAACTGTATTTGAATGCTATCCTTTTAAACAAATAACGCAAAATATGAGATGTTACTTTAAATAAACACAAATTTGGATCATAACAGATATTTTTAATAAAATAGTAACATCTCCCACCTCATTAGATAAGCTCAACACACTCCCTTATAACAGCATTGGTGCAGACATCTGTAGAACTCATCTTTAATCATGTCCCTGCCAAAACAGACGACAATACACAGTCCTCAAACATTTAATTAAATTGCAAATCATGTGTCGCTCCTCTTTTCCCTTTGTGTACACCTGAGCTCTATTTACTCAGCCCTAGGTGGAAAAACCTTTATGCATGTGTTACCTGGAAGTGGTGCTACACTAGATATGCACTCTTGAACCAGAAACAAGCATCCTGTCTAGAGAGCAAGTGTGCATAATTAGGTCTCTTTGTTGGTCTGTTCTATTTTACGCCGCTGAGCAAACAGACGAAATGACCATGACTCTGGACAGAAGGACAGAAGAGGAGAAGGTAAACTAGTCGAGCCGCTGCTAAAACGGGCAGCACAGGATAGCATAGTGAACAAAGAGAGCCCTCAGACTTTACTGGTGTAACTTTTGGCCGCTCGGCGATCACGCTCCTGCATGCTAAACAGAGAGAACCACCAGCTGAGGGGAAGGCGAGAGAGAGAAAAAAATGGAACGAACAAGAAGCCCTGCTCTTTCTTTGTCTGACGTTTGTATTCAGTGACACATTCGACAGAAGGCACAGGGAGCAAAGTTGCAGCTGTTTGTGTGGGTAGGGCTCCTTAAAAAGAAAGATGGGGAATAAAAAGAAAGACTGCCTAGTGCAATAAATCATGTGTGAAGCATTAGCACATTCAGTGAGGTGAAAGGATGTGTGCTACCAGGGGTTATGACGTTCAGTGGTGTGAGGATGACATTATACCGAGTCAGACGGTTTGGACGACTATAAACAGCTTTCTGCCACGACTCAGGACGTTTATTTTTCTTCAAAGTGTTCAGAGTGTCACCTTCATTAACTACAAAATGCTTGAGTATTTATTTTATTCTGTTGTAAAGCAACAAAGATGGGGCCCATTCAGGATAAAATCACTTTACTGTCAACAACCCTACTTCTGCAAAAATGCATCTTTTCCATCTTCAAGATCATAACACAAAAATATGATTAATACAAGAGTCCATATTTTATGTAAATGCTAAGCTATATACATGTTAAAAAATATTGTATTTTACATTTGATACGTTTGGAAAATTTGTGCCTGAAAAGCTATGCTGAAATAAAAGCAAACACATGCTGCCACCTAGAGGTCAGAGCCGCTAACTGCATTTTTCTGCTGCTCCAGAACTATTTTTTCACCCACCTCAGAATATTACGCTGAGCTGGGATAAAGGTCACGAGAAGCTTATGCTCCCAGCAGATGAGTAGTATCCGGTGCAGTCTGCTGAGTACCTCTGGGACAGCTGGACAGTGTTCAGCTCAAACTCTCCAAAACTGTAATTAGCAAATTTCTGAAACACAAGCAAAACAAAAACATGTTTTAAGACTTTAAATATCATTATTTTCATTAAAAAAAACAACTATTTTGAGTAACTTTTGACATACTTGTTAGAGATCAAACAAAAATATTTCTTGCCATCTATGTTGCTTAGCTAAAGTATTCGCAGATCATTGTTTTACAATGCATTTACTTACATTTTATATGACACAAACCTGGTTGAACGTTGCTCTTTTAGACCATTAAAAGCTTGAATTATTGTTTTATAATCCAGTCCTGCTTTAAACATTTCCGCATCTTTATACCTGACCAGTCTGCCATGTCCTTTTAGTCTTCATGATGCCGCTGTTCATTTATGTTCTAGCAAACTGGGTTATATTGGATTTTTTTTCCCAGGAGAATCAGAAGTAAAAGGGGTCTGTATACTTCTCCACACCATCAAAAATGGTACAAGAAGGACAAAATGTGGTCATAAATAAACTGAACACTGTGACCTTTGATGCGATCTACCATCTGGGAGTATTATTTCAAATCAGAGCCTTAAATCAGAGAACATTTTGAAAAAAGTTGGCAGAAGTGAGGCCAGGCTGCTCTGCCAAAACAACAAAACCGGGTTTTACGGAGCTGCTCAAGCTCTTATGGGCCTTTGAAAGCAGGGAAAATGTCAATCCTATTAATGTATTAAACAGGACAACACATCTGCAGGTGCTGAAAGACGGCATATGCATCTGGTTCATGTCTTTATAGGGTTTTTTTAAAAAACAGGAATTTATATAATCACCCACATGGATTGGTATAAATTTAATGGAATCCAATACCACATTACAAACATGTATGCATTAATCTGGATGTAAAATTGGTCTAACCTTTAATATGTTCCTGGCATCAAAAGCCTCTCTTTCACTTGTGGCTTGTTTTCCTGCTCCGCCCCTGTTCTCAACTGGAAAAACACCACAGACACACCAACAGACAATAAAAGGAAAAAAAAAACACTTTGATAAGTTTGATAAGTTATCTCGCAAAAAGCAATAAACATGTTTACTCGCAGCTCCAGCGAATGTCAAGGTAACTTCGTTTGCTATAGATGGTATTGCGAAACCGAGGACTGGGGAGAGCGCGGCCGCGAGGTTTGCACATTGTGGTCGTAAACACGGTCAGCAGCGGCAGACCGCTTTTGCTCTGCGCGGTGTTGTTGCCGGTTTAGTCCGGTGCGAATGTGAGAACCGCTGCTGGACGGGATCCATCAGCAAAATGAATGAAGGCATTGTGAGAGGAGCTGGAAAGCAGCACCCTGTTCTGTGCACGTACACAGCTCTGAGGCCAAAACAGAGAAGTACCTCCCTGATTCCTCTCTGGGCAGTTTAGCTGTTCTAATTGTTTTGAGGCTCAGCTTTGTGCTCACTGCAACTCCGATCTGAGCCAAAAGATAATAAGGGAACATATGAAAAGTATGTTCTGGAAGAGAGAAAAAAAAAAAGGACAAATATAATGATCTAAGCAGTTCTCCTTTTTTTCCCTGTTTGTGGTTAGCTGAGGCCTCTTAAGACAAAAGATGAATCACAAGTATCCTCTTTTTGAATAAAATGTGGTCATTTTCGGTCACTTTCTCTTGAATGTAACTGATAAAATAGAAAACCTCATGTGTGACCTTAAAAAACCACTTTATTTCTACACATCTGAGCTTGTTGAAAAGATGCTGTTCTATTCATGACCAGCTGTTGTCAAGTAAAGAAGATGTGATCTACATCCTGAGGACATCATCTCATGAAACACTGCTTTTCATAAAGCCTGGGGCAACAAAAATCACACGAAAATCTTAAAAGTAACTCTTCAACAAACTTTTTTTTTGTAATCACATGTCTTTATGTCTTAAGAGTCACATCAAGTTAAAATAACAAAATACATTCGGGAGCATCTGAATAACTCAGATTATCTTTTAAAAAAAAGTTAATTTATTTCAATAATTCAGTTCAACAAGTCGAGCTCATTTATAGATTATTCATTGCACGTAAATGGATTATTTTAAAATGTTTCTGCTGATGATTAATGCTTGCACCTAATGAAAAGCTCAAATCACTTTAAGTTTCTTAGAAAATTTGAATATTACATGAGACTACTGGAGAAAGAATTTTAAATACAGAAATTGAAGTTATGAACTTGTTATAACTAATTCTGGGAAAAAAACTTTGTTATAAAAAAAAAGCTTGATGTTCTGAGATTCGTATCCAAGTACATCTCTGGAAAGTTGAGTGGAAGGTCAAAGTGTGGTAACAAAACGTGAACATACCTGACTACGAACATATTTAAGAAATTGTTGGGGTACATTCACAAGGTATGTACTACGGCTGAATTAGGTGCTTTAAAATCGGCCTCACACAGATGCATCCAAGGTACTTTTACTGACGTCGAGGTAAAAATATAGTGGATGAGACAAGTTAAAAATGTGGATATAAGAAAGAAAGAAGTCTCCACACGTCCCAGATGCCGACGGATTCTGACAAAACGTTTAACTAGAAACCAAAAAAAAATCATTCTCAGCTGAACCGCGGCAAATTTCAAACTGGTGGCAAAACATTATGGACAGAAAGGAGGATGGATTTCAAACCTTTTTGCACATTTTACACGTTCTGTAACCGATTTTGTTAATGACCGAGAGAGAATCAAGCTGTCACCAGACGGTGCTCATAATATTTACCTGTGGTGTCCTTTCTGAACAGCGTGTTCATGACGGTACCATGCAGCTTCACTCTGTCCCACTCCCTGACCATCAGCCCCGCAGAGACAAAATGCTCCACCAGCCGATCTGCAATCATCTGCAACCTAAAGAGAGGAAAAAGTTAAGGTAAGACTTAAAGAAAATACATAAAAAATCAGAAGCCCACTGAAAACACTTTTTCATTGGAATACAAACCTGTCAGATCCATCTTTAACACTAACTTTGGCATACAAGACGTCCACCATGGCTGGATCATCATTCATGTACTCTATACCTGTCACTACCAACGGCAGAGGCTTTCCTTCAGTGATGTCCCTGATGGAATGCAAAAACACATTAATAAAGTTTTCAAGATCAACATCTATAAAACGTCTTAAGACATCAGATTCAAAAGAGATTACATTTTCTGTCAAGCCATTTCACCTCTTTAAAGGCCTTTTAATTAGATGCCAAAGAACGTGATGTAGTGACCTAAGTTTTCACTTGTTGTAGGCCCATCCTCCAAAAAAAGGAACAATATTCCATGCAGTAAGTAAAAAAAAACTGAATTTCCTGGGTGTTTATATTTTATTTTACCTAAGTCTATGTATTAAACTCAGAATAACAAAAAATAAATGTATACACAACAAATATTGCTACAATAATCAATATGTAAGAGTATGATTTCATCTTAACTCTTGCTTTTCTGGTTGCAATAAAGCCAATCATTTCATTGGCTTTACATTTTCTTTAATGCTTTCATACCAAGGGTTCACACCAGCCTATGCCTGTTAGACTGTTTTTAAAGCATTATTTGGAAAAACACATTTCTACAGCACAAATAAATCACACCATGATTTTCACATGATTTAGTGCAACTTCCAGATTTAAGATTAAAGTTGAACTCATTTGTTTGAGCTTTAAATCAGAGGGGGGGAAAAATTCTAATTAATCTTTTAAAGAGTAATTTCACTGTTATCTGAAATGTGTTTGCGTATCCAAATTCATCACAGTGTCAAGCCTGACGATACAATATTTTTTTGAAGCCTCTACCTGATAAAACTTTGGCATTCTTGGAGGTGTTCACAGGCTTTTCTCACTTCTGCGTCATTTAACAGAGCCAGGGTGCCAATTGTCATATGAAGCTTTGCAGGGTTTTGAAAGATGCTTTCCTCCACTCCGTGATCCTGCAACAGTAGGTGACATATGATTTATTCGTTATCACGCAATGCAATTATTTTACACTACTTCAACTGGTCCCCATCGTGTTTGTATTAGTCAGGAGCACCTGTGAGCACTGTCGCAACACCTCATCTTTAAACGTCTGGAATCCCTCTTGAACTCTGGAGTCATTCAAAGGCAAAGACAGGAAGTGAGTGAAGGGCTGTTTCTTTCGGAAACTCTCCACCAGGACTTCTACTCGAGTGAGCGCAGAGGAAACCGCAGCTTTTTGGGCAGCAGTGATAACTAAAAGCAAAAGAAATGCAAAAGAAAGAGATATTTTGTACGCAACTTAGTTTCAGAATGACCCGATTTGATATTTAGCCTCACCGATTTGTCCTTCTATTCCTTGTTTCGGGATGCTGATTGAGGCTTTGGTGTCAAACTCAAGACGTCTACGAGTTTCTCCTTTTTTCCCAATGATATATCTATACAACAACAAAAATAAAAACATGCTCACCACACACACAGTACACCAATGTTTACACAAAAATTTTATTCTTTTCAAGTTTAGGGGGGTAAAGGGGGGCTATTTTTTCCACAGCTTACTTGTAAAGAACACTTGGGACATCAATGGCACAGCGGTATCCCTTATCTGTTTGTTCTATGAAGTGGCTGTCACAGGTTTCATCCTCTTCCAGAGCTTCAATCTCTTCAATCATACAAACATGGAGTTGGTTTTTTGCAAAACAATCTAGTAGCAACAACAGACATTTGAAGTTCCTTGCAAAACCATTTATATACACATGGGTAACTTTTTTTTTCCACATTTGTTCTAGTTAAAATCACCCAAGTACATTTTTTTTTGGTATTTATGTGGGGACCAACACAAAATGCAGTATTCAAGATAATAAAGCTGAGGCATGCGTTTATATTTGGTCTTTTTGAGTTGATACTTTGTAGAAGGAACTTGTGCTAGGTACTAGGTACTTGTCTAAAAGTACTTTCTGGTCTATCACATAAAGTCCCAATAAAATACACGTTTGTTTGTGGTTGAAGCACCACAAAATAATTAAACCTGTCAGATGCTTACTAACCAGATGGTCCCATGTACGAGAATTCTTCTTCTTCTTCATAGTGTTCTTCTTTAACTATGTTTCTTCGATATATTCTGCCGTTTATGTTGATAAGCGGTGGGCGTAGAACATCCATTGGTTGCTACCACACCTAAATTTTAAAACTGTTAAAAAATACCAACATAAAGTGACAAAAAAAACTATTCAAATTTCGTGAAAATTGCCTTCAAATTTTGCTTACAACTTCAAAGTAACAAGTCATACGCGTATGCTAGCTGGTCAACGGCTTTACGACACTTTCCGCTGATTGACGGTAACGTGCGTACAGATCTACATAACATGTAAACGGAACGAGCTCCCTGGAACATTATAGAAACGAACCATTCAGATTGTTGTGACATCTATTAAAATGGCAACCCTCGTTTTGACGTAAATTACAGACGGCTAAACAAGCACAGCGGGCTAAACTGCGTACGAATAAAACCCGAACAATCTGGAAAATTACGGTAGGGTTTTACTATTTAGAACATCTGAGCGGATTATATTGTGTGGAGCAATATCTAGGTAGAGGGGTGCTACAGTTAGCTTTCCTACCAGCTGTTCTGATAGCTGAATCCGGAATGCATTTTCGAAACTAAAACAAACGGTTTTACGTTTGTGGTGTGCTTAGACTCGTATACATAAAAAAAACGGTTAGACTGATTGTAGCTTGCTCTGTGATTGATTTCGTTGTTGCTTTGCGTACACTTTAGAATAAGCCGTGATGGTTAAAGTCCTCGTTGACGTTTTGGTATGTGCTCGGTAGCTTCCTAAAGGCAAATGGCGGCGTCTTCTTCGTCCTCCTCTGCGGGAGGCGTGAGCGGCAGCTCGGTAACAGGCTCTGGATTCAGCGCTTCAGAGCTCATCCCTCCCAGGAAGGTTCTCTACACTTATCCGAAAGGAGCTGGGGAAATGATGGAAGGTATGTTTGTTTGTTTGTTGTCTTTTTTTTTTTTTTTTAGCTGTATGATAGCATGGGCTATCATTTTAAAAGATGTCACAACAATCTGAATGGTTCGTTTCTATAATGTTCCAGGGAGCTCGTTCCGTTTACATGTTATGTAGATCTGTACACGCGTTACCGTAAATTAGCGGAAAGTGTCGTATGCTGACGGAAAATAAACACTGTTTTGGGAAAGATATTTTCATATAATGAGCAAGATAAGATTAATTCAACAGGGAAAATAATGACAATTCAATGATTTCCAAATGATTATTTGCAGAGGAGAAAGTTACATTCATAAACTGACCCCCATAAACAAGACATGCTGAATTTGCTAACCCTAACCCCCTTGCACTTTTCCACATTTTAAGTCAAAATGCCGAGTTCCGCAACACAAAGTTGTCTATATGTGATAACATACCATACTAACTTTATTTATAAAGCACTTTAAAAACAACCACAGCTGATGCAAAGTCCTGTACATTAAAACACAGCATAACAATGTAAATAAAATAAAAACTGTTTAAAAACAAAGCATACAATTTAAAACTAGATCCCGCAGGTGTTAAAACCCATTTATGTAAGATAAATGGGTTTTAAGACGAACTTTAAAAGTGGACAGTGAAGGGGCCTCTCTGACCTGCAAAGGCAAGTCGTTCCATAACTTAGGACCTATGACAGAGAAGCCCTGTCCCCTCTGAGCTTCCTTCTGGAGCTCAGTACCTCCAAGGGCAGCTGATCTGCTGACCTGAGTGACCGATAAGGTATGTAGGGGTGAAGAAGCTCGGAGAGGTAAGCCGGGGCAAGATAATGCAGCGATTTAAAAACAAACATAAGAATTTTAAAATGAATCCTAAAATATACAGGCAGCCAGTGAAGTGAGGCCAGGTGAATGTTCCCTCTTTCGAGTTCCTGTTAAAAGTCGTGCAGCAGCATTCTGTACCAGCCGATCTGTGGCCGATCATAACATGATACAGAGATTCATTTATTTGCAATTAAAAGAACCCATACAAATTCTAAGCTTGTTAAATCCATCAAATGGTGGGGGGGAGGGGGAGAAGCTATCACAGCTGCAAATCTGACTGGTTAGGGCACAAATTTGCTGCAAAGTGGGAGAATCAGTCAACAGGACAACTATTAGTCATGCACTTCACAAATCTGGCCTTCAGAGGAGTGGTATGAAGTAAACCACGAGAAGTTTTGTCTAAAGTTTGCCTCAAGCCATATGGAGGGAACAGCCCCTGGAATGGCTCTGTCAAAACTCTAAATCTAACTAAGAATCTGCAGCAAGACTTAAAGATTGATGTCTACAGACACTCTCTGACTGAGCTTCATCTGCTTTGCAAAGAAGAATTAACCACATTGACAGTCTCCAGGTTTGCAAACCTGATAGAGACGTAGTTTGTAGTTACAAAGTAATCAAATTTACTTCTGAAGTTTACTCAGCTAAAAAGCTTAACGTTAAACCCAGTCCAGATAAGCTATTGGTCTCCCTAAGCTTATCTTGGTTTGAAAATTGCACAATAAAGACATCTTTCCATCCATCCATCCATCCATCCATTTTCCTACACCCTTGTCCCTTAATGGGGTCGGGAGGTGCTGGTGCCTATCTCCAGCTAGCGTTCCGGGCGAGAGGCGGGGTACGCCCTGGACAGGTCGCCAGTCTGTCGCAATAAAGACATCTTTGTATCAGATCAACAACACAGATATTTTTTTGAAGAAACGTACATAGTTTCCTGTGGACCAAATACAAAACAGACCATCTTGAAACGCGTCCAAAAGCAAAACGGTCAGGGTTTTAGAGTCGTATCAGTGCCCTGGACAAACGTTAAGTACCGTTTTGTGATGACAGCACTGATGCTGAAAGTATATCAAGATTTTTGAAAATCTATACCCCCTTAAAGATTACAGAGCTTGCAGGGACGACCGTGCATTTTTCAATAATAAAGAAGAGTAAAAAAATATATATACTTAAACAAAACAGTGCTAGTACTGAACTGCCTACAGTCCAGAGTCTCATTTATCACAAAACCCTGAAAATATCAATTTTGATCATGCTGCACCTTTTTAATGCTATTTCTATTTTCAGATGGCTCTGACAGATTTTTATGCGAGTCTGTGTTCAGCTACCAAGTTGCCTCCACGCTAAAGCAGGTTAAGCAAGGTAAGTCCTGGTTCGTACTCCGTAAACGTCTTCATATTTATTAAAACAACAAACGTCTGTGTTCCTGTTTGGTTAAGTGTCTGCCTCAAACGAGTATGCAGAATTGTGAAATGGAAGAAACTTGCTCTCTTTCTACTTTCTTGTACAAATAGAACTTTGAAAAATGTGACATATATTCAACCAACATGAGTCAATACAGTAGGCATCAAGTTTTAACTTTTGGTCTAATGTGGCAACAGCACTATTTTCCACTCTTTTTGAGCTCCTCTAGGTTAACCTAATAAAACTTGATATGGTACTAAAGTAACCTGTTTTTCTTTCAGATCAACAAGCATCTAGAATGGAAAAACTTGCGAGCCTTGTGGAAGAGCTAGAAGCAGACGAATGGCGGTACAAACCAATAGAGCAACTACTGGGATTCACACCGTCCTAGTCAAAGTCATTCAGATGCCTTCTGTGGAATAAATTAGCCAAACAGAATGAAGACAAAAGGAAATGTTTTATTCTGTCTCACATGTGATACTTTTTGTCTGTAAGAGTTTACACTGTAACATAGAATTAAAAATTATTTCAACATGTTGAACGTAAGATGTTTTTGTTTTATGTTTTGCACAATTTTGTGTTTACCTTTTTTAAACCTATTTCCAATCATGTGTACCACCTGAACTAAAATACCTTTCAGCTTGATCTTATAACTTCTCTTAAACTACTATTTAACAGTCATAATGGGTCTTTCATCTCATTTAGACTAATAAAACGGATTCTTGACATGCTTGGTGTTGTGTCGTTTGGTCTTATTAATCCTTTTCACTGAGTTTTAAGCTCTCTCTCATCTGGTAACTGATTTCCTGCTTCACGAACGTGCCAAAGTTTGACGTACAGCACCGCTGTTGTTTTTGTGCAGCTTTCTGTGTTTACAGCGAGAAAGTACACACGGATCACTCCGAGCGGTTGTTTTCATCCAAACGAAGGCTGGGAATGCACAGAACATACTGTCCTTTGGCCCGGCCCTGGCCAGTGCAGGACACGCCTCCAGCTGCTGGTTAGATTTCATCTGATCCAGAGCACTCTCGTAGTTGTTGTCTGAATAGTTTTCTTCGTCTTTTTAAATGTTTTCAAGTATGAAAACTTTCACTTTTTTTGTGTGTACATGTTCGGCCTGATTAGCATAATTCAAAAACATCTTCTTCAGAACACCATGTGTCTACATGTGACTTTCACTTCCTCTCTTGCAAAGTACACGTTATTCCACGCCTACACACGTGAAACAGCATAGCATACATCTGGCGGTTATCCAGAACTCTATGCTCCAACTGTACTGCGTATGTACAGCTTGCTCACCCAGGAGTGACACAATCGCAATTATTTTTTGCACTGAGGCTACACAGCCTCTTTTTAATGCCTAATTGTTGTTCTGTGTTGCTTGTACATGTTCATCCGCACGTTTCTGCACCCATATATATCCATTTCCCCACATTTCAGCTTTTTATGATCTGGTCCTACAGTGTTGTGGGGGTTTCACGCCTCCAGATTTCTTCTGTTTTCGCTTCTTTTGTCACACTTAAATGTTCATAACCACCAAGGAACATTTAATGTCACAGCTAAAATGAATTAAAGGGCAATTTTCTGAGGGGAATGAAGGTATTTGTGACTAAGTAGTTATCCCACGAACCTGGTTGCAACTGAGTTTTTTATACTCTTAGAACTTTAGTATTACTCTCTTAGAAATATAGTTTTAATTCAAACATTAGGATGTATTTGAGCATGAATGACTTGTGCAGAATAGGTACAGTATCTCCATAAAATTAAGTTTACACATTGACTACACCATACCAAAACTTTAATTTTGAGGTTATTATTTGTGACTTACTCAGAGGTGGACTTGGACGTTCGACTTTTAAGATCACAAACTGATTGATAGAAATTCTCCCTAGGACTTTGTGGTATTACGGAGTATCCTGCCTCCCTTAATTATGGCAAACTGTTCAAGGACCGAAGCGACAAATCAGCCCGGATTGTTACACTGTTGTACAGTTTCTTTTTATTATTGAATGAGGAACACTCACAAATGAGATTTGCTTTAAATGTCCTGGGTTTTTTGTATCACCTCCTGAATCAGTCGTTGATGCAAACTGGCAGCCTGGTTACCAGCATATTGAGGCATGACATGCTGCTTTTGAGACCTTTAAACCTACTTCGTGTTGTTAACGTCTAAAAGTTATATCTGCACTGTACAGATCGAATAGCAATCATACCTTAGTGGTAATCATAGTTAATTTATGACTTCAGAAAGAAAAATAATGACCTCTTTACGCTGAGCCAGGTTGACTTTACAAATAAAGTCAATTTGAAAACTACCTTTTATACTTGCATTGGTCCCCTTTGTCTCATTGGTTTGTAGATCTGAAACAAATGTGTCAAGATATCATCATCACTTTAGCCTGAGAATAAACATAATGCTTACTGATGAGGTGAATAAACGGTGGACTCTTTAACATGTTGCTTTTAATTTATGTTCACATTTGTGTCATGCAGCTTATTGCGCGTTTGCATCACTGCGGGTCGGGTCAGATAAAAAATTCTGATGTAATGCTTGGGAGAAAAACAGGTGACGTAATGTACTGTACACTGCAGCCCTGAACCAGCCTTTGGCAGTTCTGCATGGACTTTATCCTTTGCTTTTATGGCTGCCAATGCACCAAACAACAACAGCAAAAAAAGAACATATGGATGCCTATTGAGGATGCTATACAAAAGAACCGCTATATGACGGTCCTATGCCTAGACAAGTCCCTGTACATTTCCACTACAGTGGGGTTGAAGCCACCCCTCCCTCTAAACCTCTTTCTCCTCCTGTTTGTCTCTCTTCTCTGCTGGCATGTTACCAGGCAAGATACAGCTCACAAGCCGTGCCCCTCTTTTTGATTGGCTGGTTGGGGTAAAGTGGGCGTGGCCTCGTTCAGGGCATATATAAGTATTGTTGCAGGGGCAGAGAGACTGCGGAGCTCGACAGCTACTGAAAGAACGGGAAGGAGGAGTGGACGGTGGAAGTTTCTAGACAATAACTATCCATTTTTTCCAACAAAAACAACGACTACGCACTTTAACAGCTTTATTTCAAAACTGTAAGTATTGACATGTGTTAGTTTTGCTGAAATTAGAGCTAATTTGACTAGCTTAAGCTGCTTAAGTATTGCTGTTGCTAGCTTTAAACGTCCTCATCTCTTTATTGTAATTAAAATGGCATATTTTCTATCGCTTTTACTTGTTTTTTTTTTAAATGCTGTTTTTTTGGGAAAGTGGTTGAAGTCTTGTGTTAATTTGTGGTCTTTGTGCCTCCTCATAAAACAGTTGAAATCTGACACGCATCTGTTGAACACTAAAGAAGAGGACAAACATGCCTGAAGTCTTTGCACCAATAGAGGCTGGAAGTATACCTCCGTCCCCAGTGGACAGCAGTCCCAGAAGGCTGTCCTGGGGGAAACTGGTCCAAAGACTGGCTGATTTCAGCACGAACGACAGCGGCATCATCGAATCAGGGTCCAACAATGGCAGCAGGAGTGACCTTTCAGACTCAGGTGAAGTGTTTCCTTCCAAATCTGTAGAAATCCTATTGGAGGTTTGTCTTTTAAAGCCTGGAAGTGCTCACTCCTTGCTTCTCCTCTGCAGGCTCTGATGTCTCCAGTGATCTGTGTCCTGCCAACAATGACCTCTTCTTCTTTGACCCGACGGAGGAAGCGATCCTGAAAGAAGTGGTGGACCTCATTGCACGGAGCCTGCGGGAGGCCAAAGACTCGGACTGTGTGTTGAGATGCACCAAGCTGCTCATTCCAGAGAAACTTCTGGAGCACATCGGACAGGAGCTCATCCACCTGGCAGCTAGCGAGCCCTGCGGTTTGAGAGGGGCTCTCATCGACCTCTGCGTGGAGCAAGGGGCCGCCTGCGAGAGCATAGGACAGCTGTCCGTGGACCCGTATCTCGTCCCCACATTTCAGCTCACTCTGGTGCTGAGGCTAGAGTCGGGCGGGCTGTGGCCTAAGATCCAGGGACTGTTCAGCTCCAAGTCTCCTTCCACTCCAGCTCTGAGACAAGCTCTAAAACTTAGCACTGGGTTCCGCGTGATTAAAAAGAAACTGTATTCTTCTGAAGGGCTGCTCATAGAGGAATGTTGAATGGACAGGGGGGCGAAACTCACAGAAAGGCCTTAGAACTTCAAATGTGATGCCTTTTGAAGTGTAAGGATGGACTTTGTCATAATGTAGCCTTTTGTTCCTACTGTAAAGGACCTGAAGTTTATGGTACTTGGAACATTTGTTTTGCCTAACCATTGTGCTTCATCTTGGTAAACGGGCATTTTGCAAGTATTAAAGTGTGAACCTTAGTTTCTGTTGAAACTTTGTTCAGGCAGCTAGCTGTATTCTTTGAATCTCTGTAGATTTATTTTTTTGTTTTGTTTTTTTCCGTTAACACGTCAATGAATTGAACTGTAGCCCATCGGTGTCCTTCACACTCCCAGAGTTAAAGCCAGCCAGTGCTTGTGCATTTGCAAGCCACAGCTAACGTTTCAAACCTCATTCAGTTTTCTGTTGTGTGTTTGAACTTCATTGCTTTCAACTTTATTTGATATTCAGATTTTCATAATGTTGCACTGTTTTTGTACTTTCATGATCACAAATAAATTATTGGTTTTTTTTTATAACAATCCTTTCTGTGTTTTGAAATGTTCTTGTATTTGTGGTTCATTTTAGAGTGAGATTTAGGTGACTCACGGAAATGAGGAGGAGGTGGCCAATTTTCATAATATTATTGTCATATATTAGTCTTATAAGGCCTAATAACATAATAATGCGTTTTTATATTATTACCTGCATAACAAAAACGAATAATTTGGCTGTAAAGCTTTTTGAGCAAACTTGTATTTGGAGATTTAATGTACTCAGTGTTTGTTGGCCCATAATCAAACCCTTAAAGCTTATTAGAGATTTCTACATTTGTGCTAAAGAGAAATGCAGGAAATTTGGAATTGAACACATTAAAATTGTAAATGCTTAAATATCCCCGAAGTATGATACATAGCTTTAATAATCACAGTAATTTAAAAAATAAGATGTAAAACTCATATTTTAAAAAGATCTATAATACACAGTGACATGTATCTCAATCCTCTACTTCTATTGATTTATATGCTTATGGAATACAACTATTAAACATTTAAATCCAGTTTTTTGAAATGGAATGTTACAAAACCTCAAAGGAGGGTTTTTAATTCAGATTTACTGAAAGGTATGCTCATGTAATGTACACCGTTATACGGGATTAACAATAATACCAGAGCTGCACGCCAAACGTACTTGCGGTAGCACTTAATTTGACAGGGTGTGCATAAACATGACATAAAGGAGTCTTAATGAATGTCTATGACTGCTATCATGAAGTCTCATTCTGTAAATAATGACACTTTTAATGCAAATTTGCTTTAAAAGTTGCATTAACCTTTGCAGTCTGAGCCCGCCATGTGGCGTAAAAGCATGTGACGCATTTATAAGGCTTTGCAATAACACGGACGGCATACAGAGTTTTCATTTCAACTCTGTTGGACAGCACGGACTTCAAACTTTATGAAAGAGGGGTTTTTATATTGGTTTTGTGGTTATTTACTTCAAAATAAAGCCAGAAATATGATCGATCATTTCCATTTTGTGGGGTCTGAATGTACCACATTTCGTAACAACCAATGAAAATGTGTTGACGGTCTGTTGCTAGGTAAGAAAAGAAACACACGGGAAAATGCGGAGAGAGGGGGGGGGGGGATTTGGATACGGCAAGAGACTAGGGCGCAGTGATGCTGTGGATTTTACTAAGAGTGTTTCGATGGGGTTTTTTTTTTTACTATAAGTGTGTTAGTTAGAGTTCGTGGTGTGTGCAGGGTTAGTAGTAGTTTCGCTAGTTAGAAGTGCCGACTTTGTTTTAATTTAATAAATAATGACACTTTAATGCAAAGTTGACACGTTAAATGAACTTTCAAGGCAACTTTTAGGGCAACTTTGCAGTAAAACTGTCATTATTTACCAAATAACACTACATGACAACAGACATAGACGTTCATAAAGACTCCTTCGTGTTCATAACAGGTGCTATGTCATGTTTATGACGGTGTCATGTCAGTATTATGCACACCCCGTTAAGTGAAGCGTTACCCTACTTGCTATATACTCAAATACGACGCACTTGCAGAAGTGATTAGATATGGAAAAAGAAGCAAAAGTAATGAATCAAGAGTAAAAGTAACAGAGTTTACTACTGAAGTTGTGAGTAGCAGCCATCTTGAAATCCTAACTGGGATTAGTCGGAGTTCTACCACTTTCCAAGCGAGAAGTTCGGCTTGGGTTTGGCGTTCCAGTTGAGTCTTCCGACTTGGAAGTCGGAATTTCCGAGTTCCGACTACAAATGGAACGCAGCATTATGGAGTTTGTCAGCGACTCTCAAGTTAGCATTCTTCATCATAATTCTGTATCATATCTATTCTAAATAAAATGTCCTCGTATTTCTTAGATTTATGTAATCTTAAAATCGTATTATGTATATTTTGAACAGAATTACTGAAATAAATTGGCTTTTGGGTGAAATAATTCATTCAAATGTAGTGGATATAGTGTTGCTGAGTTCATGTGACAAAATGAATAACATTAGTTTTGCTGAATCAAAACTCAGATGCAACAAAGCTCCAGATTACATAATGAGTGTTGACCCAGAACTACAGGGACATCGATCAGTTAGAAGCTCTCTGACTGAAGTTTGTTTTTATGTTAAGTTAAAGTTTAATCTGCTAGAGATAACTGACTTCTTCGAACAGATGACAGCGAAAAAGGGCTGGGTTAAAAATAACCCAATTCATAAACCAGCGCTGGGTCATATATGGACTGACCCAATACTGGGTTGTTAAACCCAACTTGGTTGGGTTGATGGTTTGACCCAGCACACTGGGTCAGGGCAACTATCCAAACGTTGGGTTAAATTGACCCAAAATTGGGTTGAAACTCATAAATGGTAAAAGGATTTAACTTTATCCAATCATCTTGGCCATTCAAAGTGCTTTACACTGGAGTCACATTCACTCATTCGCACTCACAAACGCTCACACATTTGTACACTCATACGCAGCTCAGTAGGCAATTTGAGGTTAGGGGGCACATCAACATGTGGCAGGAGTTGAACCTACAACTTTCTGATCACAAGACCACTGCTCTACTCGCAGAGCCACAGTCGCCACATATCCCAACACCAAGGATTATTATACCACTATATTTGGGTAAAAATATGTATTTGCCTACCGTCATAAATATTTTAAATAACCATAAAAATAAATATCAAACGTATTCGAAATACATTCTATTCATTTATAAAATCCTATTCACGTTGAAACTTTATCCTCTTTTTACTTATCATGTCTTATTTCAAAGTAGAGGACAAGCTCAATATGCAGTCATGTTGAAAATGGAGGCTTGTGAAGAGGGGCGTGGCGTCTACCAAGTTTCGTCTTTAACTCAACCGTTTGGGTAAATCTACCCAACCCCTGACCCAACAGAAGTGTTCAAGCTGTAGACTTCTGGTAAATTTCTGACCCAACTCTTGAGTTATGAATTTTGACCCAATATTTGGTCAAACTAACCCAACAGCTTCAACCTAGAAATTGGGTTATGAAAATAACCCAGCATTTTTTACTGTGCACTAAGAACGAAAATGCTTCTCCGTTCTTGACCTCTCAGAAAACTTTTGAACTCATCTGCAGTGACGCTATTCTTGAATGTAACAAGCAGTCACACACGAAGTCAGCATAAATCGAGCCACCGTGGTTTCCAAGAGGCTTTCGGGTCATGGCATCAATTTTTTTCCTTAAGTTCCTACCCACAAATTTGACAGCTTAAGCCAGTTATCACGAGTACAAGCAGAACTTGAAGTTGAAACCAATTTGTGACTCAAGCAGAAAAAAAAGAAAAAACAATGTCACTGAGAAAAAGTTGCAACTTCTGCCAAAAACAGCTCAACTTATTTATAGAGAAAAGAATGTGACGCTGCACTCACTGAGGCTCAGGACAGGCTGCACGTCTCACTCTCAAAAGTGTGAACGTGCGCGCTGCCATGTGTCCACTTCTCAGCCTTAGTCAGCCTTCCGGCACAGTTTGTACTAAATATGCTGACTGGGCTTTTGTTTTGTTTTTTTGTTGTTTTTCCACCCCCTCCCTGTCTCTCTCTCTTTTCGCCTCCGTGCTTGTTCTGCTCGCAGCAATGAGTCACATTCAACAAGTTCAGGCATCCATCTTTATTTTAATCTGGGAGTAGAAACACAGTGGGGGACAACAACAACAACAACAACAAAAAAAAAACAAAAAAACAGTGAGACGACGTTCTACTTTTCTCTTAGCTTGGATGAGGTATGTAATAAATAAGATACAAAGAATAAATATCATGTTCCGAACTAAATATGAGATGTATCAGAGACAATACACAGCAAAAACTTACGTCCTGCTGTGGTCCCACCTGGTGGGTATAAGCACACGTTTCATCCTTTTGGCACAGTGCCTTACAAAAGTATTCACACCCCTTGAACCGTCTCATATGCTAACACTTTACAGTCATATGTATTTTTAATTTTTTTTTTTAGATTTTATGTGATATACCAACACAAAGTGAGAGCATTACTGGGAGAGAAAAAGGAAGGGAACACAAGGCTTTCAACAATTTTATAGGGACAAGTGTGAGCTGAATTTGTGCTGATACCACTCAATGGAATCCAGTGGAAAACCTTCAGAAGTGAACTAATAGTGAAAGCCATTGTTGTTCACCTAAACTGATAGGCCAAGGAAGGAACTCATCATTCATATGACTCTGGAGGAGCTGCACGGATCCATGGCCCTATCAGTCCAGAGGTAGAAGAAAAACAAGGTGGCTGGACAGATGAAACCAAGACTGAACGTTTCGGATTGCATGCGACGTGTGAAGGAAGACGAGTACGAAGCGTTGACCTGAACGCATCGTCAGCTTTTCTTCAGAACAGACAGGGAACGTTGTCGGAACACATTTTATTCTTTACAGATCAATGCATGCATTTCTGTTGAGCTAAATACCAAAATATAAGAAGAAACGGTTGGTGGCCGTAAAAGACTTCTAAGAGGCTTTTTGTTGGTCTATCACAATAAATCCCGATTTTATTTTGTGTCATGTGAAAAACCTTGAGGGATGTAAATACTCTTTCGAGGCCTTGTATCCAAAGTGAAGTGAGGTAACACCACGTGGCCGACCTTCGTTTAATCAAAGGACACAAAGTGACAGGGTCATCTCCTGGCTCTTGTCTCTCGAGCACGTTAGACCAAAAGACCGTGTCTAACTACACCCAAACCATGAGTGCACGTGTTAATCAGAGGCTACACTAATTTCCCTGCATAGTTAGAATGTGCATTTAGAGTCAGTGTTAACAGCTTCTCCTCTGACTTCAGAAAAAAAAAAACAAAAGAAAGGAGGAAGCATTCAACATGGTACCTTTTAAACTGCTGTGTAAGTTAACATCCGCAATTCTATTTATAGATAAACTTTGTGCCTGGTTTGACACTGGCTTCTCAGCCCTACAGAGGTGAAGCGATCTATTTCATCTTCATGGCTTCTGTTCTTTCGGGCTTCACGTCAAATCTACATCTTGTTCCCTTGTCAAGATGCGATAAATGGCTTTGTTTTAATTCATGGCAATATATATATACGAAAACTTCTATGTCAATCACGTGAACTTAGAAAAGAGAGTGGAGAGGGAAGTGTTTTACACGTGTGTCGTTAGCTACGTAAGGCCTTGAGGATGTCGAAGCTCGTGTATTTACAGCCTTTGTGTTAGTCATGTTTTGGGATGAATCTAGAAACCTGAAGGCAACAAGAGGAAAGATAATCAGAACTAATCCTATTCTGGAGAACTAACGTTAAGATTAGCGGCGTTTTAATGCAAGGAGGCCGTGATCTCTGAGAGCTTGGCGCAGCTTGGAGTTCGAGCCCGCTGCGCTCTCTGGTACAGCTCGCTGTCTCCAAAATAGCGAGCCCTGTAGAGCATTCCTTCCTCTGCAAACAGACCACACAAACAAAACATGTGAGATATACGAGGAGTGCTGCAAAACCTCTCCGAGTGTTGCAAAAGACTCAGCCTGGCCCGGCCTGATGCAAGAAGAAGCCCTACTTTGCTGTTTCTCTTTCCAGCAGTTGTTGCGGAGGTTTGAAATGTAGTCGTCCTCCACGCTCCGCTCCAGATTTTTCAGATTCATGCCCGTGAACTCTTTGGAGAACTGCTCCCCCACGTAATATGGCACCTTCAGGTTCTCAGTCAGCCTCTTCTGCGTGTAGCCAGCTGACCTGACAGGAGATAAGACAAGCGTGTGGGAGACATATCATATGACAGCAGGCGGCGCAGGAATGACCCACTGGGCCCTGAATCAACTCGGCTCAACTCGAAAGGTATTTCAGATTGCAAAAGCAAAAGTTTCCATGAGACAAACGAAAAAAAAAAAAAAAAAAAAAAACCCTCTAAAACCATCTGTTTCTGAAAATAAAATGAATACATTATTTTCATGCAACTTATATTATTTTTACGCCAATTACTTTACCATGCCTTGTGAGAATCAAATGTTTTTCACATTTAAATCATAAATCCCAATGCATTTTTGGGGGGTTAGAGGGGAGTATAATTGGGAATAGGAAAGGAAAAAAACAAACTAACTAACAAAAAAAATTATGAAAACTGTGTCTGGTTTTCTCTTGCAAAAAAACCCAGTTTTGGTTAGATTGGATGGAATATTAATTTACAAGCCTTGCAACAGGTTTTCAGTTGGATTTAGCATTGTAAACATTTGAATCTATTGTATTTAAAGTCATTATCTTACTGGAAGATCGGAGCTTCTCTCTGGTTTCATCTCTCTGCTGCTCCCACCATAGGGTTGTGGTATGGCTTTTATGGCTCTTTTTAACAACAATTAAAAGTGAAATCTATTTCATAATTCAATGACTTTTGAGGCAGCTGGATACACTGGATTTTATTTTGGGACATCAGAGTAAACAGGTCTGAATACAAATGGGCCTCACACCCGTCAAGATTTTTATCTGCAAACCAGTTTCAAGAGTCGCTCTAATAAAGCACACTGAGGTTTTGTGGCTGTAATGTGAGAACAAAGTTCTAGAGTTCACAGCTAAATTAGGCCGGGCTGGCAATATTTACTTAAAGATGATATCTCGTTCAAGTCCTTTAGGGTCAGGCAGAACAACGGTTCGGCTGTGTTATTTAACGCTCTTGTGCACCGTTTTAGAACAGGAGGTCACACTCACGGCCTGAAGCTGAGACTGTAGGAGGGGCTGTTGACCATTATCTGACTGAGAGCCGACACAGTCACCAGAATGAGGATGGCCATGACCTGCACAAAGACGGCCAGGCCTCCCTGCGGATGTGACACAGAAAAACATCTCTGAAGGGAAAAAGCTCGTCTCGACCGTGTAAAATGGCGAGCGACTAAATGCCACCCCCTGCTGGCGATTATGCGACACCACATTATCTGCATGCTGCATTTACAAAGAAAAATCGAAAACTACAACGCAGACACAGCACACACTGTTGAGTGTACAACTTGGTATCCAGTGTGTGCTAAGAGTCAAAATTCAACACGTATTTTTAACTCTTAGTCAACTCTAATATTAGCCATTGCTTGTTCAGAATGCAAAAAAAGAGAATGCAGACATTTTAAAAAGTGTTGAAAGTTAAGAATGAGAAACTAAATGAGTTAAAGCATAACTAGTGGGATTAAATAGTCAAAATAGTGAAAAACAACGTGAAGGCATACAAATATAGAAGAAAACTGTTAATTAAAGTAATTAACTAATGGAGTAAAAATTGAATCAACAACTGATACAGTGCTACACAAATAAAGGAAATTTGTAAAAAAAAAAAGAAAGAAAGAAAGAAAGAAAGAAAGAAAAAAAAACAGTTATAGTAAAATGTAATAATGAAAATAGTAATAATAATAATAATAATAATAGTAGTAATGTAGAGGAAGAAGAACTCATGGTAAGCATGCTACACCTAAAATACAAAACTTTGTCATCTATTTTTGTTTAAGCTGATGTACTGTATGAACAATAGATATATAAATGGTGAAAAATAGATAGTTGTGAATTAATCAAATAACAAAAACAGATCTAATAAATAAACAAACAAACAAACAAACAATTAATCAGAAGAATATACAAATAACGTAACAACAATAAACTTACATCTCTTGGCCGCTCTCTTCTCTCCCGCCTCTGGTTACGCATCCGCCCATTAGTGTACACATGACCATTACCTAGAACAGTAAAGCATGGTTAATCGCTTTCATCTTAAGCAGATGGCTGTTGAAAGACAAAGAGAGGTGACATTTACTTGATGGATAACCTCCTCCAAAGAACATGTTGAAGAGATCTTCAGGTGAGATGTCAGGCTCGAAATCTCCATTATCCGGGCCGCTACTTGACGGATGCCTTCCCTCTTCTCCCCACTGATCATACTGTCTTCTTTTGTTTGCGTTACTCAGGACGGCATAGGCATTTCCAATAGCTGCGAGAAAGGAACAATTGTGATCCTTTCCACACGTTCAGTCGAGCGTCTGTCTCATGTTTGACTTTTCTGATTTTCCGACCGAATCACCTTTAAATGCCTCTGTGGCGCCTGGCGCCTGATTCTTGTCAGGGTGGAATTTCAGAGCCAGTTTTCTGTACGACCTCTTGAGCTCGTCCTCAGAGAAATCTCTCTGAACCCCGAGGATTTCGTAGAAGTCTTTGCATTGTTTTGTTCTGCGTGCAAAGCAGCACGGTTAGGAATGTGAAGGGCAGAGAAAAGGAAAAAAATGCAACTACGTCAACATCCCCTCCGTTTGTTCTGTACCTTCTCACGGCCTCCAGCTGCTCTGCCGTGTAAGATCTAGAGGTGTCTGAAGGTTTTTCTTCTGGCTTGGTGTCTTCATGCGGGGCCTGTCGCTGTCGAGGCCCAGAAACGTCGCTGAAGTTTGAGTGGCCACCATGTCTGGGAGTGAAGCCATTCCTTGCAATTAGGTCCAACAGTGCTGACAATCATACGGTGACAAATGGTTACTACCTGAAGCACTAAGACAGCACTTAAAATGACACAAACCCTTGTTTCACAGATTAGCTAATCATGTTTATCATGTTTTAGAAATTTCATAAGGTCATTTTCTTGAAGCTTTTTCTTTAAATACCTGCTACTGTTTGTGTCTACATGTTTCAGCTAGTACGATTCTTTGTAAAATACCTTAAGTGTGACCATATTAGTTGGAGAATGTCCACGATAATCAATTTTTAAGTCTTCCTCTAGAATTTTCAGTTAGATTAAAGTGCGGTCTTTGACATGAACCGTCATGAATCATCCTACTGCAGCTTTCATTGAATGTTTAGGATTGTTGTCCAGCTGGAAGGTGAACTTCCACACTAATCCCGTGTCGTTTGACACCTCTAAAAGTTTATTTTTAATCCAATTTTCAACTATAGTCTGTTTGTTTGTCCCCATTAAACAGAAATTACAAATGGCAATACAAACTTGTGAAACAGGGCCCTGAACTATGGAAGCTCAAGAAGTTCAGCAGTTAAAAAATCTTTTCCCAACATTTTCCTAAATTTAAATTAATGTATCCATCTAATTAGAAGCATCATATCAGAGTGAATGAGGTGGAACACAAACAAACATGATACAACAGCAACAACATGACAAAAAGAAAAGATTTTTGTTATGTAAATTAATATAAATATTAATATAAATAATGTTCCTTACATTTTGTAATTTTGTACCGCCTTGGTTTATCACATATAACATAAAACATGAAGCTTTGTGATTTTAATGTAACAAAATGTGTGTGTGTGTGTGTGTGTGTGTGTGGTGTGTGTGTGTGTGTGTGTGTGTGTGTGTGTGTGTGTGTGTTGTGTGTGTGGAAAACATCATGACAGGAAACTTCTATTTAAGGATGCTGGTAATCTAGGTCCCTCCCCTGTCCTGTTGTTGACCGGATCTCTAGGTTTTTATTTCTCTATTCATATTTCCTGACACATTCAAACCCAAAATAGGAATGAAAAGGAACATCAGCTTGTCAAGCTTAACATAGTAACGGAGTCAGCTAGTAATGCTACCACAGGCCCTGGCTGCGTGCTGTGCGCGCAGCTCCTCTGGGATGGAGGTGCTGCTGCAAGTGATGATGCTGCAACTACGGGGGTCCTCATCGCGCACCGCCATCATAACTCTTGCTTACCTTGAGCTTTCTCTGTTGGGAAGAGTCTCTGTGCCTTCTCCAAGAACCTCAGCGCCTTTTCAGGCTGGTGAATCTTTAAAGCTGCGGCAGCGATGTCAATGCAGCGCTCCGCCTCGTCCCTGTTTACTTCCATTGCAGCAAGAGCGGCAGCAGCAGCGGCAGCGACCGTGGCTATAAATACATCCGCTACCTAAATTAAAATGCGAGTGCACTGTAAATAGACTAAAGTCATTCAGTTATGAAAATATTTATTTATTAGCATAGGAGGAAATTGTTACTGCCGGTGCCCAGGGCTTGTCCCGTTTGTTTAATAAAAATGATTAAGGTGGCATCATCGGTGCTATACTTCAAATCTCCCCCTAGATGGCGACAAAGTCTCTAGCTTTCCAAATGTAGGTCAGCCAGCCAGGAAGAAACGCAAAACTGTGATGACCCGGAGTTACATACATAAGAGTCAAGTTTCACTTTTACACTTTTGCGCAACTACACGTTGGCTTACGGTAATTTTGTGATGCATTCACATGCACATTTGATAATTTGTACTGAAATGGATCTGAATAGAATAGAATAGAATATTTCAGGATTAAAAGCACACAACAAGTATGAAAATAAAGGCATTGATATATATAAAAAAGAAAATACATGTGAAATTCACGTGTATTTCTGCATTAAAACCGGTAGACAATTCACAATATAAAACTGTGCAAACAAAGCTGTTCAAATACAAGCAGAAATGTTATTTAAAACTGTGCAAATAACTATGCAAATACCAGCAGAGATGTACTCAGTTTGTTGTGGAGCAGTGATGTTGCAGTCTAACAGGTTCTGGGAAGAAGGATATCTGATAACACTATTTTTGTGCACTTAAGATGCAGCAGTCTTATAGTGAAAGAACTTTTCAGTTCATGTATGGAGTGGAAGACATTGTCCAACAGTGATGTTACTTTAGCTAGAGTTATTCTTATGGTTAAATGCCAGAGCAGTATTAATCAATGCCTCCCATAGAAGATACTTGATCGCATTCACTTGGTTTTACTCTTGCATTTTTCTCTAATAAATTAGTCAATAATTTAATTAGTGCCACCTGGCACACTAATTATACTATACAGTTAAATGGATGTTTTTGTAGCAAAGTATGCCTAACTATAACATTTTATTTTTGTTATTTATGTGCTGATAAGTAATAATATTAAATAAGAAATTGAAGCTGCTCATCACAGACTCTCAGTTAAATATGTGTGGGCTTGATAGATCTTGCTGGGAAAGGATGGGAAATATGTCTCTATATGTGCAAATCACAAAGAAACATACTCTGAAAGACTTCTTGTAGCAAATATTGAAAAGTTATTACAATAAATTATTTTATAAGAAAAAAATATTTTGTTTTGTGATATTTTCTTACATAATTTGGTGTACTACTTCTTTTAAATGCACCACGGAGTTACGAGGCTGCCGTAAAGTGTAGTAGAAACGCGCACACGGTGGAGAAAGATCTCGAAGGGGAAATTCGATTCGGCACATCTGCATACATTTTGCTTCACGCGCCATTAAAATAGCTAACGGCCGTTAAAGTTCAACGCAGCACATTCGTATACAACTAGTCGTTCACATAGTTTTTTTTAAATATATAACCAGTATTTAAAACCAACTTATCAAAAACAGTTGCAAGTTTGTTTTTTTTTTTCGTGTCCCGTTTTATAATACGAGTGCACTTTAACTCAATACAAGTCTAGATGGCAGCGGAAAGGCACCACAGCAGGAGGTTACCGTGCATCTGGCTATCGAATGAATAAAAGGTGAACAGCAGATAAAAAGACAGCCAATCAGAATCACATGTGAGGCGGCATCATAGCTGTGATTGGTCGAGCTCATCGGAGGCTGAGTCTCTCATTGATGCTCGCCGCAGCGCTGACTACCACTCTCTTTCTGGGTTACTGTAATTTTAGGTCAGACACCGATTTCGACTCTTTTCATAGCCCCAGAAATATTCATTTTACCTTTCTTTACTTGGTGAGTTGTGAGTTATGTTTTTAATTCATTATTATTTTTAAATATTAAGCCAGTGTTACGCAACGTTGCCATTTCCCGCATCTTCGTTACATGACCACTCGTTTTTTTTTTTTTTTTTTTTTCCTTACCAGCGCCAACTAGCAACTTGCCAGTCGTGTTAGCTAAAACAGTAATTAGCATGTTCTCAGTGAGCAGCACTTTTTCTTAAAGCCTTCTGTGTCGCTGCTTCGTTCCTTATATACAGATATTAATTAGTTTATTTTTTTTCCTTTTAGAGCGTCTCTCTTCCGTGGCCGACATGACGGGGTCGGAGCCGTTTGAAAAGCAGCAACAGCACAAGTCGGTCAACGGGGACGTTTGCTCAGAGGCAGCCGGAGAAGATGCGTTTGATCACACCTACAAGGAGAAGGAAGGCCCGAAACCTTCCAAGATCCTAGTCTGGAGAAATATCATCCTCATGACTCTGCTGCATTTAGGAGCAGTTTACGGCTTATTCCTCATCCCTTCTGCATCTCCCTCTACGTTGCTTTGGTGTAAGTAAAAATCAAACCAAAGGAGCTGGTGAGGAAAAGCTGCATGTCAGAGCATGTTTGCACATAGTTTTTTTTTTTTTTTTTTTTAAATAAGGATCATATTTCATCAAATGATCAGCTGTCAGTTTCCTTACAGAGAATGTTCTCGTTGTGCTGTATTCACACCCCTGGAAGTTGTTCACATTTTTACAACCACAACACTCATTATATTTGACGCAATATGTCAGTATAAATTAGTGGGACACCTGTGAAGTGGGAGGAAATGGATAAACAGCTTTTGACTTTTTTTTTTTTTTTTTTTTTTACACCTAACATCTGGAATGTGGAACAATGTGCTCTGGTCAGTTGGGACGAATATGCAATAATTTCATGTGCGTGTAAAGCGCTGTGTTTTATGGAAAAATGACACTGCACATCACCCTGAACACAACATCCTTACAGGGAAGCACGGTGGCAACGTTGGGGGTGTTTTCCTTTGGCAGATAGAGATGCGGATACTTTACAGAGTTGAATAAAAGATGGACGGAGCACAGGATCTGGGACTGAGGTCGAAGTTGATCTCTGACAGGGGCTGGCACTCTTAAAGGTAAAGCCAACATTACAGCAGCATAGTTTATATCAAACGTATTCACGTGAGAGCGGCCGAGTCAAACTTCACAATTAGTTGCTGCCTTGTGTTGGCCTATAATGCAAAATCCCTGTGAAATATGTCGGGAGGTTTCCAGCCAGAAAATAAAATGTAGAAAAGTTCATGGGGTGGGAATGCGCCGTCAAGGCAACGTATGTTTATACCCGAGATGCACGAGTCCCAGGGAAGTAAGTAAATACATTCACAGTGTTAGATCTTTAATCAAGTAACATCATAATGTGAAAACTAATATATCTAGGCTAGTTGGAAAAACGCACACCTTTATATTCACATTAAATAATTAAATCCCTCTTCCATTATCAGTAATGAAGGCGTGAGCTCTGTCACAAGGTTATGCAATTTTATTTTGGTGTCACAAAGAAACAAAAGTAACCCCACTGCATTTCAGTGATTCAGCTCAAGAAACAGTGCAGATGCTTGTACAACATCTGCGTTTGTGGCCTTCTAAATATGCATTTGGTTTATTGGTTACCTTGCACGTTGCAGCGCCGCTTGAGGAACGGGAAGTAGTTTCAGACAAACAATTGCTATTTAGGTGAAAGTTTGATCGCGTTAAGGGAGGACGACTCGCGTATTCCAGCTTCTGGCACCAGCTTGTCTTGTTTTGTTTACAATCTCAAACTCGAGGTTTATGTGCAAGTAAGTAACCCTGGGTTATTTTCTGATAAGTCTCTAAACAAGTTTTGCCTTAATAAACAGAAAACAAGACCTTGTGATATTTTATCTTTATCTTTATTCCTCTGTATATTTGTTTTGTCTCTCCACAGCTATGACCTGCTTTCTGATAAGTGCTTTAGGAATCACTGCAGGGGCTCACCGCTTGTGGAGCCACAGGACCTACAAAGCTTCATTACCTCTGAGGATCTTCCTCGCCGTTGGTAATTCCATGGCTTTTCAGGTGTGTGTAAAATCAAAAAACAAAAGAGTAACACACTGTGGTTAATATCTCAGTTGGTGCAAACATTGTTTGAACTCAAACCCCTAGAACGACATATTCGAATGGGCTCGAGACCACCGGGTTCATCACAAATACTCGGAGACGGACGCAGACCCCCACAACGCCAGAAGGGGCTTCTTCTTCTCTCACATCGGCTGGCTGCTGGTGCGCAAGCATCCCGACGTCATCGAGAAGGGAGGCAAGCTGGAGCTGAGCGACCTGCTAGGCGACAAAGTTGTAATGTTTCAGAGGAGGTAAGGAAATTTACATAAATATGCTTGTGTTGAGTCTTTGACCTAAAGAACCAGGTCAAATATGACCCCTGTTGAAAGTGTTCATGCTCAAATTTGGTCGTGGCACAGCTATAAACCTTAATGCATTATGTCTGCATTTTGTGTGTTAGCTCAACATAACATTTGCCCATAATTACAAAGTGGAAAGATTTGTTTTTAGCATTCTTGAGTGAAGACAGTGTAGAACATCCAGACTCTCCCACAGCATGTTTTCTTTCTTTAAAAAAAGAAAAATCCTTATACCTGTAAGGTTTTCGTACAGACAACAAATTAGATACAAATTGATTCCGACTAGTTGCTCAAGGTTGAATATATATTACATCAGAGAAAAATGGATGAGTGCAGACCCTCTTTTCAGATTTTTATTTGCAAAGTCTTGTGTCCTTTTTTCCTTGCATTTACAATCACAATATGCTGATCTATCAAATAAAGTCCAATTAAAACGCATAGAAAATTTAACATGGAAAAATTCCAACCAAAAAAAATTAAGGGTTTTGAATATTTTGTAGAGGTGCTGTAGAAAATAAAATATTGTTTGAGACCTGCAGAGAAACATAAAGCTAAACCAAAAGTGTCTTGAAGAGAATAGCGTTCATATCTGTATTTCTTAATTTGCTGTTTTCTGCCTCCTGTCTTCCTCTCACACAGGCACTACAAGCTCTCTGTGCTGCTGATGTGCTTCTTCATCCCGATGTTCGTGCCTTGGTACTTCTGGGGCGAGTCCCTGTGGGTGGCGTACTTTGTCCCGGCTCTGCTGCGGTACGCCTTGGTGCTGAACGCCACCTGGCTGGTGAACAGCGCGGCGCACATGTGGGGAAACCGGCCATACGACCACAACATCAACCCGAGGGAGAACAGATTTGTCACTTTCAGCGCCATAGGTACATAAAAACACCCCTAACACTTGCTTTAACTTCAATTTATACATAACTCAAGTTACACCTTGGAATAGACCAAGTCAGGAATTAGTTTAATCCTGTTTTCAGTGTTGAATAAAAGTTATTAATCTATTAGAAAATTGATGCTAGCAGAAGAATAGACAAACAGCCTAAGCCTTAAAGACTTGCAGCTGTAGTTGCATCAAAAGAAGCTTCTGCAACACGGAAGCACAAAAGCAGGCCACACTTTTCAGATACTTTATGTGTAAAACACATTTTGCAATGGATTATTTTCCATCCACTTGGAGAGGCATTGTATTTTTGACATCTAGGATGTTTTAAGAATGTGATCCATCTGAACCTGTAAGCACATGAGATCTATTATGTATTTCCAGTTTTCATGCTGTTCACCCACTTTCCTCACATAGGCATGCACATGTGACTGCATTTGTTGTTGCAAAGCGGGGGAAAAAATCGGAGGCAGCCATGTTCTTTTTCTCCCCCCCCCTGCTGTCGTATCGTACGTCAAACTCGAGGAGGTCAAAAGTGACACCCAGTATCTACTTCCTGTGTGGGGGGGTTGCATAGAACAAACATGGCAAGGGGGCCGGTTAATGATCCGGATTCAAGTAAGTGAAGAGCAGAAAGGTGATGAGGCGGTGAAAATCTGACAAGACGGGCAAGACCCAGTCTGGAATGACAAGAGGAAGTCAAGCAGGCCTAAAGGAACCTGACAAAATTCCCAGATAAAATACCTTCCAGGTTAAACTGTCAAAAAAAAACAACAGATATATATTTGAAAGCATTTTTTAGCTTACATAAGTGCAAACACTTAAAAGATTTTTATTGAAATTGCAACATTGAAATACAAATGTTATAATTCCTCTTGTTTTAAAATCCAGGCGAGGGATTCCACAACTACCACCACACGTTCCCTTACGACTACGCCACCAGCGAGTACGGCTGCAAGCTCAACCTCACCACCTGCTTCATCGACTTCATGTGCTTCCTGGGCCTGGCCAGGGACCGCAAGAGGGTGTCCCGCGAGGTGGTCCTGTCCCGGATACAGCGCACCGGAGACGGGAGCCACCGCAGTGGCTAAAAAAAAATGATAAAACACAGAACTGACGATGTCCATTAGAAGAGAAGATGACTAACAGCGCTCTGACGGTTGCTTATCTGCTCATCTTCTGAGGTTAAAATTCAGCGTCACAAGGGCCTTTACCACAGTTGGCTTGATTTGGTGGGGGGGTTTATTGTAGCTGTAACCATACAAAATGTTCAACTTCAAAAGAATGCTTTACAATTTTGAGATTTGCAATGTAGATTCAGACCCAGTGCTCAGTTGTTTCAGCGTTTTCATTGTTGCGTTGTTGCCATTCAACAATGTAGCTGATCATTTTTATGTGCTACATTAAGGCTAACGCTGGTTGGAAACTTGGCTTTATTTCCGTGTATAGCACTTTCTAAAATGAGTTCTGTTCTAAACATTGACTTTATGACTTTTTAAGGTTTAAAAAAAAAAAAGCACAAAAAATCTTGTTAGTTGACACTCGTTGGCTTGTTTGAAATTTGAAAACCCGAGTCATGCAGTTCGCGTTGACGTTTATTTACGTTGCCTTGTGCAGAGAAACGAAAACCAAACTTAAAGCAAAACTTGAAGTTCTCGATAAAATGTTCAGTTTTGCTGCATTTATTCATTAATGTAACTAGTGACAGTGATCATATGTTTTCAATAAAGTTCAAAATACTTACCATTCGGTTTTGCATAATTTCGCTGAAAGTGTTCCAACCAGCCGCTTCTATGGTAAAATCTCCAGTTTCTTTCTCACATCACATGATTGTGAAGGCTGGGCTCTCATTGGTGGATGCAGCAGCCAGTCAGACAGATCTATTAGAAAAATAAAACATGCCTCTCCTTTTGCATGGCCGTATGCCATAGTAGGTGTTGTGCTGAGGTGATGTGTCAGTGACTGTCATGGCAGAACTGCATTTTGTCGCCATTGTATCATCAGGACTGTTGTCATGGCGATTCTCTGAGACGGTCTGAAAAACGGGACTGCCATTTTCAATATGTAGGTGCTTTAATGTTAGTGTTTATCTGCTATTGTGATCTACGGAATGCTTTTATTTATGTATGAAAAATATTTCTCCCGTTTTTGACTTGAAATTTTCTCATCTTGATGGTTTTTGCACTCCCTGATTTGGCTGAGTTTTGTGTCGTATATGTGAAATATTATCAAACTGCAGCACCTGCTTTCTCTTCTTCGCCAGCAGTCCGACTACAGTACCGAGCAAAAATATTCACACCTTCCTTTTTTCTATTTTGTGACGTTACAGCCACAAACGTTTGGGAATCTTATTAAACCAGCACTAAGCTTTGCATAATTTCAAAGTAGAAGGAAGCTGATACTTTGTGGCAATACTAACTGCCAGGAATCAGTGATCCTCTGCCAGTTATTTTAATTTTCTTTAGAAACCAGCTCAACTGAGGTCAAACTGGGATGTAGGCATGCGTTTTGATTTGATCTAAATCCTTCTGGATTTCTGCTGTTCCTCCAGAGCGTAGAGGCACACCACACTTTTGAGATTGCGTTCCAGTTTACTTTAACTTCGAAATGGTATTTTTGGAGAAATCAGCATCCAAAATAGTAATAAAATAATAAAAAAAAGGAGGGCAGGGCTGAAACATGACAAATTGTGAAATTTCTTGGTATATTAATATTTTTCAAGGTACTGTGCCTCCTAATGCCTTATGACACGAATCCGTTTCTTCACATTCCAGCAGCTCAAAGGTTCAAATACTAAAAGAAAATAGCTTGCAGGTTGAAATACAAGGCAAGACAGTTCTAGTTCCATTTGACAAATCTTGGGGTGACAACTGTGGAAAGTGAAGGGTAGCTTTTTACGTTGGGAGGGAAATAACTTCCACTGGTGCAAATGTTCATTTGGGAGTTTTAACTTGTGAAATAACGGTCCTGGTAGAGGACAGGAACAGAGACGCCATGTTGTCATGAGAAATGTCACCACAAGCCAGTTGTGTCACTCGGCTGTGCAGTTCCCCAAAAGTACCAAAGTAAGAATTTTCATAACTTCAGGAGGAATTGAAAAGGTTTTTAGTTTGTCAGATTTCAACTGTTTCCTATTCTGAAATAAAAATCACAATATTTTCAATACACTTGGAATCTAATATGTTGGTTGTTGCTTGTTTTTGTTGTGTGCGCTATTGTATTATAGACACTTCACTGCACATTTGCCTCTATCTTCACCTTGTTCATTCAGAATATTTTTAGTTTACATTGAGGAAGCAGTGTGAATATCAAAAATAAAACTATTTGGTTCCACCCTGCAATGACAACAGCAGTCATCCAATACTTTAACATAAAGCTGTGATAAATGAATATTAAAAACATGGGCACACCTGACTGTGTGAAGGCTGCAGGATCAATAATTTAGAATAATGGACTCAAAAGTGATCATTCTCTGTTGTTTTTTTCCCGAACAGCAGCATCTGCAAACACTAATATATATGAATATGAAAAGGTCACATATTACAATACAAAATCAAAGTAATAGTTTTATTTATACATCTTAGTGACACTATTTGATGTGCGGTCACCTGTCTGCTCTGAGCTAATTCTTTCTAAAGCTTCTCACCTGCACTACATTCGTCTTTACACAACCATGAACATCTAAGTCCACATCATGAGTAATCTGCCACTGTGGTCAAGAACAACCAGTGCCTTCTTTTATTGAGCTCTACTGGTCTGATCAGAAACCCAGAAGGTAAAGATTAACACAGGACTGCGGTACTGTGGAGTGGAAAAATACCAAACTTCTCCTTGGCCTCTTAAACACAAATAAAATCCAGGACAACCAATCTTTTGAAAGGATCGTTTTTAGTTGCGATCCCCACAAATTTGGCCTTTATTGAAGATTGCCAAGAAGAAAGTTTTAGAAAGTGCCACCAGAAGCCACGTGGGGGGACCTTCGTGAAAGACTGCAGAAAACCAGGGAAGAGTAGTAAGGGGGAATCTGAAGACGCTTCGTGGTGAAGAGTTCGCCCAATGATTCACAGGGCAAACAGCAGGGTTTTATTTCAAGTCCCTGTGAAATAAAACCCTGCTGTTTAAAAATGACTGGCTGGCTTCACACAGGACAGAGAGGAATGTGAGACCAGCACACTGACCTGAGACCAGTTCACATTAGGCTGCCAGGCCAGGACGACTTTGGTTTCCCATCATAAAAGTTCAATCATTTATTTTTAGTGGTTATAATTTCACGTAAAGAAGATTTATTGCTTTATTTGCTACGTGTGTTGAGTTTTTGTAATGCTAAGCACTTTGAACTGCTGAACTGTGCTACCCAAATAAACTTGATTTGACTAAATTTATGCTAGAGATGTGATTTGCTTTTTTTTTTAGAGCTTTTTGTATTTTTCCACCCATCATTATTCTGTAAGAATATCGTAACTGGCAGGTGCAGCCATCAGGTTTATTATATCTCCTTCCAAAACCTTTTTCAAAACTGTAATTTGATATAGATATTGAAGTCACAATATTGAAAAAGAGAGCATCTCTATATAACTCAGCAGCAGTAAGCATGATGTGGAATTGACTATGAGCAAAGTTCAGAAGTAACTAGTTACATTTACTCAATTACTTGAGGAACTTTTCTGAAATGTACTTTCAGTAGTATTTTTATTATGCTGTACTGTTTACTTTTACTTCAGTTATTTGTTTTTAATGAAGTAACGCTACTCTTACTTGAGTAAAATTTCTGGATTCTCTGCCCACTGAGTGACTTCACTGAATCTGAAACAAACACGTTTTAACCAAAAACACACAACTGCAGCTTTTGTTAACGTTTCACAAGTTTTATATTGAAACAAACTGATTTATAGACAAATTATTTTTGCTTGATAAGGTTTTTTTTTGTTACTCATATGAATTGTCATTTTTGTTTCTTAAAAATCCAACATTTTCACTTAACTTTTTTATTTTTGGTCCATCTGATGATGAAATTTTAAATATTACACAATTTGATCAGTTACTCTGTACTCTTTACAAATAAAGATGGATTTCTATTTTTTTTACTTAATTGTATTATCTGAATGTGCAAATATATAAAACATCTTTCTATGAATAAAAGTGTGTTGCATGTCCAAAGTGGTCCCAGCTGAGTGATTTAGCAGAATTCTGAGATTACAGTCAGAATTCTGACTTTCAGACTCAGACTCATTCAGACTCAGAATTCTGAGATTCTGACTTTAAAGTCAGAAAGTCATAATTCTGACTTTAATCTCAGAATTCTGAAGTTAAAGTCATACTTCTGAGATTAAAGTCAGAATTCTGACTTTCAGACTCAGAATTCTGAGATTCTGACTTTAAAGTCAGAAAGTCATAATTCTGACTTTAATCTCAGAATTCTGAAGTTAAAGTCATACTTCTGAGATTAAAGTCATAATTCTGACTTTAAAGTCAAGCAAGAGTCAATGAATCGAAGAGCCATTTTATGTTTGAAGACTTCAAATATTGTAACGTAGTGGAACTTTATTTCAAAAAGATACCAAAAAGATTAAAGTCAGAATTCTGACTTCAATCTCAATTCAATTGAAGTCAGAATTCTGAGATTTAAAGTCAGAATTCTGACCTTAAAGTCACTTTTAAAAAAAGAATTAAAGTCAGAGTTCTGACTTTCAGACTCATTCACACTCAGAATTCTGACTTTAAAGTCGGAATTCTGAGATTAAAGTCAGAATTCTTTTTGTTTCTTTTTTCGGTGGTCCTAATCCTCTTCCGTAACAAACCTACCAGGACTGCAGTGATATATTCAGACCGTCCCGTCAGCACATTTCTCCCTCATGATAAACCGAGTCGCCCCCTGATGCCTGATTGGCACGAACCGGAACCGGATCCGTGGTGTGATGTGTGTGGAGATGTTTCATCAGCATGAGCCTCTAAAGAGGCGACAAAGTTCACTAAAGTTCAACTTCACCCCCCCCCCCAAAAAAAAAAAAAAAACATCACGTGTTCATAAATCGCATCATCAGGTCGCGGCAGGCGACTGAAAGCGGCCAATCAGCAGTCGGGTTTTCACTTCTGATTCCCCTGGACCAATCGAAGCGGAGCGTGATGAACAGCTGGGATGACTTTGAATGTATTAGGAACATTAGTGGCCCACGGGGCGAGTGATTAATTACTTTAACACTTAACATGAGACCGAGGAAGGGTCCTGAATTAGTCTGGTGCGTTCACGTGCCCTGACTCAGGGTAGGAACTGAAATGAATGAGCGGTTGCTGTGCGACAGACAGAGAAAATACCTGTCCAAGTTTATTTACAACTTGATGTGCTGCACGAAATCATGTCTGTTAATTGAAAAGTGCTGATAAGTTTCCAAAAAAAAAAAAAAGGTCTCGTTCAACAGAGAGCTGATATTGTTGCATTTAAAGATTCTTTAAAATGTACTAAACAGATGCAGAAAGACTGGTGCTTGTTTTTTAAAGCTGCTCTTAATAAAGGGATGATCCATAATGAGCCATTGTCTTAAAACAAGTCCAGTCCGAAAAATGATGACTTATACAAATGTGATTTCACGAGCCTTTAAATCCTCATCACATTTGCTTCTGATGCTTATTTATACAGGTTCCCATGCAAAATATATGCTGAGAAATGAATAATGTGTACTTGGTCAGAGTTCTGATAGAAAAGTCACTGGAAAATATAACACAGCTGGTATAGAAATGTTGCTTTTCACTCCACTAACATATTACAAGAGACTATTATTAGCACCGGAATCTGGATTTAAATTAAATAAACATGCCAAGAGTATTTTCTTGAACGATGCTGGCAAGACATCTTCACTGAAAATGTCAACAATCCTGAATTATTGCTTAAAGACTTTTGCTTGATATCAGTCAAATGTATTAACTTTCTAAATTAAACTAGACAATGCTTTGCCAGACTATCCCAAATTTATGGATACAAATGCATCCCTCACCATTATCTGATTTTTATTATCCTCAAAAAGGTGAATGCAGCTGCAGTGGGGTCTTAATTGAAAAAAAAAATAAAGTCTGATCTCACAGATCAAAAGAAACAGTGATTAAATCCAAGCTGTGGCTAACAGGAGCTCTTGCACTCAGTGAATCAAAGAGGCATATTATGTTTGAAGACTTCAAATATTGTAAGTGGGACTTTATTTCAAAAAGATACCGAAATGAGTAAAGCAACACGGATTGTATAAATACCTGTGCAACCAAAACAGGCACAGTGAGGCACTTTCCTGCCCTCTGCCGCCACAAAACAATCCCAGACTTGTTTTTTTTAAGTAGCTACAAAACTATGAACATCATCTGTAATCTGCCTGTTTTAAGATTTCATCATTACATCTATGACATTTCTTTTAAACAGATGTTACAGAAAACATTTCTGTCTGCAAAGAAGGTGGAGTAAACAGGACCTTAAATAGAGAGAGTGGCTAATTTCTTTATGATTCAACGGAAATTATTTTAAGTTTTGTTCTAAAAGCTACTGTTTGAATTCATCTTAGGATAAATAGAGGAAAGCATGCACATTAATGCAAATATGGAGGTAAAAGGGGGGGGAAATATCATTCACACAAGCTATCAAAGTTCAATTCAATAGAAAATAAAATGTTTGACAGAACATTCTTCTTCAGTGCTTTGGCCCAAAGACTCCCCACACAGTCTTTACAAGAAATAAATCCTCGGAACAACCGCAAGTTCAAAAATGCTTCTGATGCCGTTTGTTTTTACGGAATGGTTCACACAGTTGAGTCAGTCTGTTCCTCCCTCACACAGACGGAGTGGATTGTGAGGACGACCCAGATTTTATTCTCATGATTTATGAAAGTGTGAACCCTGGATGTGTTGTTTTTGCAGCTGGAGCGCTGCATGCATTTTATTACCCCCCTACCCCCCCACACCCCCCAACATCCACGAGCGCCATAAAGGAAAAATACACACTGCAGTACAATGTAACGCGTTTTATGGAAATACACCTGCTTTGCATCAACCGGTTTCATGTATTACATCACTATTTTCAACTCATATACTCAGCCACTTTCTGAATACATTCATCTTTTTTTTTGTTGTTGTTGTTGTAAAAATCAGCACAGCAACATCAACAGACATCTACAAAACAAAACAAAAAAAAAAAACCTCAAACCTCACTGGCTCAAACAGCCGCGGCGTCCTCAGGGAGGGAGCGGAATCGGTTAACGCTTATCAGCCATTATTCTCGCCGTTGACACATTATCGGCTCTTTAAAGGAAATAAATATGTATACAACAACATGGTAACACTGAAGAGTGGTCGGTGTCGGCTTCGGGGCGTTAGACGCCCAGCTTGTTGGCGATGGTCATGAGCACTTTGAGGATGGGCATGAAGGCAGAGATCTCGCTGAAGTTGCTGCTGCTGACCACCTGAGTGTGGACCTCCAGGCCCCGCTGGTAGTTCTGGCTCGCCACGCAGCGGCTGATCTCGTGGAGTCCGCTCAGGATGTTGTGAGAGAGCTTAAAAAAAAAAAAAAAAGAAGCAGCATTTGGTAACTTGTTATGCCATAGTTATGTTTTCCAGATTATTCAACTCTTCAATGTTTTTCTCAAATAAGCAGGGAACTTGAATCTTAATTTTAACCCCTAAAAGGGCATCATATATTTCTGGGTTTAAGCCAATTAATCATTTACGGTCAATTTGTTTTACCGTTCATGTTTTTTATTTATTTATTTATTTATTTAAGGGTGTAAACTCAGACTTCCTTGAACTGCTTATGAATATTTGCTACCAGAAAAAAAAAAAGTTTTGGTTTCCATCTATAGGTTAGAGTATCAGTTAAAAAAAATAAAACAAACATGCTGTAGACAAGAAACCTGACATTTCTGTTTAGCACTGTCGTCATGGAGACACTCTGATCAGCTTCAGTTAGTTGACATCACGTCACCACGCAGCCGGCATGGTGACCACGAGCCGTCCGCTGCAGACCAAACCCTCCCGGCTCCCGTTTGACTCAGGATATGAAACGATTCTGCTTGAACACAAGGCGATCCTTACCGACTGCTCTCTCAGCTTGTCGTACAAGTGTCCCAAACGCTTTCCGGCGTCGTCGAGCTTCCTTTTTGTTTGCTGAAAAAAGATTTATGTGCTTTATGTCGCCGCATACTTTCCTCTGCAGAGAAAACAGGCTGCGAAATGACAACAAAAACCAGCAGTGGAATGGAAACACGGCCGACTTACAGGATCTCCCGCAGCGAGCTGGCAGCGCTGCACCAAGCTGTCAAAGGTGGTTTTGAGGACCGTGTGCTCCGCTGGGATTTCTTTCTGCTCCACTCTCTCTGCTGGCAGCTGCTGGAGGAGCTGAGCAACAAACGCGCGCAAATGAAAGACATAAAAGCCGATGGCGTTAGTGACGAGCGAGTTGCTGCTGAGGATTCAAGTAACCGCCCCTACGCTGGAAACGAACCTGTACATTTGGCTCCTGAGGGGCTCCGGGTGGGACTTGGGTGTGGTTGTGTGGCTGCGGGGCCTCCACTGGGAAACCCATCACAGGAGCAGTGATGGGGGCTGGTGGAGTGTAGTTATCAGGGAGCTGTTAACACAGAAAGGTTCAAATTTGATACATAGAAATATGTCTTTTAATTTATGTTCCTCTGCTGCAAAAAGTGAAACATAAACTGGAGCTGAGGCTGGTTTTCCTGAGAGTATTTATTTAGAAATGACTTATCAAAAGTAGCTGGAGATAGGCACCAGCACCTCCCGACCCCACTAAGGGAAAAAGGGTGTAAGAAAATGGATGGATGGATGGACTTATCAAAAGTTTAAAAAAAAACTGAAAGAAATAAAATAGTCCTGCCAACTGAACACAATTTGTTCAAAAAGAAGCAGGTAGAAGATAAACGATCTTTTGATCTTCTGAGTTGCTGCACTACTGTTTTCCTAATAACATGCAGCCTTAACTTCAGATGGGACTGAAGGTTTCTGTTCAGCAGGATGAATGTGAACTGCTACAATCAGTTTTGACACAAAACTCCCAGGAATCTGCTGAGAAACTGAAGATGAATAGGGATTTCATTTTTTTTTCAGTATCACTTTGAATGAATTAAAAGTGTCAAAATCAAGATCTCGGCAGTTTCCTGAAGCAAGACATGAACAAGAGGTGGCCAGACATCTGATGGACTACAAGAATTTTTGCAGGACAGGATGGATGAAAAAAAATATGTCAAAACACGATATGATGAAAAAAAGAAAATAATTGAAAAGTAACACATTTGCATGTCAGAAAAGTTGTGAAACTGCTCATCATGTTTTCATTTTGTAGTATTGAAACGTGACATTTTAACAGGAGTATTTACTCGTTTTAGATTCACAAGTAAATACACCCACAGAAAAACCAAACTTGCATTTTATGTCATTTATTTAACAACATTTGGCTTTAGGAGCAGCAGTAGTGATTTTTTAAAAATACTCATATGTGAAGAAATGACTAACATTGGCCGATATTGATGCTGATATGCATCCCTCTATAAACATTAACCTTAAATGGTTCATTTCTTTTTGTCTATCAAGCAATGAATGAATAAATACCTTCTTTTTCCTGGGTCCGGTGCGAACTGCTGGTGGATCATTCCAGCCATCATGTGATCCTACGTAAGACAAAAAAATATTTGTTAGGTTTTACATGTAAAAAAAAAAAAAAGAATCTCAACAGATAGAAGTAGATAGCCAAAAATGCACGAATAAAGCTGCTTTCACACATGCTACTGATAACATGTACAAATGGTGCTGTGAAAACGCAGCAGACGAAAACCAGTCAGGCAAGTCTTGCATTTACTTGTGTGTGCTGCTCACCGTCTGCTGCTGAGGTGCAAAACTCAGGCAGTGTTTCGCAGAACTATTATATCCCTTGAATTTTTCCAAAACTGTGACGTTAACGGGCGTTATTAGGTTTTATGTGACAGACCAACACAAATCACGCACACAATTGTGCACGGGAAGAAAGTGATTCACGGTTTCCAAAGGTTTTTCCAAGTAATTACAAAAGGTGTGGCGTACGTTGGCGTGTGGTTTTCTTCCAGGACTGATCCGAATCGAGATCCACTCAACTCCCCAACAAGCCTCCCTGTTGTGGCCAAAGCAACAAATCCCCACAGCATGATGCTGCCACCACCATGCTGACTTATAGCTTCCAACTCTGGAAGCTTGCAGCAGCAATGTGACTAACTGAGGGAAAAGTCAAGGGGTATGAATAGATTTTCAAGGTACTGTAGCTGGCATGTGTCGCATGGCAGATATGTTCTCTAGCTCACCTCTATCCCAGTTATTTGGCTTTTTTTTATTTATTTTTTTTTAGCTTTTGGGCTTACAAATGATTTACCAATTAAGTCTGAATACGACGCAACGTTAGTCTGCATAGAAACACACTGCAAGTTAAAACATGTTTTTTTCAACCGCTCACATTTTATGGGTTTGAGCAAATTCAAACCCATTTCACGTAAGGCAAAACATATGGGAAGCTTTCTATATGAAGTTCTCATAAATAAATTACACTATAAGCAATGCATTCAGTTTAGGTTGATAAATAGCTAGAAAAAAAAAGTGGTGACATACAACACCTACACTTTTATTTAATAATAAACCATATTAAGCAGGCCTTGAATGATGATTGGCAGGAATCAAATAAAATCTTTTTTTTTCCTGCATAACATCTAAGGGCAATCAGTAACAGCAGCACTGTTACACAGAGAAGAGTCAAAGTTACCTACTTTCAGGCATCAGCCAGAGAAAGAACAGAAGTGTTGGAAGGAATTTAAATGACACATCAAGAGATGTTTGCACGATCAAGACTTTCAGAAAATAATAAGAAAGCTTGAGGGAGAACAGCACAGCTGCTGTTTTATCTTTTAGTTCTGGAACAGGATGTCCTGGAGTTGGAGGTGGCTACGATAAACATCTACGTTCTCCAAGAGCGCCTTGTCAGCAATGCTAACCATGCTTATCACTAAAACAAGGTGCTAATGATGGCTTAAAAAGTCAATTTACTATTCATTAGAACAGCAAATTGTTCTGAGTATTGTTATATCTTCTTATGCTGCCTTGTTGAGAATAAATAGGAAGAGGCTGGTCAGTGGAGTACAAAAGCTAGAAATCGACCACAAAATTAGAATAATTGAATGCTTCTAACTTAATGAAAGATAAACTTCAGTTACATTATTTTAAAATATAAAACCTCATTTCAATCATCTGAACCTTTGAAATCTTCAGTTATTGGCTGATACAAGCGACAGACAAGCGGAAGCAATTCAACAGAAAAAGGAAACTTGTTTCAGCTATTGCATATGCATCGTAGTCTACATGCTTCTGCTTTTCTGTTCACGCTGTTCTATTTTTTTGTTGTCATATCAAGCACTCGTTGCGTCACCTTGATGATCACACTCGATATTCAGCCAGGGAAAATTTCCTGCAAATTAAAAACGGTGTGACATCTGAATACAAGTGTTTTCACATCACTATCACCCTACAGATTCATTATCTTTTATTTGGTAAAAATGATAAAAAAAAAATTAACCAGATTAAAGGAATTCCACTTCTGACTGGAACATAATTGATCCCATGTGTACCTGTAGGAGGAGGAGCAACTGCAGGGGCCGGGAAGGGCTTCGCTGCAGGAGCTCCAGGGCCTCCTTGGGGATATCCAGCTCCCATGGGAGGGAAGGAACTAGAAGCCATAGGGGGTGCTGGGCCTTGGCTGTGGAAGCTGCCTGGGAAAATGGGGCCCGGCGCTCCTTGTTGCGAGCTGGGCGGCGTCATGCCTGAGGGTAAGGAGGTAGACGGCACAAATCCGATAGGAGGCACCCCGGGGCTTGGAGTGGGGGCCAGGCCTCCAGGGGTGGAGGATGAAGGTGGCAGTGGAGGCCCTGCTAGGCTGGCAGCTGGCATGGGCGGGCCAGTGGGAGAGAAGGGGCCGCCACTGGAAACGGGCTGAGGCTGGAATGGCTGATGAGCAGAGAAAGCTGGAAATGGACAGGAAGAGGAAACATTTACTTAAAATACAAAGTCTAGAAAAATGATCATTCGAACATATGAATAAACGTTAATTTTTATCGATATGCTCTGGTGGGAGCTTGACTTTTAAGTCAGAGAATGTTGACATGTGTTGCACATTTAATTAAAAAAAACAAAACAAACACACTAAGATGGCCAGAAGCAACAGGTAAACTTTAACTTCATAATGTTCTGGTTTTATACATTAATCTATCATTCCCATGTTTATGAATTTATATTGAATTAAAAAAAATAAAAACAATAAGTGCATGGTGTTAACTAAACATAACGTGTTAAACATAACATAAACGTGTTAACATTTTTAGTTCTATTCTCATAATGGCTGCTAAAGAGTAGATGCAGCAAAGTGAATCAAACACAGAATAAAACCCAAGCTAAGAATTTAATGTATCCATCTCTGAGCAGTGATTTAGAAGCAAATTAAATCTCTTTGAATGAGTTTACAAGTAGCACACTTCTCAAAAGAACTGTGGTCACCAAGATTTAAAAAGCAGACGCTCTGAGGAACAGCAGAGTTCTCAGAAAGAGAGAAAGAATTCCCACAAGTAAGTTGACAACAAAAAACAATCTTATCAGATCTTTGCCAAAGTAAAAGCAAGTTTGTACGACCTGCTAAATCTGCCTGACCTTGCTGAAAGAACAAGGTCATGTAACGAATAACATTAGACATTGTGAGGAATGATGATCATATTCATGATCACGTTCTTCATGATACTGATAACATCAACATCATAAAGAACATCAGAGTTCTCAGAAAGAGAAAGAATTCCAACAAGTAAGTTGACAAAAAAACAATCTTATCAGCAAGTTTGTATGACCTACTAAATCAGTCTGACCTTGCTGAAAGAACAAGGCGACTGTTATGCCACTGATAAACCCATTGTAAATTTTTATTTTACATTCATGAGTATGAGAGAGTGAATGTGCAAGTGTTCTGGTGAGAGTCTTTTGTACTTTCAGATCAACCCATCTTCACATTGACTCTGCTGTGCGTCCTTATTTGAGCTGATGAAACGCTTCCTCACAGCTAGATGCTGCTACCATTTTGTGCAGTGGGGGCGGCGTGTTAGTTTCACTTCACTAAAGTTTTATCTGAAAACCACAAAGGTCAATTTTTGTCTTCTCAGACGAAAACATTTTTTTCCACATTCAGTGGGTGTGGCCTCTATGGCCTTAAATAGATTTGTTATTTAAGTGTGCAGACATGTTAGTAGAGTCGTAGTTGCGATTTGGGAGAGGCTTGGGCAATAATCAAGGTTAGATTAAGGTTAGATTATAAAGGTATTTTGCTTTATAATCTAACCTTGATTTAAAATTCTCCACAACTTTATCCACGACCTGTCTGCTGTCTTTCTTTGTCTTTCCTTCATGATGCTAATTGCACGACTTCTGAAAGCAACTGATTGCACTGGATTTAATTTCAGAGAATCAGATCAAAAGGCACTAAATGCAAAACATTTTAGATTTCTTTTTTTTTTTTTACTATTTATCCCTCCCACTTCTCAATTATATGCTAATTTTTGCATGCTTATCAAGGGAAGTCACAGTCAAATACACTAAAGTTTGTAGTTGTTACATGAAGAAATATGAAAAAAAACAATTCAAAGAAGGATATGATACATTTTGCAAGACAGGTTCTTTAAGCTAATTTCCAAGCTTCCGAACCTGGAGCTGCAGCAGGATGTTGTGGATAGGAAGGCCTTACAACTGGGCGGGTGGAACTGGGCGGATGGGCATGAGTGGATGGTGGCAGACCTGGGCCTGGGTTGGGTGGAGGGACTTGAGGAGTAAACATTGATGGCATTGGAGGCTGCTGTTGTGAAGGAACCTGTGGTGGAGCAGATGGCTGGAACTGACTCTAAGGTTAAAAGAAAACAGTATGTTGAGAAATTTAAACAAAAATGCTTTGTGGTATTATGACTGAATTCATGGCTAAGCCATCTCTACCATGATTGGTGCTTTTGGTGCAGGCGGCTGAGCTGCAGGAGTGGGATTAGCTGTTGGCACGCCGACCCTGTTGAAGGAGTTTGGAGGTTGCTGTTGGGCCGCAGCCTCTCCCTGAGCATGGTACAGCCGGTCTCTCAGCATCCTGATGCCAGGCTGATGAGGAAAAAAGTTGCACAGGATACAAGATTTGGTTAATTCAAGTGAGACACTAAGTCAAACTAGAGGCTTTAAAATAAGTTTTTTTGTTTTACTTGGTCTGAATTGTTAGGCAGGTATGTCATGGCAGTGGCTAAGCTGCCCTCCGCAGCCAGGATGCCAGCGTAGGAGGTCAGCTTCTCAGCCAGCACTGAGCTCTGCACTGCCACCTCACTGTTGCGGAGGCGCTCAATCGACTTCCGCAGCATCATCACTTTTTCAACCAGATCCTACAAAAAAAAAAAGGAAAAAAAAAGAAAAAGACACACAATGTTCACATAAATCCATGCACAGTTTTAACACAGGCTTCCTACTCCTTTCTCTTAAAGACTCAGATTTCTGACAAAAAGTCAGAAAATTAATTTTTGTTCCAAACTGGACCGACGTAGATTAGATCTATTTCAAATACTAAAACACTTCTGAGCTGGATTATTCTGTTCTAAAACAAAACACAACTCACTTTTTGATCCGTGAAACCAATATTTAGTTTGTGCAAATTTATAAGAACAGAAGTTTAAATTATTGTTTGCCATCACACCAGGTGAAATCACTTTTTTTTTTACAGTTTTTATGAGTGTATGAATCTGTACTATCACAGATTAACTCCAAAAACAATTGACTAGAAAACTAGCTCTTATTAGGAAATTGAACATAGTAAATAATAAATAGTAAAAAAAACTTTTAACATTTTGCTAATTTCTTAAAGATCTAGAAAAATGTTAAAGTTGCTTTTATACCGATGCACACATCCATTCTGAGATTATACCTCTAGCCCAAGAGGGGAAGAGCAGTCTCTGTGCAAGGCCCAACACTCCACCAGCTTCTCAATGTTCCCAGAGCAGATGTAACACAAACAGGCCTGCAGGCAGCGCTTCTCTGTGCCCTCGTGCACCAGCCGGTTTCCCAAGGTATCTGGCAGGACAAATGGCAAAACTCCAAAATATTAAAGATAGAAGAACGACTGGAAATGGAGCAAGGACATGCATAGACTGGTGTTGGTGAGAAAGTCAAACCCTGAACTGCAGTTTTACAATTCCCAGAGAGGGGAGGCATGTCAGGGTTCGAGTCGCACGCCAAGGAAAGTTTAAACTTACCGCAAAAAGAAGCAAAGTCTTCAGGGTGAGCGTAAGTTAGCAGAGCGGCAAGAGCTTCCTTCCAGTTGTCCAGCTCACAGTTCTGCACAATGTCCCTCCAGTTCTGAGTCACCACTGATGATATAAGCTGGATTTTGTGGGAAATAAATTATGATTTAGCAAAACATTATGTTATATAAAGTTATATAGACTGATTAAACACATATATTATATATATATATATACAGGCTACTTCAAGCACATATATTTAAATAGTCACTGCTACAGAAATAGGCTGTACTGAATCCAATGCACACTAAAGGAAAGTTGAGAAGAAGGAAAAAGTGTAGTAGAAAATATGTATTACCTTGATTATCCAGACCATTGTATAACATTTCTATATTGAAAATCCTTTTATCATCTGTAATATTCATATTTCCTGAAAAACTGAAGGTTGCTTTTTTGTGCTAACCCACAATAATCAGCAAAAAAACCCCTCATATATATCACACTGGATGCAATGAATCCATATAATGTCCAAGTTCAACTTTAATGAAAAGATTTAACTTGTCCTTAATAATCCAATTTACTTAGATACACCTGCATCACAATCTTACCATTGATATGCTGTTTTTTTGCTTGCTTAGGTATTTCTGCTGTGTCTTCTTGAGAAGGTCCTCTCCACCGCTGATGGACAGCAAAATGGCCTCAGCATAGCGACCATCATTGAGACACAAATCCACGGCTCCCTCAAAGTTGCCAACCAGCAGCGCCTGGCTTATCAAACCGTCAGTGTCTGCAGAAATGATTGGCATTATGAATCAGGAGATCAACAGAAACTGCCTGGGTTACAGTAGAAACAAACAGCAAAGATAAGAAAACTTATTCTTGTTTATTAAAGAAATGTTTTTACCACATGACACAGGGATTTGGAAGGAGGAATTGTCCTTGGGAGTATGACTGAAGAAGTCTGCTGGTGAAATGGACCCTGAGGTTCTAACATCAGCTGCAGCGTCATCTGACCTCTGTAAAGAGAGAGAGAGAAAAAAAAGGAGATTTAATTCTTCCAGAAGTTACAATTTCAAAACTCCCGACTGTGGAGAACATCTGACCTCAGTTGTGAGACGCTGCATCTTCTCTGCAAGATCTTTGGCATCAACTCCATGGCCGTTGGATTGAAAACTCTTCCCCAGACATTTTGAAATCTACATGAAGACAATGTTTTTACAGCTACAACATGGTATGACTCAAAGGAAAGGTAAGAAACTATTAAAAAAAAAAGAATACCTTTCTCTCCAATTCATCTTTGCTGAAACCCAAAAGTTTAAGGAATTTAACACGGGCCTCGTCCTCAAAGTTGACCTGTAATCCAAGGAATGTGACACGTCATAACCACAGACTGAGTGAGAACTTCAGCTCCTGTCTGAACATGAGGAGACTTATACCAGGAGGAATTTCCATATGTCCTGTTCCGCATCCGACTTGGCGTTCTGAATCTTGGCCTGGCAGTAGTTGTTGAAGGAACCCGACTGCAGCGCCGCCTGAAGCTCCCTGGAGCGCTGGAGGAACTCTGTCTCCGTGGTAACCTGGCTCAGAAACACTTGTCTGGGGACAGGCTGGGGGCTTTGCACCGGAGGAAGCTTTGGATTCTCAAAGGTTATCAGCTTTCCACCAAACTGGAAAAAACAAACAGAAGAAAAACAAGTTCAATAGTATGACAAAACATGGTGTGTATCTAAATCCAAAAACAATTCATCCCCTTTGAATAATTTCACATTTTTTTCCAAGTTTTTGCAACCACAAATTTAAATGTACTTTACTGGGATCATAGTAGTTCATAATGGGGAAAAGGAAGGTAAAAAAAATATATGGGTTAGTTTTCAAACTTAAAATAATAATAATAAAAAAGAAATAAAAGAATCTGTAAAGCGAGCTTATGTACTCAGACCCCTTTATTTGGATACTCTTAAATAAAATCCAGGGCAACCAAACACAGCATGAAATATTCTAATATCACACTTACCCCAAAAGAAGCTCCCACTGGCCTGCGCACCCATTTAGGCGGCTTCTTCAGAGGAGGAACGATGGTTTCCTGCACACTGGGCTGAGGAACTTGTAGAGGAGGCAGCACTTGTCCCGTACCAAAGGGATCCATTGCATCAAATGAAGAGGATATCTGGTACAATATAAAGAACATGATCTGTTCAATTAACAACTGCATGCTAAATCAATTCAGTTATTTGTAGAACAGAATATCTCTTCTTCCATTTCCAAGTAAATACAAACACAGGAAAACTTGCACATGTTTAAATATTTGCGCCAACTACTTCCGTTATAATAAACTGTTGCTATGGATGTTTGTCAGGGGAAACAACAGTTCTCTAGGAAGTATTTTCTTCCCTCTTTCAAATTTAGTTATTAGTCAGCTTGATTTCCTTTACGACAGCACCATCTCGTGGACAGACAACTAAATGTTCCAAACTTTTAACATTTGAAATTTAAGCTAGTAATCACCATGTCAGCTGTGCTTTGCTGCTGAGCCTTCAAGCTCCCTCCCATCACAGAGTAAACTGTGATTCTCCCATCAAACGACGCTGCTGAAAGAAGGGCCGGATTCCTGGGGCACCACTGGACATCAAAGCACCATTGGTTTGTAGTTGGAAGCTCATAAATTACCTAAAATAATAAAAAAAACAAGACACCAGTGAAGATCAATGTAGCCAAGAGAGCCAATTTCAGAACTACATACAGGTACATAAAAACCTCAAATACCTCTCCAGTGTTTGGATTCCAGCAGAGGATCCTGTTGTCTTTAGCGCTACTCAGGAGGAGCTCCGAATCGGCCTGGCTCCACGAAATGGACAGAATTCCTCTGGAAGACGCCAGTGGCACAAAACTCAGAACAATCTCATAAAAATTCAATCACATTTATGCCAACGAGAGATAAACCAATAAAACGGTACCGTTTGTGATTTTCCAGCACTTTAAGGGGTGACGTAGCAAAGCGAAGGTCCCACATCTGGATGACTGGCTGTCGGTCATCTTCTGAGGCCAACACCAGCTGGGTGGCCACGTCAGGGTGCCACAGCATTCCCGAACAGTGCATCTTCCGTCACATAACAAGGTAGAATGCAAACATCACAACACCCTTTTACCATCAAAGTTACCATCAGTTATATTTTTTATTTACTAGGCTGCACCTTTTTTTTCAAAATTTCAGATCAGAATAAAATTTAAATTTATAAGTTACTTTATTTCAGTTGTTCAAGTGATAAAGTTAAATAAATAAAAACACAAAGCCTTTATTTTTTTTAAAAGTGAAATACTATTGCCTTTTTGATTACACTTTAAAGTGCGTGTGAAAGTTAGGGAACAGGATAGTCTGATTTCGATGTACTAGAAGAAACACTTACCAAAACATTATATTATTGCAAATGTATTACGAATGGACAAACAAATTGCTTAAAATAAATTATTAAGGGAGCCTTAATTACATGACCTGATGGACAACAGGTAAATCTCAATTATCTCTTTTTAATAATTGAAAAAAAAAAAGAAAAAAGAAAAACAACCAACCCTGTTGCTGTGATCACTGATCTTTATGATGGGCTCATTCTTCCTCAAGTCCCACACAACTGCTTTCCCACTGGGGTTAGCAGATGCCAGGATGTGCTGAACCTGCCTGTTCCACGACACAACACTGATGTCTTCAACGGGCTGAAACAAGAGAAAACAGCTGCTTGTCCAATACAAATCAGATAATTAACGGTCAGAGTGTTAAAGCACTTTGACAACTCTGAAAAAAGCAGGTCAGTTTCACAAGTAAGAGCAAAGCAGACACCATAAACAAAAGAGGTTCCACTCTTATTCAGGTTTCAAATTACAAAAATAGGAAATTAAATTTGAAAGCGACTGTGGTTTCAATTGTAAATAGGTTAATAATGTACAATAGAATCTGTGACTTTTCTAAATCCAGTACTTACCTGTGTTTTTGCTCCTGGAGTCATTGGGCTGCTGAAGTTATTTAGATCCCAGATGTAGATCTCAGAGTCATTAGCTCCAGAGGCAAGAAGATTACTCTGCGAAAGAAAAGGCCACAGATAGAGTTATATAAGATGTGCTTTTAGATAATGTGTCTACTATCGCATTTACCTGGAACGGGTTGAAATCAAGTGCACGGACTGGTCCTGTGTGTTTGTCAGACTGCCCAACAACTGCCTCTGCTCCAGAACCTATGATAGCCTCTGGGTTATATACAGTCAAGGTGCCATTTTCGCTTCCCCCAACGAGTCTCCCTCCAGTTCCATCTTCTGCCGTACCGAAATTTACCCATACAATGCTGTGCAACCTACGGGAGCAAAACAGGCATTACTGTATTACCCCCAAAGCCTGCAAAAAATAAAAGGGCAGCCGCCCTCTACATGTGCAAAGAAGTTTGAGACATTCCTAAAAACAACTGCACTCTACAATTTCAGTTTGCTTGTAAAGAAAACAAAAAATATCCAATATTTCATTCCACTTGAAACTGATGTGCTACTTTGTGTCAGTCTAACACATAAAATGCTAGCAAAATAATCAAAGCTTGTGTGTAAAAATGTTCCAAGGGTGTGACTAGTTTTTTACAATGCACTACGGTTGCAACAGTAAACAGCTCTGGCCTGTAATAAAAATGCAGCATAATCCACCGGCAAGCAAAATCAAAACCTGAAGCACAGAGCGAGTTCTATGTACTGACTGATGGAGAGACTGCAGGATGTGCACGTTAAAATGTGTAAATGTATGATAGAGTACCTGCTTGTGGTGGCTAATGAACCCTTGAGCTGCATCTCCAGAGACGGGTCAGCAAAATCCATCTCAAATATCTCTATGGCAGCTGTGGTGTTGAAAGAAGCATCCAGCTGTTGTGCTGATGTTCCTAAGGCCAGGTAGATCGGATGGTGTCCGGCGGGACTCCATGCCTGGTGGGCAGTCCTCTGAATTTCCTTCAGCCTCATCTTCCACTACAGAGGTTCAAGTTTCAAAGCCTAGGAAGGTGAGACCACCAGTGTATTATAGGCATCGTTTGGTGCACAGGTTAACATAACTAATAGACATTTCCTAATTCCGGATTCTCAACTGTGGAATTGATAAAACACATTGAAGACCACATCGCTCCCCAAATCATCTGTAGCTATCGATTTGGTGATATTCCTCCTTGTCCATTTTGCTGAAGCACAGCAACATCCGTTCAGATTATTTTTGACTGTTACCTGGCATAGGAAATGCCTTTAAATCCAGTCTACTTCACACAGCAGTAACCCGAGTAACAAAAATAATCACACCATAATTATAGCTCATCTACAATTGATTTGCTCTTAGTACTATAATCGTAAAGTTGCCAGACTACTATCAAATAAGATTTTTCTGTTTATCTGCCATGTAGCTAGGCGAGTTAGCATTTCGCAAGCACACCTCGAACGTAGCCTTCATTAAATTTCACATTACAAACGACATCTATTAATATTATTTAGCGTTAGGGTGAAAATCCTAAATATTCAACCAATCTATGAAAACACCATATCTTAAGTTTTCCAGTTTATACTCCCAGCCGATGCTGCTGTTGCTAGCTAGCTAGCTAGCCGTTAGCCACCACCCCAATTGCAGTACATCAAAAGCAAATAAAACAAAGAATAAAAAGGCTAAATTTAAATCTCATGGTTAGGAAAATGTGTTTTTAAGGAGCAACTTACGTAAACTGTGTTACACAGCTTGACAATTTGCGTCTACGCGCTCCAGTGCTACTTATCAGCGAAGCTAGCAGGTCAGACCAAAGTGCTACTGCCGTGTTGTCACCAAGGTACGGATCGCCCACAGGGACATTTTACATATAGCCTCAAATTTCAGCTGACTTAACGCCCAGAACTCATCGGAACCATATCTGCCATAGTACAATTGTCAGAATATTTTTTTTTGCGTTTGAATATTTAAAAACATCAAGTGCTGTTTTTATTTAATGAAACAAATTTAGTCTTTACATAACAAAATACAATTCCACACAGATATTTTATACATTAACGTAAGTCTTTATTTGTTTTTGCCAGAAATATATACAAGAGCAAAATTGTATTTTAAGTTTAGATTTCATAATTTTTAATTTCTTCTGGTGTCTTTGCAGGATCTCCTCCTTTCTCCAAGTACAGGTTGTTGTAGGGATATTGCTTTGGGGCCTGAAACAAGAGAAATAAATGAGTGTATTACTAAATACATAAATGCAAAAATAAAGCAATGTGAAGGAGAAAAATCAACAAGTACCCAAAGTTATCAGGGTGTGTATGTCTTGTCTTAACATTCTGTAACCATAACCTGCAATAAGTTCCCCAAAGCTTATCAGGGGTGAGGTTAAATCATCAATCATCTAAAATGAAATTCCCTGACTGCTCTCTCCCCCAATGTGATCTTAAGATCTGTTTTGAACATTTCATTGTGAGATGTGGGTTAAGCATCATTAATGCACATGTCATTTTGGCACAATAAACCACCAAAACAAGCTTTCTTTGAAGACTGTTTTGGTACCTATTCCATTCAAGATATTTCTTAAAGTGTTAAAGATCTGGTCTATACAAAAGTATGTAGCAGCTTTGTACAATGATAAGTTTCCATATTTTCTTTGATCAAAGAGCAGAGTAGGTTGCACCGGTTTGTTTTGCTGCGTTACTATTAAGAGGCCAACTGAGCTGATTTAACATTTTCCTGTGTTGGTTAGCTTTGCCTATCAGCTCTGCATATGTACCAAATTGGTTTGATTTAGTCAAATTATATACCAGGATTTTGAGATGTATGATCTCTTTTTAAAGCAACCATCAGTACAAGATGTGTCCAATCCTCACTGAAACTCCATCAGCAGAGTAAACTGTAAGAGTTTTTTTAAATTTTATTTATTTTTTATTGTTATGTTGTATTTTAATGTACAGCGCTTTGTATCAGCTATGGTTGTTTTAAAGTGCTTTCTAAATAAAGTTGGTATGGTATGGTAAAGTATTGTGAAACAACACTAAACATAGGAAAGTCCATAGAACGAAATAATATGCATTACTTGAGTCCGTCTACTGTAATTTTATACACTAAAACTGGTGTGTGTACTTACAATAGGTTGATAGGATGGAAATTTCTCCCCCATGTAGAACATGAACAACATGAACCCGATGAAACCAAACAGTTGCTTCCACATCGTTGACCACGGCACAGGGCTTGGAGATGTGTCCACTCGGGTTCTAAGGTACATGTCAAAATTCCAGTGCATCTAGAATATTGGCACAACAGAACAACCTATTAATCTGATGACTCTAGATATGTTTCAAGCATTCATTTGCATATAGACAGAACTTTTTTGGTCACAATTCTTCCTCGCAAAGTAGCTCAACCAAGGTCACATTATGTGGAGGAGCATCTAAACATCAGTTTTCACGTCTTCCCACAGAATGCTAAACGGATTTAGTTCTGTATTTTAACATCAATATGCAGCTCTGTATAAACTCACTTAATGACACTCATTGGGTGCGTTCACACTGCAGCCTGAAGTGACTCAATTCCGATTTTTTTGCCTGGGCCGTTCACATCGTCAGTAAATGCGACCTGTATGTGATCTGCAGTGTAAACGGGCAAACGACCTGAAAGTGTCCCGCATGCACAGTAGAGGGCGCCATAGCGTCAGCGTTCTGCCAACCACCATAAAAAGAAGAAGAGCTCAGTGTTTGTAAAAGTAAACATGGAGGCTAACGGTGGAGCTTAGCTTACATATTTGAAGTTGTTGTCCGGCCAGAGCAACATATTAACAACTTAATTCTCATATAGTCCATCATGGTTGTTGGTTTTTCTTCCCGCTTGTGCTTATCAGGATACAGAATAGTGAGATCTGTTGAGAATCAGTGACGCTCGGTTCGGATGAATGAGACCTGAGCGTTATGGTCGCATTTGAATCAGATACGTATCGGATATGGGTCACATTCGAAAAAGAATCCGACCTGTGCTGTTCACACTGCCATGAAAAGATCAGATACAGGTCGAAATACGTCAAAAAAATCTGAATTGGGTCACTTCAGGCTGCAGTGTGTCATTTGAGCAAGAAAAAAACTGTTCCAAACTGTTCCTAAAACAACAGAGTTTCAGTAACAGTGCAAGAAGAGAAACACCAAACTGCAAGAAAGCATTCAGATTAAAGAATATCTTTTAACTTCCACTTCAGTTAAACATTATTTCGTGTTGTCCATTCCCATAATAAACACACTGACGCTGTGGGGAAAAAAAATGTAAAAAGTTGACGACATATGAAAGGGTGTCCAGCCATGCAAACTGTAAAATTATATGGTATAGGACTTTGTATTTTATTTAAGAAAGCAATACATATGTAGCACCCCACTGCTCTGTCCGCTGTTAACTGGGACGAGAACTTAAACTCACTGGTGGGTGGCTACTTGGGTTTGTAAAGTTCTGGTAGATACCAGGCAGGTTTACCTATGTTGAGTAAATCGTTACTCATCCAATGACCATACATACATGTAAAGCAACATAAATAACTCCAGACAACCGCTCCCCGCATGCAGATAATCACTCGGATCAAAAATTTACTTATATTTTCTATGTACATACAACCAACCTTGTAAATATTTTGTAAATATTTCCAAAATAAGAGCATGGTTTTTAACCAGGGGCTACACATATAAATAACAAATGCTTTAAATTGTCAGTATTTATGTTAATTATGAAGACATAATAATATATCTACAATTTAAATTTAAAAAAAAAAAAGACTTTTAGAAGGGAATTTCATCCCTGTCTTACCGGCTCTCCCCAGTTCCTCCTCAGGTCAGGATGGTCCCATTTGTACCAGGGGTCTCTCTCGTGTTGGGACCTATCTGGTAGTTTTGGGTAATCACCGAAGCTATGGAAACAATAAAGTTGAAGTGTTAGTTAAACTTAAAATGTCCATTATTGTTCATTCATTGGACTCCTTCTAATGCCTATAAAATGCGACATAAGCTCAAAAGTTTTCAAAGTGAAGCTCACCCCTCTCCGTTATCCGGATACGGCTCATAGTCCTCCACCCGTAGATTGTATTTCTTTGCAGCAGCAGCTCTCTCCTCCGGGGTCTTTGGGAATGGACCCGGCAGACTACCCTTTGTCGCACCAGAGGCTGAAACAGCAATAAAAAAAATGCACGTCTGAAAGCAATAATGAACCCGTACACAACCCAATTTAACAGACTTCGCTGCACTCATTCAGAACAGCCGCTGACTCTCTGCTAGCTCGAGCTAATGATCGCTAGTCAAGGTTACGTCCGTGAGAAGCTTCCGACTAAAATAAAAACAAAACATGGCAAATATGTTTAAAGAAAGCTTTCATACCCACAATACTAAAAGACGACCTACCTGCTCTACATCCCGATACAAGGGCTGAGAGGCCAGAACCTTTAGCCTTAGCGAGAGCCTTGGCCAAACGTTGGAAACCAACACCAGCCATGTTTACTGGCTGCTGTTGTCCGACAGAATGAGAGGTACGCATGCGCGAAAACTCAACTATGGGCTCCGGTAAGGGACATTGACATTCTTCTGCAATTTACAAACGTTTTCTCTGAAAAAAGGTGATTGATAAAAAAGAAATAAATACATTTTTTTTTAAAAAAACACGTCTTTATTAAGTACAGGATTTTCTGTTCTGTTCTGTTGATTTTTATTTTGCATTGTGTTGGCAGTGTTTATTAAGCAAAGTGGCATAGAATGGTGGCTGTAACCAGTTGGTTCATGAGACTAAATACAAGCATACTACACTTTATAAATTTCATTAAAACTTTCAAACCCATTTTTGATTTTTCTTTCAATTCAAATTTATGTGATGATAAGCTAGGATTTTTTAAACTCACTCCTTTTATGTTCTTTTGTTATAGCGTACTATAACTATTGTGTTTTTTCAAGTTTTTTTGGACATTGTATAATCTATACTATTTAGTAATAATTCTGAAGCTGAGTATAATTTGCATATTTGGAACAAAGTAGGCACAAGGTTGTGTTGTACTGCACATATACATACTTAACAGAGAAAACACTAAAATTTGTGGTTGTGTAATGTGATACATAAAGTTAAGAAGTAAGACTCCTTTTGTATTACATATAAGGGGTGAGAGGCCAGAACCTTTTTCCTTTGCAACATTCTTAGTCAACTCTTAGAAATCAACATCAGTTTTGTTTGCAGGGCATAGCTACTGCTGTGCTTAGCCGCTATATTTTTACGCCCAACATACTATTTATAACTATGATAAGATAGTAAAATTTTCAGTCACGTTGGTTTTAAGCTAGGGTTCATCAATGACGACAATAACAAAAACAAAGCTCTAAATCTCATGCTTTATTGTAATTTAAATTTTGAATGGCTGTTCCAAGTCTATTTCCAAGAAGCATGACAGTGACATGGAAACTCCTTTAGTGGCTGAAAGGGAACTTGTTCTCAGAGAGAATGCACCGAAGCTCCTACACATGTTCCTCTTCCAATCAGATTAAGCTCAGGTGCACATATGCATTTACTGAGCGATCATCACTCTGCCATCAGGGAGTGTTTCCCTAATGTCCATCAGAGAAGGTCTGCTATGTCTTTCTCCACCATTTCAATGGGGCAGTGAAGTTCATACCTACACAACAAGGAAGATGACATGTAACAGAAAAAAAACAGCCTTACATTACCTGGAGGTTTTGTATGTGATCTTTACCTTTTGAAAGGGGTGCCATCTGAATTAATAAGAAACTTCTCAAAATTCCATCTAATGTCGTTGACACATATTGGGGACCAGTATAACTTCTTCATATCGCCAATAAGAGGATTAACAAATGGCAGCGAGTCCTGTGGAGAACAAGAAGAGACGGAACAGCTGTGCTAACAGGAACGATTCTGAATCTTTTGAGTGCGTACATCTAAAATCTTTGCAGAATGCAGTATACCTTTAGATATGTAAAAAGAGGTTCTTCGTTCAACCCATTCACCTCGATCTTGGCAAAGACTGGAAACTTTGGTACAAACCCGCCACCAGGTCTCACATACTTCAGTACATTGAGCATTTCTTCGTTCACCTCTAAAAACAGATGCATGTAAAATTATTTATGTATTTTAGTTATTTCTGTGTTAGCACATGTCACTTACAAATAAAAACTGGGTTTTTTTTAAGTGGCATTAATCATAGACTTACTGTTACATTTGGAAGAAGATTACTATCTTTCAGGAAATGTACTTCAAAAATGTTTGTTCCAGTCAGAGGTTTCCGTTCACTTCTCATTCTCATGAATGTTATGTTAATTTTAGGTTTTTTATGATTGCATTTGAATTGTTCTTTTTACAGAGTGAAACAATAAAAACAACTTCAACAAATTTTGAAGATCTAAAATGGATTCTCAAGTTTGAATTCACAATGAATTTTCTCTGATTCACTAAGGTTGTAAAACGTATGTCCAGGTTCAAATAAATACATATGCATCCACTAACATTTGATTAAATTCCCCATAACAAAATGCAGAGAAACCACATTTTGCAGTTGTCAGGGAGGTCCTGGCTGGATGTTTAATGAACCTTTGAATTAGTAGAGTTAATTTAAATAGGTTGGCTTCTTTCCAAAGACTCTGCCTTTAATTAAATATTTGATTTAATTTCAAAAATGTGTGTAAGAGAATAACTGTGATAAACTTAAACCTATGCATTGGATTCTCTATCTTTATTAGTTATCAAAATTGCATGCTGTTTAATCATCAAAAAGAACAATTTCAATATATCACTTCAAAAGACAAAATAATATGATAACAAATCACCTTTTACTCTACTTTTGAACAAGGGCTTTTTATTATCATGAGGGATCAGTAAAACAAGTGTTCAGTATACACACAATGCAAGCAAACAACCTTTCCCTTTAAGTCCAGTGATTTTTGCCTTATAAACATAATAAGATATAAAGAAAGCAATTTTAGCTTAATTAAATAAGTGGAGAAACTTACCAGGTGACTGAAGACCAAACTGGTTGCAGGGGAAACCTAACACAGTGAAATTCAGGTTGCCAAACATTTCCATTAGTGCATTCAGTCGGTGGTACTGAGAGAACATGGAAAATAACGGTTTCAGTAAGGCTGCGTGGGTACACCATGTAGAACATTCTTGTTCTTGAAGAATCACCTCCTCAATCGTTGACCCTCAGAAGGTGGCAACGTTGACGATGAGCAGCACCTTTCCTTTGTAAATGCTCAGTGGGACTTCCTCTCCTTCCAGCGTCTCAGCGGAAAAATCGTAAATCGACTTGTACGCCATTCTTGTTCTATGGCTTGTATATAGACTATGTTTACTGAGGAGTGAGCATTCACTCAGCTACTCTGCTGGCTGCTGTCATTCACTGAAACATAACTTGTGGGTCAGCAGTTCTTCTGCATGATTGACTTCATTGTTCCTCTGGACAGAGGTGAGCTGGCTGAGTAGCTAACTGCTGAACTTAAAACAGCTCTTGTTTATCTTTGGAAATGGGGGATTAAGATAACAGTTATTTCTTTTGATATATTTTGACATATTATTTGAATTGTGATTTTGACTTATGAGAGTCAAAAATATTTAGTGACGATCAACAAATGTGGTTACATTGAAAAATGCATAATTTTATTGTAGACACATAGTCAGTGCCTGTACTTTTATGTTACTAAAATGTAAATAAATACTTCTTTTTTGAAGATATTGTGTAAAGAACTCAAATTTAATTTTTTGCCATTTTCATAAAAAAATTCTAGATATTTTTATTTCTCTAACTGTGTGTGTGCGTGTGTGCTTTTTAAGTTGCTTCGTTATGCCAGTAGTGTTTGAATTATTGATGTTCAAAGCACTAGAGGGACATATAAGTTTCTCTGGAAACACCTATTTTTGAAGTGTAGAAAGAATATGTTTTGGAAAATTTTAAAAGGAAGAAATAATTTTTAATATCCTGATTTGGGGAATGAGCATAACATCAGGTGGCTTTTTGAAAAAGAAAAAAAAAGACATCTGTAACAAATCAGTCTATTTATAATCCCCCTCGTCTCTAAAATACAAAAAAAAAAATCAGTCAAGACGCATTCAAGTGTTCACCGTAAATATTATGACCAGTGATGAATTACCCCGGTTACTATTATAAAACACGACAAAGAAATTCTGGATTTGACTAAAAAAATATTTCAAAATTACCCCATCAGAAAGGATTAGCACGTTACTTTCGTAAACAACTATAATTTAGATGCATTTGCTTCTCTGGCTACATAATTTACAAACTAAATTGCAACTCAGACTAACCATTTACCCCATTATGTGGTGTTTTCTCCGCGGCAGTATACAATCTGACAATTTTACAAAGTTCCGTAATCTTCTGTGAGACTATTTGCGCATTTTTCCTTGTTGACAATAATTGTTCCGACAGCCAGTGAATGCAGCTTCTGGTTTAGGTTACACCTCTAACGCTTTCCAAGATGCTAAGGCAAAATACGCTCCTGAGGTGACAATGTAAAGAACAGCTCGTCCTGAAAAACAGCGTATTAACACAGCTGGTTCACAATGGATGAAGAAGGCAGATGGCAGACGTAAGTGGCTTTTTAAAACGAGTTCATATCTCTAAAGAACCCCCAGCTGAGTTGGTGGCCCCGGTAGACTAGCTCTTCGGCTAATAGCGGAAGCTACGAATATTAACCAGCAGTCACTGGAACGCAGCTCGAGCCATTTATATATAGCTGGCAATTAATTTTAACCATATACAGCAGCGCCAGGGCAAACGCAACAGCACTCAATGCTAATGCACTAAATTACCCCCATTGCGTGTTTACTCGTATTCGTTGATTTTTTTTTTTTTTTTTTTTTTTTTGGTGGTTCTTTTTGTTTTGCAGAGTCAAAGTTCAGCTGTAACAGGCTTTGTCTTCCTGCAGATGTCATCTCTTGGACCTGCCTTGGGAGGATGTCCTCGTTCCACACATTTTGTCCTACTTGCCGTTGCAGCACATTGTCAGCCTGCAGAGGGTGAGCAAGCACTTCCACAGCCTCGTCCAGGTGTATCTGGCCAACTGCAGGACTTTTAATTTTTCCACCGTAAGTAATGGCACATGGTTTTCATAAGGAGCAGTGCATTGTGGGGGAAATGGGATGGATGCTTTTCAAAGTTGTATGAAGTAGAATGCTGAAAGGTGCAGATGTGTTCATCCCCCTTTATTCCTAAACCGCAACCTGCTACGTTTGATAATTATAATTAACTGGAACGAATATTTGATTAAATTGAAAGTGCCTTGAGATGACATTGCTTTACAAATAAACTGAATTGATTTTGGAATCCAAAGAGCCATTTTTTTCCCCCAGTCCAGGTCATATAGCTTGTCTAGAAGCTAAACTGTTCTGCCATCTTTTGAAAATAAACAGCGTAATACCTAATGAATGTCTCGCATAAGAAATGCATTGTCATTTTTTAAAGAAACTGCATTTTATTTAAGTTTTCAGCAATAAGAATAAGCAAAGACGTAATAGCAAAAACAGAACGGTTAAAATCTTGGGAGGTTATTTGTTCAAAACGATGTAAGCAATAATGTGCTGCTCAAACCCGCATTTGAAGACATCAGCTGGTTAATCATTTTTAGCCAAACTCATTAAAAATGATTGTGGAAGATTCAAAGAGCCACTAGCAGACCGATGGCCTAAATAAAACCCAGTGCAAACAGTTGCCTTGCCTACTACAAGTTGTATTCTCCATTAATCTGCCCTTTATTGAAGAGTGACTAGAAAAAAGCCAGTTGTTGAATAAAGCCATAAAAAGCCCTGTTTACTGCTGGCTACAAGGTGTGTTGATGACACAGTAAACAAGTGGAAGAAAGTGCTTTAGTTGCAGGAGATCCAATAGATTTTTTGCAAATCACTACATCATCCTGACGACAACAACCCCAGCAACTTTTCACAGAATATCGGGCAAAAGCTTTAGTCAAGTTTAAGGGGTGAATACCCCTTGTCTTTCTTTCCAGACTTTTATTTAAAAAATATGTATATGTTTATCATTTTCCTTGTATTTGCACAACTCTGTTGATCTGTCACATACTACATCAGTGGTTCCCAAACTTTTCCTTCTGCGCCCCCCCCAGTGGTTTCCAAACAATTTCTGGGCCCCCCCTATGGATTACAAACAGCTTGAAACAACGTGTGGGAGGATAAAATGAATGTTTGTAGCTTAACATAGACAACAACATTGGTAGCCTACAGGTGCTGTATTGATATTAGCTAGTCATCTTTTAGCTAACATTACCTGCATCCAACAGCTTTACTCAACTCAGTCTGTTAGGTTGGAGGGACAACTGTGAAAAGTTCTTTGCGTTTTTGCTGGTTTGCTGCCATGACTCTAACACTCACCTGCGTAGCACCTCACAGTTTGGGAACCTCTGTACTACATGTAACATACGCATTGTAAATATTAAAATGTATTAAAATTAAAAATTAAATAATCAAATGGGACTGTAGTGGTTAGCAAAATATTTCAGCTCCATCTTCCGTTTTAATATTTACAGATTGGACCGTGCATCCCCAAGGAAGCATTTTGCACAATGTTAAAAGACAATAAAGTTCTCCAGAACCTGTCCCTTCAAAACTGTGCAGACTGGGTCACAGACAAGGAGCTGCTTCCTGTCATCGGCCAGAACCAGCATCTGCACAGGGTAGACATGAGTGGCTGTGCCTCCCTCACCCGCCACTCCTTAGTGGCCGTGTCCTTGAGCTGCACGCATCTCCAGCATCTCGGCCTGGCTCACTGCGACTGGGTGGACTGCCTGTCTCTGCGCAGCCTGGCTGACCACTGTGGAGGACTTCGGTCGATCGATCTCACCGCCTGCCGCCAGCTGAAGGATGACGCCATCTGCTACCTGGCCAAAAAGTGTTCCGAGCTGAAGTCGCTGTCGTTGGCGGTCAATGCCAACATTACAGACGAGTCGGTGGAAGAGGTGGCCAAGAACTGCAGGGGTCTGGAACAGCTGGATCTGACAGGTTGTCTGCGAGTCCGGAACCAGTCCATCAGGTTTGTAATGTACTGATTCTAAAAGGGGAAATGATGACATAAATAGCTTATTGTTAGCTTTGGTGCAAACCGCATTATTATATTCTCATTTGTGAGTCGCTTTGGATAAAAGTGTCTGCCTTTTATCCAAACATACATGAACAGATGAATTGAAAAAAGAGACAACTCATTTAACCTTCCTCCAGGCAACAATGTTTGACATTTCAGTCCAAACTAGCCCTTTGACAGGGCAGTAATTTGAACAATAGAACATGCCTATTTGTAGTGGTTTTCAAAAGTTTTCATACTCCTTGAGGTTTTTTAAGTTTTATTTTATTGTTGTTACGACTTTTACTTCCTCTAGATAGTCAAGTTTGATCGTCTTCTCGGCGCTCCGCCAGGGCCCGGGGGTCCGAGCCCCGGCGGGGCCGATCCGAGGACCTCACTAAACCATCCAATTGGTAGTAGCGACGGGCGGTGTGTACAAAGGGCAGGGACTTAATCAACGCGAGCTTGTGACCCGCGCTTACTGGGAATTCCTCGTTGATGGGAAACAGTTGCAATCCCCCGTGCCCTCTCCGGGGGAGAGGGGAGAGTTGGGTACCAGCCGGCGCGCGGAGGGCGGCCAGGGCTGCGACGCGTCCCCGCGCTGGGTGTTTGGTTCCGAGTGGCGGGGCCGTCACCGTGGGTTCCGCCGTGCGCTCGGCGCCGCCCGGGCGCAGCCTCCAACGGGCGCTCCGCCGTCCGGTCCTGCGAGGCCCTCCGGGACGGGAGCGTCGGTTACGCCCGCTTTGGAGCAGAGGCTGCCGGGCGGTGCCGGGGGGCGCCTTCGGCGGGGGTGGTCGGCCCCAGACTAAGAGAGGTGGAGCTGGCGCGGAACGGGAGACCGCGGTGGCCGGGAGCGGACGAGGGGCGGGGGCCGACCGCAGTAATTTGGGCAGTAATTTGAACAATAGAACATGCCTATTTGTAGTGGTTTTCAAAAGTTTTCATACTCCTTGAGGTTTTTTAAGTTTTATTTTATTGTTAATTACAATGTAATTATTAATAAGCAGTTCATTACATAAATTAAAATTAGCTCAATAATTTCCATTTCCGATAATTAATATTTTTGTCATACAGTTTTGTTTACAGAGGCATCATAATTAGATTTTTGGTTTCAGTTGTGTGTGTGTTTTTTAATTCCATTTTATTCATTGCTTTGGTTGTTATGTTTTATTTTGAATATTTAACATATCGTTCAGTTCCAGTGTAAAGTGTTCTTTACTAAACAAAAAGTTTATTAGTCTTTAATAGGGTGAACTTGCATGATATTACTTGAAAACGGTCTCAAAACATTATTGTTTATCGCAATAATTTCATATGCAGCTCTACATATAACACCTTTTCTTAAAGCGTCTGATTTGATCATCCATTCATAAGCTCTCCTGTTACTCCTGTGCCTCAAAGAACTCTTGCAGAGTATTGCCCAAAGCTGCAGTCCCTGAGGGTGAATCACTGTCACAACGTCACCGAGTCGAGCCTCGACCCTCTCCGGAAGCGCAATGTAGTGATCGACGTTGAGCCGCCTTACCGAGGGCCCTGGTGCTTCTTCAGGATATGCTGGGTTTCGCTCCTTTTATCAATCTGCAGATCTAGCCACAGGGAGAAACTCGAGAACGAGTTCACAGAGTGAGGTAAGAACAACAGTTGTTGTCAAGCTTTTTTTTCGCCAGTTACATTGACATGGTGTTTTACAGACTCGTCTTGCTTTTTGTTTTAGGCGACTGGCAGGTGTCAATTGAACCCATATCATGTGATGGAGAAAGGATTCGACTTTTCAGAAAAGTATGGATGTGGAATAAAAAACAAAACAAAAAGAGAACCTCACTGGATTGTGGTCAACGCTGCAAAGTTAGAATTTCACTGAAAATAAGTTTGAATTTAACATTCAAAGAAGAAAGCCATGTGTGTTTTTAGCCTTGCTGCCTCTTGTCCAAAATATATTACTGCACTTTTTATTCACTTAATGTCGCAAGATTGCATTCCTAACCGAAAGCATAATGTATTTTTTTTTGTTTGTTCCAACCAAAATGCAAAGCTAAAAATGGTCTTATGTTTCATTTAGAAACATTCACAATGTTTGAGTTTAATTAAACATTTTTGTTTCGCTTGAGTTTACTTGCAAAAAGGGTCAGTTCACCCAGGGCACACAAATGCATTCCTAAAGCTGTCACTGCAACACTAGATATTTGTTTTAATTTATTTAAGGTTTAATATCTCCACTGTGGCTAATGCCGTGTTTGTATTCCCACTGACACGTTTTCTTGAAACATTTAGGTTTTATCTGCTGTTTCACACTTCGCCAGACCAGAAGTAACAAATCAGAAGTAACTTAATCATTATATGTTGTTTTTGTGATGTGATTGAAGTGACCCTTAAAATGATATTGTTCTAAATGTACAGCCTCAGCACTCGTTTAAAACAGAAGAATTTATTCATACTTTTCCCCAGTAAGTCCGAGTAGATTTTATAAGAACTTGTTAAGCAGTTATTGTTTTTGTGACACGGCACATGAATTATGTGAGCAGTTAAATGGAAAAATACCACCTGAAAAATTGTGTATTAATCTGCTGTGATTTGTAAAGCAAACCTTTATGTATGCTGTCTTTTTTTTAAAAACAGGGAAGGACTGTTTTTTAATCTTTGAAGATATCCTCCTCTATTTGTTTCCACTTACCCATTTGATCCAGATATCGTATCGTAAAGACAGATTAAGATCATGTGTTGACATCACGCACATTTCTGAGTTCAATTTAAAGCTTGAAACACTGAAGCAAAATCACTATAATAGCCCTGTTTTACATTGATTGTCCACTTGATGGCATAGTGGAGCAAATGAAGCCTCATGAAGCTTTGGCTCAGGAGTGGACCAATTGGAAATAAAGTTTCAGTGCTTTACAGCCTTATCTTGCTGTCGCTAGTAGACAAGTGTATGTTGTACAGAAGAGTTCAAATAGGTTTCTAGTTGGTAGGTGATAAAATATGTATTTCATGCAATAAAATGCCAATTTAAAATTTGTAGTGTCTTTTTTGGAGTGATTTTTTTCTTTCTCTGAGATTTTTTTTCTTTCTGTCTCTGTTGAAGTCTAAGACTACGAAGAAAATTACCTACTTCTCCATTCTTCATTCTAGATGAAAATGGTGAAAATTCTGTGACAAATCAAATTCTCATTCCCCCCACTGTATGTGGACAGCAATGTCTTGGTACATCTGAGGGTGTTCTGTACTTTTTTCGTCTGATAAAAACCCCTTCAGAATATTTCGCATCCAAACCCTAACTGTTTGTTCACTAATGCTATCTAACAAATCTCTGAGGCCTTCACAGATCAACTGTTTACTGAGATCCAATCCAAATCGAGTGTATTTGTTGATTTACTGACTTGTGAATACTGTTAGTGGCGCTGCATTTGATTTTGGACATAATTTATTAAAAATGTTGCAGAAAAAATGTAGCAATTTCCTTAAAATAAAATATGAATGATAGTATTGTACTACATCTCTCCATGACTGAACTACCCTTTCTTGAACTGTTTATGTGTTTCTGAATATAAACTGGCTCTGTTTATTTCATACTACGTTGAAATGGCGTTCCTTTGTAAATTAAGTGTTTTACAAATTAATTTGAGGCTCAAGATGTCAGGCATGTTGACATGAAAAGAATGCAAACCACAATACATGATTTCCTCAAATTTATTTCTTAAGAGTGCTTTTTTTAAAACCTAAAGAGACACAAGATGGCAGCAACGAGTCAGGAAATTTGTCTTTAGTTCTGTTTGAGAGCCTCCACTGGTTTAAACTCCAATTGATGACAGAAATATTACAGTTTTATAGCACAGATACATCACCAATAGTTCATAAAATGTTGCGCTTTTCAGGGATTTGGAAGCAAAAATCTTGTAACTGACTTGTTTAGCGGGCTGTGACGACTAACATCAGCTTTAAAGGCCTTGTTATTGTCTGACGGAGCGAATGCACAACAAGAATTAAAGCTTTCCCCTTGTTGTCACAGCTTCTTGCAGTTTCCTCTGGTGGTCCACTTGGCAGACTATGCCAGTCTAGTCTCCGCGACAACACAACAGGTCTATTTTCCACATGATGGCATGGTTTACCCCATCTGCTGCGTGCTGTCCGCGTTGGTTGTGTTTGGAGGGCTTCAGGGATCGAGCAGCATCCTTCTGTTGGCTGTGTTGATCTTCATAATTTACTGCTGTCCCTCAGAGGAGGCTGCATGGTGCTCTTAGTTAGAAAACATCAAATTTTAGCCTGTACAGTTGCTGGTTGCTTTTATGCACATTTACGGATATCCAAATCAACTTAGTCATATTTATGTCATATTTTTCAATGAATATATACATAAAAAAAGTTTGATTCTCTATTATGCAACCTCTGGGCCTCTAAAAGTCACTCTGTAGCGACCCAAAAGGCCCCGGTTCTTGTTGCTGAGCAGCGCTCCGTGGGTTAAAAAAAAACATTTCAGGCTACATTCATCATCTAGGACCTCAATTAGCATTGATCTGCAGGAGGGAAAAGAAACATTGCCGCAATATGATATTCCATGGTGCAATTTCTGTTCCAGTGATTGAGTGTATGGGGGGATTTCTCAAACACAGCCAGCCAAACATATTTTGTCTTCCTGTCAATAATCTGGCACTTGTCTAAATTATTGATCAATAGCAGCTGATCATTTTATACAAAGGCTCAGCAATGAAGTTGGTCCATTCCGTTCATGAAGCAGTTTTAGCTCCAGGCGCTGTGTAATATATGGAACTCATTAAAGCAATGAATAAATCTCAGTTTACTCTCTGACTGCATATAAAGTCCTTACTAACAGTAAAGCTGTTGTCCAGAGATCTGGGAGGTACGTTTATGCTTCTTGTGGATGCTGAGTCACGTAACAAGAATAAAAGAAGACTTTCATCATTCTAGAAAATACAAATAAGATTATCAATGTTTTGATTCTTTGGTAATTCAGTATGTTTTAGTAATTTTTATTTGGATTCAACAGGGTGAGGAAATCAATTTCAGGTATATTCTCTTGAAAAATGGTGCAAACTTTATTTATTTATGTTTTTTTTTTACATCTCTTCAAATTGCAATGACAAGTTAATGTCCAACAAAGTATGGCACATATCAAAATGATACATGGAACTCTGATATTTTTTGGCAATAAAACTTTGAGGGCTTAAAAAAAAGCCCTGTTGGCAGTTTTTGTCTTACTTGCAAAGCATTTTGTGGAGCAGAAAACTAACTACTGAACACACCGACGCTAAGGTGAAACATGAGAATGGCAGTGTCATGCTGTGGAGATGTTTTCTCTTCAACAGGGACTGGGGAGCTGGTCAATTCTGATGGAGAGATGAATAAAGTTACATTCAGGGTGATAGAAATAGAAATTTTAAATGAAAAGTTTCCATTTTGTTAATTTCGCTTGAATGAAATAGAAAAGATTGAATGTTCTGCCAACAGGTGCAATAATTACATGAGTACGTTAGATATTATTTTTTGGAGGGGCATATGGGGCAGGTGGGGTGATTTTCTTATACAATCAGCCTTTCAGTTTGCACCTGGCCTATCGCACTCTGCAGCACAGGGCACACACTAGTAAACTGAGACTCCCCAGAGAATAAAACCAACGTCCTTGTGCCATTTCCTTTCTCCTTTTACACAAACAAGGATGGACCACAAGTTGAGAACTCTTTATTCATATACTATACAGCTCTGGAAAAAATTAAGAGACTACTGCACCGAACCCCATTGAAAACCTCACGGTTTTTCATTAGTATTGTTGTTTCTAATTGCATGAGCTTGTTTTCTTTGCATTGTTTGAGGTCAGAAAGCACCGTATCATTTTTGTTATTTTGACCATTTTTCATTTTCTGCTAATAAATATGAAATTTTTGCTTGGAATTTTGGAGACATGTTTTCAGTAAAATGAACAGCATTCATTTTACTCAAACATATACCTATAAATCAGAGAAATTGATCATTAGAATTTATATATATATATATACAGTATATATATATATATATATACAGTATATATATATATATATATATATATATATATATATATATATATATATTATATATATATATATATATATATATTCTTCTTTGAGGACACAGGCAGCATATATATTCTTCTTTGAGGACACAGGCAGCATCTATAAAGTATTGCTTAGGAACTATTATCAGAAATTGAATAAATGGATTTCTTTTTCTCAGCCCACTGTCTCCACTGTTTTTGAAATCAACTTCATATAAAGTGAAGAGAGAATTACTGTAGCTGTTCAGATGGGCCTAAAATTTGAGTCAGAGATTTTGTTCATTTTCATATTTTTAATTAAGAGGCTTTTCCCCCCCTTCGTCTTCCATCAGTTATTTCATTTATGTGATGTAGTTTATCTCCTCCAACCATTCACATACAAACTTATTGGATCCCGGGACTTAAGGATCCATCTTTTGGCCACCAGAGAAGCATAACTAATGGCAACATTACAGTGCCTTTGTGAGCGCGGGCATCAAAGTGTCGATCAACCAAGCAAGAAATAATGTTGGATTTAAAAAAAAAAAAAAAAATCTGCACGATTAAACGTTGGATGTTTAAAAATCTGTGAGGCTCAATTTAGACAGATTTTGGAGGTGGAGATATACTTCTTGTGGAAGATAATGAACCTCTTAAAGGTTTTTATGGTTGTCACTGATGTAAGGGTTTAACAAATTTTTTCATTGCCCAGGCTAAACGTAAAGTCAAGCGTAACCTCAGAGTGGAGAGACTGACGATGCAAGATATCTGGAAGTTTCAGCCACATTTTGTCATTAAAAGCTCCAGAGCATGGTGTATAGAAAGCATGTGATTAGATTCACTTAATAAAAATAATAATAATAATAAATGAATGAACAATAATATTGATAGATGAACAAATAAATTAACAACAATAAAGAGAAATGACAATGCTGTCCATGAAAAAAAAAGATTAAATTGATAAACACAATGAGAATCAGAGAGAATATAAAAACAATGAAGATGTTAATCATCTTGACATTTGTGACATTTGTCCTAAATTAACATAGAGCCAGGAAGACAAAGCTAGTTTCAACTAGTGAAGGCGCTACTTTGTTCATCCACCAAAACCTGATCTATGGAAACAGTGGCGCAAAAAGTGGGTATGCAGCATATGCAACGCATAGGGGCGCAGCAGCGAGTCCCTGATGTTCCTTCCTTGGGGGGGGGGGGGTTGTTTTCGCACCCACCTGAATAATGTGTAGTTGCGCCACTGTATGGAAACATGACTGGTACCATAGAGAATGTTTATTAATTTAATGCAAAACTTTTCTTGCTTTATATAGTAGATGGAAGCATATTTTATTGAAAGTAATGAGCACTCGTGACAGGAGAGAACCCCTTAAAATGAGACTTGCTTTCCTGCTCCCCATGGCTGGATTGTGTTTATTTCAACATGCCACTCAGTTGGTGCTCTACATGCACAAGGCTTCAAAGAGAACAAATGAATGGCTGTTTGTTTTTTTGTGTTTTTTGAAGGACAACAAAAAAAGGGACAGGGCTAAACAGTATGAATATTTCTGCTTTTGTTGTCATCGTACGTCATGGGAATTGTTAGTTAAATATAAATCCGTTAAGAATATAGAATAAACAAGAGGTCGCATAAAAGTGACTTTGTGAAGTCTACAAATTGATCAGGATCATAATAATTTGATAAAAGTGCCAAAAAGTTACGTTGTAGAGATTTTAAAACATTTGATGACTTGTACTCACAAACAGAGCATATTTTGTCATGCGAAACATCAATATCTCCTCCATGTATCTGAACATTTTCAAGGGCTTCACATGTTAAACGTAGACCCACGCCTTGTATTTTAGTCCCAATCTTAAAGCAAGTGACCTTCATCCTCCCACACCTACTGTCTGAGCCTGACTCTGAGCACCGACCTTATTTAAACCCACCAACATCCTAATAGACAATATGCACTTAGTATAAATATGATGAGGATTCATCTTGGCAGGAGCATTTTGCCCTCTTACTAATCTGGGCCGCTAAACTGTGAGTAACCGTGTTGAACCTGTGTCGTCCAGGCAACAGAGATCAGAGTTCAGTGTTCTGGTTTAATCACAGATCACATCTTGTTATGCTTTGGTGGATGCTGTGAGATGCACGGTTGTCTCATGTTTCACTTTGGATGCAGACAAAGATCAGATTTAAGAGGAGGTGAGATTTCCCTGCTGAGTGGTTATGTGCTTGAACTTTATTTCCAGCGTTTACAGCTTAAATGATAGATCATCTGCATAGATTTACATTTCTGTGGTGTATATTAGATGCTATGCTTGTTACCGCACACAGCCTGGAACACAATTTCAAACTTCTACAGGTCCATATTTATAATTCTCTATGAAGACTCACACAAAGGAAGCTCTCAGCGTTATCTAACAAATGGAGCACAAACAGCAAAATATGTGTTTGCTACAAGTCTCAGCCCACAGATTAATGACATTAACGAAGTTTCCATTAGCACAACGATCAGGGGAGACAGAGGCGTCCATGCGTAAATCCACATGACTGAATCGCTGATAAGAGAAAATGAAACACATCTCTACGGGCCAAGAGGGGCCAAGAAACGCCACTCCAAATTAGTCTGCGGCCCAATTTGTTGTTACTTCATTAACCGACCAGCATCTATAGAGCAGAGGAGGGAGGGGCAGGGGGGGTTGTGACCAATGTTTTGGCCAGAAATGCCTTTATTAGGCATGTGGGAGAAATGAGAGCCGGGAGAGGAGCAGTGAAAGGGCACAAGGAATTTCACGTTGCTGTGAATCTTGATTGTGAAATAACCTTGAGTATAATGCCAATGTGGTGGAGCAAGGATTTTTATTTGTCTGTTCCTTTTTTTTTTAAAGCATTTCAAAATCCCAGCCCATAAAGTAGAAAGGCCAATTAATAAATAATGTGTGGAAGGATCCTCTGGGTTTAAAACAATGTTCAAATCCAGAAGAATGCGTGATTTAAATACAAATATCAGCGTGACACATATAGTATTTCACTTTTCCTTTAAGCCATAAATCTCTATAGTTAAAAGTGGTGAATTATTAATAATTACCCTCCTTGTTAAACTGTGACTAACTGCGGTTTTTGTAAAGCTGGGTCTAATTTTCTTATCTCTAAATAAAGACCATAAAGACATTAACATCTCAGTCAGAAGAGGGTTACAAAGGCATGTGTACGGCTTTGAGACGCCCACAAACCACAAGAAGAAGAATTATCTAAAAACATGGAGCAGTGGTGAATCTTCCCAGTCATACCAAAATTATTCCAAGTTTGCACCAACACATTATCCAGAAAGTCACGGAATAATCCAGAACGTAAAGCTCTCCATACCTGACTTTCTTTAAAACCAGTGGTCAACATACAATTGAAAATCTAGGTAGTGAAAATACAATCTTGATTTATAATATTAAATATTTTACCTATAGTTCAAACTTTTCAGAGGTAATTTTGCAGTGTTAAGTGCCTGCTTGTTTGTTAATTCTTAACATTTTAAACCACTTTGTGTTACATTTGAACGTATGGAAAGTGATTAAAATCTGAAATTCTGACAGTTCTTATCCAAACACCCTTAAGTAATATAATAAAGACCACGGACCTTTAGGATATGGATATTACTAACTCTTCTCTGCAACAACAACAAAAAAAATTAAAATATAACATAAACTTGTTGTACTACATATACATTCACCAGTTGTTAATTGTGAATGTACACACTCTCTTTTTGACTGATTCATATATCTTAGAATAGCAAATGATGTGCAATTAGCGTTATTGTTGGTTATTATCAAACAAATAAGCAAATTAGTATCTATGCTGACGCAAGTTTTGAATGGTACTTATTTCTTCAGTAACAAAACCAAACATACAGGAAATACACAAATACAAAAATGTCTGTTATTCTTACGTCTGGTTTCTGCTGATGCTGATGTTTGTGAAGGAGCTAACACTTGTTCGGTTGAGGCCGGAGCCGTTTTACTGATGTGTGAGCGTTCAGTAAAATGATACTGAAGCAGACTGCTGACACCAAAAACAATACCTCACAGACCACGGTATAAATCACTTACAACACAGGACCATCTCCCCAGCGTCCTTCAGTGTCGAACTATATCATTGTTAAAGTGAGCAATGAAACAAATAGAAGTGTGGTTTAAACTTTAACGTCTCACGGAGAAAATGTACAGTGTGTCGAAAAGGCATTCACACCTATTAAACTTTTTCATCATGTAACATCCACAAACTTCAGAGAGACTATCTGATTAATCATGACAAAGTAGTGCATGGGAGAATGATACATGGCTTACAATTATTTCTAGAAATAAAAATGTGGCATTTTTGTTCAACCCCTTTTTATACTTGAATACCCCTGGATGAAGACAGGTTTAATCGACTGCCTTCATAAGTCAGCCAATTAGTAAATAGAGGTTAATTCAAGTGTAAATACAACTGTTCTGTGAAGGCCTCTGAGGGCTATAAGATAGCATTAGTGAATAAACAACACAAAGACAAAGAAACACACCAGACTGGGCAAGGATAAAGTATTGGACAGCTGGGTTAGTCTTGAACCACTACAAGCTGGAAACCTATCACTGTTTCCAAAAATAGAAACTGTGCCACAGTTGCAGACCTGCAGAGACAATGGCCTTAATACAGCTAGAGCTAATAACAGTGGATTTAGAGGAAAACATACTCTTGTTTTAGAATGGCCTAGTCAAAGTCCAGACCTAAATCCGGCTGAGAGGGGTTGTGAACTGATGTTCACAAGCCCTCTCCTTGCAATTTGTTTGAATTTGGAAATATCAGTCATAAAAAGCGGATAGAGACAAAGGTACTTCAAAAGACTAACATAACAAACGTCACATACACTGTATACTGTGTTGGGCTGTTATATGAAATCCAAATTTTATATTAGTCTTTTTTGTTCATAAATTAAAAAAGCAGGAGATAATCTGAAATGAATGAAAACATAAATATGTTAACACAGTGGCTGTGAGATCCCAAGCCTGCAGTAGACATGTAGAGATTCACATCATGTACGGGGGTTGGGGGGGCTTCTGTGCACTTATCTGTTGAAACTGTCTGTCTGGGATGGGTCGTTCCTTATCTTTTATGCCCCACTAATATCCTCAGGAGACCGGCACTGTTTGGCACCCTGAAATCAGTTTTTTCTTCACCGCATGGGGAAGTCAGCTTGGGTGGAATCGTGGATGGGGGGCCTGAGACGTGGATGCCATATGGCCTATTTTTTTTATTCTCTGTGGAGTTTGTGCCTTTGGGATTCTTGGCCTCTAAATGCACACGACTCTTTGACAGATGCATTTTGGTATTTCATGTTATTTGTCACTACAGACATATCTCTTTGATTCTGTCATTGTTTTAGAAAAGACATAGAATTTTTCAAGTTGTTTCCTATAATGTGAAAATAATTTTTTTAGATGTTTTGCCCAAATAAAGGAAGAAGGAGGAAGAGGAAAAACGACGATATATTCTTTGGTAATATTACTTAAAAACAAAAATTAATAAATATGATTTTGTTTCCCTTATTTTTGCACTGTGATCTTAAGGATTTTCAGTTAGATTCAACTTAAATGATTGACTTGGTGACAGTTGCAACTTTGTTGAGAGGTTCTTTAGCTGTGTGTTTTGCTGAATAATCCAATTTTACTTCAGACTTGTCTCACTGGCATGTCTCAATATGCATAAGCAAACAAGTATGAGTCTGCCATTAGTATGTGCTGAAAAGAGCCCCACACCACAATGTTGTCACCTCACACTGCATGGAGTTTCTTAAGGGTGACGTGCAGTGTCATTCTTTATTCAAACACTTTGTGTCCAGTGACATCCCAAAAGTTTAAATTTGCTTTGTTGTGGGCCAACCTATATTTGCTAAGGGTTTTACTGGCTTCTTCCATTGTTTTGCAGCACTCCTGAAGCATGAGGATGATTTTTCTTCAGCAGTGGAGTCTTGTGCGGCGAGTGAGTGTTGTTATCGTGAAAAACACTGGGCTACAGTAATCCCTGGCAATTTGTTTTGATTTCTTTGAGTGTGTTTATTACTTAGGTATTTACAGACATCTTGTGTCAATTTTATGCCAATACACAAATGTTAAATATGTATTGAGAAATAATTTTAAGTGTTCAGTACTAATTATTCTGACTTTTAATTGCAGCCAAAATAGAGAAACAGTCTGTCTGTCCATTCATTTTCTGTACACCCTTGTCCCTAGTGGGGTCAGGAGAGGAAAATAACTCATAAAACAAAAAAAAATTAAACATAAAATAATGCCAGTGTGATGAATGTTTCAAATAATATAAAAATACTACAGACAATATTGCTGTAAATCCATATGTAATATTTTTTCATATTTGTAAACATTTATTTAAAATTCTGGATTTACCGGATTAATTTTACTGGACTTAATTCTTTGAAAGCTGATATTTTACGACCGTGTTATAAATTAATTAACCAGGAAAGAGTTAGAAATGTACATATAAGTATTTTTGCAGTGAGCAATACTCATGTTTTTCAAACGGTACACACATTAGATTAAGAATTTTCAGTGTCCAGGAATTCCATCCATCCATCCATTTTCCTACACCCTTGTCCCTTTAATGGGGTCGGGAGGTGCTGGTGCCTATCTCCAGCTGGCGTTCCGGGCGGGAGGCGGGGTCGCCCTGGACAGGTCGCCAGTCTGTTGCAGGGCAACACAGAGACACACACAGGACAAACAACCATGCACTCACACCTAGGGGCAATTTAGACAGACCAATTAACCTGACAGTCATGTTTTTGGACTGTGGGAGGAAACCGGAGTACCCGGAGAAAACCCACCATGCACAGGGAGAACATGCAAACTCCATGCAGAAAGGCCGGGGCCGGGAATTGAACCCAGAACCTTCTTGCTGCAAGGCAACAGCTCTACCAACTGCGCCACTGTGCAGGTGTCCAGGAATTAACAGTAAAATAAGGAATGGATGTGAACATGTTTGTTGTGTGTATAGGAAATAATATCTTGTCATTTTTTTTTCTTTCTACCTCTCTCTCTTCCTCTCTCTTGTCCACCCATCAGCTCGCACTGGGTGCACTACTTTATTTGGCCAGTGGAGGACATGCTTTCCTCACAATGCAAAAGAGACACGCAGTGCTTTGCAGAAGTGTCAACACCTTTAAACTTTTTTTGTAACAGTTTGTCACAACACAACAATAGATGTCACCATTTATCACTGCGGTTTTAAGCAAAAGACTTACCATGTGCAATTATGAACATAAGTAGTAGGAAAGAGGAAAGAAAATCAATCATACATGATTTTCAAAACTTTTAGGAAATAATTATCCGACATGTGCATTTACATTCAGCTTCAGGTTATCTTCCAGTATTGCTTCCTTGTTCCTGCTGAAGAAAAGGCCTAATGGCATCGTAATGTTGCCGTCACCTGTGGATAATGTTTGCATGTTCCCTCATCATTCCCCTAAAATGAAATTTGATATTACTTTTATTAAATATATTGTTACATAAACAAGAACACTAACTTACAATGTAATTACTGCAACATGCTTATTTTAAGAGAGCTGAAAAATAGATAGTAAAAACGCATCAAGAAATGTTTCAGTGTTAGTGCGGGTTCCTGGTAGAACTGAACTAACACCTTGAACTTAAATAGCTGAACAAATCTTCATGTGGCCCTGGAAAAAGTTCCGCCAAAAGAATAAACAGTAGGAAAGTTAACTGCATTTGAATATAATACCCTGCCTGTCAAAATTCTTTGTCTTTTACTGAAAACGTTTCATGTTTTTTCATTTTGCCATGGATGATGGAGAGAGAAAGTTCCTCCCACTTTCTGGGATGACCAGCTTTTCCCACACAGGTGTAACCCAGAGAAAGGTGAATCTACCGCAGCTCAGTATGTGACGCAGTTTGAGGGACCTCCATCAAACGTTTTTATTTATTTTTTTTTTATGAAATAGATTGAGGACAATTTTCTTGCTGACAGGTGGTCTACCTGGAAGGCCGGGGCTCCCCGCCAGCTGCATGTCATTTCTATCAAATGTGGCCGAGGTCTGTCAATTAAGAAAACACAGGGCAATCTGTGGCTGCTGAAAGAGATCTCCTTGGCCCCGCTCCCAGGCTGAGAGGCGGCTTTTTGTTCCCAGGCATGTCTCACATACTTTCAGGGCGCAGATAAGCTCGGGCTTCATGAAGCACCGCTTTATGTTTGCCCACTGTAATGTCTTTGTGGGGGTCAGGGAATATGGGGAAGCGCTGCCGGCAAAAAAGGTAATACCTCCCCACCCCCTTCCTCCCACACACACATTATGAGGTCAGGAATTGAAGCCACAGGTTAGGTGGTCCTGAGGCCCGGCTGCTTCTCTGAATGAGCTATTCCTCCCATGTAGCCAAACCCTTTATCCTTTCCCTTCACCATAATACAAAAGACATAAACTGCAAAAGAAGTAGGAAGCTTTAGCTGCGAAATCGGATAAACACGGACTCCATTTCTCAGTATGCCTGTTTGGAGGGTAGGAGATTTGTTTTTAGTACCTGCTGGACCACCCACAGACAGGTAAATATCAAGGTGGGGTGAAACATAAGAGGAAAGAGAAAAAGGTCTGAGACCCACTGCTGGGTGGGGGTTCAGGTAAGAGAGGAAATCTCACAGGTTGTCTGATAAAAGGAATGTGTTATTTTTCCAATATAATGAACTCAAATAACTTTAGCATACATTTAAGAAAGATTTGTCATTTTAGTACTTTCCTTCATCCCTAAACTTTGAAACACATTACACATTTTTTTACTTGTTGATGTATAGTAAAATGTCAAGTGAAAACATCATGTAAACCATGACTTGGTTATAGTAACTTAACTCATTCGCTTTGTAATTTTTCCTACATTCACCCACATACAGTATATGCAGTCAGGTAAGGTGCAAGAGAATTGGACTTTGTTTGGGCCTTTCGTAGATTTAAACCATTTCATTGTGGTGGTGGCTGCATGTTTAGGGTTGTTGTTCTGCTGGAAGGTGAACCTTCACTCTGATTTCAAGTATTTTTGTCACCTCTAACAAAGCCACCTTTATTTAGCACCATTTATATTTCCATCGTCTCTGACCAGTTTCCTTGTTGCTCATGAAGAAACATGATTCTACCACCGTCTTTGGTGTTCAGTGCCAGTTTTCCACCTCTTTTCCGTAGCTTCAACATCGAAGTGTGTGAATATTACTTGTCCTATCGACAAATTCCCACACCTGTTTGTCTTACACTATAAGTTCCTGTGAGACATTTTCACCTTCCTGTTTAAGTGGGAGAACAAGCTGTAGTTTACCCAGAATGTCCTGTTAATAAGTCAGTTCTGAATCCAAAGTGAACAGGCTCGTCTCACCCACCGTAAAGAACTCTTCTCAGTTCTATCTCTGTTTTGAAGCAAGTTCCAAGTTTCAAGTTCCTCCTTTGAATTTCTTTCCCTTAAACCTCCTTTAAACCCCACAGTAACTTTATGTATTCCATCCATCCATCCATTTTCTTCCGCTTATCCGGGGTCGGGTCGCGGGGGCAGCAGCTTCAGAAGGGAGGCCCGGACTTCCCTCTCCCCAGCCACGTCTTCCAGCTCCTCCGGGGGAACCCCAAGGCGTTCCCAGGCCAGCCGAGAGACATAGTCCCTCCAGCGTGTCCTGGGTCTTCCTCGGGGCCTCCTGCCGGTGGGACCTGAACTCCTCACCAGGGAGGCGTCCAGGAGGCATCCTGACCAGATGCCCGAGCCTCAACTGGCTCCTCTCGACGTGGAGGAGCAGCGGCTCTACTTTGAGTCCCTCCCTGATGACCGAGCTTCTCACCCTATCTCTAAGGGAGCCCAGCCACCCTGTGGAGGAAACCCATTTCGGCCGCTTGTATCCGTGATCTCGTTCTTTCGGTCATGACCCAAAGCTCATGACCATAGATGAGGGTGGGAACGTAGATCGACCGGTAAATCGAGAGCTTCGCCTTTTGACTCAGCTTCTCTTCACCACGACGGACCGGTACAGCGCCGCTTCACGGCAGACGCTGCCCCAATCCGCCTGTCGATCTCCCGCTGCCTTCTTCCCTCATTCGTGAACAAGATCCCCAGATACTTAAACTCCTCCACTTGAGGCAGGACGACCCCCCTGATCCGGAGAAGGCACTCTACCCTTTTCCGGCTCAAGACCCTTGGATTTGGAGGCACTGAGCCTCATCCCGGCCGCTTCACACTCGGCCGCGAACCGTTTCAGCGAGAGCCGCAGATCACGATCTGATGAAGCCATCAGGACCACATCATCCGCAAAAAGCAGAGATGCGATCCTAAGGCCACCAAAACGGATCCCCTCAACACCTCGGCTGCGCCTAGAAATTCTGTCCATGAAAGTAATGAACAGAATCGGTGACAAAGGGCAGCCTTGGCGGAGTCCAACTCTCACCGGAAACGAGCCCGACTTACTGCCGGCAATGCGGACCAGACTCTGACACCGGTCATACAGGGACCTGACAGCCCGTATCAAAGGACCCGGTACCCCAGACTCCCGGAGAACCACCCACAGGACCCCCGAGGGACACGGTCGAACGCCTTCTCCAAGTCCACAAAACACATGTAGACTGGTTGGGCGAACTCCCAGAACCCTCCAGGACCCTGCTGAGGGTGTAGAGCTGGTCCAGTGATCCACGACCAGGACGAAAACCATAATTCAAAATTAGGCATAATTTTTTGCCCCCCAACCCCTTAAACTTCAGAGAAGGACTGCTAAATTTTGAATAAAAGATGGACTTTATTAATAATAACTGATTATTTTAATTAATATAATAATATTTTGAACTTTCATTTTGCATTCAGAAACCTTTTCCTTATCGGAATCATCTGTAGCGTTAGTGTTAATTACTATCTGATATTTTGTTAGGAAATATAGCTTAGCATGAGTTCTGATAAGTACAATAAATGTCTTTTCTTCTTTTAAATATTTGATGAGATTATGATTAAGAAAGAAGTGCCAGTTCTTTCTTCACCCCGTGCAAGATGAGAAAACATACATTTTCGAAGGTACTTCAATACAAACAAATGATGATAATAATAATAAATAAACTTAAAACTAATTAAATTGCAACATTAAGCATTTTGAATCTCAGTGTCTCAACAGAGGGAGACAGATTGATGACAAAATGCACGACCTTCCCAAATTCTATGTGTCTGAAGCAGCCATATGCAAAAATGAAAGAAAACAAAAAAGGATAAATAAAAAGCTATACATTAAAGGACTATTAAGGATTAAGACAAAACTCTTTATGTGGGAAAGCCCTTGAAGATGTGTACTTCCCCACCATCAATTGTGATATGCATGCACAAAAGAAAAATTAAAGTTACTTTGGCTACTCTAAACCCAGAGTAGCTCTAACCCAGAGGTATCTTTTCTGGCCTGGAAAAAGCGTGTTAGATGTTTTGATAGTGTTGCTAAAGGTTTTTTGATCAAGACAAAATCTGATTTTCTTTTGTCCGCCCGCTCACCCCCCCCGAAATGTTAACAGCCACCGTCGAAAAAGCTTCCCTCACAGGCGTGAGGTATTTAATGTCCACTGGTCTATGGGTGTGGTTCCATCAGACAGATTTAAGAGCATGCTGAGTGCTCTTGAAAATTAGTTTTTTGGCAACTTCCTTGAATGCACACTCTCCCAGCAAGCCACCAAGGCTTTGTCAAGAGTGTGCTGGTTTAAGCTTGCAGCTTTTCGAACCTCCCATTATGCCTGACTCAGTCGGGCAGAAAGCAAAAAGAGCCCTCTCTGCAGTCATGTGGGCATGCCGGCATTATACACACTTCAGTATTAGATATTTGTGAGTCATATAAACAGAAGGGAGGCCACTGAGGCTTCTTGAGGAAAAAACTTATAATTGGGGGAGTTATATAAGTGTCCAAATCCTCCTCCAGGGATTTAATTTTTTCCCCCCATTGTGTGTGTTTTTTTTTTTTTTTAGCAAAAAGCAGAAGGACCTCACAGAAGCGGTGACAAATCCTTGGACACAAAGACCACACTGATGCCTTTAAATGCTTATGAAGTCAAATTTAAAGCATTTACTTGTAAACATCCAACTACTGTCGCTTTAATATAAATATACTTCTTTCTATTCATGTATTCCAGACTAGAATGCTGCTTCACATTAAAAAAAAAGAAGTAGAATTTGTGAAAACACAAAGAAAAACAGCATTATGACATGTAAAGATGTGTATCAAAAATAAACGGAACATTTGGAACACTCAAATCTCTTGATAATATTTGTTTCTCCCCTTCATATTTTTAATCCTACACCTTAAAGCAAACATTTCTGCCTTCTTCTCTAAGACATTCAGCTCTATTTAGCCTCATGCACCCTTGTGTAGATTTGTTATGGTTCTCTTCTTCCTTTTCCCAATTATAAACTGTATAGATTTCCCAATGGTGAGTCCCAGTCCTCTCTACACATGTACAGCGTGTGTGTGTGTGCGCGTGGGCACATGTGTGTTTGGGCGTGCAAGTCTGTGGCTCCCTGTTGGCCCAGATGCCGGGGTGTGTACAGTGTGTAAATCTGGGGCTAGTTGGGTTGTTCAGGCATGACCTGGACTATGTCATCCCTTGTCTTGTGAATGCCTCCAGCAGCGCTTCCTGCTTCAGATCTGACCGACGAGCCTCACAAACAAGGATTTAGGCCATCTCAGTTCCCCCGCCATCCTCCTCCCTCCCCTCTGCATTGCCAGCGAGTTCAAAACTGTGGCTGAGAGTCACTGCTTCTGATGATTTGTGGAAGAAGTACCCCTCGAATGCTTTAAAATGTAATGTCTCCATGTTAGAACCATATATATATATATATATATATTATATATATATTGTATTGTATGAATATTTATCGAAGCTTGTAAGATTCACTATTTTTGAGGCTAGTTGCCCTGCTGTTCTTTCATCCTGCATCTTTTGTTCAACACGATTCACTTCAGTTGGCGCCAATTGATCCCAGTCATCAAACACTGCATGAAGTTCAATTCATTATCAAAATGATTAAAATCAGCTTAAATGCTTTCATCAGTGAGTTGCAACAATCCCTCACACTGAGGATGCATGCAGCGACAGTGGAGAGGAAAAACTCCCTTTTAACAGCAGAACATGGCTCCAGCAGGTTTTCATCTTCTCTTGACTATTTCTCGGAATAATCCCTTCTTGGCCTGGCCTGTCAGTTTAGGTGAGCAGCCATGTTTTAGTAAGTTTGCAGATAAACTGTTATTGTTTATTGTTTTATAACCTAACCCAACTTTCTCCCTCTCTTGTCTGCTGTGTGCCTTGGTCTTCATGATTCTCTTTCTTCAGTAAAGTTCTCTAACAAGTCTCAGGGTTGTTCACAGAGCAACTGTATTTGTACTAAAATTTTAATTTTAATTCCTTCCGCTTGACAATAATGTGCAAATGCATGCAAGGCTACCACAGCAAAGCCCAACGAAACACCAAGGCTTGTGGATGTAACATGACAAAAGGTGAAAGAATATTGAATATTGTTTTTTTCCAAGGAACAATCATAAAGCAAATGTGTATTTTTTACTATACACTCTGCAAATAATCACTTACAGTGTATGTGTTTGAAAAGCAAAACAAATGGTTTTATTAACTCTTCCTGTTCAAGAAAAGCTGTTTGCTGACACTGAATTTGCTCTCTTTCTGTCACAGATAGCACCAAAAAGAGATTTACTGGCAGATCTACTTGCTGTCAGTGGAAACAGAATCCACCCCCTTTGTCATGTGGGAGAATTTAGATTAAAGATCTCTGGACTGATGGCACCGCAAATACTAACACAGCGCCGCATTTAAGTGAGTGCCAGCCAAGACCAGCCCTAAGACAAGCACACAAGCTCCAGCATTAACATGGTGCCGCTGAAATCAGATTATGTATGAGTTCAATTGACTTAATGGATTAAAAGAGACTAGATCCTATTAATGAAAAGGCTGCCCTACGGCACTGCCCCAGCCAATAGCAGGCTAATCTGGCATGCAAATTAAATCCTGCCTCAATATGCCTGCCTGTTTAATGTTATCCATTACACAGTTTCGCTTATTTATATATACTAATATAAGGGAGTAGGCTTATAAACAAAGTGAGGGAGGGGTTTGCTCTATAAATGGTGCTGAGCTATTTCCCCCTCAACCCCTGGAGCTGCTACTGGAGTAGGAAATAAGGAATGACACCAAAAACTACTATAAATTGTGAAGGATCAGTTTAATTTAAGCACTAGTTTGTTTTCACTTTTTGAGAATTTTGTTCAAGCCTGCGTTGCTTTGAGTGAGCTCATCTAAAGTGAATTAGAATATAATAGAAAATGTATTTTATTACAGTCATTCAGTTCAAAAAAGATAAACGAGAATATGATATGGACTCATCAAACACAGTATGGTGTATTTAAAATGTTGATTTCTATTAATTGTATTGATTATGTCTGGAATTTTGAGTAATATGTTAAACCATTTCGGAAAAATGTTACAAAAATGATAATGCATGGGAAACTATGTCCATATACTATATGACATATGCCCTCCTGCACTCATACTTGGCTGGAGTTTGTGTTTTGGATGAATTTTCAAGGCAACGTGGCGTGAGGTGTTAAGGAAAGATGTTTTATTAGCAGCCTTCAGCTCTTCTCTGATTGTCTCATATCTTCTTAACACTACTTCAGTAGATTCTCGGAGGAACATTGGTCGGGTCAGTTTGGTACTTAATAAACGACAGGGACAGCATGGCCACTAAAGCAGCAAATGGTACTTTTGGCAGTGTGACTTTGGACAAGCATCAGCCGTCACATGGCTTTCAAAATGATCTATGTGTGTGGAATCTTCACTCTGGGACCTTGATTTCCAAATGAAATGCAAGCATTTCATTTGAGAAGAGGACTTTGGACCACCAAGCAGCAGTCCACTCCTGTCTAGAAATGTGATTTTTAGGGTCGCGATGTGAACTCATAGTCATAATTTGGCAGTCGGCCACATTTAAAGTTGAGCCCGTTGTCTGTTGAGCTACTCCTGCCTCTTTTACTCCCGTTATGTTTTTCATGCCTGGTTAGCTCGGAGCCTGCTTTAGAGGGAATACGGGTCAGAGAGAAGCCAGATTTCACCTGACCCCTGCTGAAATATTTCAGCCAGGTTTAGCTGTGTCTCCAGTCTGAAAAAACAAACAAACAAACAAAAAAAAAAAGAGCTTCCCAATCTTGCGGGGCTTGAGTTGAAAGTGGAGGAGTCATTGACAGACATTAGTGACAGGTTTCTTTTAGCAATGAGGTGAAATCATTGCTGATATTTTTTGCATTGCTTTGCCAAAACACGCTTCCCTGCAACCTGAAAAAAAAAAAAAGTAGCACAAGTCGGTTCCAATCTGGTTCAACCCCTGTCAAAGCATACTTCAGCAGGAAGCAGCTTTTTGAGCAAAATTGAATCAGACGCGGATTGAATATTTGCTGTTCATCTGACACGTGTTCCCTCACAAATATAAATAAATAAAGCCTTCCCAATGCAGGTATGCTTGAGCGTGTGCACCTCATTTCAAGCACAATTAACTTGAAATGGAGTGCTGCAGGATCAATAGTCCCCATTTGATCCAGAGGGGTGAAGGGAGGTGGGCTGGGGGTGCAGGGGGGTCTGTCACTTCATGGAAATGGCACACATATGGTAATACAGCCAGCTTAACAACAACTTGGAGGATTTACTGTTGCCGTTTTCGGGGCAACATGAATAACAAACAGTAACCCGCTCTTGGGAGCCATCGTCTTTTATCCCAGCCTCAATTAATCTTAAAAAGAGATACCATTTGAAGCTAATGAACAGGGGGGTAAAACTAATGCATATTGATATCAAGAGGTGAAAGCATCAGATTGTCCGTAATGCTCAGAGCCATGGGAGGGGAGCTGTGTGGTGCAGAATCGCAGCTATAGGTCGCCTGTCTCTAGTCGCCTGCCCAACAAAACAACATAAAAAGATAAATGAACACTGAATGACCCTGATGTGGCCCTGTTCCTTCATCATATAAATAACAAAAAAAGGAGGATGAATAAAGCAGACCGTGCTGGGGGCCAATTCCCCAACGGGTGCTTATATAAAATGCAACTTTCAGGCGTTCTCCCTGCTCTGAATGTCGCATTTATTTGCAGGACTCTGTTTCAATTTAAGGGGAATGGCAGCTGAAGGAGGCACAGGGGACAGTGTCTCATCACCGCCACTTACCACTCTTATAGGCCTGCTGCCGGCGAGGAAAACCTCAGCAGGCAGCTCCACTTAAACAGTGAAGACCTCCACCAGTCAATGTAATGTGGGGAGCTCTGATGGCCTCATATTCCCAGAACCCGCGTGAGTGTGTGGGTGTTTGTTCATGTGGACGTTTATGTTTGCAGCTGAGAGTTCAGTGAAAAAAAAACAAAACACTGACAGGGTTTTAGAGGGATGAATATCGTAGCAATACGTCAAAAAGGTTTTTCCATCATATTCCATTGCTTTTAATTTGAAGTTTGTACAAAAAACATGTCATAGTTTTCAAGGAGTCAACTCAGAGTTAAAGCAGTGAATTGTGCTGTCTTTGGATGGTTTGGCCACAGTCTCCAGGATTATTTGATGTGAAAACAATTAAGGTGAAAAAAAAAATCAAGTGACAAACTGAGAGTAGATGTGGAAGCATCTTCAAGAACAGCAGTCAGAGATCAGCAGGGAAGAAGAGCAGATCACTGAAAACTTTAACCTCCACATGAAATATACATACTCCGTTCACTCTTTTATACAACTGCTTCTGTTTAAATAAAAAAAAATCAAATAAATATATAAAAATAAAAGCTAACTTGCTAGCATTCACCTAGTACATTCTGCTGGGCTTAAAAGATTACCAGTTGGAGCTGGATATTGCCCTAGAAATGTGTCTAAGAATTGAAAAAAAAAAGATTTTCAAATGTCTTTCACTCTTTCACACTCTGAATGGATCTTGTTTTTTTTTTGTTCAGGTCAACATTATACATTTGATTTTAAATCACATTCATTCCCTCCGTACATACTTGGTTTCTCTCAGGGTAGCCCAGCTTCCTTCCACAGTCCAATAACATGACTTTCAATGTCACTGGTGTCTCTGCTGTGTACTTAGGTGTGACTGTGTGTGTACATGGTTGTTTGTCCTGTGTGTCTCTGTATTGCCCCGTGACGAAGTGCCAAGGTGTACCTTGCATCTCACCCAATGACCAGTGGAGACGGGCACCAGCTCCTCCGTTACCCTACACAGACAACTGGGTGTTGACAATGGATGTGTCTTCCCTGGTTAAATAAAGAAATAATTAATAATGTAGACCCATCAGGCCATCATCACCTTGTTGTCCCGTAGGATAAGGAATAGAAGGAGGTAACATTTTAGTTTCTATGCTCTTCTGTCCTTACTCTTTACTGCAGCTTTCCTTTGTAGTAAAGACCAATTTTGCCATTTCTGTCATGTCTTAGCTTTTTATGTGTTTAAATGTTGACGTGCATTGAATTTTTGTTAAATCTGTTATTTTGTTTTCTTGTGAAGCATTTTGAAAAGCTGTATGTGTAGATTGTGTTCTACAAAAAAATAAATAAACTTGCCTTCTCGTGTTGAAGAATAATGCCCACATATATGTAGTGCTAGTAGGATCAGAAACAAAAAAAGATACTAGTTAAATAAAATACAAAACAAATAGCATTTTTAAAAACTACAGGGAATCCTTGAAACTCTAAGTAATTATACTAAAATATAATGATTTTACAGCATTGCAGGTTATTCTCTGAATGTGCAGATAAAGATTTAAAAGCAACAAACTACCCGGAAAATGACACACACTGCAGTTAGAGAAACAAATCTTATCTTGTGAGTTCTACCTAGGAGTCAGCGAGGATCCAGACTAAAACAGCGGGACTTGCTGCCCAAGGACGTTCCTGAGACTGCTCTGGAAAAGATGGCATACGGACATTGCTTGCCTAAAGGGTTAATGTTGATGAAAAGCAAACAAACACGTCCATAAATAGGTGCTCTCCCCGCAAGAAAGACTTCATACGCTACGAGCTCATTTGAAATTCAGCTGAACATCTCACACGATGGTCGAACATACAGGGCTGACAACGGGGGGTAAATTAGAGCTTGGAGATGAATTATCAAACAATTAAAAAAAGTGAGGCAGAGCCAAAGGGAAACAGAGCACAGATGATACTGGCAACAATTGTTGAAAGTCTTTCTTTCTGGGTTATAAGGATCTGATTTGTCTGCTGGTGTAAAAAGGGTAAAAAACATAAAAGAAAGTTGATTAGAAAAGTTGTTTCTCAGAAAATAATACTACTACTAATAAAAAAATGGTTAAAATGACAGGAAGATCTGTGACGAGGAGAAATTTCTGTTCCCACTCCATCCTGTGTTCCTGCTGTTTTCATTTTGGTTTCAATTAAAGATCCCGAGTGTGACTCTCTGAGAGAAACCTGCCTTTAATTAGGTAGTCCAAGTTCATGGAAACAATTGTTGTTTCCCCTAACATGTTCAATTTGATGAACCCGAGACTCCAGTTTCATCGCTGTGAGTGAACAAAGCTTCGGGTCCCTTTCCCTGCAAGCTGCTTTGCAACTAAAATGAATATCATTAGTTTGTTGGGATACTGTATATTTATGTAGCCGCTTTTTTTGGACTGCAGGTGGGCTGCTTCATCACTGATGAAGAGGTCAGGATCTGGCGAGGACCACATGGTGAGAAGCAGGCTGCTGCCTACTGGTCAATAATCTATTAAAGGACATCCCTCCTCCTTCGCTACGTGACTAATGCCTTTCACTGAGATGGTCTTCCAGAGGTTAATGCTGCTCAGCTGACCCCAGGCCCCCGCCACGAAAGCTGTCAATGGCTGATTTGAAAAACAAAAACAAACAAACAAAAAAAAAAAAACACAAACTAATGCAGAATTGTTAAGCCCAAGAAAAAGGATACATGGTTTATAAACTTTACATAAATTGGAACATTTTGGCAGGTATTTATGTTCAATTGTCTTGGTTTTAGCTGCAGTTCCAGGTCCCACTCGGCTTTCATGGCTTTGCACAACTAAGGTTTGCTCATTCATCTTTGTAAAATAGCTTTATTTAAGTCAGATTGGAAAGAGAACATCTGTGAGCATCAGTCTTGCCACCAATTCTCAGATGAATTTAGGTCTGGAGTTTAACTATGCCATCCTAAAGCATGGATTGTCCATGATCTAAGGAATTTCAGTTTTCTGCTGTGCATGTTTTAGGGTCGCCATGTTTCAAAGTGGGTATGATGTGTTCAGTGTCTGATTTTACTTGTCAAGCTATTTTGAAGGACATAAAGCAGTAGGACTGTTATTCTGTTTCACAATTAAGCCCTGCTTTGTGTTTGTCTTTCATATAAGAGCCCAAAGAAAATGCAGACACTTTTAGCTGTGACATAACAAATGTGGAAAAAGTTCAAGGAGGAATGAATACTATTACAAGGCAAACAATCATTTTAAGTTCCTATTCCACAGACTTAATCGAGAACCAGATTAAGATGATTATTTCGTCATTGTGTAGTCTAGTGGAGCCATTCCAAAGTCAAATACTGTAAGATGAAAAGTCTTTTGCTCCAACATGAAAAAGATTACACATCACACAAGCTCTAATTGCTTTAAAAATCAGACATAATCCGTGACTTGCATTTGAAGTTTGATGTGACTGTTTGGGGCTTCCACAGCGACTCTCCATGAATAAAACTACCAATAAACGAATCTATCTACAGCATCCTGAACAGTAGAGCATAATGTTATGTTACAAGCCTCAGCTATTATTAAATTACGCCACATTTCCTAAATCGGATTGGTTCAGACGTCACCTGTGGCCTTATTTTTCATTTTCCATTTTTGTTCGCTACCAACCTATTTCAGAGGTAATTCCATTAGAAGAAATGAACAATGTCAAACATACATGTTTAGACTGTGTCAACATAAAATTTCATTCAAGCTTATTCTGAGTATGTCCAAAAAAAAGTTAGCTTTCCCTATCACTCACATATACAGGTCTGGTAGAAACTCTCAGCACAATGGATTTCCAACACAGAACTGTCACGCAGAATTTTATTAGCACTAAAATCTACGACGAGAAAGAGATCTCTCTTTGTTTCACCGCTCTGTTTCAATAAATCACCTGGTGCCTTCGCAAGCAGCGGTCATTTGAAATTCTAGCAGCAGATCTTGTCTGACTGCAATGAGGACCACGGGCGGACCTCATGTCTACGTGTGGAGCAGAAGGAAATTAGCTGCACCTGAATGACAAGGCAAAAGGCTCCTATCCCCAGAGGGACTGTGATCTACACACAAACTCCCTTTTAATAGACTTACACCTCATTTGGCCTCTAAAGCTTGTTGAAGGGTCCCAGAGGACGGGGAGGGGGGGACGTGGGCCCCTCAGAGGTCAGCGCGCTGCTCGCTGTAAACCAGCTGCAGTGAAAGGGAGAGCTTGATTAGATGGCCATTCACACCCAGAAGGGGACAATGCTACATTTTCCCTCGCAGAGCAACTGGGACATTTTATCTGGCCTGTCGCAAGCAATATTTGTTATGCTGAGGGAAGCAATTTGAAAGAGCTCAGAGGAAGCTGAGCGATGCTGAGTTCAAAGACAGCCAACTGCTTTAAGTTCAGTCACTTCTCTTTAAACACAGAGATAATTTCCTCTGGATTTGGAGGGCTTCCACACATTTCACAACTTAATGGAAATGTGTATTCTTGAGAAAAGCTATGATAAACAGAACTCACACAAAGTACATTAAAAAATTTTCCACATCCTGCACTGAGACACATTCGTGCAAAAATAGTCGGAAAGAATTGACTTGGCAATTTGCTTTGGAGAAAAAGAATCTGAAAAGCTTGATGTATATTTGAATTTGGCTCCATTGACTCTGACACTTTAAAATGAAATGCAACAAGTTACCTTTATAAATCCCTTAATTAGTAAATGCCAGCATCATGGAGACCAAGGAGCACACCGAGCAAGTGAGGGAGGCTGTTGTTGAGATGTACCAATCAAGTAATCAAGCAGAGTTAGATTATAAAACAGTCTCTCAACCTTTGACTATTCCAGAGCTCTGTCCATCTGTCATCCAGGAAAGGAAAGAGTACAACTCCAATGGACGTCCAACTAAACTGACAGAGCAGAGAAGAAGAGGCTTAACCGGAGACGCAGTCCAGAGACCCATCCATAGTAAATCTGCAGGAGTTCCTGAAATCCAAAGCTGAAACTTGGGTGGACGGGCCTAGTTAGTCAAAATAAATTATTTTATTAAAAGATGTTGCAAGCCTTGAAAATTGCATATCACAGACTCTTCAAAGCTACTCTGACTTAAACTAGTTTGCGAAACAAAATATCTCAGGTTTTTATTTGACTGTAACTCTGACTAAATAACTTTTAGATTATTGTAACTTTGAAGATATTTTCTGCTGTGATTATTACACAAATAGTCAAAATGATAACATCAACAATTATTTTTATCAGTTTTCTCTTAATGACAGACATGTTTTCCATACTTTATGTTCTTTGCACATTTTGAGTTTTATACATGCATATATATTTATTTCGCAGGTTACCTTCTTCAGTTCCAGTGAACATATTTTAAGCATTTAAAACATTGGTGACATGGACATTTTTACTTGTGTGTCTCTTCAGAAATACTGCCTGTCTGTTTTTCTTTGTTCTGTTTTTTTTGTTTTCTAAGCACAAATCTCTCGGTGACATCCAAAAACATTGATGGTTAATTATTTCTGAGGAGGCTTTCTGCATAGCCCTTGTTTCCCTGGGTTAATTCAGAAACATTCCCTTGTCTTCCCAGGGGTATAGAGTTTGCATTTTAAGTGAGGCCCGGCACAGACACCCAGCAGCATTTTAACTTCCTAAGTTGAAGTGTGGCTGGGGTTAAGTGGTCCCTGTGCTCACAGCACCTATCTCAGCCCAAACATGACAGCTGGGGACTTGACTGTTACTATGGAAATCACCCCTCTTCCCCCCACCTCCTCCTCTGGGCCTGTCCACCCGCGAATGTGCATGAAAATGCCCCAGACTGCTCATTTGAAACCATACAAGTCCTCCTCCTTCCCTCTGTGTTAACAAGTCAACTTTTCTGTTGTTCCGCCTTGTTTCAAACTAGCTCTGCTGTAAGTGGAAAATTTCTTAGGGTGCATTTTTGTGTTAAACAGTGTTCATGTTGACTTTTTCAGAGAGAACACGAGAATCCTTTCCTGAAAGCCTGGTAGAGACGGAGATGTGCTTCAAAGTCTTTCTAACTTGTAAAGCAGAAAAAGGAAACAAAAGTAAAGAAGTTCTTCCAGGTTAATGTAGCCACTAGCCAATATGTTGGCTCAGGTCGTTGTTTGGTGAGAAAATAGCAGGAAGTTCTCAGAACAGCCAGCTTTAGTCATTGCCTTGTGTACCGGGGGTATGGAAATCCAACCTGGTCAAAACATGTGACTTTTCAAGCATCTTTCACATTTTCCATTTTGTATCCTTGTACCTTTAATTGTTGGGGGAGTTCTTAGCAAGTAAGTTCTGCTTAAAGGGTGTAATTAGAATCGTCAGTACTTTAAATATTACAAAAAGTTTTCTCTAGAAAGAAGTGCATCGGTTTACAAAGCCTTCAAGAAAGACTTGCTTCAGAAACAAAGTTTATGTTCAAACAGGAACGTACTGAAATAGAAGTTTTAAAGAATAGCTACCATAAATAATAATCTGCTAGAGCAAGACTCATCAACTCTTCCAGTATTCTGTCCTTACAATCACTGTTTTGAATAAAAAAAAAGCTCAGTATGAATTTTTATCCATACAGTGAGAGTGCTCTCTTTCTAGGGTGGAAAAGTTTCTAAAATTTTCATTAGTAGCTTATGTTTCCACAATGAAAGAGAGCACATTTTTACCAGGAGAGCCAGGAGACTCGGCCAGCAACGTTCGTCTGTTTGATAGTCTAATAAAATCTGTGGCCATTTTGCTACAACTCAAGTATTTTACAAGGAGGAATGTAAGTATTTAGTGTCGCTTAATCTGCTCTTGAGCTAATGAAGAGAATAAAAGTTATTAAAGTTGCATCAGTGTTGACGGAGAGGATGCAGGTGGGAGCTGGACAATGTTGTGCCAACCCTACTCCGCTCAGCCCCCCTCTTTCCCCGGGCAAAGCGCTAGCCTGCTGAGAACACACATGAGCGGCCTACGCGAGGACTGAGGCTGAGATCCCAACCGCTCCAACCGCCCCCTCCTGCCGACATCTCATTCGTCATGCCGTGTGTTGGCACAGCGAAGGATAAACCAGTCCGATCTGTGGGACAGGCGGCGAAGGGCACATGAGAGCAGCTTTCCCACCGGAGTCCCTGGACCAGCATGTTCAGATTAGAGGAAATTTGTTTCACAATATTGTGGCCTCCTGCTTTCCAAGGCTGGGCCCGCACAGAAGGCAGAAGGAGAGATTTGGGCGGTGGCCAAACCTTTTCAACGGGCTCCTCGTTCGCGCCACATGTGCCGAGTTCGACTCCCCACTGATCCTGCTAGCTTTATAGCCTCCCTGCCTGATGGAACAAATGCTACACTGCAGAAAATAAACTTATCTCATTTGGATGACAACACATTCCCCCAGGTTATAATGTTGCACCATTTTGAAAAGGCAGACAGGGTCAATTGTACATTTCCAGCTCAACCAGGGAGTTTTTTTGCTGTGAAAATGCCTGTCTCACCACATGCCCGACAATGAATTTGGAACAATTTGCCTTATTGACTCCCTTGGAGCTTAGACTAGTGTATTTCTTTAGTGTTTTGATGGCGTGCTCTCTTTTTTCTGACATATATTTCAAAAGGACCCTCCCATTTTATTTTTTGTGAAGAAGCAGCAACTCATCTTATTTCCATCCAGTACATAACAATGTGCGTGTGTGTGCGTGCGTGCGTGTGTGTGTGTGTGTGTGTGTGGTGTGTGTGTGTGTGTGTGTGTGTGTGTGTGTGTGTGTGTGTGTGTGTGTGTGTGTGTTTTGAGGAGGACGTATCACATGATTGATGACCTTTGTAGATTATCCCCAGTACAAAAGCCATCATTGAACAGCAGGGCTGCCATTGTGTGTGGGATGTCTCCCATTGATTTAAGTAGTATATTTTCATGATCTATAAAGAGACCAGCTGGAGAGAAAATTGTTTGCTCTCAAACATTTAGTGTCTAAAAGCCATCACACTTGTGATTAGAAAATGATCACCACTCTTCCACTTCTTTTTCCCCTCATTGAACAATACTCCAGTTACAGCCTTGTGTGCATAGTAAGAATGGTAAAATAAAGCCTGTGCATTACATCTAAGAAGCAAACCCAAATGATCGAAAAGCAAACATTGCTACCCCTGTGGTCTCTGCATCACAAATATGATGTCATTTGGAGCACTTTGAACATTTTACCAATTTTACCTTTGTCTCGTTCGCCTTCATCTCTTATAATGCCTTAAGAAGACACATGGTTTTAAGCAAATAACGCTTCGGTATTACTGCTCTATGATTTCTGTGATATTATGGAATATAAGATGTAAACTCAAGCCAGGCCACACTGATACCAATACCAATACTTCACAACTAAAGAGAGCCCATTCAACTGTACCATGACCATGGATTTGATCTGATCTGATTCTGTGTTGATGGATCTGCTGGCTGCCATCAGTCCTCATACTTGTTTTCATAAAATACTGGTCGATTAGGCATGTCAAAGTAAGGTCAGTGTGAGGTTGCAATTATCATTTTTTCCTCTACTATTTAACACCTCAAACAGAAAACCAAAATATATTTATTTACAAGAAGGCTAGTAGAAAACATCCCGAGGTGGATTTTTGTACTGGAAAATATTGCACACAAAATGGACAAAAATACAAATTTACAAAATTGTGACTTTCACACTCTTTATAGGGCGTTGATCTTCAAGTCTGGGTTGGTTAAATAATTGATTTTATGTAAGTAAAAAAGAGAAATGCACTTCTGCATACTGAAAAAAACTGCAGTGTCTCGTGTATAACAGTCCTTGCATCAGATTCCGAATACCAACCTTTTCTTTTTTATTAAAGTCTTAAAGTGTTAGATGAGCCTACGTGGATAAACTGATCATTTAAGGAGTGACCATCTACATAAACAATTGGTAATGATCAGAACTATTATAACATTTAATTTCTAATTACAGTACTCGAACCTCCGCAGAGATAAGGAATGAAGTGACCATTCTTTGCTCAGGTTCTGAATCTTTTCTTTAGCCAGCCTTCACATCCGTCCCTATAATAGAGCTCTTCTCTCCTCAGCGGACCTATTAAGGACAGATTTGTTTTCATCCCACTGACATCCTAAAAAGAGGAGAGCTCTTTTCACACAAAAGAGCCCAGAAGAGCCATGAAACAAAACGTGAATAAAAAAGACTTTCATTATACACAAATTAATTCTCTCCTGAGCCGTTGCGTCTCCATCTTCTGGCAAAGAATTGGAGTGTCCTAATTGCTTTCACTTAGCCTCCGTGCTTCTCAGCTATCAACTTGCTTCTATTTAATTCAAGTGCCACAAGATGGGGGAGAAAGTAGCCGCTATGGCCCTGGAGCATAATAGACAGTGGAGGGGATACTCCCTCCAAATTGGAAAACACTGGGCTATAGATTAACAGAAATGAATACCATTAGCCTGGCAATGAGGAAGTAATTTCCCCCCCTTAGGTGTTTTGAGAGGCAGTGTCAGCCTACGAAGGGGTGGCAACTCTGTTTGCTCATGCTCTTCTTAGTTGACCCTTATGAATTTTTTAAGAGCTGAGGGATTTGAAACAATATTTAGAATCAATTTACTGTTTTTAATAAATAACTGAAAATATGATTTGCAAAAAAAAAAAAAACTGATTTAATTAAGAAGATTGAAGTCATGTCATATCATTTGACGTAATCACAGAGACAAAGCCTCTTCTTTTTTTATTCATGTGGATCAGGTGGTCTCAAAAGGAATGCTTGGGACTTGCTAAAAAATAAACCGATTAAATACATTAAAGTTAGCCAGAAACTGATTTTCCTGATATTTAGTCCTACTCTGATTATTTGCTGGAACATTTTTATGAAGCAGAGCTTTTCTAGAGGCTTTAGAAAGAGGAAACGAAACCGTATGCACATTTTACTTACAATATGTTTTATAGCCAAATTCGTCCAAACTTTGTTGTAAATGCATGTCTCCAGGCAGCAGTCTGATGTGTATTGTAGACGTAGCAAACATCTGCAGACATGAGACTGTTCACTGATCTTGATCAGGAAAGGCTGTTTTCACACTCCTGCAGCTCAGAAGATGAAAGTGAATGACAGGTGCATGAAATAAAACCCATCATAAATAAGAGCTTTACTGCTGTATTTGGTAAGCGATGTTCAGCAAGTTTGTTTGTCCCCGGGCTTTAAGCTTGCCTGCAGACTTTAGGAAACCTGACGGGTATCGTGAACTCGTGACGGCTGTCCAAACCCAACAAACTCTTCCTCCTCTTCACTTCAGGTTAAGCAGGTGTAATTTAAAATCCAAAATTCCTGACAGTACACTTTGTGATGCAATTGCCTGCAGGTTCTGCATGGCTGTTTGGATCAAAGACTGGTTATCTCTTCCATTGAGCTGTTTTAACCTCTGTCCACTTTCATCACCGAACGGCAGCAGTGAATTTCCGAAGCAATCAGGACTAACGTTTCCTGGCAAGCGTAGACTACTACATATTTTAACAAACAAATATGTAAAGCCAGGTAGAGTTTTAAATTAAATCGGTGCAAATAAGATACCAAATTCTTTTTGTTTTTACACAAGACACCTAGTAACACTGAACATTTTATTTGAACGTGTTATACATTTTAGTGCAAAACATTTTTTTTTTATTTTCTCATGAGTTTGATCTTTTTAAATGTGATTTCCTTTAAACAAGCATGAAATGTGTTACATGTAGTTGGATTACAACCACATTGTTCACTTCAACATTTGTTGAACAGCTTGTTCATCATCATCAACTCTGACAAACCAGTAGAAGAAATATTTTTCTTCTATCAGAGTATCAGAGTAAAATCAAGCATGCTGCAGAACATAATGCCAAACAGAACATAAAGATTTCAATGCAATTTGTTTCCAAATTTGCAAAAAACAAATCTGAGCACTTTCTTGGGAGACTTTGAGATTTTGATGCCGCATGCAACTTTACAGTCACTAAGTTAGATTTCATCTGACAACACTGTTTTGTATGATGTGTTTTCAAATTACAAAACAGACAATCTCATCAAACTATGTTGCTCTGCATTTACAATATTCATTATTTAGTGATGCCAAGCCTTTACTCGCACTTTGATCTGGAGAAAAGAATTGGCTAACATCCTAATGTTGTGCAATGTCTGGTATTTGGGGTAAATTGAGTTTCCCCCCCCCCCTCTCTCTCTCTTTGGTGGGGTGAAGGATGAGGTGAGGGTACATCTGAGGATTTTTGAATGCTGAGACGGACCAGCTGTGTTTATGGATTCTCAATGCACCTGCTGGGGCTACAGAGCAAGTGCTCCAAGGGGATTAAGCACCAGGGCACCGGGGCACAGGGAAAAGTAGAACAAGGAACAACGGATCCATGTTAAGGAAGCATGTCAACACCTCCCCAGTGGGCGTCTGTGCCTAAGTCATTCACTGCTAACGAAGGTTTTCAAACCTAACCTAACCACATCTTACTTGAGCTTCTAATCAAATATGTCCAGTCAAAGAGGAAATTTGCAAACGGATCCATTGTGGTCAAGGTTCAGAGAACTTTTCCGCATGGCCATGTTTAACCGGAAATGTGAATGTGTTTCATTTGGAATTTTATGTTATGAAACAAATAAGTTAATATTTGTAGAGCTAAATGAAAACTCCATGGTTTAATTTTATTTTTTTGCACAAATGAAAAACTGATACATGTGGGATTAACTTAATATAAAAAAAATGTTGCTAATTTTTCAGATTAGAAAGAGGGCATCTTTGAACAAATATTGCCACAGATTATTACTTAATTTATTTTTTGACTTTGACTAGGACATTCTAACATACAAATATGATTTGGTCTGAATTATTCCATTTCTGCCTTCATGTTTAGGGAACATGTGCCCACCGGCTCCTTAAGAGGTTCATCTATCAAATGTCCCATCCCGCCATCACCTTGTTTCACTGTTGTCATGGTGATTTTCACACTAATCTTCTCCAACAATTAAATTGTAAATAAATCAAATAACTGAGTTGGTTGAACTGGATTTTATGTAGAGGTATCAGAGTAAACAGGGCATGCCACAGATTTCCAATTTCTCTTTGCAAACAAAAAATGTTTAAAAATATCATTGTGACATAAGAAAGTGTACAAAAAAGTTATGAATACTTTAACAAGGAACTATATGTTAAAATCAATGTGAGGAGATTAAAACTCTTGAGCGTTTAAATGTACCATCTATCTACAGGCATTTATGTTTTGCTGGAGTGTGTTAATTCTTGATTACAATGTTGACATTTTACTTGGAATTAACCTGATTAATGTCACTGAGCATAAAACCGCGTAGCTCAGCAGTTCTCATGATCACAGGAGATGGATTAAGAAAGAAGGCTTTCAAATTGAATATACCTCTCCTTGCTCAGCATGCTAATTGTGCCATTTACCACCACTTGAGTCACTGACCAGTGCTATTTAGTCAAACTAATGATGATGCACAGTCCAAGCCATCCTTTGATAATTAAACTAAAGTTACGTGTCTTTTTCTGTGCTTGCTTTGTTTTGGGTGCCTGTTGTGTAAATTAACAAATCTGCATGGAGAAATATGGAGCTGCAGTCATTTGTCCTTTCAAATCAAGACTTATTGTTTTAGAACCCTTCTCTATCACCTGTTATATATTCTCAAAAGTCAGACATGGAACCCCTTCATTATGTCCTTATATTATTATTATATTCACAAAATGCTGTGTATGCTATTAACATGGCTGTAACTTGGAAGGAAAGTTATATAATTTATTATGCGACCTTGTAAGGATAAGCTTAGGCAAACCAAGCATAAAGCATATGCATTTGTTTGAGTGACCTAGTCAAAGTCCAATTGAGAATCCGGGGCAAACCTTAAAAACTAATGTTGCCTGCAGTTTGCCTGAGGTGAAGCTGATTATTATTATTTATTATTATTATTATTATTATTATTATTATTATTATTATTATTATTATTATTATTATTATATTCTACTTCACAAGTAACACTAATAAACTTTGAAAAACTCGTAATGTAGGTGAGCCTGTGACAAAAGATTGTCTCTAAAATGCCCCAAACAGCTATTTTTGAAGTTGTTTCGTCTAATTTTATTTTTGTTTTTTCCATAAAGCTAAATCCATCAATCATTAACATTTTGCAACAGTATGTAAATAACTACTACAACTTCAAAATATAGGGCTCCTAAATGCTCACATTGTTAACTTACCAAAATGGATGCAAACCCTTCCTTTCTTTAACCTTAAAATCTGCATCTTTCTAAACTTAAACTAGCAGGGGTTTAAAAATGTAACATCAAGTATTAAAATGCAGATGTACTTCAAAGCTTTTCCCTCTCTGGCCTTAGTGCCTCAAACATTACTAGGGTTTTAAAATGATATGCCCATAAATCCCCCAGTAAACATGTTACATTTGTTCTCAGGCAGAATGGCTCTGCAGAGCTCTTCCTCTGAGATGGCGAGCCTGATCGAGCCAGGGAATAAGTAAATGAATAAATAGGCTGATGCTGAATTTTCCCCTCACTTGCCTCCACTGACACAAATAGGATCTACAGTAATTTATAATGCTGTTAGAGAGGCAGCTCAGTCTCTAACCGAGGTGTCTGTCACCTCGCTCACAGAAGGCCTTTCGGTGTCGGAGTGAAGAACCTGCAGCGACGCAGCTTTCTGCTTTGCTATTCTGTGCACACAGCCCAAAGGCTAAGTGACATCAAGCCTCATTATTGTCATCACATGCCACATTTGTAACTGCTTAGCGAGCAAATTGTGATAAAATAGACCGATGCCCCCTTTGAGCTTTCTCTGGCTGATCAAGCTGGACTTTCTATAATGTTGGTATAGGAGGAGGAAAAAGGAGAAGGGTTCTTTTGTTGGAGAAATTCAGTTTTTTTTAATATCATCTACTTTTTGCTTAACAAATGGCAAAGCATCTATGGAGAGATTCCAGCAGAAGTTAGGAAGCTGGAAAAGCTTGGCTAACAAGCTGACAGCTCTTAGTTACAATAATGTTGAAGAAGACTTCATTATTTTTAAATGGTAAACGGCACTAACACTTTTCTAGTCAGACCACTCTACAATATACTCCCACCCATTCGCGGTTCAGCGTTTCCAGATTCACCCATTTATGGATTTCTCTGTGGAACGTGTCTCTAAATAATTAGTAGAAAACCTATTTTCAGAGTTTTTCATGTAGCATTTTTAAGATGGTTTAAAGAAAATGTATCTTCAGAAGTTGAAATATGAAATGCTACTCTACACACTATTGGTTGGTGTTTGCAAAGCAACCAATCCAGGACCAGGAGTGCTGTTTATTTTTCCTTGGCTCTGATTGGATGCACCACCAAGAGTGAAGATATGAATTACCACAGATGTTAACTTCTACGCTAGTGCTAAGAAGGTTTTCACTGTGCATATTAATGCATATTAAGGTAAATGTATTTGTTTCTCTCACGACCTGGATGCATCATTACATCCTTCAGTTGGGAAAGTGGCTAGTCAGTTAAAATATGCCAAAATAAAGTTGGAGCATCTTCAGAGCTAATCACATCACAATTACAGAAAGCATATTGGTCAGGGCAGAAGGGTTATGTGTTGTGGAGAAATACAATGACAATTAAACATGGCATGTCAAATCGACTAAATACAGTATTTAAAGAGTCCTACAGAATGTTAACATTTATTACATAGACGTAAATGTTTTTTTCTTATGTTTTGGATTGACTGGTTAAAAATGAAATGTTCGACATTGTGAGTGCAGTGTTGTTTGTGTGTTAATAAAACACACAAACAACCAAGAAACGGACATTTTAGGCCATCGGTAGATCTCTGCATTTTTATGAAATCACATTCTTGCGAAAGAAGCGAATGCCATCAGGTTCCAGACAGTTTCAATGCAAGAAGATACGGTTGAAAATTATGTTTAACCCTCCAAATCCTTCAGAAAAAGATGAATTGAACACCTATGACTCTTTTTCCTTAGATGCCTTGAACTAACCCGAATCCATCAGAAATATTTGTTCCCCCCATGTGCTGATTCTGTGAAAGTCTAAACAGAGCATTCACCTGCGTTTGTTGATATTTTTGTGACATTTCAGTGCCGTCTTCAGTAAGCTTCCGCACATCTTCATGTACCAGTGATTTGGTTCCATTTTTTTTCTCTTTAAATCAACATGCAGGCATAATGAGGAGGAAAATCTCCTGCTTGCATCAACCTCAATTTGGTGAAATGAAAACCTGTCTTAAACAAAGGAAGAGACCCCCATGGTGTCTGGGTCTACAATTTCTGTCACGTATATTCCTCAGAGGTTTCATGTGACAAAACACAGAAAGTTGCTTTGTCCCTCCTCTTGTCACGTTACACCCCTTACCCATAGTTTTTTTTTTTTTCCTTCCTCCCTTTCTGTTGTCTGGCTGTCTATGCTGTCAGCCCATAGCCTGGCACCTGCTCTCATGTTCCTAATTAGTCTCATTTAATTAATTATATTCTGCGGCACATCTCCTTACTTCTGGCTTCCTCCCGATTGTGTTGGCTTTGTTTCAAACTTGAGGGAACGTCAGTTCTCAGTTGGGTGTTGCTGTTCAGTAAGCACTGGGACTTTCACGCGAGGACAGTGAAATAGGTGTCTGAGGTTTGTAACTCCCTCAGCATACCATTTATCATGTCTCTTCACAAAGTTTCCGTGCATTTTCTGCATCATTAAAGTGCTTCGTAATAGCCTTTGGGGAGATTGGCATTGTTTTTGCTTTTGGCTGTGGTTTGATCTCATGAAGGGAATATCTGATAGCGTCAGCAGCTTCGCAGCTGCTTCTTCATCCTCCTGTTACACTGGAACGCATGATGAGCTGAAGAAAAGGTTTCATCAAATATTTAAAACTTGATCAACACAACACAATGGGGAGAGATCAAACCTTTGACTGCAGCGGTCAACCACAGACTTATTGGATTTCAAGCACAGACAACAGAACTGCATCAGCAGTGGGGCAATAGCAGCTCTTGTGAGACAGAAACTGCAACAGGTTTCTTTTTGTTTTTTTTTGTTTTTTTTTCAAAAGAGCTTATGCGTTTTTAATATAGTTGATGGTGTTCTGGTACTTGCACTTGTTCCACTTGTTGGAATCCGGCATTAATGTTGCTGCAAATGCTACTTTCTGACAGGTTGAGGAGAAACAGAAGGCCACTCCTCAACATGTTGAGTGAGTTAGAAGTGCTTCGTAACGATTAGATGAACAAGATTATTAATTACACAATTTAAAAAAATAACAAACTCTATATTAACGTATATACATAAAGCTGAGAATATTTTGAATAGAATAAAATAGAATAGAATAGAATAGAATAGAATAGAATAGAATTATCCCACAGTTTGGAAATTCAGGACACACATTTTGTAAAAATATGTCTTTGTCTAGTTTACTCAGTTTTGTCTTTTTCTTTTTACAAAGCATAATTTTTATTAAAGCTGGTGGTTTGGTGATAATTTCTGTTGTTTTTATGACTTATTATTTTTGTGTTTTTATGATGTAAAGTACTTTGAACTGCCTCTTTGCTGAAATGTGGTATACCAGTAAACTTGCGTTTAAAAGTTTTTTTTTTTTAAATTTTTTTTTATAAAATGTATTTTCTTTATTTTGTAATAGTTCTTGGTTTTGATATGGCTGATCTGGTTGATTGCCCAGAGTGGTATTCCACTGGGGGTATGACATTGAAAAATGGCAGAGGATGCCTCCTTGTTTTGTACGCAGAGAAAACGTCAACAAACAAAACACAGCGGACCCCAGGATTGAAGGAAGTTAGGGACTACAACTGCATGCGAAAAGCTAAAATCTGCTAATATTCTAGACCATCTTCGGATGGAAAATATACCATTATGATGCATTAATAAGGACAGTGCAAGTTGCGCTTTCATCTACAGTCTTCCTTACTGCTGCTCTAGGGGGGACAGCCAATCAGCAGAGAGGAAAATTAATGGTGCTCCTAGATTGGCTGTTTTGCAAATAGCATGTCAAGTAGAATTGTGCCAAGGTATTTCAGCATCCCAAGCTGCATTTTATTTCAGATATCGTTGGTCTAGTACAGGTAGATTTTTCTGAAATTAATTTGGAGTTCAACTGAAAAACCAGACCAAAGGTCAGACTGCAAATAATCAAGCACAAATAAATGGGATCCCCTGTCGCTGTAAGATGTGGCAGGTTTAGCCTCACGTCTCTTTACTCTGGTAGTAAATCTAAACTTCTTAAAATTTTAAGGAAAAAATATACATTTTTATGTGCATAATATCTTTTTGGTTCATTCTCATGAACCCAGTATTATTTAGTGTCTTGTTTCATGATCTGAACATATTGTGACTGTAGGTGTGACTGTTTGCTTTACAATGATTTGACAAAAAATAAAATAAAAATAAAAATAAGGGCTTGCCCTTAGCACAATTCATCCAACAACCACCACAGTTAGTGAGACTCTATAGTTCTGTATTTACAACGAATCCATCCAAAATAAGAGCAGGAAAACTTCAAATAATGCATGAAACAGTGAGTGTTTATGACACCGTTATTTAGTTAAAAAAATAAAACAAAATTGTTGCACCGTCGATCACTGACAATCAGTTGTTTCATTGTCAAAGGGGGTAACACATTTTGAACAACTCGGAGGTAGATAATTGAATGTTTATTTGACTCCAACAGCTGTTGCAGAAAAAATATTTATCTGCTCTGTGAATAATTACATTTCCTTCTGCTTTGATTGTTTCTAAAAGGACCTGTTTGTGGAAAAGAAAATGACAAGAAGTCAAGTTGACAGGCCTGGAGTGAGACAGTTAAATGCCCCTCGCTGCTCTGGATAATTAATAAATAAAGTACCAGGGGAGTCCTGTCATGGCTTCCTCTATGACAGGGGCTGTCTCCAGTGCGCTAAAGCATTAAATGACCAATTCCTGTCAGGCTAACTTCCACTGCACTCCCCTGGCACCCTCTCCCTCATTCTCCCCATCTCTCTCCTCTTCCTCCTCCTCCTCCTCACCCTCACACTGTCTCCCCTTCTGCAGCGGCGAGCTACTTTGCTCTCTTTGCTCTGAGTTTTTCAGCGACTGATGGCTCTAGTTCATTTCTGCTGAATTAATTGGTCCCTGAATGAATTCTGTTGACAGGGCAATTCATCATGTGTTTGGCCTGACAGTGACTGGGGTGTTGGGAGTGTGGAGGCGGAGGCAGAGGGTGGGAGGTGGGGGGTGGGGGGGAGCTACAGGAGAAGCTGGGGTTACAGAAGGGGGGAAAAAAAGAAGGATGGGGGTTGATGGTTCTCCATCTATTATCTAGCCACAGTCTGCATTGAATTTCTCACTCGTTCTCTGAATATTTCCCAAACAAACAGGCCTGCCTGACAGCTCCAGCCGATTAGCGAGTTCCTCCGTCTGCTTCGGAGGGTATCCCCATTACCGACCAGTCAGGTAGCGAGGAACTATCAGCCCAGGACCACCGGTGCCTGTTACAGTATGTGGAACCTGACAGGATCACTGAGCAAGGTGCACTGTACGAGGCTTTTAATTGCTTCATGTATCACACAATAGCCATTAGGGTAATTATTTACTGGTGAAGTGTAAATGGGGGCTGGCACAAGGCTGAGCCAGCACAGTTTTGGCAGAGGTGTGTGGCGCTCACCTATACAGATCTAATGGCTGCTAATTTGGTTCATTTGGAAACGCACCCTCCATCCAAACCCCTCTCCGGTTTTCCTTCACTCACCTTCAGTCCATCAGGGCGCTGATTATGTCCAATCAATCAATGCTCACTCATTAGGAACCTCCCTCCGAGTATCCTCTGGATGGCCTCATGCAGCGAGAGTCAAAAATTACCTCATAATTGCCGCTCAGGCATCATAACAAGCTAGGCTGCCCCTCTGACACGGCCATACAAACAGGTCTAACACAGGAATTGATGGATACTGGAGGAATCATATTATATATTGCCACATCCAATTAGATACAGCACATAAAGCAGCAGATCCATTCCCTCTTTTCACAAACCGCAGCTCAGATGACACTCAGATTATATGAAGACGTGAAATGCATTTTCATATTCTCTCTCCTGTCTCCCCTCTTTCTCGCTCTCTCTTTTCCAACGTCTACTTCGGGTGTCTGGACAAATGATAACATCCTGAGGATTTATTGTACATTTGACACACCAGTAACCAAATTATAATTCAGCTGCAGTCGGCGTATTTGCAGAACCGCTGTATAAATCACACAGAAAGAGCGTTTCAGTGTTAGTGCGGAGCGGCCCAAAAGGTCAGCAGTCAGATAAAAGGTGTGGTTTGGTGTTATGCATGAAGAGCTTCTCAGTTAAGATACCTAGGGGCTTCTAATTGCTGCCAGAACTATATTTAAACACATGTGATTAGAGATTCAGCCATTTTTTTTTATCTGGTTAGCTTGAAAATGTAATGAAAGATACCTACAGGTGGTGAGTGTGGTATTGTGCAGTGTAGGTACTTTTCTTTAGCAGAGAAAAGGGAAGCTGGTCAAAGTTGATCGTAAGAATGAGAGATAACATGTTACAGAGTGCAAAAGATTTGAGATGGGAGCAAAATTTTACTTTACGTCAGGACAATGACCCTGATCATACAGCGAGCCAGAGCTAAAATATAATGGTTGAGATTAAAGCATATTCGGTTGTTGGAGTGCGATAGTTGAAGTCTAGACCTACATCAATTGAGTGGGCAAGAAAAGCATGCATGCATTTTATAAGCGGTCCAGAAATGAGTGAAGCTGGTAGAGATTCAAAATTTACAGCAAAAAGTGGTTCTACAGAGTATTGTGCATGTGCATGCCACACTTTTCAGATTTTTATTTGCATTCCATTTGGAAAACATTGAGTCATCTTCTTTGCAGTTAATAACCAAGCATTACTTGTGCATATTTTACAATGTATTACCACTGCATTTTGTAAAGTGACCAAATGTGCAAAGGTCAAAGACATAAGAATACTTTTACGTGGGAAACGTTTTATTTTACATGTTGGAAAAATAATATTTAACGTGAAAACAATTTATACTAATGTTTTCTTCATAGTACTTATTTGGTTTTTGTATAATACACATTTTTAAGACCCTGCCAAATGTAAGTGTTTTCATGTGGTGCAACTTTAAGTACTAATGATTCAATTACTTCAGAAGCAATATGTAGAATGGGGTCCACTCATAAATGCAATTACCGCGAATCAGCTTAGAAGTAAAGCATTAATCTCTGTTAGCTCTGGGGCTTTAAAGAAATGTGGACATAGTCAGATGAAGCAGGAAAGTAAAAAAAAAAAAAAAAAAACATTTCTTTCAAATAAATTAAAGCTTCTTATCTAAAGTAAGCAATGAATCAAGATTTCTACACTTGCGCATTAAGATGATTACAATTTTGTCTTTTTTTTCAAAGCTCCCTATTTAATCTTCTGCTAAATCAAACTTTTTGTTGGTTTTAAAGATCAATATTCAATATTATTCAACGGAAAAGCATCTCTTTTTTTATGTTTGACAGGTAAAAACCGAGACAGGTGTCGATTACAGCCAATAAGATCTCCTTTTCATACAGCCAGTTTACATAATTATGTATTTATGTATTTATTTATTTATATGTAGGACGCCTTTGTCATCTGGCATGCTGCACTCAATTTGAGCTTGACTGACAGCTACATCCAGGTTTGCAGTTTATTAGTTTCAGAAGAGAGAGCCAGATCTGCCAATTTGGACAGGAAAGTGACAAAAAGTTTCCATCTAAATAGAATAATTCCACTTCTGGGAATTCTCACATGCAGAAAAAGGGAGAGTCCGATTCTCTCTTTTATTTTTTATTTTTTCCCTCCCCCCCTCCTCCTCCCTCTCTAACTAGAGCTGTGAATGACAAACATACACAACAGCTAGAAGCTGACAGAATATCAGATTTTGACGCTTCGTGGGGGAGCCATGAAATAAACAAAAGGCAGAAAAATTGAATTACAAAGCAAGAGGAGGCTTTGGAGTTCTGCTAAGAAAGCTGTTTTATTGTTGAAGCTTAGCACTGATATTCACCCAGGTCAATTATGTCAAACTCCCTTTCGCTTTCAAGCTTTAAAGCAATTTTTAATCAAGAAATGCTCCTCCTGCTGACATAAATTCTAAGGTACGTGCCACTTTATCATGTACTCACTCTGCCCAAATCCTTTGCAAATCACAAAGCTCTAATCAAAACAGTGTCCACTTGTCATAAATCAATAATGATATAACTAAATCACACAAGGTGGCCGTGGCAGAGGGATTACGGAGCAAAGGAAGAGCAAAAAGAAGCTCTGAGAGGGATTTTATGCATAAATCTCTCCCTTGCAACTTGGCACAAATTGAATTCAGGCACAGTGCTAGAAAAATTAATTCAGCTTTACAAAGCGGGGAGAGGTTAAACACTTTATGTGCTGCTCAGTGATCCAAATCATGGAGAAAACATTCAGAGGCATTTTCACTGTAGTCTCTTTCTCTCCACTGTGTGATCTTTATACCTCGGAAGGAAATGTGTGTATTTTGAACAATACAGATGCAGTTATTTGTCATCTGAAGCTAAATTTGTAGACACTGCACACTTTATTAATTTACTTAAGAATAGGTGATTCACTCAGAGCCTTTGGCAATAGAATGTAGCTGAAAGCCGTAAAAGAATCAATCTGATTTGGATTTGAAATGGGAGCAAAATATAATCTCCCACACTGACATGTTCAGTTTAAAATCCATCAATGCTTAGTTACTTTAGAGAAAAAAAATGTCAAGAAAAAGAATCAATCCAAACTGATAACACAATTGCAAGATCTTTCAAAGTCGTGTAGCTCTGAGGAAGACAAAAGGCAAACATTTTGGTCTTATCTGGACAGAACTGTGCTTGCCAACATGGCTCATGACACACATTAAATTTCATGACTTCTTTTGCGTTTCTTTAAACATTGACTTTCTTTTGACCAATCTTCTATTAAAGCCAGGTTTGCAAACTTCCACAACCATTAATTATCCTGTCGAGAAATTCTCCCACCTGAGCTGTGGATATCTGTAGCTCCTCCAGTTGACATGGTGATTTTGGCTTCTTCTTTGTTTAATACTTTTCGTGCCAGGCCTGTCCGTTTAGGGAGTGGCATAACCTGGTAAAATCAGCCTCTTGTTTTATGCTCTGCTTCAGCAGAGGGTCTATTGAGAAATGATTGTCTGCTGAAGGCTTGTACTCCGTTGAAGCTTTGAACAAATTGATCTAACTTTACCAAATTTCTAATATTTGGACAGAATGTATGTAACGCGGCAGCTCGATGAAGCTTACCGGAAGTTGTGTGTGTTGTAAACAACTATAAGTGCCAAGCTGAGCAAGATGGCGATAAACGAGAGGGGACATGATAATCTTTGCTAGCAACTTTAATTGGTGAAGTTTTAGAAGCATGGCCAACTTGAACTGAATGACTCTGTTCACTTCCTCCAGTGCTATTATCAAACTGCAGCTATAGACAGATCATAATTCAAAAGCAGTGTAGAAAAACTTCATCGCTGTTCACAAAACCTTCTGAAATTCATCCTGACAAATCCAGCTCAATGGGAGAAATCAGACCAAGCGCTGAAGGGAAATGAGAATCACACAGGAAGACAGTGGCCTTGTCTGAGTAGACTCGCATTTGTGCGCAGTTGCCAGACTCTTGATTTTTCAGATGTTGAACTGAATAGTCATCTATGAGACGTTGAAGGGATATTACTTTCTAATCAAATTGTAATCTAAGCTTCTTACCATTGACCTGTCTCATGAGTTCCTTGGTCTTGATGATGCTTTTGTTCACTAATATCCTGCAACAAACCTCTGAGTCCTTTACATAACACCTGGATTTATGCTCCAAGTAAATTACACACAGGTAGACTCAGTTTACTTTTGGACTTTGGTGTTTGGCAGATTTAGAAGAAAGGGGTCATGTCACATTTTTATAAATATTTCCTTTTGTTTAAGATGAACAAAAGCATCTTTCTTTAATTCTGATTCTAAATGTCAGACAACATAAAGCACATATTGTAAAAATGATTTTTTTGTACCTTTTATGGTTTGAAAAGCAAAATTCTCCTTTTCTATCAATTTAAAAATGGGCATCAAATGAAGTTTTCTGTAACACAAGTTATTGATTAATGACTTACAGGTTTCTAGTAACTAGTATTACCTTAAAATATAAATTGGAGATCACAAAAATGCTTCTGTTGCTGTTTTGTTTTATTTTTAAGGAATTGTTCAAACTGCAAATTAATGTGACTGACAATTCTGTAAAAGCATTTTATTCAAGGTATTTTCCTCCCCTGTTTATCACATGAGCTCAAATTAAAGGGAACATTTTCTAAATTTTATGATGAGATAAGACTTCTGCATTAAAGTATTTGATGTTTTACTTTTCACTGACCCTGTAAAATATTTTAGGTTTGGAATCTTGCTGTGCGTTTATGTCCAGAAACAATCGCTGATTTGAAAAGACATTATCATTACTGTGATAATCATAATCTAACAATAATAAAAAGTCAGTGTGTAAGACAAGGAAAAATGAAATCCATAAGAAAAATCATTAGAAAGTTAATTTCTTTCAGTAATTCAATTCAGAAAGTGAAAGTCATGTTGATTCATTGCATAGAATCATTTGAAGTCTCTGATAGTTTTCATGAATCGCTTACATCTATATTGAAACAAAATTTAGATCTTCTGCAAGGTATGAACTCTTTTTGCATCAATTTCTGGATAAATGCAGAGTTGCATGGAAGTGATCAGCCTGTGGCTATGATGAGGTCAAAGTGCTTTAAATGTTGCCTTCAATTCATCTGCAGTTTTGCACCCAACCCTCAATTTGGCTTCACATACCTTGTGCACCTTGTCTACCATAAACTGACTTTTTTCACTTTTATTTAAATAATCATCATCTACACTAACAGAAATTGAGACTGGATCTATAAAACATTGAGTTCCACCCATGAGCTGAATCACAAGTTTAGGGACCATTACTGATTGGATATATTTCAGTCAGACACGTCACACAAATTCATTTTGCATAAAAGATTTCAGACACTTTTATTATTGTACAAGTGATACTGGCATAATGAAAGTGGTAATACCCATGAACATGAAAGACAGTTTTTCCTTACTGTATATACAGAGAAGTGTCTTCATATCGCACACACACATGCACGCACACGCACGCACGCACGCACGCAAACCCTCGTCCCCACACACGCACACACTCGCATATGCACGGACAAAATGCTTCTACAAAATGAACAAATTGTAAATAACATAACATTAAATAAACTCCACCTACCTTTAGGTTTACAGCTGAATATGCATATGATGACCATCTTTGCACTGCATAGAATTTATACATATAATTTTCCTCTTGACCATTGTGGGCTTTTCTAATAACAATAATTATAATAGTACCAATAATAATAATTAATAATAATAATAATAATAATAATAATAATAATAATAATAATAATAATAATAATAATAATAATAATACTGCTCTCATGATGCATATTGGCGGCCTGTAAATTAACATTAAAAAGAACTAAGTCTTTGGCAAACGCAAATACATTCACTTGACAGATGAAGAAAAAAAAAGATTCCTGCTTTGCTGAAAAGAAATTTTTTTTTACTTGTCCTGTAACATGCGGGAGTTAAAGTTAGGAGGGCACATGTTTAAGGCATTTATAGTTGAAATTGTCACCCTGCTTTTTGATGTCAGAATCATCCAATCAGAGTGAATCCAGACAAATAAGATTTGGAATGGCTGTTATATCCTTACTTCTGCAGTTGAATGCCAAAGACTTAATGAACTTAAACATAAGCTGTGAGAACATAAAGTAGTATAGTGCACATCAAGTCAGTGAGATGATGGGCTTTGTAAATCTGTAAGTGCCTTTACAGACTGAGACGCAGAAGACTTACAGTCAGTTTTTCTTTTCTTTTCTTTTTTTTTTTACATAAAACAAATATGCACATTTAGTTTTTCTGCATAACCACAGTCCAGTGTTGCAAACCTCCAAAATAGTGCAAACTTAACACAAAAATAAAACACTCAAAAGGTTTTGCCTGATTACCTTCCTGACAAATAGAGAACAAGTCAAACATTAGCCAAGCAGTCTGCAAATTAGTCTTTACAAATTATATATATATATAAAAAATGAAATAAAAAAAATATTTTAACTGGAAACCTTGCAAATAGTGAGCCACGGTGCTATAATAACATGGCTCCCGCTATTTTTCCAAACAGGTGTTTATTTCATTTTTCATTTTTACATCTTGATTGTGTCTCACAGAAAACATGTCCTAATCTTCTCACGGCATCAAAAGCGATTGATTTTTTTTACTTTTATTTTTTCTTCCTCTCATGCTGGATGTTTGGTCAGTGCCTGCTCAGATGGACTAGAAAAACAACCGCCACAGCCTGCGCAGGTTGCTGCTCATCTCCCTTGATCTCTGTGCATTGCAATTTGATTCGAGTGGGAGACGAAAGGCAAAAGGGAGGGAGGGAAGAGGGGATGGGGATGGGCGAAAGGAAGAGAAAAAAAAAGACTGCTGATACATTTCAAGCTGTGGACAGTATCCCTGCTGGGACCCATTGAGGAAAGGAATGTACAGTATTGATCTGTTATGGATAAAAGAGTGGCACCACAGGTGGGGAAAATAAATTCAGGATGTTTTTGTCTGGAGTCCTGTTTTTATTTTTTATTTAAACCCATTGCAATTAGCCAAGGGTTCAAACTTTCACTTGTTCCATAATTGTGTTTTTCTTGTTTTTTTTTTGGCTTTGGGTGTCCAAAAAAAAAAAAAAATCCAAAGAAAAGCTGTAATGAGAGAAGATGGCGTTTGTCTTGAATCCTTGGATTTTCTCTTCTGTTTTTGTTATCTTTATTTTTTGTTAGTCGGGGACATTATATGCGCTTTTTGCTCAGTGTCCAGCAGATCGTGTTCTTCACACCTGGGCAATATGGAGGCTGAGGCCGTGGTCCTGCAGGTTGATTTGGTTTCCATGGTAACTAGTGACGGTCATAGGCAGTGGCAGCAGTGGGAGGGGCGGAGCCTCTCGATGCGGCACTATAATAATAAGGGGAACCTGAAAGTTAACAGAAGAATGAACCATTTGAAACAACAAAATAACAGCTTCCACTGCCATTTACCAAATAAATGACCATGAATGATATGTACAATAATCTGCATTACACTTATGTAAGAGTTATAGATCTTTGCTGTTGATGCTATTTTATTATTTATCTGACAATGGCCAGATAAGCTTCAGTCCTCACCCAACTTTGTTTGTCATAGTTCCAATTGTTTTGTGCTTTTTAATAACTGCTCTGATGCAGATGCTGGCAAGTCATTTTCTTGAAGTCACTACCTGATATATGAAGATCGCCTGCCTTACTTGGACTGAATGATCTCTAGTCTTTCCATTTTTGAAGAGCGTCTGAGAAATGGATCTCTGTCATCATATTTATCCAAATGTTTCTAATGACACAGGAAAACGTACCTAGCTGCTTTTGTTTTTAAAGAAGTTGCTAGAGGGGTCTGAAAACGTTCTAAGTATAGCGATTTAATAAGTCTCAATATTGAACAATTACTTAAACAAATTGTTGGCGATTTACAAAACCGCTGACAAAATCTCTATTCGTTCTTGCAAACTTAATATTATATCCTTCTCTGAGGACTGGATTTAATATCATTTAACACTGGAGCTCCTTTGGTTAAAACCCTACAGAAAGCAACAATAAATATCCCAGTTTTGCTGTAGCATAAGCATGCAGAAATATTAAAACAAATCTTATTCACAAAGTCCTTTACATGTTACACCATATTTTGTAGCTCTGCAGAAACAGACAGTTCAATTGTGCCTTTTAAAACTTTACGGATGAGGACATCTAGTGATAAAGACTCCATCTGTCTTAAAACCATAAATTAGGGGTTTATGATTGCTGGATCACTTATTCGTAACCTGCTGGACTGGTACGGCAGCTGCTACATTGCAACTCTATCCAACGCTACTGAGACAAGTTCGTCATTTACTTCTCATCAAACACTACTCACTTAGTAATGCTGGATTGCTGAATCGCCAGGCTTCGTTGTAGGTCGTATACTGCGGATGACTGTAGGGGTTCCCCGAAAACTCACTCCCTGCGAAACAAAACAACAAATCAATTAGCATTTCAATACGTCGAAGCCCATGCCACTTCACATGCACTCATCTCTCGTCATTCAAAACAGGACGCAATTTGAGGCCGAGAGTGATAGCCATCAGTGTGCACCCAGTCAAGCAAGTAATTTATTTCTTTTTCATTTCACTTAAGTTATGCAACACTGAACAATACAGGATGTGACACTGAAGGTGGCTTTCCCTGTCCCATTTATGGATATCTAACCCTTTCTTCTGCGGCCAGCACTTTTCAAGCCGCTCTAATAAATACAGAATGGTCATAAACAGCTCCATGCATACATTTTTGATTTGTTGCCGTAAATCCCGCTGCCTTTCTTTGGAGAATTTTAACGTGTTCAATCTGAAGCCTCTTTGCTTTGAGCTTGGGAGGTTTCCTGCAGCAGGATGTCATTGCAGGGGAAGTAACTTGGAACATGTCTGTGTGAGTGTTGCTGTTTGTATAACACGTTTCTTTCTTTTATGAGACAATAAAGGCCAGATTTTTATACGAGGCTGGTGAGAAATGGCTTTCCTTTAACAGCGTTGGGGTCCTGTCACTAAAAATTAGCCGCTGTGTATAGGACGAATCGGTTATGACACAAAACCACAAGCCATAGGATTAAGGTGCTCATCTTTTGCTGCTTGCCACAGAAGAACAAATGGAAAGTGAAAGCAGGTCTGTCTGGCTTCTTTTCCTCCCGTGTGATTTACCGACTTCATCGTCTATAATCCAAACATAAATGTAGACTGCGACTGCTACTGGGAGTGGTTTGCTTCGTTTTTACTGTCAGCTGTTAAATGGACGTTGCTGTTTGCAGAAGTATGTTGGTAAATGTAAAATCTATTGATTTCAAAAGAGTAAATTTACCCTGGTGTTTTTTTTTCTTCTTTCACTTTGATGGTAGGTTAATTCATTCGGCATGAAGGATGTACAAGAACAAATCAAATTACATCATTACACCAAAAGGTAGAAAAAAATATAACAACCCCTTCCTAACCCGTAAAGAGATAGTCTTTTTGTTGATGGATCATTAAAATGTATTGTACATTTCTCGCCTCACTTATTGCTTCCACTCGCTTTGTGCATGCTCTGTTTTTCTCGTCCATAGAAAGTACCTCTGACTCATTTCTTCTGTGTTTAAAACTTTATAAGCTGAGCGACTGATGGACCTAGTACTGCAACTAACTTTGCGTATTTCTTGTTTTCTTCCCAATAGAAAGTGCTCCTGAGTCATCCCTCATATGTTTAGGTGTCATTTGTGTAAACTGAGCCGCTGACTTATTTCTTTAACTTAAGATATTTTTCCCCCCTAAATATTTTTGGACCAATGTTCTGCCATTACTATTGTCTCCAATTTAGTTTCCTGATAAAAAGTAAGACTGGCACAGTTTATCTCCGTCTTTTCCCCGGATTGAGCCATTGTACTCCTTACTAAGGAAAGTACCCATCACTCTGTGTTTCTACGGATGGAACCATTGATTGTGTTGTTGTTGTAGCCATTCCTTAAGTGTTTTTTTTCTTTCCCATCGAAAATATTCCTTGCTCACCGCTTCTATGTTTAGAGCCATTGCTGTGATGATTTATGTCTTTTTACTGTTTTCATTGCACATAGAAATCAATATTCTTCACCTCTCTGCATAAGTCACCATTAACGTCTCCTCACCCTGCTTAACGGCTTCTACACATTTCCATTTCGAGGGTGACACCACACCATTTTGGACCCTAATCATAGCAGGAAACGGGGATGCCGTCTTCAACTCACCAGGAACCATTCCAGCGAGTGTTGAGGTCGGGTAGCTGCCTTGGCCTGTTGGGGGAACGTGAGGGGGATACCCAGGTAAGGTCGTGTTTGCCATATCCCGGCCTGCAGAGACAAAGTAGATACATGCAAAACGGGTTAATGTACACCAATTCACCCTAGTTTTTGAAAAAGATAAAGATTTATCAGACGTAGTAATAAGATAAAACCATTTTACAGAAAATATTCTATGTCAAAATGATCTGTGAATTTTTTGTCCTTAGCGATAAGAAAACTTGGACAAACTGCTTTAAAATGGACGTAGGAAAATGTTCAAATGTTTTCCACAAGAGAAGGAAACTTTGTGTAGGTAAGAAAGCTGTCAGTGAAATGTACTCAGTGATTTCACTTTATAGAGTACCTTTCACATTTGTCTATAAAATGTCTCGTACTCAAGAAAACACATAATACATCAGCCAGTAAGTTGTGCTACTGCTGCCTTTTGGACCAGATAAACCGTAGTTCCCTCACTAACAAGTTCAAGCTGGTCTAAATATACCAGCTTGACCAAAACCCTACAAGGTTTCCTTGCTATACAGTCCTAAAAATTCAGGAGCATTTTGCACAGCATCAATTTTTCGGCTGCAGATATTCAGCTCTGTAATTGAAAGCGACGGCTTGGCTGTCCTGTCTGGACGCTGGAACATTAGGACTCCAGCATGTAACCCCAATCTACGAAGCGGCGGGGGTAAAGGAGGCCCCTGCTATATTGTCAGCCATGAGGACCAGTTGGTCTCAAAGAGAAGCTCGTCTATAAATAGAGATTTAATGAGGAACTACGGGATGAAATGACAGTAGAGCAATTATTAACTGTAGTGGCAAAATGATTTTGTGATTAATTTAAGCTAGTTCACTGTGGCTTAAGCTAAGCTCTGTGGTTGTCTCTTGGTTCCATTAGATTTTGTCTCCTTATCAGAACTACTTTTTATTGCTTTTGGTTACCTTTGTTCAGTGTATGAGCTATTAAAGTTTCCTTTCTTATTTCTTTCTGGTGTTTCTTTTTTGCCACATATCTGATCTTTTTTTTTTCTGTGTATTTTTAGTTAATTTCTCAATACACATTTTCACCATTTCCTTGAATTTTTTCCTCTTCATTATGTTTTTTTCCCTGCATATAGTAAATTTTAAAAATCTTTTTCTTGCATACATTGTACAGTGATTTGTAGAAGTAGTCCAACTCATGAAGCTTTTTCATATTTTACGACGCAACCATGAATGTCAGTGAGTTTTGACTGGAATGTTTTTTGAAGTTATATGGTTCAAGGAAAATTATACATGGAATTTGAATTTTTTTTGCAGATACAAATCTGAAAAATATTCACCCCTCTCTACTCTGATGCTCCTAAATAAAACCCAAATGCAAAAAATAATGCCTTCAAAAGTCAAAAAATCTAAGAATACATGGAGATCTTGTGTCACTGCCTCAAAGGATTGTTGCTAAACATAAGTGAGCAAACAGTGTCATAAAGAACAAGCAGCACAGCAAACAGGTAAGGCAGAAAGTTGCACAGATGTTTAAGGCACAGTAAGGTTATAAAAAAAAACCCATCCCAGGCTTTAAATCTCCATTAGAGCTCAGTTTAAAGCACCTTTAAAAACCAGTTGCCAAGACATACAAACACACAAACACTAAACACACAAGCCAGGAGGGAGAACATTAATGAGTGAGATTAATGTTCCAACTCTGGATGTACTGAAACGAATAAGACAGAAAACGAAGGAGACACAACTGCACATAATCTGGAACATGGTAGTGTCAGCATCAGACTGAGGGGATGCTTTTCTTTTGCAGGGACAGGGAAGCCTTTGAAGTTGATACAAAATGTAAAACAAATAAAATGATTCAAAGTATTATAAATATTTTACAAAGGATTCGTAAAATAGAACTATAATCCAAATGGCTTTTCGTCACTTCACAAAGAAAAATGAACTTTTTTTTTAAAGCAAAGCAATTTATTCCTCGAGCTAATTGGTTTTTAAGGATTATGCTGATTAATCTATAAATTCCCAGCTTTAACTTTTGATTATAAACAGGAATAAACGTTTTTGATGTATTTTACAACACAGCCAGGAATATCAGCTGAAATCTAGGTGCACAAGTCAAAAAATCCTACTTAAAATTACCTTTAGATGCTTTTTAAACAATGTCTTTGTTTATTTGTAATTCTGGATTTATTTATTAGCTAAAAAAAGATTTCTGAACTTAAACAAATCACGTGGCCGTGAATTCTCTTCTAAAGCAATGCTGAATAATACACAGTAAAAATGCCAGTGTTGAATTAACACTCAAAAGTGTCTATATGTGTCCAAGTCAGCTGGTGTTAAAGTAACACTTTTGAAAGTGTTAAAAGATTGACACCCATATTTTTGTTAAATCAACATTGGTCTATAATACTAAAATTGGTTTAAGAAAAGTTAAACTTTCCATTTCTATGTATTGTTTTGAATATTTTCCACTGGATTTGATTGATATTGAATCCTTGTGGGTCAATTATTTACTTTTTTAACACCACATTGTGTTTTGTGATCAACACTATTTAACATATTTGACAGCAGCACCATTGTAAATGCTAATGTGACACTCTGTAGTGTTGAATTTAACACCAGCTGACTTGGACACATATAGACACTTTTGGGTGTTAATTCAACACTGGCATTTTTACTGTGTATAGATCTCTTTACTATTATCGTAAACGATCAGATCCGACGTCTGAAGCTGAGAATGTCACGTTAAACAGCTGTTTAACGACCTCTTGTTGGACAACTGTTCTCCTTTGTTTGCACCGACGGCCACGTTGTATGAGTGCCTGCTGAAATGTGTCTTTTTGTTAAAGCGCTCAGACTCCAGGGCCGACAGTTAAAGAGCTTTGCAGAGAAGAGTGAGGTCATGCTGGACCTTTCATTTATTATAAGAATTAGTTAGCCACAAGCCAGTGCACATAAGTCAAAGGGAGCCGTGGGAGTACTGTAGGGGGGGTCCTGCAGGGGTGAAGCCATTGTGTGCTTGTGTGTGAATGCGTGTGTGTGCGTGTGTCGACAAGGGTAACTACTGCCGGTGTCTGCACACTGACCTTATTTTTGTTATTACTGCAAAAGCCACAGCTGCTTTAATGAAAGTCTTGTGTTTACACATCTGACTTAAATTCGCTGATTTGTGATAATAACCTTACATAACACAGTCACGTCAGTTTGAGCGTCTCTTTGCGAGATATCTCCCCTCTACGTGAAGAAAAACAATGTCTTAAGTCTTAAGACGATGAGATAAAAGTAGGGAAAATTGACGACTGCGTAAAAAAAAAACTTGCTAATGTGGGTTGGTCACTTCATCAATACAAGCCCTGATATTGATTTAGTGGATCAAATCAGGTGATCAATACTTCCAGGTCAACCCACACTTCACTCAGACTTAACTAGCGTCATTAAGACACAGTGTTTTGTTTTTTCATCCTCACTGATGTTGCGACACAACAAAGCCTCCAAAGCTTTGCAGAAGCATTCAGAAGCCCTGGACTTTTACACATTTTGAATTATTACAACCATCAACATGAATGTACTTGATCCAGTTTTTATGTAATAGAGCGGCACGAAGCAGTACAAGAAATTTATATACACTCAATAAAAATACACATATACCTGGATAAAGTTAAACCAGAATAAACTTCTCTTGGTCTAGGTCAGCTAGAATTACCACAATTGCCTTTAAGAATATATCAGTGATTGAAATAATAATATCTTCAAAATCAGAAATGTATATACAGGATGATTGCTATCTATTTGAACAATGAGGAAAAGTCCAGATTATGTCCCGAATTTGGGAACTTCTCATAGGTTGACGGACAAATTTATTTGGAGACACACCTGTGGATGCACGAAGAGTCGAACTGAAAGGAATAACAGATTTCTTTCACCAATAACTTTCTCTTTCGTTAAGTGTAAATTTATAAATGTGCTGGAAAAATGACTATCTTCTGATTTTGGATGATCGATTGAACAATGAGATACTATGCACTCAGATTTACATCAAATCTTTAGTGCAATAACACTTTTACTTTAGGGTAGACAAGCGAATACAAATGAACAGACAAATGATAAAAACCATGTTTATTTCCCGTTTACGCACACATTTCAGCTCATCTTTCACACACATCCAAGACGTCAGAGTAACATGCACTGGATTTTGTGGTCGTGGCAAACTTAAGATTTGAAAATGTTAAAATATGTTTGCTGGGCAGAGCGAATGTGTGCATGCTGAATGTGTTCATCAGCAGCCGGTGCTGAATCATGTTTTTAGTGGAAGCTTTATGTCCTCCTTTCTAAGCGCTCTTTCAGAGATTCGCAGAACTCTCTGTACAGCAATGATAGCCTCATTAGCTGCCTCCTAGTCTTTTGTTGTTTTTACAAACAGAGATGTGTGTAGAGATTCTCATTAAAAGATGGCCTTCCTTTATGCTGTCTGCTTCCTCTGACAGTCGCCCCTTAGATTGAACGCCAGCAAATCAAGCTATTTACTTTCCTCTACGCCCCCTTTTTGCCCCCCGCCTCTCCCCAACCAAAATCAATTCAAAAATTTTTTTTTGTGTTGGTTTTTTATTTATTTATTCTTTTTACTAAAACCTGTTGATTTCTGCCTCAAATTGAGAAGCAGCTTGTAGGAGTAAATACCAACCTGGGAATACAGCTCTCCTGTTTGAAACATATTGAACTCTACAGTTTGCTTGAAGTTTTTTCAGGATCAATTAAACGAACGGCACAGAAAACAACCTGAAGTTATCTTTAAACAGATGATTTGATTCTTGGGTTTTCAATTTTGTGGCGGCGCCGGCTCGGTTTCGTCGCACACAAACGGAAAAGCAGGGTGACCTTCTCTTTATTTGGCACATGAACAAAGTCATTTGTGAATGACTCTTTTGCTTGCAAGAGTATTAAATTTAGCATGACAGGGACACCTTCATGTTTGCTACAACAACAACCAAAAATCTCTGACCTCCATTTTCGGGGCAATATGCAGAATGGGGCAATTTATCACCAGCTCCCCCCACAAAAAAAAAAAAAATCCCACACCCTAATTAATTACAACTAAGTAAAGAATGTTTGGAGAGCCAAATTACTTTAATTCCCCAAACACCAGCTGAAAGTCATTCATTATCAAATGTGTGCTCAAAGGTTAGTTTGCTTTTGTAAAGACGAGATGAGCATTAATTTCAGAGCCCACGTTTTCCCCTGTGGGGTGACATGCCAACGGTTTGTGAGGATGGTGGCGGGTTTACTCTCTTTTCCTTGGGTCTTGATGCTTTATGTGAACCTTTCAGCGTCCTCACTTTAAATACAGGCACATCTTAATAAATAAGAATATCATCCAAAAGTTGTTTCTTTTTGTATTTGTTCAATTTATCAAATGAAATGATGCACGTTACAGACTCATGATGAAGACAAAATGATGTATTTCACCCATTTATTCAATTATTATTATTATTATTGTTCTAATTATTAATAATAACATTTTATTACTATTATTATTACTATGACTTGCATCAATTGATGTTGTTTTCTAAAAAAAAAGGTTATTTACATAAGACCAGTTAAAGATCATTTGTGTAACAGAAAGTTTGGACAACACGTATCATATAATATGTATTGGTTGGGGCTCCTTTTGCAGGAACTACCAAAACGATGTTGCATGACGCGGCTCCTCAAATCCTCAGTGAATGTTCAAGCTTTCCCCTGGACCTACCGCCACCTGGATTCTGTGCTCCTTAACTTTTCCTCCAAATTCTCTAACCATAGTTGTTGTTTTTTTAAATGTAATCCAAAATCGACTTTCATCCCCAAAAAAAGGACATCAGCCTTTTTGTTCATAACCCAGGTAAGACGGCGCTGACACTTTTCCTTTTGTTCAGGCGACATAAGCCTTTTCTCCTCCATATGTCTGTGTGTGGTGGCTCTTGAAGCTCCATCTCCAGCTGCAGTGAATTTCCCCCAAACTCTTGAAGGGGATTTACATCAAAGTTCTCTCATGGCTGCAGTTATTCTCACTGTTTGTGTGCCTTTTTTTTTTCCACCACATATTTCCTCTCCGCTCAACTTTTCATTAACATTCTTAGATACAGCACTTTGTGCGCATCAAGCCTCTTGAGCAATTATAGTTTTCGGCTCACCCTTCTTGTAGAGGGTGTCAGTGATTGTCTTCTGGGCAGCTGTGAGTTCAACAATCTTTCCCATGATTTTTTTTTAGGCCATAACGTAGCAAAAACTTAACATTATTGTATCAAAATTCTATTGCATTAGTCTTAAATCATCTAACAGACCGAGTTCTCTAAGTGACAAACAATCACCAAGTGAAGGTGTTTAAAACTTCCTGTGAAAGCCCAAGGGAAACCACTCACTGCTGACCTGAGTGCCGACCTCCAGTCTGAAGTGCCATCAAGAAAACAGCCGGTTTCCGACTGCTTTCAGGAAAATACTGAAACTTTCTATTCAAAAAATGGACAATTGGCCGTATCGAGGCCCATCTCCTCATTTATTTCTGAAAAACACGCACAAAAAAAAAAAGTTCAGGGTTCCTCCTTCGGCTATTCACCAATTCCCCGCACAGCCCCTCACTATTTGAATTTTAAGCAATCTGAATGAACAAGAATAAGAAGCTCTTGAGATGAAATCCGTCTCTCGAAAGGGAATTCATCAAAGAAATGACTTCCCATATCAACAATAGAAATTACCTCACAATATGCAATTGTCCTTTCCACATATTCATGGAGCCCTTTGGTGTTTTTATGGGGTAAGAGGGACTATTTAGCAGGTAATACAGAATTAATGTGGAGGAGAGGGAGAGAGAGAGGGAGTGAGAAAAAAGCACACTTTTAATGGAAGTGCCTTCTTGCCTCTGAATTTCGATGATGTGCACAATGCCCTTAAATCCCTTTTCTTATTGGAGGTACTTTTTGAACCTTAATAGGATAAGCAGAGGACACAAAAGATTTCTATCTCTCAACTCTTTCAGCTCACTGAGAATCAAAATCTCTGGCAATGAACACTTCATGAATCATTCATATTTTAATAGATTATGCAAATTCCAGGGCATAAAATCAACAAGATCAATAACTGCAGGCGTTTTTAATTGGCGTTTAAGAAAAAAAAAAAACATTTTAAGGATGAACATACTTTCCAGTTCCTTCCACCGTAAAGACACAATTAATTTGAAATTGGATCTCAGCCTAAATGCGGCAGATAATTTGCTGTGTTTTTTTTTTTTTTTTTGCACAGCTTAAAATTCCTCTGGTAAGCTTATCGCTGGCAAGTAAACTGTAATACTCAGTCATTAGGGAGACCACACACCTGAATATCACATATTATCCACACAGGCACTAAGGGGGAAAAACCAAGCAGAGGAGCCACTAACCAAATAGTAATTACCAAGTGAGTTACAGCAATGTTTGTTCCATTAGCTTGACCTCTGCATGCTTTATTTCCTTGCCTCCTGTGAGAACATAGAAAGGCATGGGATAAACTTAATATTTTCCCTTGCAGATATGTCTTTGATGGGTACATTGAAACAAAATTCACTGTGGATGTCTGACAGTTCAAGTAACCTGCATATGCAAATAAATCAGAACAATGTAGTACATGAATCGGGTTATTTTTAATAAAGTGGGATGGCACCAGGACTAAGTACTGGAAATATGAAGAAAATGCATAGAAAACCAAGAGACATGCTAGTATATGCTAGTGTTGAGCGTTATGTTTACTTTCAGCTGGTGATTGCGATGAGCAAGAGCAAAGAGCTCTTTCAAAGTCTTAGCAATCTTGCTTTTGTAAAAGATTAATATGGATTTGGTTACAGACATATTTCACACTAAATAAGCCCGACGTAGTGGAAAGAATATAATTTTAACACACACCAGCCACTAACTACAACTCCGTCTGAGACTTTTGTCAGAGGACTCAAGACATTTTCATAACAGTAAACCAAGAGCAACAGACGACAAGCGGCGAGCGTTAGACATATTACAGGTACAGCTTCTCCATTAAGATAGCAAGTATTGCACTCAACTGCAATGGCCTTTTTGCACAATCACTGCACAATGCTCCACAGCTGAAGAAAAAAGCATGTTGGGCTGCATTTGAGGTCTGCAGAACAATTAGACATGTCAGTGAGATAGTGAGAATAGTAAATGGTAAATGAACTGAACTTATGTGGCGCTTTTATAATCATTTTGACCACTAAAAGCGCTTTACACTAGAGTCAGATTCGCCCAAACATGCACACATTTACACACCAATACGCAGATCAGTAGGCATATGATGAGAGAGTATAACATGCTCAGAGGGGAACTAAACTCAACTCTTTGGATGCCATTGCAGATTAATTTGTAGAAAGATTTGTACGGCACATCACCACAAAAAGCCATGCTAACAGTGGAATTTGCAGGTGTAAGTATTGTAGTGTGAAGCTGTTATGTTTACTTCAGATGTTTTTACAATTGAAAAAAGGATGAATGGAGAAACGCAGCTGTAAGTACATGAAGATGAAGCTAGTAAGATAAGGATCCCAAATATACAGCCAAAACAGTCCTAATGGTTTAAACAAAGTCAAAGATGCAAGAATGACCAATCACCCAAATCGAAATGAAAATTAGAGCAGAGAGAATTGGCGCTAAAATATATTTTTTTCTGGAAAAGTGGTTGTAATTCACACCTGAGCAATCAAGTTATGACCAAACAAGTCATAACTTGTTTGGTCATACAAACAAGTTATGATTTGTTTGTATGACCAAACAAGTTATTGAGGGGATCCTATGGATAAAGCACAAAATTTGAATTAAATATACACAAAATATATTTTTTTCAAATATCTGACTAAACTAACCTGGGTCATGTGAGCACAACAATGTATATTTTCCAGGTATTTGCTGAATATTTTTTTTATTTTAAACATTGTAGTCGGTGGATGATGCCTGTAAAAGCCTTTGTCCAGGAGCAGAACTCAACACATTATAATAGTTTAAAACAATTAAAGAAATACTAAAATTATATATTATGACAATTAAGTATAAGTAGTCATATAAATAATTATAAAAGTATCAATAAATTGAATTAAAAATTATTTTTATATATTTTCCAACTCTAATGAAATTTGTCCTTAGTTTTTGTCAACACAGTCAGAAATGAAAAGAATGTAAAAATATCAGGCATTATTGGGGGCAGCAGAACTTCTGAGGACCCCATGACCACTTCCTTTCTCTTCCTTTGCTAGGAGGGCTAGTTAGCTCTGGTTAGTTTATGTTATTCTTTAGTTTTTTCTTCTTTTTATTCCTAAGTTGTTTGTCACAACCATGATGTGTCAACACCATAATTGACAATTTACAAAACTTTGATGAAATTTTGTGAAACAAAATCTTAATTTTGGTAAATTGTAAAGATTTTATGGACCTGATGAGCTACAATATGGCCTCCTTCAGAATAACATCATATAAATTGAGGCAGTTTGGCTTTTCGTCAACTCCGTCAGATGTCAACTCCATCAGAGTTTTTCTGACTTTTTCAGTGAAATTGTTGTCAAATCTCACTTAAATGTGCAGTTAATTCATTTTAATGTATTTTATATAAATTGCTTCACATATACCAAGTTTTTCATTTTACTCAGTTTGTCACCACCTTCAGTTCTGTGTCAACTCTGTCATGCAGTGTCAACTCCGTCAGATGGACTTTTTGTTGTTTTTTTGTTTTAAATAATATTTATTCTGTTTCTTGAGAAGCATTTGTCTGTAAAATCAGTACAAATTTTGCTAATAGGGTATTTTAAAAATAATTTTATATTTACTTTTGTCAGATGGTGATGACAACGTTATAGGTCAGGTCGATTAAAAATTTAATTTTTAAACAAATGTTGCAGCTGGGAGCCTGCACCTTAGCATTTTTACATTTCCAAAACATTATTTGTCATAATTGCATACATAAGGTTGAGAAATAAAAAAAAAATATGGGAAAATTAAAACCCATTTTGTCCCTATTCTCAAGAATCACTGAAATACATTTTTAAAAAAAAAAAAAAAAAACATGTTAAATTCGTAATTACGGTGCCACTCTGCTTTATTAAACACAGCTTGATTTGTGGACTAATTTATATCGATTCTTTTGTATGTGTAGATTACTTGGGTAGTTACAGATATCTGATGTAAATTTCAAGCTAACTTCACTGTAGAAAATATATATTTATAGGGACAAATGCTATATATATATATTTATATATACGCAACATTTATTTCCCCTGGTGTATTTACTAATACCAAAACAGGTCAGCACGCTGATGTGATCACAACCTTGTCGTTTTGTCCCCTCCTCTACCCGTCTCTTTGCACCTGGTGAAGCAGTAAGAGGAGACTTTCTGCAGAGGCCATCTAAAATATTCCAGGTGCAAACAAAGCTGCCTGCAGACCCAGGCCTGCTTTCTGCAGGACCATGCACAAAGGACAAACATGCAGTTTTCTTCCTAGGAGGGCCCCACCTCAAAAGGGGAGAAATCCACCTCCCACATATTAATGAGAAAAGCACTCTTTCTCTTCCTGTAAAACTGCCTGACTATCATTTGAGAAGAAGGCCTGCTGTAATTTTCAATCACCCCCCCCCCCACACACACACACACAACCACACACAGAACTCATTGCCTTTGATAGCTGCTGCATAATTATATGAATTTTAATAAAAGCTCCGTATATTAATCTCGAGGCCGCCGACAGTCATCGTAAACTTTCAGTAAACTTAACCTTCTTCTTGGTAATAACACTGCAACAACGGAACAATATTTCAATTAGCCAGGCAGTCATTAACTGTGACAAGGAGAGGAGACGACGACGGGGAGGAGGAGGAGGAGGAGGGTAAAGAAGCAGAGCAAAGGAGCGACAGGAGGGTGAAATAAATGATCATGGTGTTAGAGTCAGGCGGCAGAAATGCCAGAGCGTATTTACCGAAGCACATTACTCCTGCTTTGAGCCACACAAACTGCCTCCTTGTGAAAAAAAGAAGAAAAAAAAAAAATCACAGGAGCAGCTGACAGTCCTCCACAGTGCCTCGTTTTTTTTTTTACATTTTTTTTTATTTTTCCCAGAGACCTTGCTCTGATACACAGTCATAGTTCTGATATGCTGACACCCAAAGGTCCTTGTCCAGCGGTGACTGAACAAGCTCCCAGTCTTTCTTAACGTCCTGCTTGCTCAGCAAAAAAAAAGAAAAAGAAAAACTGGACGGAGGACAGCTGCTGAGATTTGAGCTCAGCACTGCTGCATTTTTCAGCTCGGCGTTAAAAAAAGCCTTCACACTTAACTTTTTGGTTCATCTTTATTGTCACACAGCATTTCTCAGCATTCATCATATGTAGAACTTTTCTCTGTTTTCAATAGAGATGCACCGAAAAAAAAAAATGCCCGGTGACTGAACTGTCGGGCAATTTTCGGTTTGATCAGAGATTGACCTGTCAGAAACTGAAAACTCCTATGTTTTTCCCAATCTGTGAACACACCACATCAGCTTGTCCAACTGAAAGAGCGAGTTTTAAAAGACTGCCAGCATGTGGATAAGCGAAAACAATAGTCTTTTCCTGTAATGTGATTCAACGAGAGTTTCAAGAGAAAAACAAAAGTTCTGCAATTGTGTCTGTTCCAAGTTATAACTGGTACATATTAGAAGTATTAAAGAAAAAAACAGCACAAAACAAAGTGCTAATAATGAGGCTGAAAACAAAACACCCGAGTGTGGATATACTTAGTGAAAAAGGTTCAAAGTTAACCATTTTCAGATCTTTAACATCAGGTGAGATGAAGCATAGAAAATGTAAAAAAAAAAAAAGTTTCACATTGAACTGTTTCCCACAACGAGAGAGATTTTGGTAGATATCGATAGCATACGCTGTGTTATTCTTTTGAGTTTCATCCTCTGACTTTCATTGAATATGTTTGATTTGTTTCCTCCTTCCGGTATTAATATCCTTAAAAAATAAAATCAGACTCAACGAAAATCAGTTTCAGCAGGTCAAATCGTCACAGCAACCGGTAATCGGCCACAATTTTCAGATCGGTGCATCTCTACGACTCCAGCTCTCTCAGTTTGGCATTGTAAAGGCATATTGTTAATGCGGCACTTGATCTTACCTACAGGGTAGCTTTGCGACACACTGGGGCCCAGGTCTGGGTTGGCGCTAGAGGATAAACTGGGCTTGACTTCGTCCAGGCTGGAATTCAGGACAGGGAGCGAGTACTCATTAGCCTGGGAAAAGAAAAAAAAAGGGACAGTTGAATCATTACACAACCAAACAATACTGACATGGAAATCCTCCTTTTCTCCTCCTCCATTAAGCACTCCACACAGGCATGTGTGAGTATAAATTTGGAGGGGCGCATTATGTGTGTGTGTGTGTGTGTGTGTGTGTGTCTGCATGTGCATTCTGCAGGGTGGCAGTTCAAGCATATCATGAATGTATTTTGGTATTGTGTGAGAGAGGAAGTGGGATTTGGAGATGAGTGAAAAGCCAAGGCGTCAGCTGGCCCTTTGTGCTTCACTGCTGTCCTACCCCTGATCAGCCAGGGAGGAAAGCAGTTCTGCTTTGTTACAGACACACCATGTGGTCCTGTTTGAAAAAAAAAAATACAATTCATTGTTTTCCTTTAGCTTGTTGCTTTTAATTTGGAGTCAAAAACTCATAAGAGAACCACATGCACAGCTTTTGATTTACTCTTGTTGATCAGGCAGAAGCAAGTTACAGAAAAGTAAACAATGTGCTTCATCCATTCTGGTTTTTTTTTGTTTGTTTCATATTAAATATATATGCTTTAGTGTACAAACTGTCAAAGTTTCTAACAGATTGTTTCAGAAACACCACATGGTCAAGGTAAAAAAATTAAAAATACAATTTAGTTTTTCTTTATTATTCAGTTTGTTGCTTTAAATGATGAGTCTAAAACCTTTTTTAAGTAAAACTCATATACATGACTTTTGTTTTACTTTTGTTGGCAATGTAGTGGAAACTAGATTACAGGATGACTTGACTTCAGTTTTTTACCAAACTGTTTGTGTGTTTTTCTTTATATTACTTTTAATGTGGTTTAGAAAAAAAAAAGACTGGAACTTTTAACTAATTCAATACACGCTGCTGTGGGCTCAGTGCTCTCCACGGATAAAATATGCTTTCCTTGAAAGTGAGTTTTTAGTTTGTTTTAAGTTTAAAGTTTTAATTCTGTATAGTTTTGCAAAAATGCACAATGTTTGATGAAAAATGTTCCATGTTGGTTCAAAACAGTATTTACACCAACTTCTACTGCGAGTGCAAATTCTCAACATCTCAAACTTTCTCAACACTGTTTGTTTTGAAATTAAAATTCAATTACTTTCACTCTGTTAAAGCAGAAAGTTCCATTTTATTTAATCAAATTGTCAAAAAAAGGACCTAATTTATATAAAAACATAATAACTGATTTTTTTTTCTCAAACAAGGCAAAAGGACACCAACACCAGATGCTGGCAGTTTTTTTTTTTTTTTTTAATGAGAGGAGACTGAGTGTTGACAATGTTTTTTCCAAAGTGGTTCGGTGGGCCGGGGTCCCAGAGGGGGGGATGCCCATGACCCTGTTCTTGTCTGTCACTATCACAGATAAACTCTAATTGTCTGCTACAACTGTTCGCTGGCACAATGTCGGATGTTTTCCTGTATTCACGCCGGCTTCAGGCGCCACACAGACGTTTTATCATGCAGATAAAGGGCAGGAGGGAGAGAAGTGAAAAGATGGGTCTGAAAGGGATGACCAAATGGCTAGCAGAAGTGTGGGAGGGGTGCATCCATTGAGTTTTGCATCTCCAGAATGGGTTTTTAATGCTCCGTGCTACAGAACCCAGACAGTGGCTAATAGGGCCACATTTTCCAGGAGGAAAAAAAAAACAAAAAAGAAAAAAAAACAAAACATGAGGCACACATGAAAAGGGGGGAAGTGCTCTGATTAATATTGCAGTAAATTAAAGCTGATTTTTCTGGACTATTTCTATGCCTCCTTTCTTTTTCTTTTTTTCCTCAATTACCAGTCTTCTTTTTCCTGGTCTAGCTCCCCCCCCCCCACCCCCCTTCTGCCTTTTAATACTCTCCCTGACGCTCTTTGTGATTGCAAGTCATTTCCAATTCGTTTTGGTATTGATCTTCCAGTAGGAATCAGTTTTGTAATTAGCTGCAAATTAGGCCTTCTTCTGGAGGTGAGGCCTGTCCCACTGATTTATCACCTGCGTAATTCGCCCCGATTGGAGAGAAATTAAAATGAACTCAATTAGGGGACTGCTTTTTGCTTTATGGGTCTGACTTGTAGTTTGGGGTCGCGGGGGGAGAAATTAATCGTCTCTTGTTATTTAATAGTATAATGAAAACACAGTAAATAAAGGTTATCCGTGGTAATAAGCCCAGAGCTTTTAATAAAAGGTGGTATTTGATTGTGGTCTTGTTGTGTGTGTGTGTGTGTGTGTGGGGGGGGGGGGGGGGGGGGGGGGGGGTTTGCAGTTTTGCAAATGCCAATTAATTTCCTCTACAAATAAGAGTATGGTTTTCATGTTGAATTGTTGGATGCTGTCTGCAATTTTCAGGCAGTCATGTCATGACAATAGTATGCTAGTCATAGGGCAGCAACCTTTACCATTGTATGCCAATGTTTTACAAAGGTGCATCTTCAAAACACCTAAAATTAAAGGCTTCAAAAAGTTTGAAGTCCTTTTCTGAAGCTGTTTGGAAAGTAGAGTTATCCAGTGTTACACCTCTCCCACTAGCTTCTAAACATTGGTATGTCAGTTGTCTAAAAGAAAGCTAAAACTATTTTCCTTAGCTAACAAATTTGACCACAAAAGAAGTGGGGTGCTACTTTTGTTTTAGGACATGTAACAAATAGCTACCGCTCATCTTTTTGGATAAATTATTCCTACTAGCATAATTTTCTGGCCAGTATATTTCACTTTAGATTTTGAGGATAAGCAAGGCTGCTCATGTACAGTCAGGCTAAAAAAAATTAACCATTGGTTTGATGATAAAGCAAAAACATAAATGAATTAATAAATTAAATAATTCACTGGGACATGGTCGCGCTAGAGCAGCCATTATCTTTTAAATACAACATTTTGGTGTTTGGTTGTCAAGTATAAAACCAATCTTTATGTATACTTTTCGAAAACTCACCAAAATATTCTGGGATTTGTCACAAAAATAGGACAGAAAATCATACAAAGGTGGATGTGGTGGATGTTTCTGAAAAAAAAATATCCAAACTTACACACACTGGCAGTAGATGTTTGTTTACCCCATAAACATACATGTTGATCATACATGGCAGACGTCTAACATGTTCAAACTAAAACTCCAGTCAAAAAAGAAATATTTATTTTGTCAAAAAAATCCTCAAAATTTTTACATGCTTTAATTTTATTAGTTTTGTCGTTTCTGCACAAAGCATTTGCATTCATTTAACTTGTTTGATTCTTTTGTCATAATATTGCACACATGCAAACTCATCATAAAAATATATATTTTAATTCCCACTAAGTTTATATTTTGATATTTAAAATATTCATATGTCACGAGCAAAGTGGACCATGGCTAAAATCTTTGTGCGCACAAAGATGGCCAATAAAGATGATTCTTATTGTGATGAAAAAAGATGTAAGCGACCCGCATGTTAAGTATCCATTAATTTACAATCAAATAACAACTCGTCATACTTGAGCTGGTTAATAAAGAGCAGTTAATTTTATTTTGGTCTGTATTCACTTTCTGTCCTCTTGAGCCTCATATTCTTCTGAAAGATGGCCGCTTCTACCGAGCCTGAATCTACTTCCTGTTAAAAGAGAAATAATTCCTCTCTACTGTCGCCACATACTTGTATTATTTGACACATTCAGTTGAGCTTTCTTAGAAACAATCAACTTACTTTGACTGTACTGTGATATAAGCAAGACTGTATTGGAATGTTTGTATTTGAATATAAATGAATAATAAGTTTGCATTATACTAGATCTTATCAAATTAAGCGTATATTAACTGAAACTAGATTTGAAGTGATCTCCATTTCATAAATGCTTATTTTACATTTCTTCTTAAATATAGAAAACATTATAAATTTAAATATAGCATAGTTATGCTATTTTTATTAAAAGTTATACCACGAGAGTCTCATCCTGATACATGCTTCATCTCCACAACTAAACACATAATGCAGAATTGTAAACAACAAAGGTGAGAAGCGTATAAAAAAAACACAAGAAAATCTAGATATTGATTCATTTGATGCTGCTTCACTGTTATTCTCAATTACAGCAGGTACAAGGAATGTGTTTTTCATTAAAAAATCAATAACGTGTGGGAGTTTTCCTGCTGATCCCTTCAGTATTATACATGTAATCCTGAGCTTAGCCACTTTCAGCCATTTCTTTAATTAGCTGGAGTTGGGAATTTGTGTGAATGAGTTTTGTGAGTGACTGTAAAATAGCAATAATAATAATAATAATAATAATAATAATAATAATAATAATAATCATCATCATCATCATCATCATCATCATCATCATCATAAAAAGCTACTAACCTGTTCCGGTTTGACATGATCCGAGGTGGGGAAGACGTCGGGGTATGAGGGACGCTCAAAGACCCGGTCCAAAGCTTCCAGCTGCTGCTGAGTGAAGGCGTCTGCCCTTAGGTGCTTCCGTAAACTCTCCACGCTACCCTGAGAATCACTGTTTGGGCCAGAACCATCTGAACCATCTACAAGAAGAGAGAGCAACATTCGAGACACTGACCCCGGGAAGCTGGCCTTCACTTCAAGCTATATGCACTTTATATTCTCCTCATGTATTTTGTACCACTGTAAAAGTGTCTCAAGAGAGAAAATAATTATGTTTTTTTCACCTAAATGGCTGCTGTGAGCCAGTTGCTACATCACACAAGTTTTTTTTTTTTATCTGCACAAAATTAACAGCATCATAATCTGAGATCCCTCTGGTAATTGATGGATTACAGTCACTTGCACAGATACACTCGTTGAAGCAAGCATGTGAAATGATTAAAGCGGCTGTAAGCCCATTACAGTGATTTTTTTTTTTCACTTTCATCCCCGCCAGAGAATCTCATTCTTCCTTTCCCCACCTGGAAAAAGCCCAATGTATGTTAAAATCAGGTGGCTTTTTAAAGTACAATCACCTTTTTACAATTCAATAACACTTTTATTCTCTTTGCGGATGCACTTCCATTTGGAAGCAGAGGCAGAGGACAAGAGGCTGAATAAAACGGCACAGTCTAGTTCAATCATCCTGCTCTCCAAACACGGGAATTTTCCCTCTACTGCTGACCTGATTACCTGGCTGTTCGGAGGAGGATGCCTTAGCTTTTATCGCTGTGTGCAAATCTTTAAAACGTTTTTACAGACAGTCCTTTCACAGACCCTGCCACCCCCATCAGTGGCTGCAGTGCAGGTCTCCTCCCAGAATCCCAGGAAAGCTTCAGCTCCCTTACAAATCTGTCATTCTAAATTTGCTGCAGATTATGTTCTTCCCTCAGTGGGAGAGCGGTGATATATGATATGCAAGGCCCAGCTATTGATTGCCTGATCTGGTGGCAAGAGGGAGCAGAAATGAACTCGAAATGAACATCATGCCTCAACTCGTTGTGCGTATAATACTCTACTTAATCCCACGTTTTCCCCCCCTGCCATGCAATTCAATTGATCAATCTTGTCTGTGCAAAAGCGCCAATTTAGGAGGGTTAGTGCCTTCCCGGTCGGCTCCGTGACCTTTTGCCGGGGGTCAAAAGATGAACCTGGAAAACCTCTCCAAAATAAGGACATGGATGAGGTGCAAAATGGAGCGGAAGAAGGAATGTGTGTCAGTGCATCTGCAAATGTGTAAACACAAATTTGTGCTGACAGTGCCAAAATACGGAAGCTATCGTTTTTCTAGCAACAGTTTGGTTGCAAAAAGAAACATTTTGTTATTGGATTATCTAGAGTTTCACAGAATCATTGATTTATGCTTGCTTTGAAGCTTTTTTTCTTTGTTGGTGTCAATTTCCTGTACTTCTTTAGTCAGTTTGCATATGAAAAAACATGTGAAAATAACGCAAGTTAACATCTGTAGTTTTCCTTATCTCCACTCTTGGGGGTACAGCTCCTGAATTGGCTGCTTTGAAAATACCAACAATTTGAAACCAATTTCTTGCTTCTCAAGCTGCATTGTATTTTTGATATGCAGTATGATAAAATAAAAATAAAACCCATGAATAATTTGGAGTTACGTTCCCGAATACTGAACTGTAAATACGAGAGGGTCCACTGTAGTTGACGTTCCTTTAACTATTCAGGACAGTTCACTTTCTGTTTCCTGCATGACTGTGATAGTACACAACAAGAACAAACTCACAACAACACCGACACAGAAGGCATAATACATCATGCTGGTGAGTGAGTTGGCTTTTTGACAGGTTATTAAAGGCATATTAATTTATCTACTAGTAACTTAATAAAAAAAAAAAAATAGAATCCCCTACTGCCTACAAGACAAAAACTTTTTGGTTAAGTTCACCCCAGAAAGTTATCTCTTTTTAATAAAACAGTTTAACATCATGAGAAAAGTGTAAAAATAGATAATAGTTTTTATGGGAATGGTCAACACTTTATTATTTAATGGTCAACTATTAATTCTAAACTCTGCAGTTTTTTGTAGTATAAGCAGTTCTTCTTTTACTTCAAAATTACTTCTAGTTTTCAGCAGATTGCATTTGAATTTTGCAAGAAGTATGACATAAACAATGCTGCTTATTGTATTGAGTTTTAGAAACATCCATAAATGTGGTCAGGACATTCCCTAAATGCATACTTAACACTACGTACAGGCTAATCAAACTGCATCAGCACAGCAGAGAAGTGCTATCTGCTCGGTCGAACTGCCTTATGGGTAAATTTGTTTCTAACTTCAGAATTAGAAATGCACGAAAACCCGACTTGCACACAGTTAGTATCCACAGATAAGTTGTGTAAATGTAGCCACCGGTACTCACTCAGTTTTGACATGTAACGTAATGGTAGCTCTCGTTAAGCACTTGACTTTAAAGGTATGCTATACAATAAATATAGGAACTCAAAGCCTTACATTGCTTTGGTGTGGAGTATTTTATATGGTGCTGCAGTATCACTTAACACAAAACAATGAAATATGTTCACATTCTCTTATGCTTAGAGTTCTGTTTTACTGTGACAGTGGTAGGATTTCGTTTTTGATTAGATGCACCAGACTGTGATGCCTGGCAATGAATGCATTACACTTTGACTGTATTGTCATTTTTTTGTCTTTAAGTAACACGTTGGGTTTTTTAAGTATACTACATTTTTGAGGACAAGAAGGCAGGATGATGCAAGACGGCGTAACAGCACAGCAAACATTTCGCCAGACTATAATGTTGGATATGACTTTAAAACCAAACAGCAGTTTCCTTGTTTTCAGAGAGCATAAAACTGTTTTAATATGCCAGAGGCTGACATTCATCTTTTCTTAAAAAAACAGGAGTATGTATTTTCTATGAAAATGTATTCCTATAGAGTCTTTAAATCACTTTTTTCACTACCTGGCAGAAAAAAACGTCAGGTACTTATTGTGATGATTGGATTTGATCAACAACAGAACAACTCTGCCATTCCTCCACATTTGAAAATAAAATTTAAAAAAATCCAAAAAATAAATGACTAACAGTTATTAGACAGTTGACTTAAACAGAATGAAGGCACAATAAAGGGATTCTGACTTTGTTGTAATTTGAAATCATAAAAAAAGACACTCTGGTCCAAACTGCTCAAAAATGGCAATGTGAGTCCATAGCAGAAATAAAGGGCCACATATCCAACAAATCCTAGCAACGTCTTTACAAACATGCACAAAAAGTAAACAACAACTCTGACTCTTTCTGTGACAATTTGGCACAAAGAAATAAATCTACACAGCCACATGAATCCCACTCACCTGTTACTTACTGCTGCTGCTCTTGGTCACTTTATCACGCTCAGTTGTTCTCTTTTCGACCAAAGCGAATAGAGTCATTAATTACTCTCCATCAGCTCGCCTGAGCCGCAGCACCTGATCAATACCGGCCCCTCACCCCCCCAACAACCATATTTGTCATTCACCACTTCCCACGCACAAGACGAACCATCCTGGGTCAAGCTGCACACTCTTCCTCCCATTCAAACTGAGGACAGTCCAATCTGCCCTCATCAATTCTGACAAACCTGCAGCGTTCTGAGACAACTCTGTTAATGCCACTGGGTAGATACAAGACTCCCCTACCAGTTTGTGTGGCAGCCTTACAATATTTCTGTGATATTTTGACATCATCTTGGCATAACGAACTGGAAGTTTCTTGGTATTTACATCCCGAATAAGTCATCGGTCAAATAATAACCCCAATCAAATGCACGGCAGATAAACAATCAGATTAATGAGAACACGGAGAAAAACAATAACAACAACAACTGTTTTACAGAAACTGGTTGTCTGTTTCTCATCTTGCAATCATTTAGAATTTCCCGTTTTAATTTCCCATTTTCGTTTCCTTTCTTCTTCTCCTCCTCCTCTGATTGGTCAAGTGAATAAGCCAGCACATTATTGCTCCATTAAAACAAAGCTGTATATCTCCGAGTGGAACAGTGTGGCTCGGCTTTGCTAAAAATAGAATAACTAGGGGAGCCTGCTTGTCCGCAAGGTCCAAGAAGCTCGTGTTTATTGATGAGGAGAGTTCGCTTAATGTGCATTTGGCTGTGGGAGGAAACCACTGTAGCCCCAGTTAACCTACACATGCATGTGGAGGACGTGCAGCCTCCTGACAGAAAGACCTGAATTCAATCCCCAGACCGTCTTGTTGCAAGTCAGCAACAGTGGTGAAAACTATTCTGTCTTGGTGCCCTGAACAAAAAAGTGATGGTCTTTTGATGCCGTTTTTTTTTTTTTCCATCAAACTATAATTACTGCTTTATTAGTAGTTTTGGATATTAACCTTAAAAGATAAATATAAAGAAGAAAAGCCCCATAAAGTGTCCATCAGTGCAGATTTTCACAACAGGAACTCAAACCAAATGTTTGGACATACCCCCAAAATGAGCCCATTACACAGCAGTGATAACAACCTTTGACCACAGTGGCTCGGTGTGTGTGAGCTGCATGCTTGTTCATTCTCTCGGCTCGTTTATTGATTATCCCTCGGAGTGATAATATTCATCCTGACATCAGTCTGCATTAACACTCTGGTAACGAGGAAACAGCCTCCAGCGGATCAGATAGCCAGCTCCGTAAGACAGACTCCTCTCTGCGGGTTTGGCACCCAAAGGTCATGACCCCAGCGAGCAGCTTCAGCCAACACATCTCTGAGGACTCGTATGATCTGTGTGACTCCCCAAACAAAACTCGCTTTGCTCTCAGAAGCCTGAGTTGAGCAGAGGATTAAACGAAAATGGAGGCCTTAAAGTTTTCATTCAAAGTGTTGGAAGGTCGAGCTGACATCCTGAAAACTTTCTCCAAATTCCCGTCTCTGTTTCCCTCCGACCAACACTATAGTTTCTTAACATGACATGGCGACAGATAGTTGCTCTCATAACCTTAACAAACCAACATGCACTTCTTGCAATAACACATTTCTATAATTTCCCTGCCCGATTCAATTCTGGGCTAAATGGAATCAAATTAAAACTCATTTGCATCCATTTGGATGAACTCAGCTGTATTTTGCTTTTCTAATTGAATGTTTTGATTATGTAAACACAAATGAAATACTGTCTGTGGAATGTAAAATGTTTGTTCTGCATCACTAAAGATCTGTAATTAGTTTTTAAGGACTGGGCACCAAATTGCTCAGTGGATTGATGGAAATTCAATTAATGAACAAAAACCCAAATATTTGCAGCTTTTCTCTTACTATGAGCTAAAAAAAAGGTGTAGATTTGTGCATTTTATGGACTGAGCCTAATGGAATAACTGCAAAAAAAAAAAATGGAGCTAAACGGCTTATTAATCTAATTTGGATTGTTGTGTTTAGGTCCAGACATCCTGTTGCTCTCTGACTTTCTGCATTCTTCCTTCCCCCAAAACAGATGCTGGTAAACAGAACAGGGTGTGACGGAGGCCCGCTCCATCACTCATCTCAGATTCATCGTTTTAGTCCACGTGAGGCTCAGAGATGAGAAATAATTAATTCAACAGTTACCGTAGCACGCTGTCATGTACATTCAGACTGCCAGTGGCTATCTCCGCTCTGGAATTGCACATTTATGATCTTTATCAGGACGTTTTTCACCCTGGGTTTTGATCATGAATCAAAACATAAAATAAAAAGAAACTCAACCTGAGGCAAGAAGGCTGAAATAAAGAATCCTGCTTGGCAGGCTCATGTCAGACGTTTGTTTCTGGTCACTTTATTCATTGGCAGTTCTTAATACAGTAGATCTGGCTGACCACCATTGATGATAAAAGAGTTTAGAATAAAAAATACGTATCTGTTTTGACTCAACCATGCAACAGACACCATAGGCAGAGAGAAAAAAAAATCTAGTTTTGATTATTCGGCCCTAAACATATTTCTCCTGGAACTTATTTTCCTGGAACTTGTTCCTATTTTTCTAGCGTGCATTTCTACATTAGGGAAATGTACACTCTATTCGAAAGTAAAGTAAAACTCCCATCATTTTTCAAACCCGTTGTTCAAAAACAGGGTCCAGTGACCTTTGCAACACACAAACAGTCACTTTTCTCCTCGGATCTAGTTAATAACATTTGTCCCGCGTCACAGAAACTACCCAATCCTTCGCAAAAACGTGACCTATCAAGTTCTTCCCGTTGTTTTATTTTCAGACCTCAGACAACATTTTCTGAATGACATATTCCACATTTGTTAAAAAAAACAAGGTTTGTGACTAAATGACAAAAAGAGAAAAAAAAGATTCCTCTTCCTGTTGGTGTCATTATGTTGTGGGATTTTTATGCAGATATTGCAAGAGAAAAAAAACATAGCTGATTCCAGATTCTGTATCACTTTAAAAGTTATGATTAACTGAAAATAAAACTGACCATTTTGAATACTTGTGAGATCAAAGTTCAGTCCCTGAGAGCTATCGTCTCCAACCCTCCTAAATCAAATGAATGGCTTGTTACCTATAGAGCTGAATGACAGGTGATGGGGGAATTCGTTCCATTTAGTTCAGTGGAGTTGGAGAAGGAATACATTCAGAAGTAACAGGATGGCCCGTCTGGAGGACTGGACTTGGAAACCCTACTTAGGTTTGGCAATAGAGACAGAATCAGTTCCTGTTGTCAAAACCTGCCTGACTGCGCTGCTTTTTCTGTTTTTGATTCCTTCTGAGTCTTTGCTAAAGTAAAGAGACATTTTTTTTTTTTTGGTGTGAAACTGGATTGTATCCAATAATATCTGGAAAATCTATTCAAATTTGAAAATTCTTAGATCCGGTTGGTTCAGTCGAAGCGGTGTCAGGCCCTACACTGATTATGTTTGATGAATTTTTATTTATGAAAGCAGTAAGTAAATAAAGTAGTTTTCTCCATAATACATATCTCAAATTTATATCCAGCCGTCCAACCAACCATCTGCCCATTTATCCTTTCCGGGTCACAGATCAGTCTATCTGGGTGCCAATTATGCAAAACCCACCTCTGACTTCATACAGTATTTGCTGTGTGCTCAGGTGGTTTCATACTGTGAATGGAAAAAGTCATGAATTAAATTTGTTTCTAAATACTGACAAATTGTCTTTGCGTTCCTCAGTAAAACACAGTTTGAGCTCCTCTTCTCTCCCCCCCCCCCCCCCCAAAAAGCAAACAGAGTCAGAATCAATGGGGGTGGTGGAAAGCTACTTGGATGTTAATCTGAGAGGTAATAGCTTTTCTCTGCAGAATTGTGAATTCTAATACGTGTCAATTTGTAAAAGGTTCGGACAGCCGTGTTCACCAAAGGCTGGCCACCGTCTCCAGGGGTCTCGCTCGCGTTCCCGCTCCCTGTCCGCTCGCAACAATAGCTGCCAACTGTAACACGGTGCTTTTAATTTGCAATAACACGTGACAATGGTAGATTAATGGCTCTTATGACACCTGTGTCCCTGAAGCTCTTCTAGCAGAGACCCAGTGTACATAACGTGTGTCACACTACATTATCTCTACATCCTTGCTGTAATGGGGTGGGGGGGCCTTTTTTAAGGGCACTGCTGACTTGGAAACTTAGGAGCTGTCTGCCTTCTTGGCAAAGAGCCACAGTCACGGCCTAAAACAAATACTGTGAGCTCCACAGCCAATCCATTTCACTGGAGCTTGTGTTGCTCTCCCCATCCCTGTTCCCTCTCTTTCCCCTCCCTCCTTCCCCTCCGTTTTTTTTTTTTTTGTTCGTGTTTCCATCCTTTGATAATGACTGCTTATGCCATAATAATCATGAGGCTTACCAACTTAAATAGGGCTCAGGGAAGCTACTGCACTGTGAGGAAATTTAATCCAAGCATTAACTCAGTATAGACTACAGCCTACTGAGCGAGGCAAAATATGTCTAAATAGCAAACAAGCCATCGCGAAAACACGATAAAATCAACAAGCAAGCACAGCAATAAAACTAAAGGCTTTTTTTTCTTAACAGTGAGTTTAGGGAATTCCCAAATTCAGCTGCTTTTTTTTTTTTTTTTGCAGAACGTAGTCACATGCAATAAATTATAAAATCCGTTTGGATTAGGCTTGTTTTGAAAACAACCTGTCAGCAGGCAGGATTTCTATTAATATCTGGTAACATGCTAACCATAAATGTCATGTTTTCATTAGCTGTAAGCAGAAAATCATCAGAAATAAAAGCTTGAAAACATTAGTATATATGCAATATATAATGCATTTTACTTAGTGAATTGAGTTCTGAAAATACATGAACATTTCTAGCATTCTAATTTATTGAATATAACTATTTTATTCGTAGAAGAATCGGGGCACCATAAACAGGTAGATAATACTCTAAGTTTAACAGCTGCCTTTTAGGATGCTGTGCTTCTTAAATAACCTTGTAAACATGCAAAATATTTTGACCTAAAACAAAGAAACTTTGTAGAATGTGACCTACATTGAACCAGCCCATCTTGATTAATGAAATATAAATCCTAAAAGTCTGTAAAAACTGTAAAACAAAAAGTTAAATGTAAGTAATACTAAAAATAAGTATGGAAATTTGTACAGTGTATCAGTAATATTACTGCCAGATTGTAATAAACAGTGTAAGAAGAAAACTTTAATATTGACTCTCATTTCAATTAGTAAGTTGGTAATATTTAAAAGCAACTTAAAATGACATTGGCTCAACATGATTAAAATTTAAGTTATATAGAAACATAATTATACTGCTAGATAAATGAATTTAGGAGCTTAATAGTTGTAAATTGCATAAAATAGTTCCTGCAAATACTTACATTTATTGTTTAAGCTGAGTTGCCCCATTTTTAAGAGCAAATGCATGAGACTGTTGATTCCCACAGGCACACAGAAGCAAACAATAAAAAATATTAAACAACCTTTATAAGCGAAATCACTCAAGAAATGATTGTTTGTCACTACAAAAAATCCTAAACATGCTGTCACCTCCCTATAAGAAATATTTCAATTTTGCATTATTACTATTTTTTTTTATTATTATTTCTTTTTGGTGAGGTGCTCTTTAAGAGAAAAGAGCAACAGGACGATTGTGTCTACAGGGTAGCACCTTGTGTAATATACTATTCCTACAAACTGTGGCCCAAGGCAAGACATTCCTTTTGCAACCGCGTGTGTATGCGTGCGCGTACTTTTGTGTGTTTGACCAAGATCTGAAGTTTATGTTGAGGAGAGATAAAGTATCTGTGAACCCTGTGGTTTCAGGTAGACACCAGGCCAGGCACTGAGGGAGTACATATATATATAAAAACCAAAAACTCCCTCACCACTCTCAGAGCAAGTCCTGCCCTGACACAAACACAGACCCTTCCACACACCCACCGCACAGCTCTCTTCTCTTTCATCGTAACGCTGGCCGAGCACCTAAATCATGGAGATGGCAACACATCAGGGGAATCATTTGAGGCTGAATAGCTGCAGAAACATGGCGCTGTCAGCTGGAAGACCTCCTCACAAAAAAAAAAAGAAAAAGAAAAAAGAGCCCTGCCTTTCTCCCCTCAAACACGCTGCTTATTCCCCTGCATGCCCTTTAATACCTCTTTGCCCTTCAGTAGCAATCTGCATAGAAATGCCCGCATTTTATCATTCGGTGACTAGACATTACACCCCGGCTAATACGAGAGGGTCCTCGAACGACTGAAAATGAACCTCCAGAAAACACCAGACGTTTGCATTATGCCCCCGCGATTGCATCTCTTACAGGGAAAAGACTTGATTATGTCATTTGCCATGTCCACGTCATGCTGGTTTTTATATCTTTGCCAGGAAATCTACCTCTGACAGGTCATTAGTCATCCCTACCCTCCCCACACGCACATAAAACATCAATTCCACTCAATATCCCACAAACCTCTCCTTCCACCCCCCACACCCCCTCCGCTCCGACAAACGCCAGAACAAAGAAAGACGCTATGTAAACTGCCGCCGAGCTCTGATTAGCTCTCATTCAGGAGAGCTGCAGAAATAAGGCACTCATTCCCCACCCTGTTTGAGATAACTGCTCCGTACCCATGCATGCCTTCTAACTCGGCTGCATCTGTTTAGCCATTCTCATCAGCTTCTTATGTAGTGACATTAGGGAGGCCTATTGCTTACAGAACCAATAATCTATATCGCCTCAGGCCTCCTTACACCCACCAACCCAGCAGAAGAAATGAAGCTACTTTTGGTTGTTGGGAGGTGAGAGGATGGGGGAGGTTGAAAAGCTCCTCTCAGAGCTACAGCAGCTTTCTTGACTGACCTGGGTGGTTGGCTACATCATCTTGACATGTAATTATCTAAAGCCCTTTAATCACTTCCATAAAGATTAATTGCAGGAGACAACAGCGGAGGTCGTGTCTTCAAATCAAAAGACTCGTTGGCAGGTTGACACAGCGGTGTAACGGAGTCCAGACTCAGGTGTTTTATAGGGGTCACACTGGAGACTGAGGCAGGCTTTTAATGCAAGCTCAGCAAAGAGGAGTTTGTAGGGTGAAGCGACTCGAAATGCAAAACTTTCTGTCCGCCCGTTTTTAGGCATTATTTATTTATCGAGTCTTTAAACGTGGCCCTCTTACCGTCGTCTCTTTTTCTCTTCTCGCCGTTGGATCGAGGAATACCTAAAATCCCGTTAATGGAGTAGGATCCCGCAGGGTCGTTGGAGGCGCTGGTAACAGGTGGGGAAACTGTGTTTGGTACTGTGGGAAAGCAAAGAAAGAAAATTCACTGACTGACTTCTTATTTTGAATGTTTAAATGTAAATAAATGCAACAACCGAGATGAAGCCGTCACATTTATTCACTCAATTTGCATGATTGAAAAGGAGTGTAAACCTGTTCCTCTTTAGTGCGGGCTACTGAGTTCATCAATCGATTTCTGTCAATATCGACCAATATGCATAGCTTAATGCAAGTCCACAAACACTCATTAGGCAGCAAAATAAACTAAGACATTAATTGCATTGAGCTATGTATTTAAATTGAACGTGTCTCTTAAATTATAACACTTTCTCTGTAAGAGAACGGTTCAGACCTCAGAGTAAGCATAACCTTGGTGTTATAATTTGGTTCTTTTGTTACTATTAATAAAGTAATGAACTTTTATACGTTTTTGTTTTCCCACAGCTCCACTAAGTGACTGTTACACCAAAAGAACAGATTTCTGGTTTATAATGTGCTTAGCTTTGTCAGACAGGTGTTTGCATGTGGTTAACATGAGGTTTCCAGCACATTTTACAACCTTTATTTTGTCAAAGCTCCTGGGAATTTGATCTCATGTACTCTTTCTCTTTCACAATGCCATGAATTTTGCTTTGATTTAAACTTCGGTGACTAAATACGTCTGTTGAACCATCTGTTTTATTCTTATGAATTTGAAGTTGCTGTACATTTTCACCCACCCATCAGTGAATATAATAAATTACATTTTGACATTTGAAACACCTTTTTAATTCATACATACACATAATTTTTGTCCCTACACAGACAGACCCCTGTGGTACGCCGCACGCTCAGAATTAAACACACTGATCTTCAAATTGTTCCCAGTTACTGAAGTAGTTTTGTGTTCAGCTCAAAGCTAACCCTGTTGTCCGGTAACTTTTCAATTTATAAACCACTTTCAAAAATGATACAAGAAATATAAGTCAGAAAAGTTTACATGAAAAATACACACTGTTTGCTATGACGTTTCTATAAAATATGAAGATGTATAGGTTTTTTTTGTTGTATGGCTACTTGAACTTATTCTTAATAAGAACTTTTCTTTAAAATATTTTATTACATTTAAGGTGTCACCTTAAACTTCCTCCAGAGGATAGAAGACAAGTATCTGGTTTGATGAAGCAGGTTTTTAAAAAAGTACAATCTTAGTTAAAGAGAGAGTGTTTAGAAATACAACTTTTTTAAAAATATATATTAAAAATTATTCTGACTGTACATTTAGTTGTTTCCTGCACTTTTTACATTTTCTAAATTTACGCTGACGGTAAAAGAGCAGCTTTTGGCAAACGGGCCTTTAGTTTTAGAAATGTTTCCCACACGGAAATTGTTTCCCGTCTTTCAGTTAATCTTGGAATGTACCGATTTCAAATGTGAATTTGAGGATATAAGTTAATGTTTTATAAATGATCTTCATCACTCATTTTACAATTTTCACTAAAAAATTATGAAAATGAATGTTGAGGTTCTAAGATGGCATTTCTTTACCTATTGTATGACCGGGAGTTGAAAGCGATGATCCATCAGGAGATGGATGGAAAGGCTGCTGGACCTTTGTTCTGATGATCCTGGAAAAAAAAAAAGAGGAGGAGATGTAACCAGTGGCTCTCAGTCAACCTGTATTCAGTGAATCTTTTTATGCAGACATGTATAAAAGTGCTTTACCAAAGCTAAACACAGACAACCAGACATAAAAAGATTCTAGAATCGATCAAAGTAAGGAGACGAACAATTAAAAAGTGATGCATAATTTTCGAGGATAAGTAAGTAAGGAAATCCAGTCAAGTCATTAAGTAAAAAACATTAAAATTTCAAAGCCAAGGCAGACATTTTTTGCTTGTTGGGGTCACATCAGGGTGGTAAGGACAGTTGCCGATCCCAATGTCTACTTTTTTGTATGCATACAAATCTTCATGCTCTAGTTTTTCTTCAGTAATTCACCTTTATCCTGCCACCTTTAGCAAAAGGATTTTTCCGTTCAACCGTCGCCGCATGCATGCTCATTATGCAGGATTGCTGAAAAGCTGATGCAGTCAACTGTCCACTGTCACTACACACTTGCTCAGGAGGAGGTATTACTGCAAAGTCAGCGCCCCAATTGACTGCGCTTGCTTAGTTCGAAAATGCTTTTACCAACGGGCAAAATAACTTGGCTGCAGTGTTTTACAACTCGGATCTAATTACAATGTAATTGACTCTTTCTTAGATGCAAATAACTGTCTGTTACTGTATGTAAAATGTATTTATTTTGGAGAGAACCTTAAGGTGATATTTGTTAATAAGCTGCAAGTCTACCTGAACAGATCTGTCTTCAGTTTGCTTTTAAAAGCCGAAGACAGTTTTTAAAAGCAAACATTTTCCTACAGGCTGGGGGAAAATTTGCCTCAAGCGGTTTTTGTTGCTCTAAGGATCAACAGGAGCCCTAAGCCCTCCAGAACCAGACCCGCAGGACATGAAGCAGGTCTGATCACCAACATTGAGACAACTTCCTGAATTTTTCCTCCACTAATTTTAGCATCATGGCAGCTACCACAGATATATTTTCTGACAAAATATCAAATCCAACTCATTCACAAACATGGATGTGGTCAGCGGTTTCGTTGTAAAAGCTGAAAAGAAAAAAAGAAAAACTCTCTACTGCACTTTTTGGTCTGGGTGATCTTGCAAACAAAGCATGAAATCACATCAATTCACCTCAATGATCAGCTTCACTGGCTCTACCTGGCCCACACTAATCAGTAGCCGCCACCTCCACCACCACCCCTCTCCTCTGGGCCCCCCGCCGCCCTGACCCACCCAGGTTGGAAGGGGTTTCACAGTTACCGATCAAACTCAACCCATGGCCCCCCATGTGCCAATGCGGATGAGGTTGTATTGATTGAGGCCAGTGTGAGGAAAAAGTTGGGGATTAGTCACACGGGCAAACAGATGCAAATAGAAAGCTATAAATTATATGTGACAGGAAAGCAATAGTTCCTTATTGCCTTGCACAAGCTTACGCCAGCATTAGATTCCTTTAATCTGAATGGCACTCGGGGAGAAAGGGAGCTGTCACAATAATTTGTAAACTTTAAAACTATTCATCACGGATGCCGGGGGAGCCCCACACCAGAGGTCTGCTGAGAGATTTCTGTGATTTTGCGCTTTTTGTCCTCTGTATTCCTAAAGATTAAGAGTAAAATCTGAGTTATTTTGGATAGTGATATTATCGCAGGAGCCTGGAGGTTTTCAAGCAATAAATTTGACACTGTCACAAATGTGGAGAAAAAAAAAACAAAACTCTCCCTTGGAGGCAAATACGCCTAAAACACACCTTCCCAGAAAGCATGTATTGATATTTTAATTTTTTTCCCCCCCACAATAGTTATTCGACCCCTTGACTTGTCTGCGCGACATAAATTAAAAAGATTTTATTCGGTATCCATGTTCTTCATATTGAATAAGCAATTTAGCAGAATGAATTAATGACCTGCTTGTTGCTGAAAATCCCCTGAAGAGATATTAAAATTGCTTTACTTCTGAATCAATAATATCGAGCACCATTGAAGACTTTTTCTTTTTTTTTGTTTGATTTTTTTTTTTTCTCGCTTTATGTCAAGCAGTTAGTGTTGGTTTTGGTCGCTCTTTATAGCTACAACACTAACTCTGTTGTATTTAATAATGCATGCAGGAGAAAGGTGTTTAAATCCAGCATCCTCTTTTGTTAAAGGTTCTGAGGTCAGACTGTCTGCCACTGGAATCCACTGAAGCACCCGACTGAAAAAGACTTTGGCTCCAGTTTGTTTGTTTTTTTTATTCTTCTTTAAGCACCTGAAGAATTTTTTTTTAAAAAGTCTCCTTTCGTTTGAATGTTTCTAGTCATTTTCTTTTGGAAATCTCCAGTGACAATCTATCTCAAATTGAAGCGTTAAAGATGTGTTCATTTGCTACATCAAAACAAATTCTTCTTTCTTCTTCTACAAAGGATTTTTTTTCATGTTCACTGTGGGTGGCACTGGATTACAGAGCAAGAGAATGAAAGGAATAAGGTATAAAATATGTTGTGGACGATACGGCCTTCGTCCAGGGAGCCAGCATGTCAGGGGTCGCTAGAGTCCCTGCAAAAGTTTCCTGTAATTTTCCCAACTAGTAGGTTTTCTCTTGCTTATTGTCACATTCAGGCAGTGGAAAAGTGAGATGTAAGCATTGTAACAAAAACATGGCCGTCTGTTTAAAACAAGACAAAAGTTGGCATTTGGTTGCAGGCTCCTGAAAGCATGAAAGTAAAGGGCTTTTCATAAACTTTTAGCGACTCTGGATTACATTTAAATAGCTGTTCTAAATCTAAAATAACACGACTTCAATCGGTTCTGAACAGATATTATTTTAAACACAGTCTGAGAGTTGTGCAATCGTTGTTCTGTGATACAGAAAAAGGCCTTTCATTATTTTTTTTGGCATTAAGATTACTTTAAATTAGGACAAATTGCAATAAATAGACCAATTAAACCAGCAGTAAATCATCACTAGTACTAGACTCTTTAAACACACTTTGAATTTATGAAACCTATTTATGAAAAAATAATTTTCCTTGGAAAAAAAAAAAGAAGAAGCTAAACTTTCCTCCTGTTGCTTGCCTGGGGCGGTTTTCATGGAAGAACCGCCCATGATGGGAATTCACACCAGCTCTCATATTTGGTTGATAGAATTACAGCTCTTTGTGTTCAGAATTTAATTTCTCCATATAAACAAAGACACGCAAAGCCTCCCCAATTCCATCTTCCTTTCCAAAATAAACCTACCTTTAATTGGAACTGGGAAAAAAATAAGTTATAGCTCTTTTGATTATATTAACGTACATTTTGAATTTATCACATACATGTGTCTGAGCCTCCTTAAATGGGGCTTTTTAAGCAGCCACGAAGCATGAAATGAATTTTCTTCAGACCCCCATCCCCACTTTTTCTTTTTTTTTGCGTTCTCTCTCTCTCTCTTTCTCTCTATTTAAAAGATGTCTTGTGTGGAGCTGTCCAGGCTCTCCCATCAGCTCATTAAAATGTAATGCTGATGCTGCCTCTATATGGAACAGTGCCTCTTAACCAAAGTTCATCACCAGGGATCTCTGGTGGTGGCGGTGGGGTGAAGAGAGGTGATGTGAGGGGAAGGGGCCCCTAGTTTTGGGTGCAGCCACAATAATAATAATTTTAAAAAACAACTTCAAAAATTTTAAAAGCAACATTTGCTCTGCATTTTGACCTGATGTACTACAAGTATTCCTCTTGTATGCATTTTCTACGCATCATTATCATTGAATGCAATGATATATTATCATGACATTTAAAGCATTTGTTTCACATTTGGAGTTGAGCAACATTTTACAAAAAAATTTAAAAATTAAAAAAATCCCCAGAAGTGCCCTCTTTCTCTCTCCCTCTCTCTTTCTGTGCAGCCCTCCTGCTCTTTAGATGCGCTAAAGAAAATTGGCCTGCTTTATAGCGCCACGGGATTCTGGTCACCGCATATTGATCGGTTTTCATCTCGACAGATTCACTCAGTCCTGGATGTACAACTGCTGATTGTCAGAGAGGGGGGGGCCTGAGGGAGGGGGTGCGGGGGGTGTTGATCTCAAAGATTGAATTGCACCTCTGAGAAGCTATGTGCTGCTCCCGCAGTTGGCCGTACAGACAGGCTGATGTGATAAATTATTGTTTTAATTATTGTTTTTTTTTTTTGTCAGCTCCCTTCATTATCTGTCCAACATCAGTTAGATTTAGCTAAGCTTTGTTTTTTTTTTTTTTTTATAATTGTCATTATTATGTTCATTTACAAATTAAAATCCCAACACAGCTTCATTTTTTTGATTATCAACCTAATAAAAATGATTTATGTGATTTTTAGAATTTTATTCTAAAAACAATATATAAAATGATAATATTGACCAACATAAATTATTTTTGCTACAAATATTTTTTATTGACTAAAATGTCTAGGAAATAAAACAAACAAAAAAGAAGATTATTGTTATGATCAAGCATAAAATGAAGCACCACAGAGCAATACATAATCATAATAAGGTAACTCTTTGGAGCTGCATAACGTTTCTCCTACCTATTAATGGATGAGACGCTGGGAACAGTGTCGTTGTCGCAGATGCCCTCTGCCAGCAGTCTGTCTCTGATCTCCCAGGCAAACATGGTGGGGTTTTGTCTCTTGTAGTCTGCTATTTTTTCCACTACTTTCGGAGTGGCCACTTTGGGTTTGGACCCACCAATGACTCCAGGCTTGATGCTGCCAGTCTCGTAGTATCTGCAAGAGCGGAAGGAAGAAAAAAAAGGAATCTTATTTTTAAAACCTTTCGTGCATCTCTAAGCACACGAAAGTGTAAAAAATATAAATAATTTTTTTTTTTAAATTATTTCATTGAAAAGTGACTATTTTTGGAGTTTAAGTAAGACATGTCAACATGAAAGGAAACAGGTGTAGCGTCAAAATATGACGTGACTTTTAGGGAAGTTTTGCGCCTCTAATTTACCAAACGTTCCCACCGAATAATACTTTTTTTTTTTTTAAAAAAAAAAAAAAGAAGAAGAAGAAAAACACGCTTATTAATATAGATTCAGGTCTTCCTTTCCCGGAGAATCAACCCCTCCACCTCTCACCTGCCGAGGATCTTGCTGACGCAGCCGTGGCTGACCCGCAGCTGCCTGGAGATGTCGCAGGGCCGGACGCCCTGGTGGGCCAGTTCCACTATCCGCTGCCTCACCACGTCCGGGAGGGGTCTGCCGTTCACGAACACCCCGCCGAGCTGGTTCACACCTCCGTGCCCTACGTGGGACACAACAGCAGCAAAAACACACAGACGTAACATTACATAAGGTCGTTATGAAAATAATACTTAAAAAAAAAAAAAAAAAAAAAAGAAGAAAATCAAAAAATGAAAGAATGTGCAGGCAAATGAAACAACAACAACAACAACAACAACAACAAAAGGAATCAGAAAATAACTTACCACGTTGGTAAGAATAAAACTTGGTCGAAAATTGATTCGTATAAAAATTGTTTCGTTTAAAAACGTATTTTTTCCCCCTAAACTTTAGTGCCAGAAAAGGTGCTCACATTGTCTCGCTTTATGTAATTCATAAAAATCTAATTGTTTAGTGCCAATAATTATGCACTTACATATATATTTTTTTTTCTTTGGAAAAATGGAAAATACAAAATATATTTACAACAGGGAACCTTTTCAGAAAGGAAAAAAATATATATTTTCCTTAACGTTCCAGCATTCAGAATAGATTCTAATTCTATTGCAATTTTTTTTTAAATTACGATTAGATAACGTGTTTATAATAAGATTAAAAAATAAACACAAAATGCAATAATTACTTGCTAAGTTCAGACATATTTATTTTATGTTAGATACTGACCCATTCTTTCTACACACTTATGTTTACGCTGGTTCTTTACCATAAAAGTAATAGAAAATACAGATTAATTTCCTGAAACAAAACACTTTTTATCTGTCCTTTACTGTCGCATCCACTGTGGTATTTCTACGTATCACTTTCTGGGCTCGTCATTCACGCATGCATGTCGATTATGTTCCCCTACAATTTAACTCTGATTACTCATATTGCACATCATCTTGTAAACAAAGAGGTCATCAATTATGAAAAGCGTCTCCTCAAATTAGGATTAAAGCATCCTTTATGCGCATTTAAGTTGGATGTAGTTGCACGGATAATTTGAATAATAGATGTGTAACTAATATGTCCCGACTTATTAGGCCCTGCACGCGCGTATGGGCGCGCGGAAAAGATTCAGGCTGGTTGCACGTGTAAAATATAGAAATCACCTCTGCTGTTCTTTGTTTACTCTGACACATTTCAGATTTTTTTATTTAGTATTTTTGGAGGCATTTTCACTGATAATTGTAAAAAAAAAAAAAAAAAAAAAAGATAAAATAACAATAATAAAGTGGAAAATTCTAATTAGTTTCGGACCTGATATTTGGTAAGTCCCAATTAGTCCCAAATGTCTCAGTTTGGCCTTTGTTCTGCGTATTTTTTATACGCTGAGATGCTGGTTGTACTTTAACAACTGCTGCGCTGCGCTGCGCTACAGTGTGCAGGAATTACACGTCTTCCTCTTCGTGTGTATTTATATGAATATATTTTTCGCCCGTATATGCATGCATGCAAAAGCTGCAGCGGCAGGCAAACTCGGGTTGTGCTACTTACGGTGCATCGCCGTGAAGGGGTCTGCTTTGCAGTGAATATCCATTGGATAGCAAAGGAAAGACAGATAATCAACTGAAGTCGCCGTTTCGCCTTCCTATCGAGGGGGGGAATAGTGGAGAAAAAAATGGATTCTAATCGATGGAGGGACTTATAATTTGGAGCCCCCCCCTCCTCCTCCTCCAGCCCCGATCCGATGGCAACTTCTTCTCCTTAAAGTTCCCCCTCTTCTCTCTCTCTTTCTCTCTCTCGCTTCTTTTTTTCTTCTTCTTCTTCAGCAGTCCGTTCCGTCAGCTGGATGTCTTCTTGCAGGTGCACTGCATGACCGAAGGAGCGCTTCTCAAAGCTGGAGGTTATTCTCACAGCATGCCAGCGACCGAACCGGGTTCCTTTTTCTTTTCTTTTATTTTTATTCTTTTCTCTCTCTCTTTTTTTTTTTTTTTTTTTTTTTTTGTCTCGCAGGAATCTCTCCGTACAGGCCCCCCCTCGCCCCCGGATATGTCCTCAGTCCTGGTGGGCTCGATTCACGGGTTGAAGAAAGGCTTTACACGCCGGCTTCAGGCTTTCTTGGCGCAATAAGGGTGCGTGAGGCTGGATTTTAGGAGCTGGGAATGAAGCCTCTTCTCAGTGTCTGTGGTTCTAAAAGCTGCAACCCCTCCTCCTCCTCCTCCTCCTCCTCCTCCTCTCCGTCCCCCTCCTCCCCTCTGCAGACCCCCCTTTTTGCTTATATGGATGACTTGTCAGACAAAGGCAATAGATGCCAACACTTTGTGATTCGCCAGCGCAAAAAAAAAAAAAAATAAATAAAAAAAAAATTGGGGGTCCAAATGAGGAGGTCTCTAGTTCTCTGACACACCAACAGGAAGGGGAGGGGCAATAAATAAGAGACAGGGTCCGACTTATAAACATGTGTTTATTAGACAGTAGAAAGTTACGTTCCTGCTTACAGTGAAATTTGGAAAAAAAAAAAAAAAAGATCAAAAATAATAATGAGAACGCATTTTTGTGCCTCTGTCCGACATTGCATTAATAATAACTGTAATTAAAAAGCAATTTAGATAAAAATATTACTTTATTATTTAAAATATCCCGTATATATATATATATATATATATATATATATATATATATATATATATATATATATATATATATATATATATATATATAATTTTTTTATTTGTTTATTTTATTTATCTTTTTTTATAATTTTTCTTTGGATTTCAACCCGAGCAGGCCCCAGAGATTAGCCCCTGATCTTTTTTCTTGATTTAATTGGACATTAAATATATATTAAGGTTAAAAATAGATGCGTTGACCTTTATTGCACGCAGCTGATGGTGTGATGATTGTGCTGCTCCAGAGTGGGAGTTACAGAGCATGGAGATGGTCGGAGGTGAAGGTTCCTCTGCACCAATAACAACGCTCCTTCTGTAGATGGCGCTGTATAGTTTCTCAAACACAGCTGAGCTAAGGGTTCTAAAACGAGTAAAAATTTAGGGAGCACTTAAGTGTCATGCAAAGTATAAAGGTTTTTTATTTTTTTATGTTTTTTTTTTTAAAAACGTCTGGGAAAGATTAACCAGAATAAAAAAAGCTAGATAGATAAAAAGGTTTAGGATTGCACTTATATTTAGATACATGATGCTTTTTGACATAACTGATAACTTTCAGTCACATTTTTAATATGAAATTATGATAGAAAGCAGAACTGATTATTAGAATTTAAAAAATCTAGATTATTTTATCATTATTTCAATGTGATCTAAAATCCAAAGAAGGTCCTAAAACCTTGGAAAAAATTCTCACAAAGAATTATTTATGTATAATTGTAACTAATTATAACAAAAATGGTTTTGGAGAACATAATAATCAGTAATTAAAGTGATTTTTAAAAAATTGTATATATAAATCAAAATGATCAAGTAACTTATTCAAGCAGATGAATTTAATGTATGAATGTAATGTTCATTGATGCCTCAAATTTTTTAAAAATTACACATATGTTAGAATGAGCCTGAATATGTGTTAGTCAGATACTGCTCTTAGCAACAGTATCCACAGGAGAATATATTTGAAGACTTGTAATTTTTATTATTATTATAGTATTTTTGACTATTGTTTAGTGTCAGTCCTTATGCTAAAGTCAAGCAGGCTAGCAAGTTCAGAAGCTGAAGCTGGAGGCAGTTTTGGCCAATGAAGGCCACATCTTAGTGATTTACAGGGGAATGGTTGAAAAGCATCATGTTAGAATAACCTTTAAAATATGAATTACAGTAAAGGTAATTCTTACTTTTGGTTTCTTTCTAAGATTGGGGCAGGGGATAAACAATGTTTAATTTGTTGAACAAGTACATTTTGGAAAGTTTTGTGGAACTGAACTCATTTATGTGTTTTACATTCTGAACTACATTTAAAAGTCTGACTGTATAGATAATTGTTTTTTTCTGTAAAACATTTGTATTCTCAGCAGTTCTTTACTGCATAACCTGTTTATGTCGTGTTCCTGTAGATTCCCATTGCATTCTGTGAACTCAGATAATACATAGGAATAACAGAAACATGGAATTTAGTGACTATTTGTAGCTAAAACTTATTTTATCCAACAGTAAGCCAGCAAACGATGACGTGATTTTGAAGTGAAACAGTTTCAATCAATGCTGATGTTTGTTTAAGATTACTACTACTGATTACTCTTGTTTACAAGTAATTCGTGTGTCACCGCTCAAATGACCAATCTAGCTTCTCTTAAATAAAGCTTACTAGCTACCCAAATAAAACAGATTTTATTGATTGATTATTGAATAATTGATACATTTTATCATTTTATAACTGTTTTATTGTTGCTGTTGTTTTACTTAAGAATACTACTACTACTACTACTACTAATAATAATAATAATAATGACATTATGTCACCACATTCTGGGGGTTGAGATGGGGGGGGGGGCATCTCTTTGGGGCAGGCGGCCTCCTGGTCAGGTTAGGGGATGATTTCTCTTTTTGTTACTGTTTTTGGAGAGGGCTTCTGGTACAATATGTAGCACTATAGGCTGTAATTTCACACCCGGCTGCACATTTCCCTTAAAGCTACACCCCATCCACACACACACACACACACCTACTATAAGACCCCCCCCCCTCCTCTCTCTCCCCGGCCCCCGCCCCCTCCACCCCATCGTCATCCCCTTCTTCAGTTTTACACCCCCACTTTTCTCTCCTCCTGCTCCCAACCACCACCGCCACCCATCTAATGTAACAAAAAATTAAGGAGGGAGAAAATAGGGGGTTGAAGGGAATCCCAATTTTGTATTTTTTATTTATTGTTTGACTTTTGTTTGAACAGCACGTGCGGTGTGACCCGGGTCTTCTCTCTCTCTCTCTCTCTCTCTCTCTCCCTCTCTCTCTCTCTCTCTCTTCTCTCTCTCTCTCTCTCTCTCTCTCTCTCTCTCTCTTCTCTCTCTTTCTGCCACTGTTCAGCAATTACATGCGGTCAGAGAGTTCCTACTGGACTTCGATCAAATTTAAACAGGAAGGTCAAAACTTACTGTTCTTTTAGCTATTTTTACTCTGTGAGGTGGTGGGACAAAATCTGAGTTCAGAAAACAATAAATAATTGAGGAAGAAGTATCCAATTTAACAAACAACAAAACTGGTAATATCTCTTCTTTCTTGCTCACGCTGCAGCTTTTTGATACTCATGTCAGAGTTTGGCAAAATGAGTTTCGGAGCTGGCGTATGCAACATTAGGAAGGAACTTGTCAATGTTATACGCAACACAGAGCAATTATTATCTCTTTTCTTGCCTCCAGCTTGCACTTTAAACATGCCATCGTGCATGTAGAGTTGCAAGTTTTGGCCATGGGGTGGACTTGGAGGAGAGGTAGGTAATGTTGAAGAGAGCAATTCTTTGCCGCTAGGCTGTCAGAAGAGTGGCATGGGAGTAGGGAAGGAAGACAGAAGGCAGATCACTGGTCCAGCATGCAGCTCCGCACATTATGGCGCACATTCACTCGCTCAGGATCAGGAGGATGGAGGCGTCTGAGTTTTGGTAAACAACTTTTATTCACAGAGTTGTCCTGTCAGTTTTATCTCAATGTTTCCCTTCAAACGCAGACTTGCTCGACGATCGTCTTGCGTTAAGACCGGCGTCACCAACCGATGCGAATTTGGCTGCAGAAGGGAGCTGACTCCTCTGGTTGTAAGTTGTTTTGGTCTTAAAGGAGAGGTTCTATTGGTTGATTTACACATAGAGACTTCTAAGAGATCGACATTTCATTGGATGCATGTTTTAAATAAATAATTTTGAAAAAAATCAGCGCTGTCTGGGTTTTTTTTTTTTTACTACAGTGGTTACAAACGCAAATGTCTGTCATCTCCACCACTAAAAATAAATAAATAAAAAGTCCTCCTAACTGCGGTGGTTTATGTTAGACTTCCTCCCCGCATCCATCCTGGCTACCATATACCTTTATGGATCCCAGGCTACAAATCTCGCAGGCGTGAGCAGATGGAGCTTCACTCTGAAAGATTGATTTTTGCACTGGCTTTTAATTTTGTTCATAATTAATTGAATCATTGCAACTGATTTCCATCGACTCCCCGGTTTAAACGCAAAATTAAAGAGCCTGATCGCTTTGCTTTTATTTATGCTTACTGTTGTTTTACACAGTCCAGTCACATTAATGTGACCACCACGTACTTTCCACTTCAGAGTTAAATAACCAATCACAGAAGGCAGGTGGCAGCACAGTGCAGTTGAGCGTATATAAAGGGTGTGTGTGGGCTTCGGAAAACATTTCAATCGTTGGCGTAATGCAGAAACGAAGCGATTTATCCGACGTCCAAAAGGGCATGATCATTGGCTTTCGGGCCAAGGGTGGAAGCATTTCCGAAACGGCTGAGTTTGTGAACTGTTCGCGTGCCGCCGTGGTAAAAGTGTACCGTGCATGGCAAAATGGGACTGTCCAAAATCAACGACGTGGCAAATGTGGTGCACCACGGGCCATAGATGACAGAGGCGAACGACGGTTGCGGAGATGCGTTCGGGCAGATAGACGGGCTACCGTTGAGCAACTGACCACTAAAATGAACCAAGGGGCTACCACAAGTGTCTCCCAAACCACTATTCAGCGAACATTGCTGCGTCTGGGCCTCCGAAGCGGACGCCTGGTTCGTGCACCTATGCTGACTGGTGTTCATCGACGACGAAGGCTAGAATTTGCACGCCAGTACAGCAGCTGGACGTCCACTGAGTGGCGACAGGTAGCGTTTTCAGATGAATCGCGTTTTATGCTCCATCGGACAGATGGACGTTGGCGTATAAGGCGTGAAACCTCTGAAAGGAACCACCCTGCAACCATTGCAGGAACGGTCCAAGCTGGAGGCGGGAGCATTATGGTCTGGGGAATGTTTTCCTGGCATTCTCTGGGTTCACTGATTATTGTGGAAGGCACGATGGATCAATACAAGTACGCATCTGTCCTTGCGGACCATGTCCACCCCTACATGCGCATTGTTTTTCCTCAGGATGATGGCATCTTCCAGCAGGACAATGCGAGGTGCCATACAGCTGCCAGTGTACGTGCGTGGTTCGAAGAGCACCAGGATGAGTTTACCGTCCTCCCCTGGCCAGCAAACTCACCTGACTTAAACCCAATCGAGCATCTGTGGGACCATCTCGATCGAGTTGTTCGCGCCATGGATCCTCAACCGCGTAATCTAGCGCAGCTGGCCACGGCATTAGAGTCGGCATGGCTCAACATCCCAGAGAAGACCTTCAGGGACCTAAGTGACTCTCTTCCTGCACGTCTCGTAGCAGTTCGCTCTGCGAAAGGTGGTTATTCTGGCTTTTGACAGATGGTCACATTAATGTGACTGGACTGTGTATTCACTGTTCTAATCACGACCCTGTTAGCATTTTACATATGAGTGCAAACTGCCTGCACTTCTTGATATCCGTAAACAAGATTTTAAATAATTGTAATTTTATTTTAGGCTGACATATTTTAAAAAAGGACCAATTTAATGGCAATACAAAATGCACAAAGATATAATATAATATGATATGATATAATATAATATAATATAATATAATATAATATAATATAATATAATATAATGTAATATAATATAATAATAGTCTATTTTACTACTTTGCTTTGTTACATGTCCAACTTTTTTCTGTTGTAACAAGTGAATTTTCCCAAGTTAGGTAAGTTTTAAGCTAACTAACTAACTAACTAACTAACTAACTAACTAACTAACTAACTAACTAACTAACTAACTAACTAACTAACTAACTAACTAACTAACTAACTAACTAACTAACTAAGAAAATATTTTTTCCTGTGCATTTGCATTTAAAATTGCAACCTAAAGCCATAACATTCTTAGAATATCTAGTTTTATTTCTTTTTGATTCTCAAAACATTCAAATCAAGTTTGATTCTAGATATGTGTTCTACACGACAAAAATTTATTATTATTATTATTATTATTATTATTATTATTATTATTATTATTATTATTTATTTTGTCTGCAAATTGACATCTCGCTGTAATGTAAGTACTATTTTTTCGTTTTAAACGCGCATAGCTGCTTTGCATGAGAGTGCACCCCGCTCACATCACCCTTTTAATTGCGAATCATCAAAAATTAACCGTAAACGTAAAAGTCAAAGCGAAAGTTTACGATTGCCATGCAGGGGCGTCTATTTCAGATGATAAAACCCACAGAGGAAGGAGCTGCTTCTCTCTCTCTGTCAGTATAAAATAAATTCGGGTAGAGGGGGAAAAAAAGAAAAAAGAAAAAGCCGCCTCCCAATCACTTTAAATCTACCACCTGCCTTCATGTTCGGCTTAGCTCCAATTAAAACTCCTCTGATAGCTGCAGAGTTTTCAGGTCGGCTGTTCAGCTGATGGTTGCACAACATTCAACACACAAACTCCCAGCGGTTCAGGAGATTTTATGTTTTAAGAATCCAAAGGCAAATTAGATCAAGTTGCTCTGAGAACGGGATTTAAAAATTAAAGGTTTTATTATTATTATTATTATTATTATTATTATTATTATTATTATTATTATTATTATTATTATTATTATTATTATATAATGTCGTCATATGACTCTGTCTTCGCATCTCTCAGTACAATTTAATCCACTAAATTGTGAGACAAAGCATAGGTTTTTCTTCATTATGTAGATTTGGTAAGTAACTGTTAAATGTGCCCTGCAGGGTCGGATTAAAATAGGACTGTATCTTGTCATTTTAAAAAAGAAGTGTTGCATTTGTCGTACTGGGAACAAGGACTAAATCCCATTTCCTCCCCATCAAAGTTTCCACATGACTAGTTAAATGTGTGCCCCCTCTGGTTGTAACTTAAAGTGTGGATAGTTAGTTAGGGGATTAGGAGTTAAAGAAAACAGGCACTATTTCTGGAAAATCCCTTCCATATTGGCGCTGTAACACAACAAAGAACGTTGTTTTTAATAACTGCTTTCCAAAGCATTTAAATGAGATTATTAGCATTCAAAAATCTACCCCAAAAATGGATGCAAATTGGTTCCTCACATTTGTACGTTCAGTTTGAGCAGCTCGTTTTATCTCTTCTTTTATTTCCTGCAGAGAATCAAATTTGCTGTTTGCAACAAGCAGCAGATCTGCACAGAAGCCTGTCCCTGAGTGGATAAAGGAACAGCACTATGAGCCATCCCTCCCCACAAGGCCCTGTGTTCATCACTGTGGGAGAAGCAGGATCCTCCAGTGGATCAGTCTTCTGCCACTCGCGTGTGTGTGACTGTGTGTGCAGCAGAGAGCAGCCTGAGGCGGCTCGGCAGAGCCCTGCCAGCTGCTTCTGCCCCAACCAGACAGCCAACAGCTTCCAATCACATGTCAGCAATATGGGAAACAGAGCTTCTGTCCAGTGGGCCGCTGACATGTGTTAGCCTTTGGCATGTGCATGCATAATGTAGCAGTCATGCACCCCATAGCTGCAGGCTTTGAGCAAAAAGAAAATGTATGTTTCTATGAGCCAAGTCGGTTTCTCTAGCTTCCAGAGGTGCGTCCAGAAAGTTTTCAGGGAGGCCGCCGCATGGGGGACAACTGATAATCCTGAGGTAGCACAAAGAAACTGCGACACCATGACAGACTGACAGGATTTTTTTTTATCATGGCAGTACCTAGAGGTTCATCTCAATAAATAAAATTTTAAAAAAAGTTCTCAAAAAGCTAATCTCTTCTCACCAGTTAATTGAAAAACATGAAACTCCATATACATGTATTTATTTATATGTGTTTGTGTGCATGCGTGTATGTGTTGGAGTTATTAAACCTTAAATTTAAATGAGCAATTTTGAATTTTTACCACATTATTACTTACACAATATTAGTGAAGATTGCCAACTTCCTTGTAGTTGTTTGCTACAAAAGCTCATCGTTTATGAAGCTGCATGTTCATTATGCTGTTTTAAGGCAAAGTTTAGTGGAAGGAAAAAGTGCACAAGCAGCAGGGATAACTGCAATATACAGACTAGTGGTGTCCCATTCTGATTCTCAAGACGCAGTGCTCCAACACTGTAGATTCAAACGTACTCGTCATCATATCATCAGGTTCTGCAGAGGTCTTGTAATCACCCGAATTCAAACTGGGTGTGCAGAACCCAAAGAAATATCCAAAAGATACATTAATTCTGGAGATGTAAAAGGTCAGAAGCCTCTTTTATGAATGATTAAAATCAGTGAACCCGAGTGTGAAAGAAGCAAAAGCAACCAGTGTGTTAAGTGGTAGATGAGAGATGACAGATCTAACAATGTAGAAGAGCCTCTGCTATAGAAACCTGGGCTTTTTTAGCACCTCAGCAGATTCTCAAGCTGATGATGTCATGCCACATAGATGCAGTAATTTATGAAAGGGGAACCGAAATGAGTATATGTTCTGTACCGCACATGGACGTACATTCAATAGGCTGGCGATTGTATGTTAAACCTCCTTTTGCTGTAGGTTTTTAAATTGGAATTGAACTCCAGGTTTTCATTAGATGTAAACCATAATAGTCAAAATCAAATGACATGAACAAGGCAAGAAACTATTTCAGAATGTACAACACGTGACATTCACATTTTGAAGCGAGTTAATGAAATAAACTTTTCAACTGACTTCATTGAAGAACCTGCAGCAGAGTTCTGGTTCTGGAGCTAGTGATAAATACACTGTAAAAGGACAACAATTACAAATAATTATCAAAAAATAAATAAATAAATAAAGCTACATCCCTTTCTGTCAATAATTACGTAAACTGGTACGAACATGTGACTGTCTTGATGGGTTGGACTGTGGAAGGGAGCCAGTAAATTTATGGAGGTGGCAAATGTCCCCCTGATCTCCCCTTGGTGGCACCACCACTAATTTCCCCCTTTTGTCATTTTGTTTTTGTTCCTCTTCCCTCTGTCTTTGCCCTTGCTTTCTTTAGTGTGATGATTTCATGATAATATGAGGAATGATGGCTGCACTGTGTGATTGGCTGATGAGTTTGTGTGTGTGTGTGTGTGTGTGTGTGTGTGTGTGTGTGTGTGTGTGTGTGCGTGTGTGCGTAGAGGGTGCAGGAGGGGGGGGGGGGGACTGTGTACACACACACATCTTCCTCTCCACAGAAATCTACGGATGAGCAACTCCCACATAAGCTCCTGATCACTTCTGTAAATGCTTCCTGTCACCTTCAGTGGTGTAATGATCATGAAAATTGTGACCTTGATCTATGGAAAGCCATAATGTGACTGAATGGCCTCCTCCCATGCACTTTCTCAACCCGGAGCCACGCTAAAAGGACGACTCTGAGGAAGATTGTTAGGCAGCAATAAAAAGCCGTGGTTTGGCTTGTAATGGCACGGGCTATGCCCTCCTCTTCACAGCCGTTTGACTAAATCTTCAGTGATGGAGGCCTCTGTGAATGGAGATGAGAGCCGGGGCTGATGCTCGTCCTGCATGGAGGAAATTTTATTGTCTGGAGGTCCAACATGATCAGGCGCATACCTGTGTTTATAAGATAGAAGGCTGAACAGTGCTCCGATGTTATGCACAGTATTTGTGATTGAGAGGTAGAATTTAAAAATCCCTCTTCCGTCCAAGTGTTATTGCGTATATTAGTACTGAACAGGGAGAGGCTATGACTACGTCCATTGCAATAGATGTTTGTTTCGAGGAGCACTTTCTGGGCCTGTTTGCATAAATTCTAATGAGTCACAGTGACTCTTTTGTGTGGCAAAACAGTCACTTTCATTACGTTTATTTTAGGTTTTGATTTGGTCCATGAGATGATCCGTAAGTTATACATGAAAATCTAATTTTTCTCAAATGGATGGATGAATGGATGAATGGATGGATGGATGGGTAGAGGAAGGCCAAGGGACATAAATATTTTTTCATGCAAGATTTGCATCAAACTCCATTCTTTTCCAAACTGCGTAGGCTCCCTGAAATAGTAATAAATAAAACATCTTTGGCATGATGCTGCTTGGATTCTCATTTAGTCTGGCAAATCTGCGTTGCGCAACATTGTTTATGATCACACCCTTGCCAGCTTTTCATATTTAAACGAGCAAAGGTTTAATTACCAAATGATGACAGTGTCATATGGTGCCATGATGGCACGGGGTGTCTAATGAATGCAGAGGAGCAAGGGATGTGCATGCGACACTGAGTGACAGTGGGATGCACAGATCAAAACAGGGGGAAAAATATAGAGGGAGGAGGGAGGGGGGGCCGTAAAACATCTGTAATTTGCACTGCACTAATGTTCAATGGTTGCTCATGGATTAAGAATTTTAAACTATTGTCTGCCAGATGGAAGAGATACAGAGGGAGGGAAAAGAGGAGGCGGAGGAGTGAGCTCCTGAGCAGCGTATTTACATCTGTATATCAACCCCAGATTCAGCAATCAGACAGGAAAAACCAACTGCCTCTGAAAACACTCTCAGGGCGTCGCATCTATTACCTATTTTCCAGCAGTGCAAACATCAGAGAGTGTTTTTTCTTTTTTCTTTTGCCATCCGTTTTTTTTTCAGAGGTGTATTTAAATTTGCCAAGACAGCTTGCAGACTGCGGGGAGTTTTCCTGCACAACTCCACTCTATCCGTCTCTATATAATCATGAGACAGCTTAGAGCGTCGGACCCGCGGTCTGCTCACACATCAGAGTTAATTTCACCAGGATGTTGATGTGCTCTGAAATATTGCTCTGAAGTAGTATCAGTTAGTGGGCCTGCCAGAACATGTACATGCTTAACCAGGCATGAAACCTTGCTGAATTACACTGTATTTATACTTCTATCAGATCGGTGCTTTTGTCATTGAAATTCAGTCCAGTTGCCTGTCTGTTTTTATGGCTGGCACCATTAATGCATGGGATAATACTGTTGCAGAGTACAAAAGAACTACTTGCAAATTTCATTCAATGTGTCACCAGCTCTGTGTTATGTTGTTCAGAGTTTATGTTGAGATTTTTTTACTTTTTTATATTAAGCACAAATATTTTCTTCAAAAATGCTCATATCCCTTGAACATTTGCCATTTTATTATAATGTTGCAGCCTCAAATGTCAATCTGTTTTGTGGAGGATGTATGCAATAAACCCACAAGCCATAACATAATTGTCAAATTAAAGAAAAATATTCAGTTATTTTTTGAATAGTGAATAGTGTGGCACATGTTTTCAATATCGCTGAACAAAATCCAGTGAAAACGACGCTCCACAGAAGTCAGCCACAAAGAAAATACAGTCCGTCTGTGTGTAATCTGATCTCATTATAAATACAGTTGTAGTGTGAAAGGCCTAAGAGGTTTGCTAGAGAATAAAATGCAAGAAACAGAAAGAAAATAGCAAAACTGAAAACATAGTGAAACTTGGCTGACCAACTAAACTGACAGGACATCCTGAAATTTCGGTTACCCTGTTAACAACAAAGACATAATTAACAAAAACACATAATTTCTTGGCAAGTGCTACTTTATGTTGGTCTGTCGAAGGAAATCTAATCATACTGAAAGTTTTAGCCTCAAAATATATGGATTAGTTTCAAGGCTGTGAGGACTTCTGCAATAGACTTATAGCACCAAGTTCCTTCTCCCTGCTGCTGATCAAAGCTACAAAAAACCCCAAAAACTTGTTTCCCAACATCCCTTGTCAAAGTAACATTTTAAGTTTAAAATGAGTCACTTGGATGGTTTATTCAGTGATAGATCAAGTAATCCACTAGACCAGGCTGCAGTGTGCCCATCCTTTCATTAGTAATTAAGTGCTATTGTCATGCTGTAACGTAATGAGTTTACCCTGACCATTAATCCTGTGACACTGAGGGCTCCTCCCTCTGAATAAAACACCAGGACACAACACTTTATTGCTTTAAACTGAAATATGTTCTTGGGTTTTTTTAAAAAAAAAGAATGTCCATGCATACTGTTTTAGATTCCAGTTTGATCACATCTTCACTTAGTCACGTTGACATTCGCTTGTTGTCTTTGTTGTCTTTTTGAAGAAAGAGCTGCCTCCTTGTTTCAGAGTGAGCTGGATGTACACAGAGGCGAACACATGTCGCAGCAGTTGTTGCAAGCGATTCATCCAGGCCCTCTGACTGTACAGGTCTCTCATGGCCTCCTCCCCAGGACTGCAGAAACATCTGTCACAGCGGCTGCCATTTTCCTCTCTGGTCAGAGCGTCAGGTGAAGGTGCTGCCTGCTCGCCTCATGACATGGTACACATGGGTACCTCCAACAACAGCGCTCATTAACAGGCAAATGGAGCAGGAGCCCCAGCAAATTGAGCAGTGGGGTTTTTTTTTGCCAGCATTGGGCCTGCCAGATTGTTCAAATAGCCAAAGTGACATCACCAAGTGCCAGCCCCCTTTGCCCCTACCCCCACTGCAAAGAAATTAACATCCCTAATCATGTGCCAGGCTAAACATTATTCTTCATGATTCAGATCAGCCATGCTTGCCTTCCACTTGCAAAGTATCGCTCTCCTCTCTGGGCCAAAAGCAGCCAGCCTTGGACTGATTGCTCAGCCTTTTGTGCCCTTCATTTGGAAGAGTCGTGAATAAATTTGAAAATCATCAACCATGAGCGTCTCTGATGCAGAGCTGGGCATTTGAGCAGTGCAGATATAAAATGGGAATCTGGGAAACAAAAAGAGGTGACTGGAGTGCTGGGCTGGACTTTCGGGGAACAGTACTTGTTTGGTTTGAGTCTAAAGAACATGGAGTCTTTGTGTACATTACATGTGGGGTGCCCCATGGTTCCATCTTTGGGCCTTGCTTATTTCATGTCTGCATGCTTTTCCTAGCTCACAGTATAACAAGGTCATAAGACTTGTTACCACAACTACACAGCTCTAATTACAATGTCACCGGGTGAACATAAATCCATTAATGGGATAAGCAAAGGCTTAAACCAAGTTAAATGCAATAACGTGCAATAACGTTCTCCAGCTGCGTAGAAAAAGAAAAACTAAAGTAATTATTTTTGGACCAAAAGACAAATGGACTCAGGATGAAGCTTCACTACTATTTAGGCTTGGAATCTGGTGTTCTGGTTCAGGTCTAATCAGAATCAATCAATAACAAACAAACAAACAAAAAATTGAAAGAAAGAATCCCGAGTTCCTTCAAATCAAAGCTAAAAACCCATTTTATTTCAAATTGCCTTTAATTAATTATTGGAACATTGAGTAATTTAATGTTCATTCAAGTATTTTATGATGAAGATTTTTGTTAACATTTGATAAAACATAATGTTTGCTGTTTTAGCTTTTCATCATGTAATATACATTGAATTGCCTGAATTGCTAAGAGCTATGTAACTAAACTTGCTTTGATTTTTCTGCAATAAGGGTCAAATTGGTTTGTATTTTTTAAGCGGATTGTGATCATATGACAGAATTATACTGGAATGATTTGAATCGATGTGAATTGAACTGATTTAGAGTCTACAACTAGGTGTGAAAACAACCTGTCTGTCCTGCAAAGTGGATTGTGATGTCACAAGTTATCTGGTGCTGTATTAATAAATAAAGAGACATGAATTAAACAGATTTTTTTTTAAATTTGTACTAATTTGATCTCGAGTGGATTAAACCGAAAAGAATCATAATGAATCGTATTGAACTCAATGGAGTTGAATGGAGAAATTGACACAGTTCATTTATTTTCTATGAAATCACATTTTATGCTCATTGTATTGTACTGTTCAACCAAACTGACATGTTTACTAAAACATTTACTTGATGCCCTTGAGTACATGTTTTATTACACCCATCACAGCCTGTTTTAAGAAGATTTCCTTTTTTATTATTATTTGTTCATCCGATTGCTTGTGTATTGGGCCAAATGGAGGAAACCCAGGAGTACTTTCTAAAGAAAGAAAACAAACAATTAATATCAACAGTGAAATCTCAAATGGTAAAGAGTTAGATCTTTGAGCTCAATTCTAATTCTCAGAATAAAACCCTGTAATTTTTACAAATTAGGTTCATTATAAGAAAATGAGACAAAGCATGATTTTCATCCTTTACTCATGGACTGACATGTCAGCTAACTAGAGATAAACATGCAAAACAATACAACAGGAACAAAACTAAGCATGAAAAGAGAGGAAGCTTGGCATATTTAATTAATTACCACACATTAGAATGTTTGTTTATAGAAATAAAGTGCTACAAGAGCTTTGATGTTAATTAATTTAAAGTCTACCCCCTTAGCCCCTTACATTGTGCTGATGGCTGCTGCTGGGGTACTTTCATGGCAGGTAAACTTATGTCTCATTGGATTTCCATCAATGCCTCTGAGGTGTATATGAAACAAACGGTTGCGACACAGATTAGCAAGACTGTTAACATGATTGCTGATTAATAAAACCAATTAGAACTCACAGCAAAGCAACAAAGATGAACAGATCAGCCTGATAACAACGATAAGAGAAGAACGATGGAATCGCAACGTGCTCTGAGACGCCTCAGCTTCCCCTTATCACGTTTTCTGTGTCCAGCCGACAAATGTCCGAGCCGCTTCGCTGAGGAAAAAGCCCACGCCGAGTTGTTATCTTTCTTCCAGCCGTATTTTTAGATTTTGCAGAGCAGTGAAAAGGAGTAAGAAGTGCTTATCCATGTGTCCTCTTGACTTTTTTTTTTCTTTGTGTATGTGTGTGTGTGTGTGTTGCCACTTCATCAGCGCTGCACACACAGTATAACTGAAGTCTCAGGAGGCCGCTCTCTGGACAATGATGTATTTAAGCCTCTACAGAGGTCAGATGGACTCTGTCCAGAACATCACCTGCAATCAATAGTGTTGGTAAACCAGGCACAACTGAGCAGACATGGAGGGTCCTCTTCTAAACACACTGTGAGGGAAAGGAATGGGCCATTGCACCGCTAAAACTGGGAGAAGAATGGCTCAGCGTGCTGCTCCTTAAGCCCGGGCCACTCAGGAAGCTTCTAGTAATGCTGGAAATCAGACCACCATTCATAACAGAATGTGCAACTCTTTTAAGCAGCAGAAATGTTTACTCTGCTTCAAATAAAAATCACCGTAAACATATTTACATTACTTCTTCTAGAAGGTTTGTTTGGTTTTTTTAAGCGTGCTGTGGCTAATCTAATAAAAAAAAATTGTGTGGGTTGTAATCTAGTAAAAATAGTCAACAGGCTATATTATAAAAAAAATAACTGATACAGTTTCAAACCTCTGAGGAACTAGTCATGCATTACAGTATTGCACACAAATACTATTTTCACAAAGTTAATTACCATTTATTGAATGTCTAGGAAAGCCTTCCTCTCAGTACATTCTGATACAATTAATATGAAGCCACCTCAAATGCATCAAATATGACCTTTCACACGTATTTATGTGTTTATTTAAATATCCTTATGTTATCTTTTGAATGGCCAAACAATTTATTAGTCATGAATCTTCAAAATGTATTAATGTCATTATAACCCTGAAGCGTTTTGATTGAAAGACACTTTCTTAGAATGCTTGTTAATATATGCCTCGTATTTAAACGGTTCTACACTATATTTCTGATTCAGGAAGGATTTTAAAATAATCTATGATTTTGTTAACTTTAAATGATAAATTATGTTTCAACCGCAGAACTTTTACTACACTTACTAGATTTTTTTTTCTATTGGCTAACCAGCACAACCAGCAAGCTTAGATTTGGCTGATCAAGCTGGTGATTTGTCCTGCCCTGGCTTAAAGAAATAGGGGGAAAATCAAAAGGGAGGTCTTGGGTGAAACAAGCCAAGAATATTTTTGACTGGCTGGAATCAAATCCAAGACTGATCAGCTGAGATGAGAAATGCAGGTTGAGAGAGACTTTCTGGTTCCCAGAGGAGACGACTAGGCAGTTCTGATCAGAGAACTGACTGTTACGGTTGAAACTTTGAAATAATCTTTTATTTTTCTTTTCACCATCAAAGTCCTTTCTTAAGAGAAACCAAGAAAACATTTAAACAAAAGTTAAACTGCAAGCCGTCTTGGAAATTATATTTATGCTCAGTTCTTATTCTGAAATTTCCTCTAAAAAATCATATTACACTGTAGAATTTGTGTCAAAATCTTCTGCTTCATGTTGTTTGTGTTTCCCTACTAATTTGAATGGCCATGTAATGCAACGTAATTGATCGATGGCAAATGTTTTTTTTTGTTTTGTAGATGAGATTGCTCACCAAGGAATGATTTTATTCTTGAGACTGAATGAGATTTTTTTCTCAGAACCACTTTCGCTGTTTTACTTTAGCATTTATGTTATTTTATTATTTGTTTTATTTTATTTTTTTAAACCTTGGGCCTTAAAATCCATTAACGTCATAATTATTACATTTACACCTCCTTGATAGGTAAAAGAAAAAAAATCATATAATTCTGGCTAGTTAGGGTTATTGCACACACTTTTAAGTTCCTTTTAACTTTTAATACATTATTATTATGTCTTTATAATAGAATAATTAAGAGTTCAACAATATTATGGCTTGTTTTTCTTTTCATCATTAAGGACCAAATATCCCTCAATGTTGGAATAAGTAAAAAAAAAATTAAATAATCTGATTTTGAATTTTTCTGTAAATAGCAAACTATTAAACATGTCAGAGACATTTCAGTATTACATTATCAAATAAAAAGATAAAAATAAATAAATGAAAACATATTGCTAATGGCATATTTAATTGGTCCCATTTTTTAGGATAATTTAGCTTAAAATCAGAAAGATGCCTTACTTTATTGGGTTGGGAATAGAATCAGACAGTTTCTTTTGTTGCTTGTCAGTGGAGAATCATATTTATCGCCCAATTTACTGTATTAAGAGCACCAAAACAAAGAACACCACCATTTTCTTTGATGCAATTTTCTCAAACCCAATAAAAATCAGGTAAAGGTTATGAATGCATAAACACAGTTAAATTTGTAGTCCTTTAATTTTCAGTTGGTCTCAGATCTATGACTCATGTATACGACCCTATGGACATATATTTTTCGTTGGTGTTTTAGTTGAAAAGTAAATGAAACTGTATGAGCAGCTCAAATCTAAAAAAAAAAAAATCTGGTACATGACATGAAAAGCCTGATCGGCAAATCTCTTAGTTGTTTTTAATGGAGCATTTCTTGTGGGTTTATGTATTTTTTTGAGTACAGTTTCTATTTCTGACCCCATCTTATCGTCTTTTGGTGAAAACAGATCTGTCAGCAGGCTAAACCTTTTATCGTCAGAATGCTGGACTCAGTCATGTGTCTGTGAACTTGAGTACACCCCCTCACCCTCAAAATAAAAAAGAAGGCACAATGAATTCAGAGCCACCGGGTGTCAACTGCAAGTGGGTTTTGAAGAATTGGCGTAGTCATTTAGGCAGCACCTCACATCCTTCACAAACAAATGAAGTCTCCAGCGCTTCAAAGTGAGATTGATCTCCTTTTGAAAGTCGGCACAGAACACTGGGATTCTGAATATTGAGAAAGGTGCCTCTCTCCATGGAAACCTAGAAAAAGCCCACTCCCCTCTCCTTTCTCCATCCCATCCTCCACTGAAGTGATGTAGAAACCAGTACCCGATGGAGTTATTTTTTTATTATTATTATTTCAAACTTCATCAGTATTCACTCATTCATTGTGAATCCAGGCAGCCAATTCTCAACTGTATTACCGGATGGATGTCCCCTCCCCACCCCTTTGTCACTTTGAGGAGTGTCTCGGATGGAATTTAAATTAAAACAGAACAATTCTCAATTTTTATGGACCCCAGTCACAGCCATATATATCACTTAATGGTGGAAAACTTTTCAATTTTACTCAAGTAGGTCTTTGGCACTATTCAGCCATTAAATAGGTCAGGGATGGATGTGCATAGTTTACTCTCTCAGTTCTATAAAACAGATGAAAAATCCCCACCCCATGTTGATAAAATGCTTTATTTGAAAATGTGCAATCAATAGGCAAAAAGAGAATGAATTTCCTTGTTTCACAAAAAAACCCAACTGGAAGGATTTTTTTTTTCTTATTTTTTTTATCTTAGGCGTGATCGAAAAATAAATCAGGTGTTAATAAAGAGGTTTAACAGCCAGTGAACCCAGTAAGTGTGTGTATTGGAGCTGGTCAGCCATGTTGCGCTGACCCATGTGAGCATGGGTCACAACGTCTGCAAAAGCCTGTGACGGAGAAGCAGCAACATCTCTTTATGGCGCACCGTCGATACATGCTGTAATTTGGTTATTGCGTGATTAGAATGACAAAATGTCCTGCATGGAATCAGATCACAGGACTTCCAAAGTATTATGAAACTTAAAAAAAGATAAAAATCTTTTAAGAAATAGTCTCAAAGTGCATGGCATTGCCATCAAAGGGATATTGTGCTCTGATAATTACTCCTTTGTGTAATGTAAACCTCTAAAAGCAGATTAAGTGTTCTTTTAATAAGCTTGAAACCTGAATTAATTACAAATCTGTTCCAAAAAAGGTTTTCTTGCTATAAAAAATGTTAATTACCAGGAGGACCTCCCTTTTGGCATTGCGTATTCCCAGCTGATGACAGGGCGCTCGTCCACCGTCGCCACTTAATGACGGTAATATTAAACGCTCGCCGAATGTTGTCATGCTTTTGTCTTCATTCATATCAAAATGAAGTTCTTTGAGGCCCACATTTATCAATCACGGCGGGGCTCCAGCTGTTCGCGAGTCTTTGGCCTGACTTCAACAGCCAGGCTTACAAATTGTCTCTGAATAGTGGCGAGCAAGGCCCCTTCAGCCCCTCCTTTTGTCGCTGCCTCCTGACAAATGCTCCTAGGCTGCCTCTCACCAGACACACACACCCCCTTTTCTACCTTCTGCTCGCTGCTGGCCTGCTTTGCATTCTCGCACGGCTCACTGTGGGCGTCTTTATCCGTGAGGCTGCTGGAAGCCTGAAACATCCGAAAGGGACGCATCAAACTCACTGTTCTTTTCTGGGTCCCGCCTGCTGTGCGTTTTCTCTCTTTTTCGTCTGTTGTTCAAAATCTTCACGCTGGTCAAGGCATTATGGTTCAGTACTTTGAAAAAGTCCCACTATTGCTTAAACTTTTTCATAATTTTGAAACATTACAGCCATACATTGTACTGTATTTTTGTTTTTATTGTGATTTTAGGTGTTAGAAAAATACATCATTCCAAAACTGTGAAGAAAAATGAAATGGGTAAATTATTTCCTTTTCTTTAAACAACAACAAAAAAAACTGAAATGTGTGTTTATAGACATTTTGATCATTAAACATTTCACATAGCACTCTGCAACCCATTCTTCCAAAATTGAAATGGGTTTTGCACAGCAAACCCAACCTAAAACAAACACTTCACATAACCCTGAATGCACCCAGTGACACAAGGTGGAGGCAGCGTCATGCTGTGGTGTAGGAGTTCCTTAGGAGCACAGTGAAACTGTTCAGAAATGATGGGATGACAACGCTAAATACTGATTATTCCTGGAAGAAAATCATTTGGAGGCTGGAAAAATGACAGAGCTAATAGAGACATGATCCACTTGCATCTGGAATTGTCGAGAAAACTGGTTCTATAAAGTAAAACCACCAAACGTTAAAGAGGATGAATGATTTTACATTTACAACAAAGTACAAATAAAATCCAACTGAAAACACTGACGGTTGTGGTGGTAACATGATCAAAAGGACATAAATCTCTTTTTTTATAGTGCACCTTAGCAAATATGAAATTTGAACAAGTGTTAAAAAAGAGAGAAAAAGATGTTCTCTGACTTCATTCTACATCAAAGCCTGGGTCTTTCAGTGACTGGCAGTCAGCACTCCACTTTGGTTTTGAATCATCTGTCACACACCAAACTCCCGCTGAAAAAAATCATCTGAGACTGACAAGCCACAAGTCCCTCCAACTGCTGCTTAGTGACAGCAGTCAGCTTTCAGACTTCAGTGATTTAGCCCTGAAGGACAGGCAGAGGCACAGATTTCACTTCACCAACAAACTTCACTTCAGTTATTACCCACTTTAGAGGTCTTTACTTTTGTCAAAAGGCTTGAATCAAAGTGTTACAATACCAGGAACAGAGATTTGTTCTCATTTTCTTTTATGCATAAAACCTACTTTTAAATGTTGCTAATTTCTTTCTGATTATGAAATCTCCACAACAAATATTAAATAGACTTTGTTGTGATATCCTAGATGTGAAGGGGGAAAAAAAATCAGACTGTGAAAAGTTCTTCAAAAACCAAACTCCTACTGAAAAGCTCCAAAGGTGAAGTCGTGTTTGACCCAACCTTGCTTTTGCAAAAACGTAAATATAAAAATGAAATTAAAATTAAATTAACAATTTAGTTTCTGGTTACATAAATTACCCAGGCCCTCTAACACAGAGAGTCTGTGTTAGATATTTTTTAAGAGTGGGTCTTATTTAGTATTATAATGTGCAATCCACATCATTCACCATGTAAATCTTAAAAGTATCAGGATCAGAATGAGTTTTATTGCTCACAATTTTATGCATGAAAAGTCTCATGAGCTTTGATCTTGTGTTTCTCTTTATTTTAGGATTTATAAGTCTTTTCGTATTCAGACCAATTCTTAAGTGTAAGATTCCTTGTAGTTCATTCTATTATATTTTATTATGCTTAGTTGGAAGTTACATTTGTTCGACCTTAATTCCTGATATTTTTTTAGCATTTGGCTAATAATCTATTATATTTTGAGATTTGTGCCGTTGCTGTTTACTTCTGTGTTTCCAGAACTAGTAACGTTCCCTCTGTGTCACGGCTGCATACAGTAAAGGTCTGTCTCCTTTTTGGTTTTTCTATACAGTGTCTGTTGATCCTGTCCTGCCATCATATGCTAGTTCTGTGTTATTTTTGATTCCCCATTGAACCTGAAGTTTTTTTTTTAATTTTATTAATTGAACAGTTCATTTTCAATGCAACTTTTTTTTTGTACTCTTTGCACTCTGTTGAGTATTGTTTTATGTGCTGTAAACTGCCATCACAAAGATTCACATTCAGCTTTCTCTCCTTAGTCCTCACTCACTTGGCCCTGACCTCGAGATTTAAGTTCAGCAAACTGATTCATCTTCATTCCTGTTTTTTTTTTTTTTTTTTTTTTTTTGACCAATCCTGAAAAATCATGATGGAAAAGAAATGCAGCACCCCCAAAGAAAAATGGCATCTCCCTTCAGATAAAAAATGGAAATGTCATCCGGGGATGAATGAAATGTTCAGGTTGTCTTCTGTATCTATTTCAGAAGAAATAATTAAGACAGATGGGCAGATGAATTAACTGTCCTCCAAGGTCAAGCAGCGATTGCCTTATTACTCTATTATTTCATTGTGCTGGAACTATACCATTGATACCATTTCATGATATTTTGTACTTCCACACCAGAGGAGCGAGTGGGAGAGAGGTACAAATTGATTGTTTGGCAACCAGATCAGTCATAGTCATGTTCGGCAGATGGATTAATGGCTTTGATGGCTGCTGCAGTTTGAAGCAGAGACACTGCCTACATAAAGACAGGAGAGATTGGTTTGGGCCCTGGGGAGCTGAATGGATGTGCGGCTTGCATGTAAGGTTGCTTGGTTGTGTTGCAGAGGGAGACAAGATAAGAATTGTTAGCAGTGACTTTGTTGCATTCCAACAATTGTACTTTTTTTTGGCATTTCTAGTATCTGTCAACCAACATTTTTGTTGCCACATTCAAAATGTTAATCCATAACACATTTCTGTGTTCTATAAAGTGTGCAGTGATCATCATGGTTTTTATTTTATTTATTTTATTTCATCTTATTGTAACCTCACAGTACAGCAAACAAAGGATTCACATCCCTTTAACTTTTCTAAATTTATTGTGATACAACCACCATCTTGTGGCTGCGACCCCTAAAGTGGAGAAAAGGCTGCAACATATTCTAGGAGTTTGAATCCCGGCATGAAGTTTAAATGTTACAAGGATTGATTCAGCAGCAAGAATTTGGGTTTTATTTCATATGACTGAATGCAGATTTCATGCTGGGGCCTGCTGGAATCTCTTTCTTCTGGCTAAATAATAATTTTTGCAAATGTCATTTGTAGCAAAATGAACCAGATGTGAATGCTTTTCCAGTTAACTCAGACATGATTTCAGGTGATCTCCTCAAATAGTTTCTAAATGTGGTGAAATTAATCAACTCCAGTGTAATTGAGGTCAATGCCTTGATACTGCATCAGGGGGTAAAGAAGTCCCACAATGATTCGTTGTGGTACGAGTACTAATATGAAATGATTTTTATAGCTTTAAATCTCATTAATATTTTAGGAAAACATGCAGGGGGTGAGAGGCAGCATAATCTTATTGAAGTGACATTCTCATTTGACTACTTGTATGGTTAGATGTGTATGGTGATAATTTACCTGAGGCTATAAGATGGTATCAAATTAATGAAGAGTGAATATTAATCTCATACATTTTTCTTTCATTTGAGCTGTTTTACTTATTTTCAGCAAAATAGATTTTAAAAAAAATACAACTGTCAGTGTACATGCATCTAATGGCTTATGAAATTTCTTAGGTCTATTATGAGAACTGAAAGTTTTTTTGTGGGAAAGTGGAGTACAGCATGTGGCCCTTCAGTTTGTGTTTTCATAGTCACAGGAGAATAATAACTAAACAAGAATGTTGTTACTCTGTAATGGGAGTGAGACAAAATGGTTTCTCTCACCATTATCAACTCCATTTCTTCCTTCCATTCTATCTGATGATCAATTAGATCTTAATGGATAGCCTGCTGTGTTGTGAGATGATGACCAACATGTTTTTGTATTGAACTAAGTAAAATGACAGAACCACACAGAACTGAACCTCCCTTCCAAATTATTTTTTGTACGTTTCAGTTGTTGATTACATCATTTTAAATGCATCGTGATCGGATTTACATTTGGATTTCCAAAGTAATTTTGTCATTAACTTTTATAGCCTAAGAAGAAGTTATTATTTTTTGCAACTATTACACAAATACACTCCAGTTCTTAACAAGTTCCTTTAATAATTTAGATTTTATGATTACCTGCAATAGGTGAACCAAAATTGCACATCATTTCCACATGCAAAGAAAACAAACGAAGATCAAAATCAGCAAAATAGTGTTCTGTGTATTTGAGTTTAAGTATATGATAAACGTCACATGTAAAATTTCATGACCATTCAAGGGTAGTTATTGTAGATTCGTAATGGGATTGGTATAACCTGCGTTTCCCAACCCTAGTGATGGAAGCCTTGTGTCCTATACTCCATGTTTAAGGGTGGCAGTGGAAGTGTGATGGTTATGTGTAATCAAGTTTTTGGGAAGCCAGCAAGTTCTCTCTCCTGACAAATAAGAGGCATGTTCATATTTGCTTACTGTTGGACACAAAACCTGCACAAAGGATGTTAAACAGATAAGTACTTATTACTCTATACATTAAAACAAGCCCAACAGCCACTATTTTTTCCCAACAAGACTCAAATGTATTTACACACAGAGAAAAAAATACTACTTATACAATAATAATCAATTCTTTATCTTAAAGAGGGACATAGCTTATGTTTTATTCAGTTATCGTCAGTTCAAAACAAAATAATTCAGTCCAGGTTTTTTCCCTCGACAGTACAATCCATCCAAAAAAGTAACAAAACCAAAAACTCCACTCCGCAACTTTACAGGAAATCCACAGCAGAGTTTCAAACAACAATGCTCTACTTAGATAACACGCAATTTAGCAACTTGTATAAACAGCCGCAGATACAGTGGCGCAAAAAGTGGGTAAGCAGCGTATGCAACGCATAGGGGCGCAGCACCAGAGGGGGCGCCAAAACACCGTCTGGAGGGGGCGACGCGCCGATGACGTTTTCCCATACGCATCATGGGGGGGGGGGGGGGGGGGGGGTTGAACGAGTGAGCGTCGCTCCTTCACCCTGACTTTCCTTCCCTCCGGGGGGGCGATTTATGTTTTCGCATCCACCTGAATAATGTGTAGTTGCGCCACTGCGCAGATATAGACAGGTTTTCATGACTCATGGTTTGGAAAGACACTTGGTCCAAAGAGAAGCGCTTTTGTTGTGAGCCAGGCAAGTTGTCAGACTATTCAGGACAAGCTGCCACTGACCGCCTGTCAGACGACGCTCCGTTTGCCGCGCTTCCTTTCAAAACGTTTAAAGGGGCGTTGTAACCGGAAAACACTGGGCTTGGCTCGCCACTGTGTCGGAGAATGCGTGCTCCAAAAGGAAATGGGGCGTGGAGGTATATTTAAATATTTAATGACTTAATCTTAGTCTTAATCTTTGGGTTGCCTTTTGGAAACCCTACTCTGTCTGTCTCTGCCATTGTGTTTTTGGACAAGACACTCTGACAGTTTCACAAAACAAACCATCCTCTCAATGGAAAAATGAGCTAATTTAAGGAATTGATAGTTATTCAACTGCCAAATTGTGACGCCAAGATGATTGGGTAAAAGCATTTCCAAAATTACATCTCTTGTGTTCAAGAGATGATCAAAAGCTTTTCAAGGAAGGAAAAGTAGAGAACCACTGAGAGCCATGGTGCCAACTGCCAGGAATCTTTGATGCATGTGGGGACTGAAGCCTAGATACAGTGGATGAGTTTGCTGTACTTCAAATTGTTGAAGAAGATCTTGCTGGTTATGATAAAGAGGAGTCAGGATCACAGGGCAATACAGATTCACCTAACAATGGAAAGACCAATTATAGTATTTTCTGCACTATAAGTCGCACTGGATTATAAGACACACCTTCAATGAATGGCCTATTTAAAAACCTTTTTCATATATAAGGCACACCGCATTATAGGGCGCATAGAATAGATGCTACAGTAGAGGTCTGACTTCGGTCAGGGAGGATAGCCTTCCGCGACTGGGCTGGGGTGTGGCCGGACGATGGTCATCCTTCTCTGTTCGTGCACAGCATGTTCGTGGAGAATGTGTTGCTAAATGACCTGCAGACTACCTGATTCTAGATGGTCGGTAGATAGGTCAGTCAAACTTTTTTAACAGATTACAAACCAGCGTTCTGACAACTATCCCATTATGCACCACTCGCTTCTTCTACGGGCGAAAATGAAGTCAGCGGCTGCTTACCGTAGTTGCTAGACCTGTTGTGGCTCAATATTGGTCCATACATAAGGCGTCCTGTTGGTTTTTGAAGAAATTGAAGGTTTTTAGGTGCACCTTATAGTGCGGAAAATACGATAACTCAAAAGTCACATTTTGTGGTTGTTGGAGGAAGCTGGAGTACCCAAACAAAATTCATAGAGGCACAAGGAGAACATGCAAGTTCCTTGTAAACAGACCCCTTAGTTGGGATTTGAACCCAAGATGGCAACAGTGCTACCACCTGCTCCACCGTGCTGACACCCATCTGAGGGTTGTTTAGACCTTTTACAAGGTGATGCTCCCTGTCACAAACCAAAATATTCAGGAGTGATTTGAGGAGCAGAACAACCTTTTTGAGGTTTTGACTTGAGCATGTGTGGGATGTTTCAGACAACTAACAACTCATATATTTAATGGCTATGTGGGATAAAACATTATCATAGATTTTATTTTATAATCTGTGCAAATTTTGGTTCTGACAACGTGGTAATTAACGAGTTTAATATCCACAAATTGCGGACCAGAAAGAAACATAATGCTAAAAGAGACAGTAGATTCAACTTTGGCTCAGACCTTGAGTAGAAAGGCAGATTATAAAATAGGATTTATTTCTTTATTGCTTTGCAAGCAATAATTTTTTTAGCTTGGAAAACTTTTAAATCTACTGTTTTTCTCATTATTTTTTAATTGCCTAAAATTAATACCTTTTTTTAATCACTCCTTCAAACAGTTAGCATATTTTTAGAAAGCTTTTTTCATGAAAAGTAAGTACACAGCTCGCATTTTGAAACCAAAATGGACACATAGCTAGTTGTTAACATCTGTCTTCATAATAGAGTGCAACAATATAACAGTGTTTCAGTCCCCCTTTCATTTGAGCACAAATGGCAATCCCCTATTTTAAATGACAGCGCCATTAGTAGGATAAATTTTCCACGTGAAAGCTGTTGAAATCTCCAATATTCACGTGGTGAGACTACACAGTCCTGCTCCTTTCACAGTCACAAGTCCTGCAATACAAAACCCTGATCAACATCCAAGGCTGCCTCTTGTCAGCTGAGGAATATATAAAGATAAATGATATTATGTTAAATTCCACTTAATGACAAATTTTTAATTTTCTGAACATGGTCATTTTCTGGCTAGTGAGTCAAGTGTAAGGAGCTAATTACGTGAGGATCTGAGCAAAAATAACTCCTCATTTTCAGGGATAATGGAAGAGAAATGTTGTAGATTAATGGCACTATTTATCTTTTTTAAATTTCGATCTTTCTCTGGTGATGGCTGTGCTCCCCTAGGAAAATATTCATAAAATGAAATTGAAGTCGTAACTTAATAGGTTATTAAAATTTTTGAGTGCATATCACTTCTCTTTGCGTAGCGGTGTAAATTTAAATTGAAGTTATGTGGCATTCAGAGTCACTACTTTATATTTTTTCCCCTCCTTTAATGGTTTCACAAAGGAGAAGGAACATGCGTCTTTGTCAGGAGGTATTTGCTATTCTAATTTCATGGCAGGCCAGATTATCAAGAAAGGAACGGCACATTGTTGGCTGCTGACAGCTCCTCAGCCTTCAGCCATGTGTTTCCATTAGGAGCCCCGGGTTATCCAGGGGTTTGTTCCTCCTATTATTTTTCATTTCAGTCTTTTATCTTGATTTAAAGTGAGGCTTGCTGAATATTCTCCCCTGCCATTTCATTCCCCTTTTAGGAAGTAAGAAATGCTGTACCGTATGAGGTTTCACAGGAGGGACCTGTGCTCTCAGGGGAGGCGATACAGATCGGTTCAAGGTGGAATAACTATCTTTAGCCAAGCAGTGTGTTTGGGAATGCGGAGAGGAGGAGGGGCGGCAGAGTACCTGCAAGGAACAGGGACACCTGCAGCAGAGGGTTTCTTTCAAGGTCATAGGGCAAACCCTCCCTGTGCTTCTCAGCCAAGTTTACAATGCGTTTTTACTGACAGTGCTGTTTTTGCAACAGGGCTGCACACGTTACTATAAAATTTGTCTCGCTTATTGGCCAACAACAATGGAACATTCAGAAATGTTTATTGCAACATCTTTCATTATGTGGTAAAAAATAAATAAGTAATATGGTGGTATGCTATGTTTCTTCTAACTTTATCAAACAAGCACCTATAGATACTGACGTATTAAGAGTTTCTCAGTTACCAGATTTGAGTGAAATAGGCAAGTGACCAGACATTAATATCCATTTAATATGATGGAGTTTTACTCAACAAATAAAGGTCATTACAGAAACATAAAACAAGCACTATCTATTTTCATTTTTGATTCTTTTTGGCAGAAATGAGAGGATCTGTGGTCTGGTATTTGGAACTGTTAAAATGACATCCACCTTGACAAGACCACAACTCCATCTGAACAAAGTGGCCCCACAGCATGATGGCCCTTCCACCATGTTTGTGGGCATGGTGTTCTTTTGGTGAGGCAAAACTTTTTGAGTTTAGTTTCGTCAGACCATAACACAGTCCCTTGCAAGGCTTTTGAGTTTTTAGCTCTGTTTCTGATATAAGAAGGACACAAAACATTCTTGTTTCATGCAAAACACAACCAATCCCTTCAGCTCCTTTTGTGGGACTGTCAGCCACTTTGCATCCCCTCTGACCACCAAATCTTTTGAGAAACCCAGTTGCTATATACTATGTCTTTACTGTGACATAGTGTTTATGTGGCATTGCAGAACTTTGTAACTGTTCTCTGAACTGGTACCTTTATACAATGAGATTCTTTTCAATTTCTCTTCAGAGACAAAGTGTAGATCTCTCAGGAGTCAACCTTCTCAACAATCACCAATGAGATTAGAAGCAGATATCGAACTCTTTCAAGAAACAGAAATGAACACCATGTCCAAAATTCCCATAGTAATGTAGTTGGGTACCCAGACTTCGTCCCACAGTGCAAAAACATGACTGTAAGGTTGTCTGTCTTTCTAAATGTCCTTAGGTGTGAGTGTGTGCACGGTTGCTTGTCCTCTGTGTCTCTGTGTTGCCATGGGATGAACTGGCAACCTGTCTAGGTTGTACACACTCCAAACCCAATCTGAGTCTTATATTATATAAATAATGTAGAAGTTTCTTTCTGTGGAGATAAACTGGTCCATTTTAATACATTGCTTTGATTATCCCTTCAACCATTTTGGTATCAATTGAATTTGATGTAATACATGAACATCTAATTCCTAATTCTAAAGGTGCTTTAATATTGATGTATTTAGGATATGTTGTGTGTAGAATTGCAAAATAGATTTTATATTTTAGTGCTTCCAGACAAAAAGGAACAGTGGACTCTTCAAAAACTTTAGCTAGAGCCCAGCCTCTGCCTCATAGCCACCTTCTCAAGAAGAGTTCATTTATTTACATTCTGAGAAATTTAGAGAAGTTTCCACTTAAATTAAAATGAATATGATTCTGTTCCTCCAATTCAAAAATGGACGCCGTGCAAATTTATCATTTTGCCAGTGAGATATCTCCGTAGCTTCCTATAAAAAAATGATTCCTGTTTTTTTTCCCCCTTCTTTTGCCTTCTCTCTTTTTGTGGTTTCTATTTAGAAATTCTGCAAGCTCAAAACCTCTCACATAGGAATGCTCATGCAATCCTGACCTGTTTAAGCTGTATAACGTTGATAGGTTGTCAGGCCCCCAGCGAAAAGGCCCAGAATAAAGCGAGCTATCTTTTAAATTGCCAGGGTGATATTTGCAGATAATAAAAGAGATAAATCAGACAATGTGGCTGAATATTTCATTTGTTATCCATATTCCTTATGGGCAAAAAATGCTACAGAAATGTAAAAACAGCAATTCCACTTTACCCCCTCTGGAATTGTAACACTTGAGATGCTGTTTTCATGTCTGAAGACAAAGTGCGTGCTCTCCTTCAGCCTGCAACAGATAAATCTAATAGGCAGCTAGAATTACTGGTTGTAATGTTGTGTAGTCTTAACCCAGTCTGCTCTCTCACTACTTTTATTTCTGTCAATCTTTCAAACTAATGGATACTCGGCAGAAATAGCTGGAGAATGCTTTCTATTTATAGATTTATAATATGCAGTGCAAGGGCAAAAAGAAGGTATAGTTATAGTACTGTTTTCTAAAGTGCACATGATGGCAATATGTGTACATTTTCATGATTAGGTTTCTGTGAAATTAAGTGTGTATTTTTTTCCCTTTAAATTGTTAGCAGCAATAACACTCCAGCAAACTGTATTCAGCTCCCCTTTACATTCACATTCCAAAATAAAACCTAGTGGAAGCAGAACATTCCTAAATCACTTTGTTAGCATTTAGTCAGCCTGTGTGTGATTTGGTTAATGAAGACCAAGGAAAACATCAGATGGGGACAAAGAAATGGAGAGGCTTAAAGCAGGGTTAGGTTTTGAACAATATTCTAAGTTTTGATCATTTTATGAGTGCTGTCCAATTCCTCTTCTGGGAATGGAAAGAGTATAATCTTGGTTGTGTCCAAATTCAGGGGCTGCATCCTTTGAAGGACCTGGTCTACCGTGTTGATGTGGCCTGGGACCTTCGTTGACTGCGAAGACCAGAGTAAGTAAGTTCTGAACTTGTGTTATTAATGAATATCTTTTTATGACTGCTCTGCCTCACTTCTTTTGTGTCTTGCAATAAATCAAGACAGACAACAGGGAGCCTGCCAAAACCTGACCAAGCACCTAAAAGGACAAGGAAACAGAGCAGCAGCCAGAAAGGCTGTGGTAATTCTGGGGGACCAGCCGAGATCTCCAGCTCAGGTGGGGCAATCTGTTTTTGACAAACTTAATTGAAGTGTAGCTAAAAGAAAATTAAAATTGAAAACAAGCTTTAAGAAGCTACGTTTTGTGTGAAACACAGTGGTGACTGCATCATGCTGTGCGGATGCTTTTCTAAGCAAGGAAAAGGAAGCTGATCAGAGTTGATGTGAGGATGGAAAGGGCTAAAACCGGAGATCAGAGAAGGAGGCAGAAGTGCACCATCTACATTTTTAATGTAATGTCCCAGTCAATGTCCAAACCTGAACCAAACTTACATTCTGTCGCTTTGAATTTTATTTTTCTTGTGTGTGAAAAAATATGCAGATTTTGCAGCTGTACTTGCAGAAAACGATGGTTCCAGAGAATCAACTCTGGGATTTCAGAACCTATAATTTTCCCTTCACTTCAGAATTATGCTTCGCTTCATCTTGATATACAACATCAAATTACTTTTGCAAGACATTGTACATTAATACATTTCAACTTCAACTGAACTTAATTGAAGTGCGTTTGGTACCTAAACTCATCCAGCCCATGCAGCATCATCTCATCAATCAGGTGTTTTTCGCCCACTATGCCCCTTGTGACGTCCTGCTGCTTCCGTGATGGGCCTTTTGCAACACTCTGTCCAGAACATATCCCTCGTCATGCAAATCATGCAGATGTACACAATGTTTCAGGAATGACACCTTAGACCTCCCACAAACCCTGTGTGAGATTTTCCTCCTCTCTGCAAGTGGCGCCGCTTTAATCTTTATTTCTTCGCGTCTGTCCTCTCAGGACCTATAATATACTGTCTCATTTCTTCTTTTTTCCCCATTTTCTGCTAATTCACCACCATCTGCCTTGGCATCTGTTTGAGAGGAGAAACCGGGAGAGAAAAAAAAATCTGGAGGTCTGTTCTTGTTCTTCTTGCTCTTCTTTCTTCAACTTTTTTGTTTCTGTTGAACCAAAAACTTCCACCCTAACTTGTTTTTCTTGTCTGCATAAGCCTCATCAAATCCCTTTTAAGACTAAAGCTACATGTAAATCTCAAACATGCTTCCTCTGTTGTTGTCAGCCCCCCAGCGAAAAGGCCTCAGCCTTCAATGACAAAAAAGAAGAAGGGAGGGTAAGGGGTCATATCCTTTCCATGTCCAACCGCTTAGTCAATAACCACTGTCAACAGGACACGACAAAAGATCAGAAAAGAGCAATTGTAATTTTTGGACAAAGGGGGGAGCTTTCATAAGGCCGGGCTGAGAAAGGACACCGCCTCCCCCAAGCCTCGCCGGCTCTCCTCCCTTCCCTTCTTTGAGCGTTGCTGACAATGGGGAAGCCTGCTGCAGCGCCGGGGAGAGCCGCGGGATCACCTCAGTCAGTCTGCGGATTACAGACATTCTTTGGCAGGACCAGCGTTGCTGTGGAGAGCCTGCCGGCGTCCTCGTGGGCCCTCTGAGGCCGCGGTGCTGCCTCGGGGGCCCCTGCCGTCCCCACCTCCCGTTCCCTTTTTTGTATTGTGTTTGGATGTTTGACAGACACAGAGCCCATAATAATCTCTTTCCCGCAGGGACCTGCACCATTTGTTTGGCAGACCCTACAAACAGTTTCAATCCCCTCTCTCCCTGCCTTGTCTTTGCTGCTGCAGCCCATCGCCGTCATCTAATTAATGCAGGCTCCCTTTTCATCTCCACTTCCTGTTCATTATTTGATCCTTCCCTCCTCCTCTCTTAAGTCCCGGATTTAAAAGTCACTGCCTCCGCTGGTTATCGTACCACATTTGAGTGGCTAGGGATTAAAATGGTGTCCTTTCCTGCAGATTAAGACTTTCTTACATATTCATTGTTTTACCATTATTCCTGCTAATATCCTCAAAACCAAAGCTAAACAGGCCATTTTCACTGAGGGAAAGGATTAACATCTTCATGCTTGTCTGTTATTTGAAGCAGCTTCATGTGATTTAATTTGCAGCAAACTGTGTACTTTTGCATTGGTAGTAAAATTTGCATTTTAATCAGCATATCCCAAGGGACATAGTTATGTTCTGAGACTGTATGCCTGAAATAGAGCACATTGTTTTGACATAATGGATATTCAGAGTGATTACTTAGATAACAAGCTGCTACAACTGTCATATTAACAGAGAACTGTTAAGAAAAGTGATTTCAAATTTTTTAAAATGCCCAATGTCTTAAATACATTTTATTAAAAGCTTCATTGCATGTAATATTTCACTTTTATGTAACATTTCTCCATGTCTGTGATATTTATCACACACTAGTGCGCAAATTTGTCTGAAGACTAGAATACATGCAATATGACTTTCCAAAATTTTATGAAATTAAAAAACAAGACCCCAGTCGTACAGACTGGGGTTGTCCTACAACTGTACTGGAATTGTTGATACAAAACAATGTGGATTTGTTACAATGGCCTAGTCAAAGTTTAAAACTCAGTCCAACTGATAACTTGTGCAAATTTTATGGATCCCACATTGCAAATGCTGTCAATTGTGATCAGTGATATACTGCATTCAGTAGTAAATTTTGGAGTTAGGTTCTGGTAATTTGTATACTTCAATCATAATGTTTATGTTGTCTAATTTGACACATGGATCAACTTAATTGTTGCCTCTAATTGTGACAAATATTATTTTGTAAAACAAAAACAGTAGGCCTAATTCTTACTGTCAAATAGTTTTTTCCCTGTCTTATAGAGAGTAATGTTCACGTTTGAATGTTTATGTCCAGTGAGAGATTGCATTTCTACAATAATTTATGAATTAATTTAAAGCTTATTTTTACATGTATTTACCACTTAAAAGGAGATGCTCCTAAAAAGAATACAAAGTTTCCATTACAACAAAACCCTTCAAATCTTTTAAACTTTATTTTAACGCTTTAGGCACTTTTTTTGTACTCCGTGAACCTATAGGATGTGTGCTCTGTTTAAGGATGGTTGGTACCTTTAATGATGCACACAGAGAAGAGCCGCCATATGGAGAGATATACAGTGAGGGTACACAACTGTAGCGATCTATTTATGACCTCTCCCTCTGAGAAGAGAGATTTGAGGAGCTATAATTGGTTCTCCTCACATGTATTCTCCCCAGTGTGCGCCCCGCGCTCTCCACGGGGAGCGCTTTGATGATAACTTGCTGTATTACACGCTAACTTTTCGACAATGGCTACATGCTCTGTCTTTATTGCCCTGACTCCTAATGGCTATCTTGAAGTGCCGCCTCTGGCAATCCGGTCGCAAATAAATAGAAGCTGACACAGTAATTTACTCAAATCTTCTCTACAGTTTTGCCCCATTCTCCCTCCAGAGATTACCCCTGTAACAACAATTATTTCAAATGTCATTGATTCTTGCCTGCTGGGCACAAAAAAAAAACAACAACAAAAAAAGAACAACAATATATCTTTTTTTACATGTAAAAAATGAAACATGTTTGCGGTGAGCTAGAATATTTAGGGGTCTTGTAAAACACACGACAGTTGTAGGTTTGCTTGGTGGAGTTTCTCTTCTCTATCCAATTGAAAATCAGCTGTGTTTTTCACCAAATGACTATTAACCTTCATCTAATAGGGGCAATAGTTCTCATGTAGAGAGAAGACCCAGTGGAGGACGTATAATTTCCTTTCAGTGGAGTCTTGTCAGCTCTCTACGCTAAACAAGATGAACACTCGGCTAAGGAAATGCTTATTTCAGTCCAGCCATCCCCCCTTTAAACACGTAAAATCATATTTCCAACTATTCTGTCAAAATCTCCTTTAACAAAAAGCTGAAAGAACAGTTGTATTACAAATAAAAATTATTGATCTGTATATTTTTCTGTGTTGAGCATGTGTGGGAAGATGTTTGAGTGGCTGCGGGGTCAGAAAAAGGTTTGTGGCTCATTTTCTTGTTTCATGTTGTCGTGCACGGCACAGCTCACTGGAGGGAATCTGAACATGTCACAGTGTCACGCCGGTGTCTCTGTCTGGTTCTACATGACCCCTTTCACCCGCTGCTCTCCTCTCTGAGGACTCTGCCTGGCCAGAGACACACGGGATACCATAATAAAGATATTTTCTTCACCAACAGGAAATAAAGAAGGTGTTGTTGTGTGACCAACTGGCATTGAACTGTGCCCTTCTTGGTTCTGAACTGACCTACTGAACATAAAGTCTGCAAGGGTGGCGATCAAGCAAAACAACAAAATTGTAAATTAAAGTAAACTAAGAACTTTTTCTATTATGTTAAACATTAAAGCACTGCATTGGTGATCATGAAGATAACGTTTTTGCAGCAAATCAACCCACAAAAGTTTAATTTTAATTCATGAAAAGCATGAAAAAAAGCCATCCTTAAAGTTCCTTAATGAAAACATGTTGGTTAACTCTTAACTCTGCACAGAAAACAGCCCCTTATTAACCATTCAGACCAACTAACACTAAAAATAACTCAAAAGTAGTCCAAATAATTTTAATGCACTTTCCTCTTTCTTTTCTTCTGACATGTTTATGTTTGAGAATTGGCAATGGGAAGCCCATGTTTGACTTGTTTTGCTCAGAAGTTTGTCTCGGTATTCAATATGCTACATAATCTGACTTATTGTGAGGGGAACACAAAATTTATTGTATTGGAATTCAAAAGCTTTGTGAGGTAACCCAAAAAGTAAATAAATAAATACATCCCCTGAGGGCTGCGTTCTAGTAAACTTTACTTACTCAAAAAGAATAGCAATTTATTTATTCATTTTTCTTTTTCAAAAAAGTCTTAAGACTGCTTGAGCAAAGAAACCCCCCAGAATATAAATACTAATTCAGCATTTTACAGATGAGCTGACAGAGAAAATATTTCACTGTATATGTTAAAAAAATACAATTGTAATGTTCAGTGTTGTTTTTGGTTAAAATATAAAATCTGTCTCCTACCATTAAATATAACTTTACCAACAGCTGCATTAGTGCAAAAAGAAATATGGGTCAAAAGTTGTTTTAATTAAGTAAAAAACAAAAAAAAGAAACAAAATTACACACACACACACACACACACACACACACACACACACACACACAACACACACACACACACACACACACACATATATATATATTCATTTGAATTGTCCTTTTTTAAAATGTGTGCTTTTTGAGTGCATGTGTTAAAAAATATTGATAACTAACAGGGTTCTTGTGGGAGAGCAAACTACTTTATATAATCAGCTGAATGTAGTCATGTAACAACCTCTAAATTGCCATTCTGCTTTATGGTCTTCTTCTATAAAATGCTATCCTCTAATTTGGCTGTGACGAGCTACAAAGCGTGTCCACAAATGTGCCAGATTACCCAATATTCGGTTTTTGGCCCACTTTGCTGATTAGTTAGCCTCTTTCACATAAATACTTACTCACACAGACAGACTCCCAAATGAGAATTGCACCCATGGGACACAATGACTCCATCATACTTTAGCTAGACATAGACTGGGAATTAGTTGACTGGATAATCAATTTGACAGAGTGCCTCAGCAATAAGTGACTGACTTGCACAGAAACAGCATGTTGGGTAACCCATATAAGTCTTAACATTTGTCAAACACATCACATGTAATCTGTAAGGAAAGGAAGTGAACACTCAGCCCAGCCCCCGTAGCAACCCCATTAAAAGAAGAAATTGATCATAATTTATTTTATGTCTTGCATGCCTACTTTTCTAACCACACAATGTTCAATAGTGAAAGTGCTTTTTGGGTAAAAAAAAAATGTTAACCCTTTCAGTGATTGTGTATTGGTGTCTCATATTGCCAAACACTTTGTAAAAAGAAAATATAAAGGGCATTCTGTCAGCATTTTAACTGCAATGCAGATAAGCACTAAACACCTCTAAAACCAAATGACTTCTGAATAATTATCATCTATAACCTTTTCTCTCAAGGGGGCGATCTAGTGAGCTCAGATGGCCACCAAAATAGGATATAAGTGCCAAATTGACAACATCACTCACACAGGAATTACATATCACCTAAACCGTAGTGTAATCTTGCTGAATAAGAAGAAGGTGTCTTAGATGACATGCCACAAAGGAAAAGCAAGACACTAATTGCTGTAATGAGTATTTCTCTAGAACTATCTGACTTATTTCTTTGTAACTTTGTCTCATAACACTGAAAATGCAGGTTCAAAATTCAAGTATGGCGACAGGTTTTAGTGGAAATGAAATTAGACAAATGGATTAGATTGTGAATAGTGTGTATGGTGAATATGGTATCATCTGTAACTTTAAAAGCATTAATATTGTTCTGGTGCCAGTCTTTCTGGACTTAAAGAAAGCCTTTGATACACGTTTCTACAAAGTCTTTGCCACATGTCAAGGATTCTTGCCGAAAATGTTAGATTGGCTATCACAGTGTAATTATTTATTGCATCCAAATTAGGACAAGGCAGAATGAAGCCACAAACATAGGAACAACATATGGAATATGAGAATAAAAATGATCACAGGGAAGTTATAAGAAATTAGACATTTTTACCCCAAAACCTCTCCATGATGCTCATATGAGGATGCTGTGTCAAAAAGTAATGTTCTGATTTGTATTTTTATTTTTCAGTCACTGCAGGGCATGAAACAGCTTCTAAGTATTTAATTATTTATTCAGTCATTGAGCGTATACGGTTAAAACTACTAAACATGTCTTATAAATCATGTCTTAGGTTGCTAACAAGCGTATTGTTTAGATCCCCTCCTGACTTCAACATCTTGCTTCTTTTTACTTGGAAGATTTTCCGTGAAACCTCTCACCCTTCACGTTATTCATTTTCCATTAAATCTGCAAAGTTTGGGCGCATGTAATTAAGAAGTCAGGCAATGCAAATGAAACGTTTCAGTAAGTTCTTTATGACAGTGATTTATACGGCATACATCATCTTCACTTCTTCTGACTCGCTAATTAATCAACTTTATTTATTCAGGAAAAAGCTAACTTTGTAATTAGCAGTGGGCTTGATGTGGTGGAGCAAACTCAGCAAGAATTAAGAACTTTGAATTTGATCTGGAAGTCTAAATAAGTCATTAGCATTATGAGTTTGCAAATGTTACATGAAATCAAGGCTGCTAATGCCTTACATGTGCATGATTATGTTAGTCAGTAAATTAGTGCACATAGAAATAAAATCTCTGGGAATGCATAATGTGGTGTTTCAGCAAGATCACATTCCATCTAAAAGTTAGTTCGTGTTGACAGTCATTTACTGTGTTAGGAGTGCATAAAGCTAACAGTAAAATACACTAATTTAAACCCCGTTTCCACCAAACAAAAATGTCTTTTGATGAGGCTCAAAACACAGACTGAGTCTTGTTTTTCATGCCAGAATTGAGCTCTGCAGCAGGCAGTGAGTGAGCACATTAATCTAATGCATCAGCAGGCCCACATTTGTTTTAATGCAAAATGAAGAAAAAGAAACGCACTGCATCTCAAGGGAGAAGAAGCTTAAAATTTCAATTTAATGATAATAAATGATAATGTTAATGAGTTGTCCAAACATAACAAATGGAATGAATTACCACCTTAGAACGAGTTTGGTTTCATTAAAATACAATAAAAGGGAAAGATTAGTTTTATGTGGGAAATAACGCTTCCCCTCTCCATTATTGATGAAAGTAAGGAGGAAACATACAGGTTGGCTTGTGTCTGTGGTCAGTATTGATAAAATATTCCTGCTAGATATTGTAGCCATTATTCTTGTTTGTTCATTTGATGCCAAAGTATAATGACTGCTTGTGTACACAAGTTAAGTATTTGTGTTCCACACAGAATCATCAAAACTGTAAATTAGTCTCTGCTTAAGCTTAAAAAGAAAAAATGTTGGCCTTTCTATCATATTCTTCTGTTGTTCCTGATGATGTTGTTCCCTAAAGAATGTTCTTTTCATTTTTAAAAGTACGCTATGCCTGTGTTCAGAGTTGTCAGGAACTGTGGGATTATCTGCTGAGGCTACTCCCTCTCCGAGACGACCTTGTCTTTGTATCAGTAGTGTTAGCCCTCGGCCTCAGGCAGTCAAACACATACTCAATCACCCCTGTAACCCTCACAGTCAACGGCAAACTGCCGTGGCCCGTTACTGCTATCTCAATTTGTATTTCGTCTCGGCCTGTGATGACTTGACAGAGAAAAATAAGAGGATTTGTCTTTATCTTCAACTCTCCCTTGAGGAAATATGTCTTCTTTTCAAAAATCAGAGACGTCAAAACACCTAAAAATGATATTTTATACTGAAAAAGTTACAATACCCTTCAAAATAATTGGTAAGCATAGTAAAGATGCGAAAAATAATATATGTGCTATTGTCTATGTTTTTTCTGTTTTCCTCTTGTGTTTTTTTTATGTGTTCTAGCATAGTATTATCCACTCAGTTAATCATAAGATGCAGATTAGACATAATCTTCAGTTTGATTACTGAACCTAGTTATCCTGCGTACAGTTCAGGGAACATTATCTCAAAGCTGACTAGAAGGAAATAAAAAATAGCTAAAGTTGTTTGGGCATATCTGGCAATTTACATTTTTTACCTCAGTGCTTCCCTCAACACAGGGCGCCCTGGGCAAAGAGCTCCATTGTTCATATCAAAAGCCTCTAAAACATTCATATGGGACAAATACTCCTGTTAAGAAGTAATTGTATTTAAGAAAATTGCTCGTATCACTCTTATTGGCACCACTGACAATGCCCAGAAGATAGAAGCCTATTCCAGTTGAGAAATACCAAAGAACACTTTTATACAGTTTGCTGATCATCGTGACTCAAGGAAGTCTTACCAATAAACCCACCCAAGCATGCTAATAACTACATTTTAAACAACAAATAGAAATTTTAAATAACTGGAACTGTGATAAATGAAGCCTGCAGGCTGAGGATTATCTAACCACTAAGCAAAAGGGTCAGCAAATTTACAAAACTTCACAACCACAGCAGTGTTTGAAATTAAGAGGACCCAATCCATGAAATTAGTATGTTTTAAAATTTTTATATGCATAAGACTTGATACTTATAAAGGGTGGATTCTCAGAAATTTGTTGTGTTCATCTGCATTCAATTTTCAAAAGTCTTGTTTAACCTTAGTCAATTTAATGCATTACTGGACATAAAATTTTGCTTTTATGTGGTGTTCTTTTAAGGGTAGCCTTTTAGGACAAAAAAATCTTAAAAGAAACAAGATACATATTAACTCCTCCTTGGATTTTTTTTTATTTTTACAAATTTAGTTGTTCTGTATAATTGTCCTTGAATAATTTTACAAATGTAAAGTTTTCAGGCTGGTTCAAGCAGAGTTTATTGGTTAAATGTCTACTTTTAATGCATTGATTGTAACACTCCTATATAGAGGGAAACCTGTGCCAGCCAGCCTCAGTAGAAACTACAAGCCTCCAACGGTGATGCACATTAATAGCCGGGACGTGAGCCTGGCCAGAACGTCACACAAGGTGGTAAACACCAAATGGCTATAAATATAAGTGGAGAGCGCTGCCAGTTTTACTCTTGTGGCTGAAATGAGCTCACTGATCGGGGACTTGAAAAAGAAAGGGGATATCAGTGGCCACTAAATCATTCTGTAATCAGCCCCTCTATGGAGGATCGTCCATGCATGTTCAACGCCCCATTCTGGAAGGCTTTCGGCAGCAGGACACTCCAGCTGACCCCATCTGTACACCATCTCGTACTGCATTATCCCCAACCCATAAGAGTTCCATGTGGCACAAAAGAGTTAATGATTCTCTTTGTTTTGTTACGGGGAACACAACCAAAGCAAATGACAACAACAAATCCATCAAACTTAGCAGCACTGAGCACATCAGCAGTTTTCGCCAGCCCACCCGAGGCCTGAAATGCACATATTGCGCACCGGCCCCCCAAGCAGCAGGCGGCCCTGGGAGTCGCCAGCCCCTCGGTGGCCAGAGAGGACTTGATAAATGAGTGGAGCTAACTTCTCTGTCACCAGTGAGGGAGGAGTACCCACCCCCACCCACCAGCGCTACCGCCACAGTAAGCTACATCCTCCTTTCAGCATTATTCTTTTTATGCTGGCTGTCGATACAGCGTCCTGTGATTGGCGTCACGCTTTGCACAGGTTAATTGGAATCCTGAACTGGAAAACAGCAGGGGAAAAGTGCAAATACTGTCACCTAGAGATTCCCTAACGAAGAGAATGAATATGTGTCAAATCCAATTTGTAGAAGAAAAAAAAGAATCATATGTTATATGGAACAGTTTTGGGAAATTATTTATAGGGGATGAAGAGCAAGTTATTTTATTCTAAAATTTATATTCAAAAGACCACCATGCAAAAGATCCTGCACATTTTTGAAACGGGTGTTCGTTTGCATGTGTCTATATGTATGTTCAGTGACCTATTGCATAAACACGACCAGAGCAGGATCTTTATTAGGCATCCCGACGGTGACAGGAACCTCCAGTAGATTTAGATCATGGCAGATCAAAGGTGATTTATAGAGTCTCGTAAAAGTATTGATACTAATTTTTTTTTTTTTATGTTGTCACGTGACAACGGACAAACTTGAATGTGTTTGAGATGTGTGAACAGCCAAGAAAAAGTAGTGTTTACTTGTGAAATGGAAGGAAAATAATAAATTGTTTAACTTATCTTTACAAAGGATGTCCACTCGAAATTGTTCCCCTTCCGCCTCACAAATATGCTCTACGTTATCTTGGTCTATCACATGCAGTTTCAATCCATTGAAGTCCATGATTGAAAACTTTCAAAGGGTATGAATACTGTTGTAAGACATTGTAACTTCAACCAGAATTGGTGTACGTACAAACACACGGAGTATTTATAATGAAAAGGTGACCTCCTTTATCAATCTTTTTCAAAAGTTGATTCTTTTGCTGAAGTCAAGATCTTGGACAAATGCGAGACTATCACACCAGGAATGGACAGCCTTCCTCATCAGGCCGGATGGTGGACAGTGTCAGATGGTTTTATTGATAAGTTAATGAGGCATAAAACGCTTCCTAGAAAACTGACCCCACATCACACTCCTCAAATCATTGATTCACACATTATTCAGACTGTAGTGTTTACATTGCAGATGTAGTTCAGATAATTAAACGCTGCATGTATAGTTTAAATGTATTATAGTCATTTGTTTTGCACCTACTCCCAATTAAAGTATGAGCACTTACTGATATGTTACCATAATTTTTCATTTGATATAGAAAAATTCTTTACGAGATGCACAATGCTTGCTTTGTTGCATCGTAATGATTTTTTTTTTCTTTTTGTTTTGGAGCATGTGCAGAACATTGAGAGTCACCAAGACAGCAGATCAAGAGCAAAATGAAGTATGCAAATGTAATCATATTTATCAGAGAATGCTTATGGCAGAAAGCTATTAATTTCTCTGCTGCGTCTTGACACTTTAACATATGCATCACCTGCTTCTTGTAAATGATTATTTTTGTGTTTTCCATCTCCGTTTGACAGAGCATTATTTTCTTTCCCATTGCGCCTTGTTATTTTTCTAAACTTTCTCTGTCTGAAGAGTGTAATGGCCTTTGATTGAAAATTCATTCAGAAAAGAACTAAGTGAAATACATGTTGTGTATTTAATGGGAAAAATAATTGCACGTCAAGTGAAACAAACCATGACGCATAGTAACCAGGAAGACTGACTGAAAACACAAGTCAGCAAAGAGGTCAGGCTGTTCAGTCTCTCATCTGTTGCAAACATCCGCTGCACCAATCCATTTACTCATGCAGACATTCTCCCACCTGACTCATGTATTGATCATTCAGTGTATTCGGAGAAATAAATGGGACTCGCTAATGTAAACTGATAACAATATTCATTTTAGCAATTTATTTTTCCAGAAAAATCATTTTATGCATAAAGTGACATCATTCTATGTGAAACATACTTTTTTCTTGCTTTTTGAGGTTTTAGCAGCTTAAAACTTTTCAAGATGTTAAGACTACAGTTCTTAAGTGCTAAACTGTCCAACGTATTAAAATATTCTTGTAATTCGCTTGAAAGCATTAAGAAGTAAAAGCAAAAATTTTGAATGACATTTTAAAATATAGTAATCTGCTAGTTTGTGAAATTCACATCCCTCCATGTAAACTGGAATAATAAAAACGCTTATCGCAGAGATGATATTTCATAGTTGCGTCATGGATGACGGCATCAGTTGTTGATTTCTACTTCATCCAAAACCTGAGACAATAATGGCCCCAAACATGCAACGCCTCAACCTAAAGAAAACAATGCTGAAAAAAGAGTCTACAAAAGTATCAAATCAGAAGTAACGTGGCAGAGCTACTCCAACATTAGTGGTGCTGTTCAAAAGTCCCCTGACTATTGAATAAAGTTACATAGTTTGCAATTTCTCTCAGTAAGAATTGTCTGGTAGTTCTGTGTAGAAGAATAACTTGAACACATATCCCTACCAACAATAAGGGGCACACAGCTTAAAGATTTAAGCAAAATGTGTTTTGCATAAAGTATGGGCTCAGATGAGCTGAATTCAAATTCTTTCAGACTGTATAAATTTAGGAAACCATGTGTCATTTCCCACTTCCTAATAATCTACTTTGCTGTAGTGGTTATATCTTAGAAAATCCCAATAACATTCATTGAAGGTTCTGGTTGTGGTGTGAGAGAATGGGGAAAAGGGGAAAAGGTTCAAGAGGTTTGAATACTTTTGCATGGAACATACTTTTGCGTTAAGATTGCATGACCCATGCAATCTTAACGCAACACAGTGTGTGTTGCGTTAAATGCATGGGTCATGCAATTAACGAACAGTGTGTGTTGCGTTAAGATTGCATGGGTCATGAGGCAGTTCCTTGTCTATTTCATACCTGTGGTTATTGCTCTGACTGTATGCTGGTGATCACTGAATCTGCCAACATGCCTCTAACCTTTTGAGCATCACTTATAATTAGCCGAGATAAGACGTGCAAAAATACCAGATGGTAGCATTATTTGATAGTCTCCCAAAATTACCACCACGCTCCTTTTAATTCTGGTTTGATAGTTTTAATTAAAGTGCCTTGTCAAAACGACAATTTACGCTAAATTGATGCCATGCAAGATGCTATTAATACAATGTTGGTGACATTCCTATTAATTACCTTGACTACTTGATACTACACACATCTTCATTATTGACATAAAGATTAAAATTGCCTTAACAGTGAGATGAATGGATATCTCTTAGTGATGCATTTGTCTTTTATCCAGTTTAATATGAGTATGAGCTCATTTTGATGCCGCTTTAAATCATAAATGATCTACTTTACCTGTCTCAGACTAAATGTTAGGCAGAATACAAGATTTTGAGTAAATTATATGAATCAGGTTTTGAAATATGCATGTTATATTGATGTAGGAGTTATTTATTTTAGATGAAAGTTTATACCCACCTCACACAACTTAGATGTACTTGTGCTGCAGAATGTGCCCATGTCCTACTCAAATAGCAGAACAATGATCAAATAACAGTGCTACTTTATCACCTGCTATGTTATGCAGATGTTTTCCTCATATCAAATGCTTGGAACGACTGACAGGGAAAAGGAACAGGCCTTATTGTTTGATTAATCTTTTCAAATGCTTATTTGGTCACTTGAGGATAAGCCTATTTCAGTTTTAGCTTTATTTCAAGATGGTCATGGGATATTTAAATCTGGCTTGGGAAAAAAAAGAAGGATGTGACATCATCATCTTTGAGTACTGCAACGTTTAGATGCATTTGTGGTCCAACACACCTGGATCAAATTTCCTACTCGGCATGTCTTCAACGAATACAGAGTCAAGCTACAATCCTAAATATTTGAATCAGGTGTGATGGCGCAGATGTATATCTAAAAGCTACTGGAATTCAGCCACAAGGACAAACGTGTGAAACATTTCACTATACAAAATATAACGGGAAGAAAAATCATTTTACACTGAAGCACAATGTCCTGTAAGGATTCTATTACATAATGCACAGAAACTCCGTTTACCATCATTACCTTAAAACACCCTAACAGTAGAACGAGTTGCCAAGAAAACCAAGCATGTTAACCCTGTATTGTATTGGACAGACTCTGTAAGAGTAGGCACAGCTGAACACCTGCACCAAAACCCCTACTGATCAAAATTATATTTGAAAAGATGTTGCTCGGCCTGCGGTTTGTTACATGAGGCCATGGCTGCAGTAAGTGAACAGTTCAGTCAGGTCTGGCTGGTTCATCTGTTTTTTCCAGTGACAGGGCAGTCATCTTCATTCTCTGTGTCCTTACTTTGGAGCAGGAGGTAATATATAAAGGTCCTGTGCTCACACGAGGTGTCTCCCACACCTCTCCAGTTGTCCTCCTGGACTGAATAATGTCTGGAGCTCAGCTCTTGCCTTGATATGATGAGTTATGTCCTGATTTTAGAAAGGTAGACTGTTTTTTTCGTACTGTAGACATTTTATGGAGTGGTTGGCTAAGATTGCGTGGCGCAACAGTAGCACTTTACCTGACAGATAAGAGTGTTTCCATCATTAGCTTTAGTTTTGCTTTTGTTAATCATATTTTTTGACATAGACAAAAAAGGTTTTCACTGTAAAAATGGATATGAGGTGAAAAATAAGCTGTCTGCTCTACCTTTCGGCACCATTGGTGAAATGTTTAAGAAACCCTAAAAATACCTTGATACTGAACAATTTTCAGCGTTTCTCAAATGCTGAGATTTGTTTTACTCACTGATGGAAAGTGGACTTGGGCCAATTTTGTGTCCTTTTTCACAGATCCAGTTTTTTTTTTAATTTTCACTGTGATTGTTGATATGGGCAAGTTTAGGTAAGCAGCACTTTCCTTTTAGCCTTTTCCTAATTTAAAAATGGCATGTTTACTTCTCTTTTCCATTTTGAAGCGAGCTGAGGAGAATCAGGTCTCTGTCTAATGTCATGGTTATCCTGTGGACAAGAGAAGTCCACATGATTTTTTTTTAATTCTTTAAAAAAGTTTTCTTTTTTAAGGGTTATTAATTATGCAGCAAGAGATTTGGATAAAAGCAATTTTCTCTACATTGGATGGCTTGAATAGATAATAACTATTGAATTTTTCTAAAGTGTGTGATGACACTGGTGGAAAAAAACTCTGAATTTGTTTTCAGACATCTAAAACATTGCAACAATCCCAATGAATTTATTTTATGTATCATATAGGTTAGGATTTTTAATATGCCCCATGCAGACTGAAGCTGGTTTGGTCATCCTTGTTAATTCTTCTCCTTTTTTATGACTGTTTGTCCACAGGACTATCCATTGTTTTATGGTGCCCACCACAGTGAGCCCAAAGTCAAACTCAATATGATGAGGTATTAGCCTCCACCGCCATTTCACTCAGACATGTCAAGGTCAGGTCACCGTGGGATTGTCTCCAACCCCCTCAGCAGTCGCAGCAGGCGCACATCTTTGCTTTGTAGGTTGATACACATTACTTGTGTTCACCTCATCACTGCTCAGATGGGCTGTGCACAAATAATGACACCCCTTTTGACCTCCTAAATGATTACAATTGTAAGAAAACAGCAGCCAAGGCTTGATTTTCATTTAAATTACTACAGACTGCTGATTGGGTTAGCAATTTATAACAGTTGTAGCAACATTTTTATATTATCTTTTTTACTATTTTACTATGGGGTATACCCATAGTAAAATATACCAAGATCTTTAAATGACTCTAAGAAGTTATGACTGCTTGGGAAGAAAATATTAAGGAAAGACTAAAGAATAAGGAACAACGCTTCGTTGTTTACTTATGTTTAAAAATTCACTTTCAGAGTTCCAAATACACTGTTCATTATTCATGTCCAAACTTTAACATCGTCACCAGTCTTGTTGCTGTTTATTTATTCCTGAGCACATTCCAGATTGTTACATGCTTGGAGCAAAATGAATTGGCAAAATAATTATAAATATAATGGCGGCAGCATCATGCTGTGGGGATGCTTTTCTTCTGCAGGGACAGGGAAGCTATTCAGACCTTATGGGAAGTGGATATAGCTAAAAACAGGGTGAATCTGATGAAAAATAACACTGCACGTCATACTATGAGTGAAAATTAGTCTGGACTACTTTCATTCAGCCTGTATTGTGTTGCGTGTAGCAGCACCCCTGTTTCACATCGCTCAGCTTTTTTCTGCAGAGACATGTTTTATAGTATCTACTTGCTCCTGCAAGGCTCCACTGATGAACCCACCCACCTGCTTGATGAACTTGTACTTTAGAGCAACGAGACCTCCAGTTGTTTTGCCACTCTGTTTACAGTGAGGGAAAGAGGGGATCCATTTCTCCCAAGGTGAGCAACTCCCTCCAATACCCTGATGTTAAATAAACACACCAAGACCTCTGGCCACCTCACTTCAGCTACTGGAACACCACTGGTGTGTCTGGATGATGGAGGGCTTTTGTTATCTATCGCCCCTGCATTCTGCTGAGAGGCCAAGGAGATGGCCGGTCACACCAGTCTGGTACATATAGACTCGCCCACTCACGTTCAGTTACATTTCTCACTGCTAAATAAAAATAGAGCAGAGATTTTCAGGCACTTTTTTTGCAGAATAACATCTGATTGAAGAGGGAGAGAGAGCGGCTCAGTGTGTGTTTCATCACCTGTGAAGCCAATGAGGGAGAGCGTCTCCGCGTCAACAACTGTAAAGCGTATCCCAGCTTCTGCCGTCTCCGCTGCCACGCTACACTAACCAAGAATGTGTATTTCTGCAGATGATTAAATCAATACCATTTTGACAAGACTTGTTGGAACATGCCTCTTTATTTTACACAATTCCTTCCCTTTCGTCAGGGAGCATTTATCAACCTGCCGGGGCGCTGTCACCTAATGGAGATTGTTCTTTAGTCCACACTTGATAGAAGGGAACGATTATGATGCATGTCGATAGTTTACACAGATATTGACATGGGGAACAAAGAGCGGACCCTTGTGGCTGATGGCGTTTTATACTCGCTTTCTCATGAAGCACCCCGGTCATGTTTCAAATGTGTCCTCCCTCGCCATGCTTCCCCTGATCACTTTCTTTGTTAAAGCGATCGGTTAGAGCGCCCATATTCCTTTAGCTGGAAGAAGTGCCTTTCTGTTTACCTGTCATCACAAGCAAGTGGATGTTTTCTCCATCAAACTGAAAAGAGACTTGAGTCTGTAAGACAAAAAGGATCTTCACAGGGAGTTTTTGTCATCAAACTAATTCCAGCACTAAAATTGGTTTAGTGCTAGAGCTTGTTTAGCACCAGATTTTCCAATTAGTCATAAATGTAGATGTCTCTCCATATTTGCTATAAGATTCAGGGTGTCTTCACATATCATAGTCTGGTAGATTTGGTTGGATTGGGGACCAAAATTGCAACATTTGTTACATTTTCAATTGGTGCAGTTTGCTTTTACACTTCACTGTGGCAACAGATCCAAACTCTTTGAAAAAAACTGTCCACCCCTTTGACTGTGGTGGTCCTAAGAATCACTGGAGAAAGCGACACAAAAACTTATGAATAAGTCACTGAGGGCAACTTTCTTCTCTATTGTCTTTTCCAAAAGACCACGAGCGATCTGTCTTGCTAGTGGTAGAGTCACACATTTACTTTGGTTGTATTGATCCAGAATGCATGGCGCTATAATCTGTTTCTTGCTTTTGAGTGTTCTTCGTTCCTCTTGGAGTTCACATATGCATTGAAACTGTGCCAGAACTCACTTATGGTGCGGTTCACAAACCTACAGACCTCGGTTTGTAGGTGGACCAGAGTTTGTTTTTTTTTGGTCTGCATCAAAGTTTGATTAACACATTCACACCTTAATGCGTAACCTGGACTTTCTAGGCAAGCAAACTTGAGTTCAATTAAAATGGACTAAGCAGGTCTGTTGTGAGATTAACCCTTAAAGCACTCTTGCCACTGCCTGTGTCTTTCTGCATGTAGTTTGCATGTTCTCCATGTGCATCTGGGTACTTTGTTTCCTTCCACAATCCAAAAACATGACTGTTAGGTTAATTGGTCTCTTTAAATTACCCTTATGTGAGAGTTTGTTCTGTGTGTCTGTTTTGGCTTGTGATGTACTGTTGACCGGGTCTACCTCTTGTACAATGACCACTGGACACTAGCTCCCCTGTGGCCCTGCATGAACAAGGTGGGAAGGGATACAGAATCTGATCTGAGCTGTGTAGTTAAACTGTAATGTAATGATGTGGCATCAACTTGGCATTGAAATGTTATCAACTTAAGAATTGCTTCTGAACTAAATAGCTGGTTCTAGCAACAGGCCTGATGAAGCACAGAAACAACTTTGGTAGAAAAATCCCTACTATAGTAGGCTTTGGTTTGGCACTTAAGGAGTTAAGGATGAAACCAGCCCAGGGTGTGACAACAGGCTCTGAATATAATAAGCTTGAAGGAGACACGAATGAGAAAAGGTGGCTTGCATATAAAAAAAAAAGAGGGAGGAGTGCAGGAAAACAAACGGCGGAGCCCCACCTATAAACTCCTCATCTGCATTGGCTGATTGGAATGGCTTTGACTACTCACTCAGCTGTGACTTAACAACCAATCCTGTTTGTAGGTTATTATTTATTCTCTGGAAAGTTTTGTCAAAACTTGAGGCTCCGATTTTCTTTCCAATCCTGATATCCCTCTTGTGGCTTCCTCTCGCACATGCTCCCCCACATAATTTATGACTGCCTCTGGTCCTGATGACAGATTATTAAAAGTAGAATTAGTTTTTTGCGCAGGATTTCTCCACTGGGAATTGGGGAAGGCAGCGCTCTCTGCGGAAGGTCTCTTACGGGGTCTCCATTACTAATAGAAGTTTTTTCCCCCCTCTGATGGGTGGAGGGGGAGGCGGGTGGGTGGGAGACTAATGATTTGAATTTACTGTGGCAGCTGTCACGTGGTCAGGAAGGCATCAGTCGAACAGACAAGAGGTTAACTTCCTCCCTGTGGAGAGGTTTATTGGATTGTTTAGCAGCAGAAGGATAATGTTTTTGTCATAGATTGCTGTGGAAAAACAGGGGGAAAAGGGGAAGGAAGAAGATAAAAGGAGAGAAACGGTCGAGGAATTGATAGAGAAACAGAAAGATGGCAAAATCTCAAGATCAGAGCACGGTGAGCTGGAAAAAAGACGCTAGATATTCCTAATGTAGGTGGAGAAATGCAATAAGATGCAATGACAGTGCTCCACTCCTTTTCAGTTCTTGGACGTGCATGGGAAAATCAGTCCTCCATTCACAGGCATGCGGAAAACATAAACACATACAGAAAGAGACACAAAGAGAGATGTTAGTTCCTTTCACCTGATGGCCGTTTGGAGCTTGTACTCCCAGCATGCCTCGGCAGTATGGGTACCAGAGGGGAGTCACAGCGCAGCTGAGAGCCTCGGCTTAATCTTATGCATCATTAAGCACTCAGCGGCAAGCCAGCGCTGTTCATATACATCATCCACGCTTAATAAACATAATGATGACATAAGATGTAATTCTAGATGAATTTTCATTTTATAGGGAAATGGAGAATTCCTGTAGAAAGGAAAGGGGGAGAAAAACTTAAATTATCTGGGAAGTACAAAATAAATTATGTCTTTTTCCTCCCCACTTAGATAAATGTAGGTGTTTGGTGCATCTGAATAGGGGATAGTATGTAAGGCTGTGTGGGTATGTGGTGTTAATGGTGGTGATGGTTGGATGAAAGGTGGGTTTGAAGGAGAAAAATAATGGGGGTGGCTTTTGTGAAACGTTTGCAATTTTTAATTCCTAATCGCAGCACATGATGGACAGGCTAAGACACCCCAGAGTGGAGCTCATCCATCATGAGAGAAAGAAACTGGGGAGAGAGAGAGACAGAGAGAGAGAAGGGGAGATGTAAAATTTCAAATGGAGTTACCTTACGAGGGTTTCGGGGGGGTGGTGGAGAGCAAGGAAATAGATTCCAGATAAAAAGGGAAGGATGTGGGAGTGAAAGGGCAGTGGGTACCGTGGCGGGGCCTGAGATTGGCTCATGTCTCCCTGCTGGGGACTCCGGGGTGGCTTGGCCTGGAAATGGCTTCCGCTTTCAGAGACTGTACCAGACATTAAATTCTCCAGGGAGGTCGATTCATTGCACTTCTGTTCAGCAGATAACAGACATGCTGTAAAATAGTGGTAACCTGGCACTGGTAAAGTGAATACAAGTGGGATACAGTCTTGTGCAAAAGCATCGTCCCTCATTTCTTTGTGTGTTGATTCCAAGGAGTCAGACCGTATTGTAATCTCTGAAAGTAATTTGTTTTTTTGTTGTTGTTTTTTTTGCAATGTTTCCTCAAAGTTTCTGAATGCTCTTTCTTTGGATTTCAGCCACTTTTACTCATTTTTTACTCACTTTTACTTCATTCAAACTCGCATATTATGCTTATTGTGCTCTTTTTATTTGAAAACATCTGTTTATTCAGCTTAATTGACATTAAGATCTCAGTTTTTTTAGACTCTGAGATTCATTAGATAAAATTCATTAGACTTATGAGTTTTGTACAGTGCTGTATAACCCACAAGTTGTCCAACACAGAGGATATAAACTCAAACCAGAGTTTTTGCACTTTTTTTTCTCTACCCCTTCCCAGTTTTTAGTGCTGTAATTATATATGCAAAACAAAAAGAAATTCACAGCTTGGAATCTTTGTGTATGTACACATCTTCGATCTATTGTTTTCTCAACACCAGCAAAGGTTTTCACGAACTTTCCTTACGTACTAATAACTCAGGAAGTATTTGGATGGCAACTCAAACATGATTGTGTCTAATCAAGTCTGAGAATTAATTAGTCTCCTGTTTACCTGCCATTTTTGAGCCGTAATATGAGAATTAGACCTCAGCAAGTTTGCACCCAATGGACCATACAAGCCAGTATGGCAGTGCGTGAGCCAAGTCACTCAGTACAGGGATCATTACTACCCCTTTCTCTGCTTCAAATTATTACACTCCTTTTCCTTATCATTTTTGCTTGTTTGCATGTATGTGAAAAATACAAATTATGTCATTTAGTGTCTAAAAGTTACAAGTAACTGCACTGATGTCACTCTTTTCATTAGTTAACTCAAACATATCTAATCTTAAGGAAGCAAATGGTAAAAGCCAGATAGCAGTGTTAAGTTCAGAAAAATGGGCTTTTAACTAAAATCCAAGGTGATGAATGAATTGACCACAATGTAGACTAATGGAGCCGTGGAACTAATTACGCCGAGCTGCGCTATGCTTAAATGTAAATGGATTGAGCTGCATGAAACGTAAGAACAGCTGAAAGAATGATGAGGTCCCCATCCTGGGCGGTCAATCAATAACCAGCCGAGTACAATCTATGGGCCTCTAGGTGGTCAGAGTATTTTATTTATTTATTTATTTTCAGAATTCAGGAGTTGTTACATGTTGATTGTACATTTCAGGTAAATGAATGGTGAATGAATGGTTAAATGGTGTTTGATGTAGAAATTATGCTTATTGGAATCTAAAACACTAATTATTCTCATCCCTGATCCTCAAGTGCCTTCAAAACTCTACAGGTTGGTACATAAGGTCCACTTATGCCCCCTCTGTTGACCAGAACTCAGATCTTGGCCTTAACCATTAGAATGGTGACAAAGATATTTAACGTGCTCAGCCAGAATGCAAGCTCTGATCTCCTGCTGTTCCCATTGAGCTGCATTCATATGTTATAAAACACATCATTCCACTCAACTTTCTCTGTTTTAGTTTATCTATTTAGGACAAAAAAATATAAGAGGCAGAAAGCCGAATAAGCTTATGCAACATTTCCACTCAAAAAATAACAAGCTGTTAAAAGCTGGTAAGCAAACAACCACATTTTATTAAGTGAATAATTGGACAGGAACTATTGGAAATAATAATAATGCTATGTCCAGAATTGCCGGCCATTACCATTTTAGAGGGGCTCAAATGGGTCTTATCGAATCTCAGGTGGCTTGTTTTGAGTTTTAAAATCACATGTCTGCTTTAAAACACAAATAGAAAGACCCATTTATTTAAGCTTTATACTCTGAATATTTGTAGATTTTCTGACTCTGAAATATACAGCGAGAACATAACCTCAAAATTAATGAAGTAGCACTTTCTGCAACTCAAACAAAACCCTTTAACTGAGATATGTATAAGGGGAATCTGAAAGCTTTAAGGCTCATGAGGTTGTTTGTAGACTTTGCCTGCTGTGCCTCTTTGTGCCTTTTATAGCATATATTTGCTCAAAAACTTGATCTTGCATTGCAGGCAAAAAGAGCTCTACTAATTTCCTGCAATGCAGCTTATGCCTCAGCTCTGTAGGCGCTACACATCCCTAGAACTGATGCATGCAAAAATGCTAATAACCCCACACACCAGTAAAAGTTGACATTGACTCCTATGACACATTTTTTTCTGCTGAGGTAAGAGACAATTTAGTGTGTTCGTGAGTTAGAAGGCACCATTTACATCCCTAATTAGTTGTAATTTTCTCGACCTACATTAAAGAGATTCAAAGAGAGAGGTGAGATAAGGGGGACATAAGGGAAATAAAAAAGTAGGAAGAAAGAGATAGATGGAGCATGTCTGTTTTCGTCAGAATTAGCCAAGACTGCAGTCCTGCTAGGTTACTACTGCTGATGGGAACACACTATCCCCAGTCACCACCACAAGCAGTGGGATGGATGTAAACACTGATTAGGAGGAGGAAATGAGGCCCTCACTTTGTCCTCTGTGTCAGGCAGCACTGCAGTGGCTGTCTCTTGTTTGTCTAGTTCTTTCCACCTGAGCACGTTTCAGAGGACACCGTTAGCTACGCTTTATAGCCATTATTTAGATAGCAGCACAATGGGATGCTCTTTTTGCTCTTTGACTGACATGCCCAGCCATTTGCACAGCGACTCAACCCCATGCATTGAGCACCGCTGTGGAAAATTAGGATGTGTGAGTTTGTTTTAAGGAGAGTTTGGACAGTGATAACTCTTATTTAGGTTATATATAAGGTTTTTTATTATTATTACGTAATTCCCCAGATGTCTAGAATTCTTAGGCATTTGTGTTTTTTTTATATAAATAAAATGGTCATTATGTAGTTATATGTCTATAGTGATACATTTCTATTTTTTATATTACACTAGGATGGATGGATGGCAGGTTACTAACAGAGTATGCAGCTTTATGAGTATAAAACTTGGTACCATTGGTGCCGTTCTTATTTTCCTTTATGCAGATATTGCTTTATTGCAGAAAAACAACTGGTTTAAATTAGCCATTCCTTTTCCCCTAATATTTGAAGTCATTGCTCATTTCCATAGAATTTCTGGGTGAGTGTGCTCCCAATAAAGACTGGGCATCCAAATAGTTTTCATAAAAAGTATTGAGAAAATACTTGGAGAAAACTTCACGTCTCTTCCACCCAGTTTATAAACCTTCGAAATTTGATGTTGACGACATAAAATGTGTGCAGAATTGATGGTGGTATGAAAAAGTTTACTCTGTGTTACCCTAAAAAAACCCTCAACAGAAATACATATTGTTGATTTTCTGTTTGCTAGTTATACATGAACTATCAATCATACTATTTACCTGTAATGTTACAATACATGCAAATCATTAAACCGGGTTGCCCCTCCGCCCCCAAAAACAATGAAATGATGACAAACCATTCAATTTAAACAACAAATCTGCTTCAACTACTCGGTGGCCCTTCATCAGAAAAGGAACAGCACAGAAAGAGAGCTGCATGGAAAACATTTTTCTTTCTTTGCCAGGGAAAAATGAACTGTCAACATTTAATGATAGATATTTGCATTGTGATACAAATCGTGTCCTTGGCCCTAAACATAAGATATAGATCCATTTATAATGAATTCAGATAAAGTGTCCTTTTTGCATTCTCGCTCTAATGGCTTTGCCGAGCCAGTCAGTGACCCTGATGCAATCGACAAAAACCTGCGCTGCTGGATGATCAAGACAGACATCTATCATTCCTCTCACACCTTCTTAGACGTTGCCAACACTTAGGAACAGATGCATTTTTCCTTTTTCTCTCTCTCTCTTTCTTTCCTCTTTTATAGCTAAATGTATGTGTAACTTCTGCAAGCCGGCTGACTTTTTTTCATGGTGTTGTGAGAATGAGTTGAAGAAAGAGAGCAAAAACACATTAGATTTTTTTTTTCCATCATTAAGCTGTGTCTGGGAGATGATGTGCTAGCCGTATGTGGTCCAGGGGAAGTATTTATAGCCCTGCTGGAATCTTGCTGTGCTGCGTTGATAGCAGAGATAATGGGAGAGAATGGGACGCAGCGAACTGTTCTAATGACACCAACAAGACAAGAGAACAGCGAGGATAAATAAATGTTAGCCATTTTCTTTCGCACGTCATTTGCATTTTTTCTTGTTAAGGTCACTTATAGACTCAGATGTTAACAATGAGGAGAAGAAAAAAAAGCAAAATATGAAATAACAAAAACAGAACTACTTAGTATGCAAATAATTGATTTTATTTCCTAATAGTGTGACATTCAGTTAAAGATGGTGCCGCTTTTTAATTTTTAGCTGCTTTAATTCCCTCCTAGCTGCTTGAGTGGGTTTCCTTGTGAAATAAAGGGGGAATACAAACAAGATTTCACTTCATTACACAGGAACAAACTGTACAGAAATTGCACTTACTTATGGAAATGACTGTTAAACATGCACAGCATTATGTGCTCTGCCTGGGCTGAAAGTGCAGGAAACGATAAACCACAAGTGTATGAGGGCAGACGGTGGAAAATGGTTAAGAGGATCAATTACAGAAGAGTTGGAGGAGTCCTTGTCCCAACAATCGTCGAAAAGGACAACTGATTAAGAAATACATTGACCTTAAAATGGGCCTAATTTAATCATCCACTCTTTGGCATGACTTGAACGCACATATTTAATGACACAATGACTTTCTGTTGGAAGAGCCCTTGAAAGTTGTGCACAACTGCTCGAAAATAAATAGTTCTCTCTTAGCTTCCTCCTCACTGTGAGTTGTACCAAGATAAACTTGTATCACTGTCCAGCCTGGACTTTAATTCTTTGAATTAATGCTTTGACTGTACAGGTAAACTTGTCCATCTGTCCTTGAATGGCTTTATCTCCTGTTTTTCCCATTTTGAAGAGTAGCCAAGGGAAATGGGTTGCTGTGTCATGTGATATCTACATTTTATTAAAATGAAAAGGCACAGAACACACATTTAAGATGACTTAACATTATGATTAATTGTATTTAAAATGGTATAATTAAATTTATTTCATAATTACTGGTTAGGGGTGCTAGTAATCGTAGCCCTTGTGTTTGTGTTTAAAGTTTATTTTTCCCCCTACTGAATTAAAGTGGGGGTTAAAATTTTTTATTGTCATTTAATTACATGACGGCCTCCAAATTAAATATATAATTTTTAGACATGATTTAGGTTTGAAACAGATTATTTTTTTCAGATTTATTTGAACAAAGTACCATTCATACTCGTGGAAAACACTGAATTCACAAGCTTGGCTTGTGTGCAGAAAAATAAAGCAGACACTTCATTTCATACTTCCATCCCCCAGCAGCAGAGTGTTGTGCAGAATCTTTGTGAAACAGAGGGTCATTAGAGTTACCTCTGGGCCCCGTTTTGCTGCCTGAAGGTAATGAGAGACAAACAGTGTGGTCAGCACTCGGCATAAGTGCCTGATTTTATGGGCACTGTGTTGCGTCCCGGGTTAACACTGATGCCACCATTTAGAGCTCTGTGTTTTAGCACCAGCCTGCTAATTGAGATGACAAAGGCCATAACAATGACATTGTTGGGGCCAACAGCGCTCTTTAGATCTGCGTCTGGCTCCAGTCAAGGACGTCCAGCGAGGCTGTAAGTGCAACCTTGGAATTTAAGACGCCGTCTTAACCTCCACGTGCATCTCCCTATCAATTAGTGCAGCTCAGATGGGTCAACGCACATTCTGAAACTCCTTTTTAAGTGCCAAAACCGTAGACCTTGTCCTGTTTGTTTTTGCTTAAAAGTCACGTAAACCACATCTGTCACTGGTAACGACAAAGCATAAATGGCTCTGGAAAATAGACTGGAATGAATGTTGTCTTGTTATTACGGGAAAAAAAATACAATTGCATCACCTTATTTGTCAATTATGTTTTTCACTACACATTGCAGCATCCTCATAAACTTGCAACATAAAACAAAATCAATTGACACCCTATAAAACATATATAACGTGTTAACAAGAGATATAAAAAGGGCCAGCTGTTGAATTATCTTTCACTATCCTAAAACTGTGTTTATCAATTAAGGCTCAGCCTCACAATTTCACATTGAGAACAGGATGTCGGCTGCTACCAAACTAATAATAGTAATGCATATGGCAAGTGTTTTGATTAACATAATGGAAAAATAGCCCACATGATTTATCTTTTAAGTTGGACGGTTGAGAGCCAGATTGGAGCCTGAGGACTCAATCCACCTCAACATATGCTGCTATTGCAAGTCTCTGAACGTGGAGTATCTCAGGCCTTGTTCCCATGATATTTATTGAAAAACATTTGACTTTATGAGCTGCATGCGTAATGAATGCCTATTGATGCTGCAGCTCAGCAGATGAAGCTATAATTCTGCATATAAGGATCACAAACATACGTAAGTCTGTAGTGTGTTGTTTCTAATCGGGATCTACTTTCATTTTTGGTTCTCGTCTCTTCAGTTTCTATCACAATAGCTGACAAACATATTTTAGTTTACATATTTTTCTCCTTCTAGCCAGATGTTTTCCTAAACTCTGTTGCTGTTGCCATATTAGCCTTTGTCTTTCCTTCTAACCATAATAATGTTTGAACATAAAGCTTTTCAGAATTGTTTTTAAATCTCATGCGCTTAGTTCAAGGCTTTTGGTTTTTTAAAATAAACTACTCTCAGGTTTTTCTGGACATGTTTCCAATTAGCATTTTAAGATTGAAAACACATTTTAACCTTATCTTCTCAATAAAGACCTTAACCATCCACATATTATATCACATTTTACTTGGTTGTGGTAATGCAGCCTAGGCTGCACAATATGAAAAAAATCTTCCAGTGTCAATGCTATTGGTAGATATTGGCGGTTAACATATCAGGTAAGATATGTGTCCATTTTCTGGCAGCAGCAGTAGTTTGCCCAGCAGTTGGTGGGTTGGCTGTTCGCTTCCTGCTCTGCCTGCCTCTGTCAGGAGCTGAGTATAAATTCAGGTCACTCTTTCAGGATTTTTTACTTTGTAAAATCATTTACAAAGCAATTATTGTTTACAATTATTCACTACTATTGCATTAGTAGTGAATCCAAATAAAATACATTGAAGTTCAATTTTGCAATAAAACAAATAGTGAAAAAATTTACTGGTTATGGTTACTTTTGAAAAGCAGTGCATCAAATTATTTTCAGTCTACTTACCATATTATTTTACTTTGTACAGTCTTGTTTTTCTACTACACTCAAAACCTTTTCAGAAATTATTTTTTTCCTGTCATCATGCTAACTTAAAAACCAAGAAACCGAAAGATGAAATCGAGCCCATTCTTCAGTTAGCATTAATTAAAAGCTACGCTTTTCTTTAGATTCAAAATTTTACCATTGGAAAATTAAAAATAAAATCTAAACATTTCCATAAGATGGAAAAGAAAAACACTAAAAACAAATTTTACCATAACTTTCTTTATGTATATGTCTTTATACTGTGTATTGACATTTCTCCAGTATGTCAAACAGACAGGATTTGTTTATATATTCTTCCTCAGCCCGTAATTTATCTTGAGCTTTTTTTCTTATAGTGATCTGCCAAGAGACTGGAAATGTGGGTTAACTAAAATAAAAATCAAAGTTCAAAGTATAAATTCAGTTTTAGAGATTGAAAACTGATCAAAAATCTTGATTGGTTCTAGCGGTCACCTTTGCCTGATTTATAGAATTGGGTTGTGTGCCCTCCATGTTTATACTTACTTCTGTGTTATGAAAATAAAATTTAAATGAGACATAAGATAAGGCTTGCTGTTGAAATCATATCCATTGTCCTGTTGACTGGTCTCTTGGTCCACCCCACAGTTATGCATTCAACTAAGAAAAGATGGTTCAGATGTATCAGGTTCAATAAAGGGGAGAAAATACTCCAGTTATTTTACAAATCAAACCTTCAGTTGCTAGTTAACACTAGTGCATTGGTTTTACCCGAGCCAATCACCTACGAGAGAAAAGTTAAATGTATTCCACTGATTGCTTAGCTGCGAGGAAAAATCTATCTTGGAGCATCCTGCAACTGCAGGGCATTTATTGACATATCAGATGGGACATTGGAGGAGAAATTGGCCTCATTTGTTTCTCATGTCACCTTAACGGCAGATCTCTTTCAAGGGGCGAAGAATTGACAAGCCCCAGGTCTCAGTGAGCAAACAGCAAAACCTAGTTTATTGGTTTCCTCTTGCGAGCTGTCTGCCTAATGCGGCTGACTAGATGAGCCTCTAAAGTTTAAAAGATTCCCCTGAAAATATTAATCAAGTCTTGTGACGGATTGTCTTTGCATGATAAATTATATGCAAAGGGACGGTTTTCCAACAGCCTAGGGATATAAATTGCAAACATACTTTAGAGTGAGCGTGGATGGATCTATTAGGCATTTGCATCTGCAGCTAAGACATAGCAAGAAGACAGAAGACAGGCTAACGCTCCGTTCCGATAGGAGAGAATGAGGATCAAGTGTCAGGCGTCTCTTTTCACTTGGTTATCCACCAACAATCATTGCTGCCAATACATTTGCCAATCATTTCCCCCCTTATCAGTGTTAGCATCTTGTTTGGTAGCCTGATTGAAGTTTTTTCATGTCACTTGGAAGTGAACAGGTGTCAAGCTAGCACAGGCACCTTGCAGATGGCAGCATAATTAGCATTGATTCTGGCAGTCTTTCACAGACCAGAGTTTAGATGGGTGTGACGACCAACTAACCTTCCCACCTCTTGATGGGCTACCTCTGGGACAGATCGAAGCTCATTTTACATCCTGGAATGGTAGCACACCATAGGACTCCTTAGTAACACTCCTCATTTCATGCACATAGATTCTTACCAACAGAAACAGTCTGAAAGTGGATGCAATAAGGAGAATAAGAAATGATTGATTTATGTTGATATTTTAACAGATCTGAATAGTTTTTAGTTATGTTTGGTTTTGTCTTTCCATGCAGAATGCATAACATTAATTTTGCATTGCCTCTATTTATTTTTCTACTTTCTAAATAGATAATCATTGTTGATAAATTTGGGCTTTCTTCTTCCAAGTGCTGTCTTGGTAAAATATTACTTCAACTCTATCAGATTAAAACCACAATCTTTAGTGCCTTTTCTGTTCCAGACCAATAAAAAGAGCTCAGAAGCTCTGAAGAAGAGAGTAATTTGTGGTTATCAACATTTTGTGCAGAAAAAGTGTGCTGAATGTAAACATACAACATGCTTTCCTCACATATCCTTCCACTACACAATTATACACTATAATTGTGTATAAACATTTCCATAACATGGAAACCCCCCCCCACTAAAGACTAATTTTACTATAACTTTCTTTATGTATATGTCTTTATACCGTGTACTGGCATTTACTGTTTTTGTCAAACAGACAGGGTTCTTTTATAGACACAAACACACTAACGTTTGTGGCTATTGTGCGAAAAAGTTCAAAATGAATGAATAAATTAGCATTTTACACTGTACCTTTACCCACTAAACAAACATATTTAAAGGATGCCTATATTAACTGATAGGAGAATAAACATCCAATACAGTATGTAACAGAATCGACCTAAAGTGATTTTCTTGTCACTTTCCAGGCCTCCTCCTGCTCCATGTTTTTCCGCTGCAGATTGCACGGCAGAATGTGGCCTGCCACTGCACTTCCCGCACTCTGAAATGGATCTCATCTAATCTTATTTCACCGTGTCAAATGGCAGCATGACATGCTGTTTTACTCTGTAACATTCGGTTGCAGTGAACCAGCTGAGTGCGTCTGAAGCGCGGAGTCCCCACCTCTCCACCCCTTGTTATTATGAACCACTTATAGTGGTGTGTCTGTGGGGTTGTTGTCAGAGTCTGTGGGTCATGCAGACATGTTGGTCACTAATACAGCACAAAGAAAATTGCTTCTGTGGCAGACATGTGTTTGTTTAGTTTTTTTCTTTTTTCTTTCCATTCATTCGGGTATTTCAGCGTAGCCAAGTCCATTACAGAAGCATTTTCTGAATTGCTGAACAAATTTACACAAAAACCTTTTAATAACACCCAGTGTGACTTTGATATGAAGTCTCAACAGTCTTACTGCCAGGGTTCTTACACAATCTGGAAAAATCTGGACTTGGAGTTTAGTCTTTTTCAGGTCTAGACAAGTTTTGAAAAAGTAAATTAAAATTATGAAAATGTATTTTTAATTCAACAGTTTGTTCCTACTCTATTGCACTTTCCTTAAATCTTCCTTGTTTCCTTGTGTCCTTCCTCAATTCCTTCTTCTGTTTTGTTACTCCTCGGTTCCTTCCTTGGTTATTTCTTTCCTTTCATTCATTCATTTGTTTTGTCCTACCCAACTTCCTTTGCTCCTTTTGTCCTTCTTTTATTATGTCTGAAGGACCTTTTTTTGTTTCTTTTCTTGTCTTCTTACTTGTGTTCTTCCTTTTTCCCTTCCTTAAGTCTACTTTCTTTCCTTGTGTTTTTCTTTTCTTGTCCTTTATCTCCTTTGCTTCTTTTTATCATTCCTTTGTTCTTTGTTCCTTTCTTCCTGTCTCTGTTTTTTCCAGGCTCCATATGTGGAGCCAGTTCACTGTATAAATATTGTCAGAAATTCACTCTAATGTTTTTAAAAATTAATGTAAAGGTCCAAGAACTCTGGGAAACTGCATGGAATTTTACATAAAACATAAAAATCTGGAATACCATTCCTTTAGAAGCTAAATTAAGGACAAAAAATAGAAGCAGGACCAAAGGTCTCCTTATGTAGTTTGATGTTTCCCTTTAAATGCTGTCAGCAGTGACTCTGCGATAACAAGAAACACCCATGCTGTACACCACACTGGTCAGGTGTCAGGATTCATTATATTTGGCTGGAATTTGCATAATGCAGGAGGCATCAAATTAAATTAGCATAATTCCTGTGATTACACTTGTTATTAAATGTGAGTGACATTGATTTACAAAATGGCCTGATATAAGGTTAATGGCAGATGTCACCTCCTTCTTTCTTTATCTTTTCACAATTATAATAAAGCTCTCTTTTCTCCACTTGGCCATTTATGTGGCTATATTCATAGCTTAATGCTGTATGCATCCCTGCCTTCACCTCTGTGTTCCAACCACCTTCTCTTAAACCTTGTTTCTGTAATTACATATGGTAGGAAGCAATTTAAATAGGATGAACAGCCATAACATTGGTGTGCCCTGGCCCATTTAAGCACTTCTAGGATGGCTATTATTGACTGTAATTTGTCAAGAAAGGAGGAATTGACAGGGCTAAGAAACAGCGAGAAATAATGTTCAATCAAACCTATTTTATAGACATAGGAGGAAAAAAAAAGCAGCTGACTTAAATGTTTGGTTTTATTCCTGCAGAAAGCATAGGATCATAATACACTACTATCATAATAATACAAACAGCCTGTAGGCTACAAAATACAAGGAAGGCCATACTGTGTGTGTATCCGCACGCTTTCTGACAGAGACAGAAGGGTTTCAATCTCTTTTTCATTTCATCCTGATAGCTCTGCCTTTTATTACCGAGGGACACGAACGTTTCCCGAGGTAAAAAGGAGAGCACATTCCCAAGATAAAGTTGGACGTTTACAGCTATTTCCAGCAGTAATGTATTATTCCGTTAAAGCAATGATCAGGTAGTGTTGGATGAATGGGAGATGTTCAGCACCATTACTGCCTGGCACATCAGTGAGGCATTATTACATTATCGCTGCTCTTTAGTAGGAGATTGGGTGTGTGACCGGGTTCTGAATACACTCATCCCGCTCTCTGTGGCGTAAATTGCAGATTGGCTCATTGACTTCAATGATAAAATGTAAAAATTGCCAGTAAAGAGAACATAGACTCAGGTTACTCCTTAGCTGTTTGTCAACGGCAGATGTGACTCAGTTGGTGCAGAGCATGTTAAAGAGTTCCATCTCCCAGAAGTCAATGTCATTTGTGCCTAAAACTGGTAAAGCAATAGCTCATCTTGACTCGGATGTGTCAGACTACACTGCCTTTGTCTGAGCATAAATGTGCTCCGGTGGTGGACTACAATCCCCAGAAGCTACTCGAGATTTGCAGAAGTCAAGTTGCGCATAAGAAACAGCATTTATGACAAGATGCAAATGATTAACAATGATTCAGCACCCCACTTTTTTTTTTTTAGATCTCATCAGGTTACACCACAAAACTAAACGTATATTTGAGTTTATGTGATAAAACAAAAAGTGGAATATGATTATGAAGTAGAAAAAAATGAAAATCTGAAAATCCGCATTAATATTCGGCTCCTGATATTTAAACTACCTTACACTTTAGTCATTTCAAGTGTGTCACTTCTAGCTTTGTATGTGACTTATATTTTTCCCAATTTCTCTATGTAGAAAAGCTGAATCTCAGATTACCAAAAAGTCACAATTAGATTTCAAAATGGGACCATTTAAAGCTAAATATGGTAAGTTATTACTACCACAAATGTCTCGCATCATTTTCAGTCTTTAAAATATTTTCTATCAATATTTTATCTCTAACCACTTTTGCTCTAAGTCCACAGCATGAAGCTGCCACCACAGTGATTGTGTTGTTGTGCAGCATATTCATTATTTGTGACTCAGAGTATTTTGAAAATAGGTGTAAAAGTTCAATTTTAGATTGCTGTGACCAGTGCACCTGCTTTCTGATGCTTGTTTTGTTCTCTACAAATCTTGTCACAACTGAAGAGCAGCATTCTATTGGCTTTCTATCTGCAATTTATGATAAACTTGCCACTCTTCAATGGAGGCCAGGTTTCTTGCGGAACTCGGCAGATATTTATCCTGTCAACACATTCCCGCACCTGAGCCGTGGATTGATAAAGCTCCTCCAAAGTTAAGGCTCTCACCCTGGACTGTTGGATTAGGCTGACAATCATACTTGGTAGGTTGGCATCTGGGTCATACTCTTTTAATTTTCAAATGACGCATACGATACTGTTAATTAGGTGATGCATGAAGCCAATTAGTTGCAGTGAATTATATTTAGTGATATCAGAGTAAAGTAGACTTCATACAAATTGCCACCACATATTTCTGTCTGTAACTTTTCTGCTACTTCACAACTGGGAACGATGTCCTCACACAATATCCCAATACAGCTCATTGAAATTTGTTGTTCCAGTTTTGTTATTGCTTTTTCATGGCACTGTACCACTTGTGTATTTAATGGTGATGTGTGATAGCTGACAACTAATTATTTAAATGAAGCATCAACCATCCATCCCACGGACCATGTGCCTGGCGTACACCTTGGTTCTGCATCAAAGAAAAAGCTGGAAGCGTTATTATTCTGCTTATTAGACCAGAGCAGGTTATTCTGGAAACAGATACTGCTAATGTTATTTTGCGAGGCATCTCAGAACGACATTAATCCATGATAATTACCTCGAAAGGAAGCAAATAAAGACAAACTAATGGTGAGGTTGATCATCAATTTCGAACGTGCGACTCCAATGCCCCACATTTTCATGCAGGAAGCGTCCAGTTGCCGCACTTCTGCTCGAAATGCCTTTTTAAGTGTATATTATCCTGTCCTTGACTGTGGAAGTGCTAGGAGAAATCATTAAAGCAAATTAGTCTATTAACATCCTAAAGAGCATTTATCTTGTGGATCAATAGGCTCTCATCTTCTTTAGAGGACCCTTTGGTGTCCTAAAGTCATTATGAGCCAGATCATGAGTATAGTCAATTCATTACATGCAGATAGGCCAATAATTATTGACACCATACTAGAGAGCACCAGTAATAATTTAAAGTACAAATTTTTGTAGCTTATGTTTAAAAAGTAAAATATCTTCTTTTATGGCTAAATATATTCATCTGAATTTATTATTGCTTTTGCTAAATCTAGGGGGAAAAAAACAACAACTGAGACGTTTAACGCATCCTCAAAGAAAAAGGGAGGGGAAGAAAAAGTCTCCTGGCATTGACGCACTTGTCGCAGATCAAGCAACACTTCACCATATGATCTTCTCTGCTTTGCTGGCTGTGTGTGAAGAAGCCATACACTAGACAAGGATTGGATCTGCAGTCTACCGGCACGAGCTCTGTGATGCTCCAATCAACATGCAAGATGTTCAGACATTTATAATTGCATCATTTTGCATCTTCCTGCATGTGACGTCACAGCTGCTTACTTTGTTATTTGTGCCTGTTGGATTTGTCAGCATTAGAACTTGTCATATGCTTGTGTTTTTTTTGGGTGTGTTTTTTAATTAATTTATTTTTTTATGTGATTTCCTGCTTCAACATCCAGTACTAAATGTGCATTTAAAGGAGCTCAAAGAACAGAATATAAGATCCTATGTGATCAGGGTAACATACAGAAATCCTCTGAGTAGTCAGTTTTCCATGATGCTGATTTGATGAACATGAGGTAGTGTCATTATCATCCCCCCAGGCGATTGTGAGCATGTTGACCGAGGGACACATTGTGAAAACTCATAAATCTAACCCCCTTCCGTTGTCCCAATAATAGCCCTAAATTGGAATAAAATGACTTTCCCCCTCACTCATCAGTTGTTATGCTAAAAACAGTAACCTCAAAGTGACCGCTGCCACACATAATACGCTGCGCTGTTTGTTGCGTGCTGAAAAGGCAAGCAGGAGCTCCTTCTGCTCCCCATATGGCCCCATTGTCTTGGTAATGCTGTAGAATGCGACCCCCTCCGGAGCGTGCTCCGGGCCCTGCTGGTCGAGGATAAACTGTTGGTTTCACAGAGGCGGGCAGGAGGCCTGTGGACACAGCAAGCGTGCATGATGTGAGCCTCCCATGTGCGAAGCCAGTCGATTTCCTCCCCTCAGCTAACTTCAAGCCAAGCCCTAGACGAACAATGAAGGAGTTCTCTGCATCGCATTATGATCAGTCAGATTTTGTGTGTGTGCGTGTGTGTGTGTTGCTGTTTCAGGTAGAATATATGAATATATTTCATGCTTGTGTGTTAAAGCCTTTTTATTTAATTACTCTGTCCCTGTCTCACAAATTTAAACACTTTTTTTTAAAGAAATTCAGTTTGTCAGTCAATTAAAGCAGTCACAAATTTTCACACTGACAGCCATTTAAACACAAGCTGCAGCAGTGTGTCAAAAACCGCTGCAATTTTAATTAATTAAAAACATCATATTTTTAATTAGGATGTTTAGACACAGAGCGTAAACAAATAATTACAGCCACTTGCATTGAGAAATAATTGTAAAACATTTTAATTTATTGTTTCATTAGTTGTATTGGCACAGCAATGCGGCACTGCTCGGGCTGGGTGAATATTTCCTCCGTAGTTTCCATTGTCTGGCACCTGGTAGCACTGAGGCTAAACTAATCAGTTAAGAAGTTGCTGAGTTGACACAGACGTGCTGAAAAGAGCATTAAAACACTGATTGGCCTCACCAACCCGAGTCACATTTTAGCAGTTTTTCTATCTAACCCTCAAATTCTTAGACCTTAAGATAAAGTTTCATTTGGTTTTATTATAGTAAATTGCTGTCAACTGTTTTGATGTTTAGCTTACAACACATCAAGACTGAACATTTAGTGGTTTAAGAAATAGTAGAAAATTTTACATTTGCAACATTTTGTAGCACAATTATTCTTAATAAGCCTTGTACTTGTAACTGCATCGTAACCTAAACAGATTTGAAAATGAACTTGTAAGAGATGTGTAAACTATATTTGGCAATATACTTGATAAATTAAGTCTTAATCGTGTCAAAGAAGTAGAGGACTCTGAAATAATTTTAATTAGAAATTGTGTAATATTTTTAATACATTGAATTATGTGTTGGATGCTTTTGACAAAACATGAAATCACCTGGCTTGGTCCATTTTTGGTATCATATTTCATTGATTGATCAATCCTTTGTCATGTATTTACTATAATCAACAAGTTCCAGTCATGTTTAAGCCTTTTGCATTATGAACTGTAATATAAATACGTATCAACATTTTTAAAATTTCTTATCGGATCCTGTCAACCAAACATTTTTATTTTTTTTTTCACCAGGTTCTATTTTTTTCTGTATCACAATTGATACAAAAAAAAACAATTGTATGCTGTTGTGATACAGAAAATCACAACAGTAATTGTGATTTTCTGTATCACAATTGATACAGAAAAAAAGACATGATTATTGGGTTTTTCCAAATCAAAATAATATAAAACATGTTGAAAATAAATACTTGTGGCAGAAATCCACCAGTAAAACACCATATAATATACTTAAACACCTATAAGTAACACAATTAATGCAAAAATTTTTACTAGTTTTATTTAAAAATATTTGTAATTTTTTGTTATTATTGTATCAAAAACTATATTATTATTTAAATAAACATGTTTTGTTTAAATCGTATGTCCTGTAGCCCTTTCCACAAAAGGACCTTGATGCAGATCCATCACTGATCTGCATCTTAGCAGTGGTATTTAGCCGTCATGGGCTTAGATCTTTCATCTTTCATCAGAAGGTAGAAGGTATCTATATGATTTGACACTTTAGGTGAACTTCCAACTGTGTTGACGAGATAGAGCACTCAGAAAATAGGCATAATAAATAAAATTTGCAATAATGTGGTCAGTGTAATTAATTAGTGATGTATCCTTTCGGGTATAAGTGCTTATTTGTAAATGTATTCATTGTAATAATTGAATTTGTTTCTTGATACATTTGATACAGTTTTTTCTCTCTCACTCTCTCTCTCCTTTTTCTCTGTCTTAATAAAGAGTTAGCCATGGCATTAATGAGAGCATGGGGGCATGGACACGGACCATGACCGCAGCTGCTGGCTGTGGGAATGCAAGGGTCACTCGGTCAATTAATATGAAGGCTTCTCTTATCATAACTTCTTCAATGACAAATAAACTGTTGGTATATACACAATGATCTGTCGTATCATTTTGTGGAGGACAAGGGACATTTTCGGCTTGGCTGCCTGTACACCAGAATTTGAGTCGGCCCTGGAAAAGCTGTTTGTTTGACCCTAAGGAGTGAGAATTGACAAAGCAAGCCAGGAGCATTTGTTTCATCTGCTAAGCTATAGATTGAAAATGATTTCCCAATGCCCTGTTTGAGATCCCTGTGAAGGGGGTCATCAATTATTTCCTGATACGTGACACAATATTGTACCTATTTTACTGACCACTGCTTTCTGGTCGGTCAGATAGCATCTCTTTTATCAGCCCATTATTGACAGTAAATGAAAGCAGAGTAAACAGACCTGTGGATTTATTTCTCTTTTTCTTGCTGCCAGTTTTTCAAGGTGAAGAGTGGGACCAAAAAAACAACAACAAAAAGAATATAAATTTTTTTTTTAATAAAAAAAAATGCCTTCAAGAAAGGGAGGTCCATTTAGTATTAAAAAAAACATCCGATAATTCAAACTTTTTATGCACCGGGCATCACACAAAAGAAGAAAAGACAATTGCAAGACATTCATCTACTATAAAACTCTTTTAGGCATTGCTGTTTAATCTTCATTTTGCTGGTGTGAGTGTGAGTCTGCTGAAAGCACAGTGTTTTTGAGTAAATGGAGTTCTAAATTGCTTTTTTTAAGTACCACGCGCCAGGGTAATGTCTAGAGGTACAGACACAGCATTCCGGTGGCAATGATTTATGGTGTGGGGCAGCCACAAATTGACTTGTATGCAAGAAATGTAAATGGAAGTGGGACATTTGATGGAGAAGCTCATTTCCAGCCTTAAATGTTTTAAATTAACCACACAAACTCACAAGGCAAAATGTTAATGGGTATTTTTTTTCTCCTTATTTTAACCCCCATTCTTCCCCCTCCTTAAGTTAATCTACATTACAGGTCAATTTATTAAACAAACAGCAATACTGCACCAGATTTGCAAGGATCAATGGATTTGACAAAGGAGATTCATTCCAGGAAATAAACCCTTGAAATTAAGCAGGGACTGAGGTGACAATTTGAAACGATGCATACTTTGCACAGGACGGCTAAAATGAAGCTACAAAGACGACATCGCCTCAACCAGACTTTTCAACACAAAATGTGTCTGTTATCTATTTACTACACAAGACTCTGTTGCTGGATTACACGATCCAGGAGTGGGGGGGGGGGAGGCAGAGTCTGTGCCCTCAGGCTGGAGAAGAAGTGGCCTAGAGGGAGAAATTGTTTTCTAATAACAAGAGCTTGTGGTCTCCCGAGGGACAATTACAACGTTAGCTCCCTTGTCAGAGTAAAAGCCGCTTTCAAGCTGCTCCTTTCATAATGCTATCATGTTTGCCCCTGAGATATGCCTGTGGTCTTCATGTCTCACTCTCTTTATTTCTCTCTATCACTATTGATTGAGGGGCCATTTATATTCACAGTAGGGGGCCTTAATTATGAGTGTGAGTGAGGCCAGCCAAATAGGACTAAGTGGTAACAGGGGGCCACTGCCACGGGGCTCTCTACCTATTTAACATTCAGTGCCTCACTTCATGATCATTGGCAGTACATTTATAAAATCAATGTTGCTTAGTGGATAATAACAATTTTAGAAAATGCTTCAATTGAGCTTCTACAGTACGAGGTGGCATGTTGGAACGCTTGGATTTGAACGTTCTCTATTGAAAAGCTTAGTTTTCATTCATCTGTAAAAGTGTCCAAGCAACAAGGCAGTTCAAAGTATTTACATCATATAAAACATAAAAATATTATATACACAGTCAGCAGTGGTATGCAATATTGTGTTTAAATATATCACTTTGAAAAATCCAGCAATATAATAAATGCGTAAAATTAGAGATATTATTATATTTTACATCATAATCACAGCTGGATTTTATTTACTCATAAAAAACAAGTGTGTAATTTTTAGGGAACATAAAATGTAAGTAATATTTGGGATGATAAACTTAAAGTTGGTGATCCGAACCTCAGCGTCGACTCATGGCGTATTCAAACTTAATGAGGTAAAACATTCGATTCAATTTTTTAACGTACAAATTAACATAGAAAATATTTATATACATTTAGTTTTCATTTCTGTTCATTTTTATACTGTATGGGTTACTATAAAAATGTCCATCCATTGCATTTTGTTAGGAATGCCAATTCCCTAGAGAATCTCAAAGTTGGAGCGTTGCCTCCTTTTTAAATTAAAGTATTCCGTTGGCAAAGTGAGACTATCTAGCCAGTAAATGTTGTGGGTGAGCTTTTAGTCTCTTAAGTTTCACTCAGTTGTGGAAATGAGCTCACGCTGTAAGTGTTGTGGTAGCTTCAGTTTGCCAATTATCCATACAAAATAAGCTCCTCATCTCACCTCTTCAAGCCTTTTTGCTGTACAAATTCCTTCCTAAATGACAACTGGCAGGCAGAACAGCTGAAAGCCCATTACTTGGTGCATGGATGACATTTGCTCTAGTTATTTCATTCAGTAGGCTCCTAAATATGTGGCAATGGCTTTGATTAAGAAATATCCTTCACTTGTGGTTCCAGTTTGAAATAACAAGACTCCCTCTTTTTCACATTTGACCTTAAGTTAGAGCGGAAACATTTTGGTTCAAGGCCTCTTTTTGTGTGGCAGCGCTCAGCGGTGTGGCCACCATGACTGAAGTAGTGGTCCAGGGGTCACGTGGTGCCTGGCTCATAGGCCCCTGTGTCTGGGGTTGCTGACAGGAGGACATTGTGTTCTTCTTTTCTTTTCTTTTTCTTTTTTTTTGTGGCTTTAACCAGTCAGCCATGGCTTACATGGTTTGTTGTGGCCCCAAGATCAGAAGGAGGAAGTTGAATAATGTCTTCCTATTCTTTAAAGGAAGGGCTACGGTTGGTTGATTATAGAATAGCTTTGACAGACCAGGGGGAACTATGGCTTTTGTCCAATTCCCCACACAAAGAAAGGTAAGTTCAGAAAGAGCTTAGGTTGGGTTTTTTAAGCACATTCTAGCTGACCTACTCCTCATCATCCTGCCATAAACTTATTAATACCTTCAGGGACTCCCACCTACACCTACGCAACCTGTCAGAGTACAGCCCCTCTCCTAAAATAAGGCATCATTTTAATCCAAGGCCAGCACGAAGGGGATGAATGAATGGCGTATGCCGCTTTATATTAATCTTGTGTGAGAGACAAAAATACCTCTATGGTGGCATACACCATTTTATCACTGGGTTTTGTTCAGTTTTAAGCATAAAATAATGCCTCTGTATTTGTGGTTTGATGTAATTTCATTTTTTAATATATATATATATATATATATATATATATATATATATATATATATATATATATATATGTATATATATACGTATATATATATATTATATATATATATATATATATATATATATATATATATATATATATATATTTAGCTCCTCCCTTTGCCCATGTGCAAAGCCGTGTGACCGCAAGCGTGCACACAAAGACCCACAATCCAGACCCAGTCGGTGAGAATTAGCATTTCCTTCAATGTAACAAGGCCAATATGTTTCCAGAAGTGCTGCCATACTGAAACAAGTCCTTAACAAAACAGAGCCTCGGGGCTCGACGCTGACTCCAGGGACCCCGGCAGCCTCCACGGCCTATTTGTTCAGCAGAATCTGTTATTCTGTCACAGCAGGCCTGTCACTAGTGAAATCATTTAAATGTCCAATCCTGTATTTAAGCAGACTGTTTCACAATGAACAGATGAGCAGCACTCAGAATTTATAGCCAGACGCATCAAAGGATACGGCAGAGGAGTGTGAGACCTGGTGGAGCAGGCCGTCCTGTGGGAGCTGATTTAGTGCGATTTTTTTTTTCCCTTTTGCGACAATAGCAAACATTTATAATGAACGTCCTGGGTATTCCTCATTGTAATTTCAAATTTAGCACTTAGACTTTACAGTAATTGTGATGGAGGGTAGCTAATGTCACTCATTAGATGGTTTCTGTACAAAAATATATATATTTCCAGACTTATATCCAGACATATATTCCAGACATATCAGACATTTCTCAGTAGTTTTTTTTTTTAAATAACTTTCTTTACATTTATTTGGGATACATTGTATGTTTTAAAAATAAAGCATCAACACAATGGCTTCCAAGGTAAAGGGCATCTTAACCACTTTAGCTCATCTCAGTTTGAAATCCAAGCAATTATTACTTAATTAAATTACACTACACTAAATATTGATGTTTGAAACAAGTTTCTGTTTGTTAAAAAACAAAGAAGTAAAAGTTTCTGTATTTGGCACCTAAATAAGGTACAATTTAAAATCTTCTAAGAGGTTCTGACATCCAAGTGTCCAGAGTCTGAAAATTCAGGGTTTTATCATTTGAGCAAAAGAATGAAGAGTAAATTCTAGAAACTTCAAAGTTTATCTTTCTCTTTCCATACTAATCCAGACCTAGAAAATGTGTATTTATAAATCAATACTTTAGAAATAGTGTACAGACATGCATTTTGCAAAATGAAAAATGAATCGCCTGCTTTTCGATTAACTCAATCGGGTAACACAAAAGATCAGAAAGTAAAAGTGCTCCATTCACACAGGAAAAAAATCCCACCTGCAATATTTCAGGTTGTTTGTTACACTTCAAGTGGGACATAGTGGACAAAATGGTTCAGACAACCAAAAGCAGTTTGATGTTGGTGTGTAATGGACCTGTCAGCTCTGATGGATTTTCAGCTCTGCTATGTTGTTTGTCCCACTACTGACAATAGACAGTTAAGGAGATCGCCCATTCCAGTTCATTTTTGTTCACAACCCAACTTCCTCATGAGTTCAATTCAGACTGAAATGCATAATTGTGAGAAGCAGGCTGCTCTTCGGAGGGATTTCTCATAAACATAAAAGCTGTTCTGAAAATTATGATCAATGGTGCAACCAGACCCACTTTAATTGCAGATTGTTCTCTGTGAGTAATGGGACCAAAGCAAAAACAGATAATGGGATTCCTTTGAATTTTTAAAGCAAAATAAATGGGGAAAAAAAACTAGAAGAAATCCAAAACCAATACCCTGATTAGGAAAGCAGATGTAAAGGTGATCACCAAGTGTAAATGCAGTTCTTTCAAATGTAAAAGAAAATGTGACTCTTCGCCCCCCTAATGTCTGCTGTTGTTTCCTACCACCATAGATGATTTGTTTATTAGATTTCCAATCAGAAAATAATGGCTTTGAAACATTAGCAGCTCTAGGGTAGATGTGGCTGGATGTGTCTCCTAAAGAGACCCCAGCCGTCTCGATTTCTAAACTCTTTTTCTGAGTGTAAACAGACCAGAAAGAGAATTAAAAGAGACTGTGTCATTGCCTGCCATGCCACTGTGCAATTCCCGAGAGATGAGCATTAAGCAAAAGGCAAAATAGCGGCATGTTTTTCCTGTAACTGTCATAAAGACCCCACCTTCTGCGATTGCTATTAGCCAGGATCACAGGAAATGTCATATTAACAATGAATGTCTAATAGTGAGGGAGATTGTCCTAAGTATGGGCCCAGCAGGAGGGTCTCCTTAACTCTAATTCACACTGAAGTCGGATCACCCTGCTAAGATCTCATCAGCTTTATGGCGCTCATTCTCAGCCACATGCTTTTCCAATGTCCATGTCTCTCCCACTGTGCGAGGCAGGCTGAGGCCATCACACTTAGTCATTACCCCTCTGATTTCATATAACACAAACTGTTGTTGATGAGTTAGTCGGAGTAGGCGGGGCAGTTTTTGAGATTCTCTTTTTCTGTGCCAATTTTAAAAATGTTTGTAATTCTTTGACTTCACACTGTAACTTGTTCAATGTTCCCAGTTGTTTGAAACAACAAAAAAGATGTAACACTATAACGGGGCATAGGGAACAAAGAGGGTAAAATCAACAAATACTTGAGACCCCTCCAAAGACGATTAGAACTTATTATTTTAATAGTTCAAACACCATGTACCTTAGTATGGATTAATAGCTTCACAGCCAATCAGCACCAAGGAGAGTGGAGGCTGCTCTTGGATTGGCTGCTTTGCAAATGCCAGTCAATGGCGTGTCAAGTAGATTAGAGACATCTTTTAATATATATTTTAGAAAACAATCTGCAATTAATAATTTAGAGTTAGGTTTCACAGAAAAATCCTTCAAATAGGTGGATCCACAAATACTGAACTGTGACTAACTATTGTACACTCATTTCATCTCAAACGTTTAACATTGAAAAACAGTACTGTCTATCATGTTTAGCAAGCCAGTACACAATGTTGTTTTTTCTGTTGTTTTTTTTTTTTTGTTTTTGCTTAAAATGTCCAGATTTTATGTAATTAGCCATTTCTTGAAACTAGAACGTTGTGCTAAAGTTGCTGGCACAGATCTATTTTTTTCCAAAGTAGAAAATATTCATAAAATAAAAGAACTTCAAACACAGAAACATTTTGAGACCGAAATGACATGTATCACTTTATTCAATGAAATGGAGAATCCAACACAGCCTGATTGTTCAGTCTCACTGCAGAAACACCTGTCTCTGCTTCGTCTCTGGAACGTGCTGTCTAATGTCTATCAACAGTCACATACAGCACACACATCCTGCTGGTTTGTTTGAACCATGAAAACAACCACAAAACAGCCGACTGGGTTTTTCAGAAACAGAGCTCCAAACAACATGAATTTTTCAGCTTGTGGTCGTAAGATAGACGGAGCACAACTATGAAGTAACAGCAGCTAGATTAAAATATCCCTCCCTACTTCTTCTTTTAGCTGTCTCTGGGCAAAGCAGCATGACACCAAGTGAATCCAAGGGCTTGTTTACAACAGAATAAACCATCCATCCGTTATCTGTTTATCTGTCTTCAGTTTCAGTAGAATTACATGGACAAATCAAATGATAGATCTAATCTTCTAACAAGCAAAGCACATGTATGCACACATTAGTCCAAGCCATGTTAGGGGATTGTGATTTAAAATGAGTTTTGATACATATTTGAAATTCTTATTTTGAAGTAAGAAAGGAAGTGGATTTTCTTTTCTTTTCTCTTCTTCTTCTTTTAGCTTCTTTATCTGGATGCATTTCAGTGACCTGGTAAGAAATAGACAGATTGATTAACAAGATGCAAACAGTTTGCGAACACTGTGAGAATATTCATGACTGGTTGACGTTAGCTGGCTTCGGTGTTATAGTGACTTAACTGAAAACTCACAGTTTTTTAGGAGTCTGAATTACACTTGTGCCTTTCTAGTGGATAATCTAAAATACTTAGTGGTCAAACTTAAAGGTCATGAATTACTAAGTAAATAATATCACAAAGTGGGACCAAAAAACTTTAAGTATAAATAGAAACAAAAAAAGTGTTGTTACATTGTTGAAAGTTTATTTTCTTTACTTCATAAAAAAACGGATGCTTTGTTTTTATGATGCAACATTATTTACTGTGCTGTCCTCAGTTAAATAAACTTAAAACGAATGATTGTATTTTCTAACATTTTCTTACCTGGGTTGCCAGGGAGTGTGAATGCAATGAATAATAGGCAAGGTACACAAGTAAAGATATCTAGATTTTATACATGACAAAAATTATGTTGCAACAGTATTTCTTAGTCTCTGTTTAACTTCTTACTTTATTAGCAATTAAAATGGAAAACTAATGCAATCCAACAGTGTGATTTGTTATTTAAAGAGACTTTGAAGAGATGCCAGTGTACAAGCTAAAAGCATTTCAGTCGTAATGTGTGCAGGAGACACTGAAAGGGGTCGAAGACTTCACTTGTTTTACTCGGCTGAATCGGACAGGCTGCTGCAGGCACAGAAGCCTCAGCGTCTTGATAGAAAACTTGATAGAGCAATGGGCCGTGGTGGCACTGAACACAGGCTTACATCGATAAAATTCAGCGTACTGTGTATACAGTACGTATCCAACGAGATGTGTATTCGGTTGAGACCATTAAAATGCTGAGAGAACCCTATAGCATAAATGAAATTGTTGTACATACTCACTGGGCCCTGACCGACAAAATGGAGTGCAAATGTTAAGTACTGCTAGATGTAAAGTACAAACACATTATGGGCAGGTATTAGCTTATAAAACACTACCAAACAGAATGTGAGTAATACTTGCACACCTTTTTTAAATGCTTGTTTTGCAGGGGGGGGAAAAAGCAAGATTTTGTCGATTTAATGAAATGCCATTTGAGATTAAGGAGATGAATTAAAAGTTGAAATATTTTCAAACAAATATTTTGGAACCTTGGTGCTTACTCTGGCTCTCAGAAGTTTACAGAGTTCTGTAACTATGCAGATTTTCTGTCAGACTAAGTTCTGTGATGGTGAAAATTTAAGTTTTCTTTTATCTTTAGTGCTCTATGTGTGAAAGATTTGGGTCGAAGCCTCATTTCCATCTGAAGAAGGCAAACCCAGACCATAACATTACCACTAGCTATTGTTTTGTTGATGTGGCCAAAAGATGGCAGTTTTACTTAAGTGAATCCATACTTTCAAAGGTCTAAAATTTAACACGGTTTTGTGATATTGTTTTCAATGGGCCATGCTGTTTACGTAGAGTGGAAATTTTTGATCCCTTCTCCTTGCTATAAGATAGTTTTGATGATATGTGCCAAGCATGGATTTGCGATGCAAATTTCCAAATGTCCATATGTGTCAGCTGAGCTTTACTTCAGCATCATCAAAACCGCTATATTTAATGTGAGAATGTGTACCTAAGAAAACTAAATTGCATGAAATATTTAATTGAATAATTGGTCTAAAGGCCCATCTGTGCTCCACATTACATTTACAGTCACATATGGAGATTATGGGTCCATCTCTTACATATTTTAGTCTATCATCAGGGAGCTTGCAGATGCATATCCAAATGCAACAAACTGTGTAAAACTGGTGGAGCAAATAAGTTGATGATGACAAAAATGGCTGAATTTCTCCATCCATAAGTCATAATATATTTAACATATCTTCTTCCGGGAATGGAGATTATCAAGATTTTCTCGACCTTCACGATGTATGGAATTGTCCGTTGGATTAGGATGCTTACTCATAACTGCCCTCTAGTGGCTAGGTTGCATAATAACCATGTCAACTTAAACAAATTTCATGCAGGAGGTTGATGATGGTTTAGAAATGGGCAGAGCCATATTTTGTTAGTGAAGTTAGCCTCAGTATGCGGTCAGGTTATTGCAGTTGGATTGTGATTATTCTGTTACAGATTTGTTTGATTTGCAGATGAATTGTACAGAATAACAGCTCACATTAAAGGTGTAAAATGTTTTACACCAGGTTCACGATCATAAGCCTGGAAATCTGACACAGTTCTCTACACTTTTAAGATCCACTGCGTTTTTCAGGTATGAAGAAGTGTACGGTTGTTCTATAAAGTACTCTCTCCTTCGAGAAGCAAATTATGTTGTTGTTCAATAATGTCAAGTTTTGTTTATGCCTTAACAAATGAATCGTGGTCCATTTACTGGGCCTTTTGATGGCATTAAAATGTAGCCACATGATGTCTCTTAAAAATATACCTCAAAGTTTGGTGTGCTCTTTACTCTGAAGGGGAAATGCTCACTGATTTGTTACCACTCAGCAGTACTTTTCTTCTTAATGAATTTTTAATATCCTTAATGACAGCAGAAGAATGATGTCATTAGGAGTGGATGTTTGGAAAACGCTGACTTGAACTCTTTTGGACGACCATTTTTATAATAATTTAATATAGATTAACGCTCCATAGTAATGAGCACTTTGACTGTGAGGGGGTGCGTCCATTTAAAGAAAGGCCCCAGTGTTCATTTGGCTGTACACACTAAAAAAGGTTTTTTATGATCCCTGTGCCTTTTTTACTGAAGGTTAAACATGTTGTCAGATTAGTCATAAATCACGTCCAACAGTAAACAAGACTATTTATTATGATGTGACATCGATTCGGCCATCTTTTCCGAAAGCAAGAGAGTTATCACAGGATCCAGTCTTTTATTTAAGTATCTACTTCAATTCATGCTGGGATCATCTCCGGACAGAGCAGTAATGCCATGATGGCGTAGAATTAAGATTGTGTCCTCCTGGTAATTTACCTACTGGACCTTGCGCGCTGGTGAAGTGTGAATCAATTTGTAAAGGATAGTTAAATTTCTATAACAACCTCCCCCTTCTTCACACTTGACTATTTCACATGAGCTATTAAAAATGAAAAGAGAGGGGAAAAAAACTATGTAGTGTCTTATGAAGATGATCAAGGGGAAGGCCGCTGAGTGGGAATGATAAAACGAGTGGCTGCACTTTCACCCCCTTTTATTTTCGTTTAGCCTACCACTGTACTGTGTATGTACAAGCATTAGGTCAACAGATGAAGAAACAAGCCCGGAAAGCTGAGAATGAATAAAACAAAAAGGAGGAAGCACGGCTGGCTGGAACGCTGATATCCCTTGGCAAAATATTTTATCATATTCAGCAAAGGAAGACCCCTTATTTTATTGATTTGAAGGGGAAAAAAATCCCAGAGGCACTAGAAGGAACAGGCAATGATTAATGTCCCCTTCAGAAAAAGAAATTATATGGAATAAATTAAACTACTGCGGCAGCAAATTGAAAAATAAGGATGTAAATGAGGTTTGAATGCTTAATATCTTATAAAGAAAAATAGTCAATGAGGCCCAAAAAATGATGAGGGATTGCCAAAGAAACATAATGTTAACTCTAATGGCTGAGGGTAGATTTTCTTTACTGTCAGAATTTACCTGTCACCAGAGATTTCCAGGCACATAAATGAAAAATGATCGGTGCACTTTAAAGCAGTTGAAGCTCATTTTCACAGCATTAAGAGAGGAAAGTATCATTCAGGAAATCAGATATATTTTATGCACCCAAGTAAAATCCTACCCCCTCTACATCTCTTAAAATGTCAATAATCACCTTATTGAAACTGTTTGCAGGTGCGTATGGAGAACATTACACTCATGTAAGGAGCTCGTGGTTTATCACGGGCTGTCTAACCTAAAAAGCGGTCTTCATGTTAATGAAATGATCTGCGCTTGATTTATCTCGCCGTACCAAGTTTATTTTTCTTTCACCGCCGTAGGAAAAGGTCAATCTGCTGAGAGTCAGCTCCTTTGATATTTGTCACTTGGACTGCTTTAGATCATCCTCATCAACACTCTCTCAATTAGGCCCAATCTGGAATCAGTCATCCTTCCGGTTACCGGATACACCGCTGCACGAGCAGCACAACGCCCGCTAAATGAGAAAAGCCAAAAGCAGAAGAGAGTGAGAGAGAGAGAGAGAGAGAGAGAGAGAGAGAGAGAGAGAGAGAGAGAGAGAGAGAGAGAGAGAGAGAGAGAGAGATCCTTGGTACGCTATTTGTCGAAGTCGTTTTGGAGTTGGCCCCCGGTTGTCCCATCCATCAGAGGTGGGGTAAAGATGAGACAGTGAGATGGGGCCTGGGGAGTGGCAGTCGGGTGCTTGCACTGCACCCCATTACTTTAGATGGATAGCAGAGGGGTGCTCCATATTAAACACTGTTCCCTCAGTCGGAACCTTTAATTATAACTCCTCAGTATCACTTACAGCAGCCCAGCGCAGATGTTAAAAACCTTTCGCGCCTTGGTTACCCCACCTTACTTAATCTCAAGGAGGGGTGAAGATACAGATGGCATATCAAGAGTCTGCGGATATGCTTCATCTCTGACAACAGAAGCAATTTTGTTGTTAAGTTGGGTGGGGGGAGATCACTGTTTGTGTGTGGTAAAATAAAAAAAGAAAAAAAAGAAAAAAAAAAAATATATATATATATATATATATGTGTGTGTATGTATATGTATGTATATGTATGTGTCTATATATATATTTCGGCATAATTTGCAGTGAAATCCCTTTGAGTCAGAAGTTGCCAGCTTGCCATAGGTTGGTGAGGAGTAAAATGTATCAGAGCTCGTCACTGAGGTGGTGCAGGCATTTGAGCCGGAAGCGAGACTTGTGCTCACTGATAGTGAGGGAGGATTGTAAATCTGTGCAGCTTTGAGCAGCTTTGTTTACATATTACAGTCTTTACTCTTGTCTGAAGGGTACAGCTGCCTTTACATCACCCTGCCTCTGTGTACGGCTCATAAAGCTAAAGAAGAATATAACCCTGCTCTGGTTTGTTGCTTTAACATGATGTTTTGGCATCACTGTTAGACTAGTACTCATGCAACCATCATAAAAACTGTGTTGATTTTCTGCAGGACCTCAAGTTGCCTGCCTTGTCCAGATATATGTTTCAAAAATATATTAATATTATAAATATACTTCATATTAAAAAAGTAACAGTATTTAAGTAATTTTCACATTTCTTTGGAACTAGTTTTGTTCAAATTGTCAATTATTTGCAAAATATTTTACAGCATAAGAATGAGATATCTTAAAGTGTTGGTTAAATTTGACTGCAATTCTTTTTTCTTTTTTTTAAACTATTGTGAAGTGCTTTAAGAATCTGTCATATACAGTGTACAGAATAACTAAGTTAATTTTTCAGTAGGTATCTTATGAAATAATTGTCTAGCTTATTATTAATTTTAATTTTCTGACTCTGTGGTGGCTTCATATATGTTCTATGATGCTCCCTGTTAAATCAACAGTTTATCTACAGTTGAGAGGAAGTGGTTAGATAAGTTCATCAGGAAGGTCAGCTCTGTTCTTAGACGGCCATTTGACCCACCACTCTTCTTTCTTAGTGCAGTTGAAAAACCAAACAATATTTTAGTGAATCAGCGTCAGCTGAATTACCTAATTTTAGTAATAGGCTAAAGTTGATCTAATGTTCTGATAACGTGAGACTTGTTGAGTTATAGACTTTATGTTCATTTAGTATAACTAATAGTTGGTGGAAAAAAATATTTATTTCAAGGACTGCCTGTTTGGGATATGGTTAGAGCTGCAATCCCTGATTTTGTAAGTGGTGTCAGGACAGCAAGAACATGTATAGGATAAAAGCAGATTTGCAAAAAAAAGTATATATCCAGATATATTTTATATTTTATTTAACTCTTGATCTCCTGTTAGCTTAACCCTCTCATTAAACAAGATTCTACAATAAATGCTTCTTACGGTTGGCTGTATGAAACCTGGAGCTACAGCACATCCTACCTTTGCACTCAGTTTGCCGTGTTTAAATTACATTGCACCTCCAAGAACCTCTGTATCCACAGTGTACCATTTTAAAAGCTGTTTACTGGGTGTAATTTACAGCAGTGCCTTTGTGTTAAAAGAAACTACAGAAAGATATACAGAGACCTTTTGTTTGTCACTCGTATTTCCCGCTGATCATTAAGAGGTCACTGTACAACTCCTGCATCCATAATGTCCTCCCTACTTCATACCAGTATTAATTACATCTGTGTAATCTTGTAAAACGTCACTTATTGCTGTCACCTTCAAGTTTGCAATCGCTAAACTTTTCAGTATATTATCGCTCACTTCAAGACACCCAAATGAAAACACTTGTAAAGGTTTTACTTAATTACACATCCATATCTAATTGTATTTACACTACCAGTGTGGAGTTATATTGGATCAGTATCAAGGTCATAAACCTAGCCTGTTAACTTCCAGAGATGCAGCTCATGGCTCTCCTATTTATCCGGTTTATCACCCAGGATCTAATTAATTGACCTCTGTCATGCTCTATTATAGTCACAGGTTGTCTGAGACATTGTCTCTGTGGAGAGAGTGTTTGTTTCAGAAGAAGTGTTTTATATTTAGACATGGAATCTATTCTGCTAAAGATGTAACCCTTTATTATGTCTTATTTGAACACATGACTTTCTCTCTTTCATGTATTTAGACATGACTGTCTTCAAGGTCCTACTACACTTTATAAAACAAGCAAAGTGTTGTACAATAGTGATAGAAAAAAAATCACAACAAAAATAATCTCATACGAATTTAAAAAAAAGCACAATAAGAGTGAGTGATAAAAATGACCATGGTAAATTAATCAATTGATCCAGTAAAGTGTAATGAAACCATCTAGGATATTTGATGCTTACATCAATTTTGAATGAGCAAAAGACGAACAGATGGACAGATCTTTTTTCTTATCAAAGCGACACCAGTTCATGTTGACAAAAACACTCTTCAGTGCTAAGGTCGCTACTGAGTGAGGAAGACAAAGTTACCTTTTTTTCCACTATCAGTAAGGTGTTTACAATAAACCTAGAATGGACAACCCTCAATATATATATATCCATCCATCCATTTTCCTACACCCTTGTCCCTTAATGGGGTCGGGAGGTGCTGGTGCCTATCTCCAGCTGGCGTTCCGGGCGGGGGGCGGGGTGCGCCCTGGACAGGTCGCCGGTCTGTCGCAGGGCAACACAGAGACACACAGGACAAACAACCATGCACTCACACCTAGGGGCAATTTAGACAGACCAATTAACCTGACAGTCATGTTTTTGGACTGTGGGAGGAAACCGGAGTACCCGGAGAGAGCCCACACATGCACAGGGAGAGCGTACAGGCTCCATGCGGGGGGGCCGGGGCCGGGAATCGAGCCCAGAGCCTTCTTGCTGCAAGGCAACAGCTCTACCAACTGCGCCACTGTGCAGCCCATATATATATATATATATATATATATATATATATATAATATATATATATATAGATATATATATATATATATATATATATATATGGCTGCACACACACATAATATATATTTATATTATATATTATTATTATTATTATTATATATATATACTGTATATTTTTTTTTTTTTTTACAACATATCAAGAAATGTCTATTGTTCATTCAGGCTGCAAAAAAGTGTGTGTGAGAAAGAGACAAACAGCAAAGGTGATCTTTTTTATCCTTTTGAGCTTCCGTCTTGTTTATGTGATTTGTTAATGTTGGCAGTATTTTAATAATCTAGAAGTTAAGGTAAGCAAATCATCTACAAGTTTTACTGTGACACTGAGGTAACAATCTATTCCTATTGCTTTCCAATGACACTAGTAGTTGAAATATGGGAAGTGTGTGTAATTAAAGTAAATTCTGGAGTGCTCAGTTTTCCCTTTAATTAAGGTGTTAGTTGTGCTTAAACGGAGGATTTCTTTGTGCAAAAGTACATTTGAAAGAAAATAAATCACGAAATGCTAGAGAAATTAAAACTGCAGATTTATTCCTACGGTTCATGTTAACGTTGTATCTTACGAATCTACCATTGGAATTGAATACATGAGGTACATGATGAAAACATCCGTGCGGATATTGACTGATGTACTCTTGTTTTGACTCTGGTTTTATTATCTGGTATCTCGTAAACTGCAGAGGAGGTGACTCCACGCCGCAGCACAGGAATAGAAAACTTAACAGGCCTATGCATTAAACATATTGTAGAATACAGTGTAACATTCATCACTGTCAGGAGGAGAGTTTGTATAAATTTAAATGCACTGAAGCGTTCAGAGCATTTTTTTTCTCTCCCTTTCCTTTGTCTATGGGTGGAAGTATATTTATATCACTATCAAGCTGCCTTATGTTTTGTATCACTGCAGGATTTACAATGAAGATCTCAGTTCCACTCTGTTGTGGTTCTGTTTTTATTGTGGGTCAAATCAGGATTATTTTGAATAAGCTTTGCTATTAGGGCTTCTGTATTTTGTGTTAATGTGACCTGAAGTTAACTGAATGAAAAGAAAAGGAATTGCACTGAGATTTGTTGGAATAGCTTGTTCAAAGATGTAGTCTAGTTTAAAACCAATCATGGCCCCATGTGGAAAACGCATTGGGAACAAAGACATGGCTCTGTAAGTGCCTGACAGTATTAACATTAAAATAATTGCCTAACCTTTCCAACATCCACTGACAAAAACAGGAAAAATGAAAGATAATGGGTTATTATTCACTAAGGGATCCCATACATAATAATGATCTCATCAATAATGCTACAGTGGCACTCACATACCAGGCTACTGTGGCTTTATAAAAGAAAACACTGAATGGAATTACTTATTTTAACAATAGTTGGTCCAGTAAAGAACAACAAGGTTGATAAAATAAGGAGAAAATAATACCTCCTAAACCGGTTTATCTTTTTTCACATAACTGCAAATTTAAATGTATAGGATGGAAATCTGTTTCATGGACTAATACAGAAAAGTGCATAATTGTGAAGTGGAGATGTATTCTAAATGCTTTTCCAAGTTTTTTGACAAATAAAAGTCTGAATCATATTGCATGAATGAAAGAAAACTCAGCAAAAATAAATCAGAAGTCACCATAATTTGTAATTATGGGTCTTTATTAAACATTAAGAAGATATTTTGGTAAGTTGTTAAAAGAAAACCTGGAGGACACAATTTCAATTTGTCACAATATGTGTGGGGAAGACATCAAGCATGTGGAAGGTGCATTTTTGTTCTAACAAAACAAAAATGTAACTTATTTCCTTGCATTCAAAAGGTTATGAATGATGGAAAAATAATGGACATGCCATCCACACAAAGAGATATGGTGGTGGCAGTAGCATGGTGTGGGTAAGCAATTCCTCAGCAAGGAAAACCAAAATGGAAGGATACTCTGGGAGTCATACAGGAATAGAATAAAACAAATAAATTAGCCAAGACTGACGCTCGCAAATCAAGGTGACTGAATAAAGAAGAATTATCTTTTATCTTGAACTTTAATAAAAATAAACATTACTTCATGTGAGTATAGGGTAAACGATCAAATATTTTCAAGTTTAAGTTGATTGGATGTCAAAAAAAACAAAAAACCTCAAAGGGTCAACACTCCTTTTGCAAGGCACCATCAGCTGAAATAATAGAAAAAGAAAACAGAATAATATAATGTGGCAATTTCTTTTAGCCATTTCCTATTTACAAGCCTTTAGCCATGAATCAATTTGCCAAAAAAGCACAACCAGAAATGCACAATTAGGCGCATCAGCACTAGCTTAAAGTACAAGGCAGTAAGTAGGCAATAGACTTACAAAGTATTGCTGTGAACACCTGACAAATGCAATAAACAGCATTATCCTTCAGAGGCAATGCTGGCGGTGGTGGCGGCTGTGCTCCACAGCTCTGGGCCTACCTCCTCGTGGTGGACGCCAGGGATAACAGAATCATTTTGGAGAGTTGGAGGTAGTGGAGTGGAAGTGAGAGCTGTGGGAGAGTGGGGGTTGATTCTCATGGTCGGGTCGGGGGTGAGGGGGGTGAGAGGGTTGGGGAGGGCAGTTGCTGGTAGACCAAGACTGGCACTGACATGTGGTGGGGTGTGTGCGTGAGGCAATGTACAGAACAAATGAGGGCACTATCACCTGTCATATATCACATTTTCTTCTTTCTAAATAAGACAAAGACTGTGCAAGTTGGGCAAGCAGAAAGCTCTTAGGATCCATAAACATCTGGAGAATGCTGCACCTCCACTGCACTGTGACCTACTGCTGCAATAAATCTGTAATGAGGGGATTTTGTTAAGGCAAGGTGATCAAGCAAATGAAATATTGGACGTTTAGTATATATTAGTGAGGAGAGGTGAGTTTTATAGCCTCTGCTCTCAGAAAGGCTCACATTTAAGGCTTCAGGCAATTTGCTATTCTTATTGCATGTTCTGTCTAGGAGAGCATTGAATATTTTATATCTTGCTGGTGTTGTCTGAAGGCTTGGAGACGGTAAAAATGCAAATAGGATTTGTTTGTAGGTGTACAACTTGGACTTAAATGCTAATAAATTAATGCATTACATTCAACAAAATCAGTGTTAACACTCGTGGTTTCCATCCATCCATTGTCTTCCATGTGAATCCAGAAGGGAAACCCAGAACTTCCTCTCTCCAAGTCCATTCCAGGGAATGCCCAGGCATTTCAAGGCCAGGGTCAGCGCAAACTGTTTGCTCTCCTTGGGGCATCCTGGGAAAATTTTCAATGGAAGGCATCCAGAAGTCATCCTGATCAGATGACTGGAAAGCCACGTTTTTCCACTGCGGAGGAGCAGGGAGCCTGTTCTGAGATTACTTTCAAGTAATAAAGCTCCATCCTATATCTGAACATAAACTTACGTTGATTCTCACTGTTCAGTTGTGTGAAGATACAATTCTACTGGGAGAATGCAGCTGACAGGGACAGCTGAGATTGAGCACAAAAAGCTGTTTGATCAGACCAGAGGGCTGCTGCCAGGATAACAGGCAGTGCTGTTTTCTTATGGCACAAAACGTTAAATAAAAGGCATTAAATGTTTGAATAGTCCCAACTTTACACCATTCAGATAATCAGAAGAAACTCCTTATGTCTTGAAATACAGGGCGTCAGTAAGGAGCTTGCTCTGACTAAATCTATTGTCGTACTACTGTTGGTTACACTCCACATCCAGGATATTTTTGCTTTGATCCGTCTATTTTTTCTTAATGCTTAAAAAAAGCAACACCGTTTCTTTCTTCTTTTTTATGTTTCAACCTTGAGCCCTTGAACATTTCAGATTGATAACTTTGTATCTGAGCAAATATTTAAAGCTCATGTGGCTGCTAGGTAAGAAAAAGCATTCCCGTTCAGAGACTCTGTAAAGCTTTTAAAAATGCTGGAACCAGCCATGTGGTGAACCCTGCATTTTTTTTTTTTAATATCACTTCGTTCTTTAGCGCAGCAGCTTTTCTCCTCCAGGCAGTCTCTCAGTCAGTGAGCCTCAGTTGGCATCCCAGCGCTCTGTGCTCCTGAGTCTATATAGTGATGATCTAGCAATGATAACTGGATCAATACCTCCAGCCATGTGGACAGACGGTTGAGAGCTGCATCACTACTCTCACAGGCGAACACCTTGCGACCACCTAACCCTCTCAGCCAGCGCCAACCCCACATCCCACCCCCCTGCTTGCTGAGCCTCATAAGCTACCTTTAAGCTTCAAAAGTCCTCCGACACTTTATCGCACTCTTTGTCCTATAATTTGATTGAAAAAAGTGCCACATTACGCCTCGCTCGGGTCGTAAATGAGAAATATGCACATTTTATGAACTGTAAATTAGTGCCTCTTCATGGTTGGTTATTTTAGTATCAAAATATATTAAATACGTAGATAGAAAGGTTGTAGATAATTTCATACAGTCAGCAGTATAGTTTCATTTATTTAAAACAATCCTTCATATGAGTGCAGAATAATTAGATAGAGAATAAAAGATAGATAAAGTAAGAATGTAATGCTAATCGTCCAGCTTTTTCTGCAGGTTATAAAACATAAGCCAGCGGCATAGGTAAACTCAATGAGATGTTACTTGTAAAGGAATGAAATTGGCTGATACAAAGGCATGTCGGTAATAACAATGTCCTTTCTTCAGTGACAAAGACAAAGTGCCTGCGTTTGGAGCGTACAAGCGAGGGAGACAAGTGATGGCTGAAGGTAGACTTTGGGAGAGCATTTGAATTTCATGTCCAAGAAGAGGCAGCCCATCATTAAAAAACCCTAATTTCTGTGTCAGGTAGAGTTACAGCTAATCGATCATCTTGTCACACCGATTTATTTCTTTTTCTGCCCATTCAAAGACAAATCTACTTCTTTCCAATTAAACTTGTTGCTGAAAAAGAAAAATGTCTCAAGCTATTAAAAGTACATTTTGCTATGTTAGGTTTTTTTTTTCCCCCACAGAGGGCAATTTCTTAACATCTGAAAAAAGAGGAGTCGCAGGGAGACACTGGTTTTCTGGGAATTACTAAAGAACTCACAAAAAGCTGATTTTGGTCACAGAATGGTTGTACGGTGTTTATAAATGAAAAAAAAACTGAAACAGAAATAAAAAATAAAACATAAAAACATCGCACAAGTATAACAATAATGCACATTTAAGATACTGGTAGAGGTGTGATGTGATAGGTCTGATTGATGGCTGAAGTCCTCTTGGGGTCTTATTTTAGCGAGCCCTACCCTGGTAGATTCACTGAGTGTGGCATCCGTGAACGACGGCTTTCTTCCTGATGGTGTGTGCCACCAACGCATCGGGACATGTCTGCACAAAAGCCATTTATTGTTACATTTCTAAATGTTAAGGCTTGTCAGCTTCAATTTCTTGAATGAACCCCTGCTTACTTGGTGGACAAAAGACTCAGGCAGTTCTGAAGACTCCTAGATTCTTTAAATACCATCGCTGACAGTTTCCGCAGCTCTCCCTTTCACATAATATAGGGAGCTCTTTTATATCTGGATCTACTTCGTCTATAGATTCATTTTGACTAAATGTAATTTATTTCTGAATGTACCCAATAAAACTAGCAATCATATATGTTCTCAGGGTTGACAATAATAATTTTTTAGAAGAATATGAAATGCAGCTTCTTAAATCATAAGCTCCCAAAATTACATAATATTAGGAAAATATATAATGGTGATACTAGTAGATAGTAGTGCAAATAATCCGCTTTTTTCACTGTTTCACAATGAACTCGAGTCTCTTCCTGACGTTTAGCATTCATACTGGACAAATTTTGATAGCATGAAACTTAAAACATAAACAAATTCAATGCATTGTATACAAACACTCCTTTGCTATTGCAATATTGCACCCACTGATACTGGGAGTATACTCAGTATTTAATATATTGGGCATCTTTATCAGATAAGGATTGTTCAAGAAACTCAAATAACTCACAATGAGTTTGACTTAATTCATAATTCATTAGAGGTGAGCACCAGAGATGTTGTTTGTGAAACTTCGAAGGTTCTGGTATTTGATTTAAAATGCTTGAACTTTTTCATGCATGCACAAATTTAATTGCAATTTATTGGAATGTTAAGTAGAAGACCCAAGCAAATTAACAGTTAATTAAACTATTGAAAGTGTGGTGTGCATTTGCATTCAGCAAGACTATATCAATATTTTGTAGAACCAGGTTTTGCTAAAATTACAGCTGTTGTTACTTTGGAATATGCCTACCAGTTTTGCTGATTTTGAACAGGTGAGTCGGTAGCCTTAAATTTAGTTAATTTGCAGTTTTCTGGAAGTTTTTCCAGATTAGTGGACCATAAAAACCGAATGATGCTTCTTCATGTTTAGTTCTGGTTTAGAAATGTGGGTCTCACATTCAGACATCTTAAAAAAGCCATATAACCAGAAAGCTAAAGGATGAGGCACCTGACAATTAGAAACAGGAATTGGCAAAAATAAAATAAAATACAAAATAAAGTACAGAAAATGGAGCTTCAAACACATGAACATGAACTAATCACAAAACAATTAATAAAAGAAGATTAAGTTAAGTAAAAACACTCAAACACTTAACTCATAAGTTAAGACACTTCCAGACATTATAAGCGTACAAAGAGCAAAGAAAAATGTCACTTGTTAATGATAACCAGAGGTGTTCCTTAACAAATTGAAAATTCTAAGTTTCTTTTAAAGTTCCACTTTGGGTTAACTTGTCTTAAATGCTGCTTTGTGGGGCATCCACACCATTCAGTGTCAGAGCCAAGGCTGCATTCATCCTTACCTAACAGCATTTATTTGGACAGAGGTGCAATGGCAGCAGAAAAAGAGTGAAGGAGATAGAGGCTTGATTAGCAACAGCCTTCCCAGCATGCTCTGCTATGACAAATGACTGACTTCGAACAATATCTAAGGCGATCAGGATAAAGCACCAACCATTTCAAGGCTCAGCAAAATTCTAATTCTAATTAGACTTTGCACCACACACCAAATAAAAATTGTTCCCAGGACATTTCGGCCTATCAACTGTTTCTCCGATCACTGAGACAAAACGAATAAAGAAAATGATTAAAGTGATAACAAAGGCATAAAATTTAAATTATCGAGGCACCCACATCTGGGATCTGTTTGTCACCGCGCTGCCATTTGCACCCTCTCAATCAACACTCTATTCTTTCTGCTTGAAAGGCGCTGCAAAGCAGAGGGAAGCAAGGAAAAGGAGCAGAGGAACAGGGAGAAACTGTTACATTACAAGGTAGAAAGCTATAACACAAATAGGCCTTCAGCTTTAGCGTTATTAATGACTCTTCAAAATTCTAAGACTTTTCCAATCTCTCACAGAAGCGCATGAAGGAGTCTGCAGATGAAGCTGACCTTCAAAATGTTCTTTGGTCTTTAGTTAAGAAATTCACTCGCCATTATGGCATCATTAAGGAAACAAGGATAAAATTACTCCATGGTTAATGGCCTATAGGATCCCCCACCAAAATTTGTTTCAGATCTAATAAAACTGTGCTTAACACACTCGAATGAATTATGAGGACTGTTATGCAGGGTATTAAAATGTGGAAAATAGATTTTCTAGAGCTTGGAGGACTGGACTTTTCAAATCAGATAGTAGAATGGGATTTTCTGGGCAATAAATTCCAGCATGTCTCAATTTAATTTCTTTCAGTTTTTAAATACAAAGGTATGATTTATCGCATTGGTTTGATCTACGTTGGAATACTCTGTTCCTCAGCACGGAAAGCTTAGAAACTACAAGATGAGAGTACTTCTAAAACACAGCAGAGCATTTCTTTCTGCATTTTGCACATACACTCACTGGGCACTTTATTAGGTACACATGTTTAATTTCTTGTTATCATAGATGGTAGCACTTTGATGCATTTAGGCATTTACACCTTGAAGCTGATGTTACTCCTGCTGGCCAAGAACAGGAAACTGAGGCTTCAGTAGCCACCGGCTTACCAGAAATGGACATTAACTGTTTGCACACTGTCTTAGCCAATGAATATTTGCCATAGGGTCAGAATTTGGGGTTAAAAACATAAAAGCGTGGATCCATCTTGTTCTGAATTATATTTAAGAAGATGGTGTTATTTTCCTGGGCCATTTAGACCAATGGCACTTTGTCAATCTGAGTATTATTAGCCAAACCTTTATGACCGCAGTGTACCATTTATCTATCCTTCTTTTCTATGAGCATGTCAGAGAGGTAATCTTTCCAGAAAAAAATCCCACAACAAAAATCCCAAATGACGATCTCCAAATCGTTCTGGGGATCCCATAATATCTCCAGCACAGATGGGATACTTAGCAATCTGTAAGTTTTGATTCTGCCCTAGAGTCTTCTTCCAGCAGGACGTACCCAGAAGATCTCCTAAGCAAACTCCTCAATGCTAAAGTGCAGTGATGCCACGCCAACCCTCTCCCAAGGGACTGAGATTCATTCTTTCTCTACGAGGGAATCCTACCACCTACAATGAAAACTCATTTCACCCACTTGCATCTTGGATCTCTTCCTTTCTGTCATAATCCATGTCCCACGGCTGTAGGTGAAGGTTGGACCATAGCTCTCCAGTAAGCCAAGAGATTGCTTTTTGGTTCTGCTCCTTCTTCATGACAACAGATATAAACAGTGTCTCCATTACAGAAGATGATACCCCAATCCATTGATCCATCTATGATTCCATCCCACCCTCACTCAACTATGACACATATTTTAACTCCTGCATTTGAGACTCCAAACCAAGAGGGTGCAGTCTGTTTTATTTGGTTAAGAACCACAGACATAAAATGAGAGGAATGGACTTTGAAGGTCATGGCGTGAAGATGCCAATATAACCACAACATCTACACCTTTCCCAAACCAGACACCTTCCACTTAATGACGAGGCTTCTACACTCACAAGATCTCAATGCTGTAGGGCAGTTTTTGGATGAGATGGAACAGAAGATTTAAAATATGGATCTGAGATCCATGGCACTTCCTGCTCCCCAATGAAACTGATCAGCTCTGTAGCAACTGTGCGATGCTATAATGTTAATATAGACCAGCATCTCAGAGGAATGTTTCCACAACTTTGTTAAATATATGCTACAAAGAATAACGGCAATTCCAAAGGCAATTGGGGGATCCAAATTGTTGCTAGCAAAGATGTACCTAATAAAGTGATAGTAAAATGATATTTAAAGGCTAGATAAGTGGGGCCTATACAATTGAAGGTATTAAATTCTTCATTAGACTGAAGTCTGCATTTGCTTAGCATTCTCATGAGCACAAGGGTGTTTGAAATGGTTATTAGCATACTGCATCAGAGTGTAGTGGAAGCAAGCAGAAAGCTGTTAAGGAGAAAAATAATGCTGCAGGCTATTGAGGCTCCCCATTATCTCATACAGAACCATGGAGCAACCCTAAAGAACTGTCTCATTTCCACCATTTATTACTACTGCTATTGTACACCAGACTCCAATGCCATTGTGAAATGCAGACTTATTATAAAGAGAGGGAAAAGTTAGCCCAAGATGGTGGCACAGAGAGGTGGTTTGTGTGGTAATGGCATTTGCTCTCTTTAAACTTTAATCTTTCCTATTAATTCTCTGCAACTGGAGAATGTACGAGAGTTAATGTTCCATGAACGTGTTTCTCACTCCGCAATCTCTTCAAGCTAATTACCTTCAGGTGCTAAATGGTGGGAAATTGCCATCCATTTGGATGAGAAAAATTTCACCTCCTGCTCCCTAGTGAAACATTTTTTTCGGCAGCACATTAAGAACAAAAAAGGGGGGGGGGAGAGGCAGTACTCCACTAAGGTAAACAGTAGTCATAAAACCTCTTCATGTTGTTTCTTTTTTTTTTCTTTCCCAATCTCCGTCTGAAACAGGAAACTATCGTATAGCTTTCTCCCACCACAATGCTTACCAGCAGAGGTCATTTGGAGGTCAACAGGTGCTCCTCTTGACAAAGGGAACAGAGAACAGATGTTTGATTGGCATGAATCATCTAAACTGCCCATTAGAAACTTATGATGTGAAAGGATATGACTCCTGGTAGGAGGACACTTTTTGATTTGATGGCCAAACAGAAAGGAGATCTTAAAGTCACATGATCGTTGTCATTAGAACAAGAAGTTTTTCCAACAAAGATTGTGTGTTGTTATTTGGAAGTTTGTTGTTTATGTGCAATTTAGACATATTCCTGTACCAGCACCTGATTCAGATAATTGAATTATCTCCTCAGCGTTGTCGCCAGCTTCAACAGGCGGCCTACTATTGAACTATTAATACATATTAAATTGTGTTCGATCACAGAAACATCTAACACAGGCAAGACACCAATCTTCAAGGTGAGAAATTACCAACTTCTGATTTGAAAATGTACAGAATAATGGTGTAGTAACTCCAGAAATTCAAAATTTTTAAAATTAAAGGCCATTCGTGAAACTTTTCTCTCTTTTTTATTGCAGTTGGAAATATAGACATTTATTGTCATGTATTTATGTTTTTTAAAAAAAAAAAAAAACGAAATCTATGCATTGAAAAAAACTGACGGATGGAAACATCTGAATGGGTTTTGCACGAAGAGCTGTTTGTATTAAACATTTTTAAAAGCTGTCCTTTTTTTCAATAGGACATCATTGAACATCACTAGCTGAAGGCGCTATTTTGTGCCTGTTTGTGCTAAAAACCTGACTAACTTTATGATGTTTGTGTGTTATGAGAAAAGAAACCCAGCATTACTCAGATTCCCAAAATATCAGTACAGTTGTTATAAAACTTGCATAAGCCAACAATCAAGCACAAAATTAAATTAGGTCAAAACAGTCTACTCATGCCTATTTTTGGAGGCCTAGCACACAAAATGTGTCCTGCCACATTCTGCCTGCGTGAACCACACACGAAATCCTTACGGTACAGTTCAGCGAGTTCTCAGAAAGAGTCAGGAAGATGCATCATATGAGGGGAGTAAAAAGGCCAGCTGGGATGGGTGGGCCACATTGTGATCACTCACCTTCATCCCTGATTTGTAGTCATTATCCCTACCAGCGTTTGAAGATCAAAAACAAGGACAGGGAGAGTGATGGGGGACAGAGAGAGGCAGCCCTGCTCAGAGAATGGGGGGGGGATGACTGAAGGAGGGCGGGTCAAAGAGACGGCTAGATGTGCGTTCAGATGTCTGTCCCAGCCACTGCCGTTTGCCCCTGTTTGCTGGATGTAGTGGTGTAAATGGCGGCGGAGCTGGGAGTGGGTGGGGCTGGGAGGAGGGTGGATGAGGGTGATAGCACCTAAAAGCCAACCAAGCTGCAAAAGCAATGAATATTAAATTCCCGCCTAAATAGCCTGGTCTATGTGAAGCATTACTGTATTATACTTTCAAATTTGTCACTGATGGGACTGACCTGAGTTGGGACAACAATGCACATGAATGCAGACTTCACTCCACGTGTAAATTGATAATTGTAGATTTTTTGAAAATAAACTTGGCTTTTGGTGATTTAAAAAAAAATCTGTATTGCTTTCTTTGTGCTTAAAAATAAGGTAAGGAGGTAAAAATAGAAATATATTACAATTACGGGGAAGCGTAATATTGAGTTTACCCATTCATGTCCGAGACAGAATGTAAAAGTTGAAGGACTCCCATCGGGCTATTGCATACATTAGCCCAACTCTCACTGTGCTAAAATCTATCCCCAACTGTTTGAGTGAGAAAACAAAGATTTTCTCCTCCTTTTTTAGATTTAATTATCTTTTGTTGTTTTTTTATCTACCTTCCAGGATTGTCCTCGGTAGGGGGTTAAAAGAATGGGAAGTGGAAACGACAAGGGGGGGTTTCTGTTTGAGAGTGCTGCTTTTGTAGGGCCAGTTTGTCCTCCGTTTGATCTGACTTCCTCACAATGACACAGCGGGAAATTAAATATGAAACCGAAATTAAACCTCTTCTAATGAACAACGGGAAAACAAAGTTGGCCTCATTCCAGCTCAAGTGAAAGTCTTTAACTTCTCAAAGCTTCATCTGTTTGGTTCAGCTCAGTCTGAGGTAATTTTGGCTTCATTTGGACTGAAAATGTAGGGAAGTGTTTCATGCTTTCTGATCATTTTAAGGGCAAATATACCCGGAGGCATAAAAAGTGTGGGAAACGTCTTTTTGTCTTTTTTTTTTGTCGGAGAAAATACAATAAATTCCTGAAGTTTAATTACTCACTCTGTCGTATTAGAGGTGCACAGTGGCAGGCCGCCCCACACATTGATTTAATAGCTCAAACCTTTTTTCTCCTCTGAGAGAAGCAACACATGTAGAGCATTAGATGAGTTGATGTTGGTAAATAATTTAGTATCAATCTTTGATTTATGTTCAGCGATTCATGTGAAAGACATCCTGACAGTACAGAAACAAAACAGTGTTGCCGCTTGATCGATTTGTTTTTCTCTAATTTGTTTTCACTTCTTTCTGCCTAAAATTTTTCCCTAAAAACATTTCACTTTTCACATTTTTTTTTCACCAAACATTTGTATAAATCTTTATGGCATTTAGATTTGTTTTACATTTTGTCACATAAAACCACTGATGTCAAAATATTTTCTTTGGGTTTTTTGTGATGTATCCAGAGTCCATTAGTTAGTACTTTTTAGAACCACCTTCAAATTAAAAGCATCTGTGAGGAATGTTTTTCCAGGTTTATCCTATTTTCAAGTAAAGCATAGACTTTGATAGGCACATCAATCTGCTGTGGAGCAGGATCAGCAGCCTTTGCGATCAAAACAGTCATATTTTTCCTTCAATAAAAATAAAACCTGCATGAAAGTTGGAAGATAAAGGCATCTTATTAAGTGCTGTGACAATTACTATATTATTTATTTATTTTTGCAAAATCAAAGGAACACTTTTTTTCCCTCCCAATCTAATTTTAGCTTTCCGAACATCAAACGTTTTCTACAGAGAGCATGAACACATTGTCCTGAACAAAAGGTTCCACATTTATGGGAAATAAAAAATGCATAGTTTGCAACTTAGAGAGAAAAAGAGAAAAGTAAGCACAGCTATTTCTTTTTTCATTTGTGCCAAGCTATTCATCTATCCATACTGAAATTCAATAATTATTTTTTTTTTTTAAAAAACCTATTATGATTTATCTAGAAACACTGATTTATTTTGGCTCACTAACATTATCACATGCCACTGTGGATGACCTAAAGTACCACATAAAAGCATCTAAACCTCACTGTCAGGTGTTTTAGAGCTGCTGCTCTTCACGTAGTTCTATCCATCATCCCATTAACTACAAGTGGCTTCACTTTGTCTGCTGATGAAACGCGTTTCCCACAGCATGGTGCTGCCACCACCATGCATCACTGTGGTGGTCAGAAGAGTTTTGGTCTCCTCTGACAAGAGCAAAATCTTAAGGATATTGGGGATAAAAATCTAATTTGACAATAATATTAGGCATGTGTACCTCCATCTTCAATCTCAAGCTGCCGTATTCTACCTGTAAGCATATCCAGAAATTGTTTTACTTCTGACAGGTGGAAATGAGGAGAACTAATTTCACACTGAAAGAAAACTGAATGCAACAAAAAACAGCGTGGAAGGATGCCTTTGGCAGGTGTAACAGCTCCCCTGCCAAACTGTCACCATTTAGGCCCCGATAACGCAGGTAATTGCATTTCCAGAAGAGCAGGAGCAGATGAAACATGCTGTGGACAGATACTGCTGGCACGCTGGCCCCTTCTGTTGGAAAATTTCATTTTTCCACAAGGAAGCCATGAATGCTAAGGCTGAATCCAAATCCGTTTTTCCGCACTTTATCAGCGTGTGGCCCACCAAGTGGGGAGATGGAGGTAATTCATTCAGCTGAGACTCACCACCCTAATCCAATTTCCAGCCTCCCCCAGCAAGAGATAATTACAAGTATTAAAGCTGTTAGGACGGGGGGGGGGAGGCCTTCTCTCTGAAACTCTGCTGCAGGCCCTGGAAGTATCGACGGAGCGGGGGGATTTCTGCTGGGAGACTTCAAGCTAAGGTATTGTTCAAAACTAAGAAAGTGTGTTAACTAATGAGGCAAGGGGAAATCTAAAGGTTTAAAAGAACACCCATAGCAACACGTCATAACAAACCCCAGGACTTCTTTTTCTTCTCAGTTTTTTTCTTGTGCTTCATTTAAGCTTGCACAAACAGTTGGTCATTTCATGTGTAGAACCTGCATGTGTTTCTGCAAAATCACTATGCATCTAATAGTTCCTTGAATGAGCCATCACCTTGAGCTCTACTTAAAATACAGGACTATTCAGATGCACTGATTTCTATTTTGGAAAGCTTTAACCTGCCGATTCCAGTTTGATTCCAGTCTCTCCTTAAAAACCATAGCATTTAAAGATATAAGAACAGCATAAGAACAGCATTTAAAAATTAACAATCACCATAGGTTTAGCTAATGCATATCTGTGAAAGGAGTCACTGCAAAAAATTATTTAGCTATGTCTTTAGCATCTTATCTTGGTGATTAGCAAGGTTAGTGACTAAACCTCAATGTGATGTCTGTATATTTCTAGAGTATGGAGGACCTTACCTTCACTATGAGATTTCCAAAGAGCCAACATTTCCCAATCCTGTTGGTTCCATGACAGTAACATTTAACACTCAGAACGATAAAACCAAGCACCTTTCATCTTCTGTAATCAGCCTTCCTGTTTGTCTTCTGAAAGTCTCTCTTCCTCCTGCAATAACAAACTCCACACCAAAGAGTGGTGTTATTTCAGCAAACTGTCAGTACTTTGTTTCATTCAATAACCAGAAAGGATATCTGATTTTTGAATTTCCGACCAGTAAATCGGTCTGGGCTGAAAATTCTGTTCCGTTTAGGCTCAGTCCATCTGTACAGGGAGAGATGTCTCTGGAAAATCATTGCAGAATGTCCAAAAATCTTGGTTGAAAAGGGGGGGCTTCTGAACCTGCCTTACGCCGTAAAAAGAAAAGAGAAAATGTATCCCTTTCATAATTTTAACCTGCCACGCAAACCCAACAATCAGCTCTACCTTTTAGCGTCTTTGAAGTCACAGTGGACAAGAGAGTTTGATGCAACAACAGAGGTTTTTTTTTTTCCCTTTTTCTCCCACTGCTTAAACTTTGACTCTTCAAGAAGCGGAAGCTTGCATAAAGCTCTAATTAACGGAAGCTAGAGACGCTCCCTCGCTTTCCCATTCAGCGCTCCACAAAAGACAAACCCCTGAAGCAGAACCAGGAATGGAATATTGAAGGAATGAATGGAAATGCCTCCCAAATAAGGGACACGATATCACCCTGTCTGGTCTTAGCCACAGCTTCTTTATTGTGTATGTTTTCTGAAGACGATCCTGCCACAAGATTCCTATTCTCTGTTAATTAGTGAGGATCAAAGACTGAAAGGCAGAGAAGTATGTTGTGCTGTGAAAAAAAAATCTAAATGACCTGAAACAAATCTATGGAAATATGTTTTACAACTCTCAAAGATGAGCCACGCTCTGACTGAAGTGGTGTCTTCTGAAAGCTACACAAGAGGGATGAAAGGATGACTTTTTATTATTATCATTTCTGAGCCTTTGTTTATTTCATCAAAGGGGAAGAGAAAAAATATTAATTTGTTATGAATTTGACAGTATGGAGAACAAGATGACAAAGTCCAGAAAATTTGAAAAGTATGATTTAAAGAATACAATATTCTTTAATATTCCAAAACAAACACATTTCGGAAAGAAATACTTGGAATACCAAAGACGAGGTTTTACTCATGTCATTGCTTTCACGAACAGCGCTAATGATATAATTTTTGGAACAACTGCTGGAATCTTTAAGCTGACAATGTCTTCTCTCATACTCAGTATTCTAGACATACTTAAGATTTCCATCCATATTTATGGCTGATGCTAGTGTTCCGTTTTTATCTCCATTACAACTGATAATTATTACGGTTGCAAAACTCAATGGGAATTTTTCTGCTTGAAAATCCTGTTAAACTTGGTTTTCACATGGAATAAACTTCAACTTTGCTTTCTTTAGTTTTGAGAAAATATTTTCTACAATCAATCCCCCTTTAGCAAAGGTGGTATTTGCCTTAAAAACTGTCAGTGTTAAGTAAATATTATTGGAAAAATTCACACAAATGAATGTCAAATGCATGTAAACCCCCCCCCCCCAAAAAAAATGGAACATGGTTTAAAAATGGTAAAAGTGATAAATTAAGTGTGCTAGCTTTCTCAAATATACATTCAAAGTCTCATGTTTGTTGTTAGTTATGATTACAAGACTACAAAATCCTAACATACTGGATATAATTTAAAAAAAATGTTTTTTAAAATCACCCAATAAACAACTTTCAGAATTGTTTAATAACTATTTCTTGTTCAAGGATTAATTAACTTTTTTTTTCTGCCAACCTCACTTTCATTGGAAGCATTTTTTTCTGACAGGTATTTTAAGATGTAGATATTGTTTAAGGCAACTAATGTTGTACTTTAATAGAAAAATGTATCCAAGAAAATGACAATTTGAGAAATTATATGAATAAATTAAGGATTTATAGCACATGCAGTTTATATTTATTATCGTTAAGAGGGAAGTAAATGATAATGACCCAGGAGTCACTGTTTATAGTTAAACTAACTGTAATGTAATGGTAATAATTAGTGCATTCTGTATTGTTTTTACAACAAAAACTTGATAACGTTACAGTTATTTTTTTAGATTTGCTGAAAGAAGTAGATTAATTCAGAATTAAAGAGAACATGTCTGCCAGAGTTTTACCAGACAGTAGAGCAAAAGTGTTGTTTTAGAACATTAAGCAGTTACACTGCCTTAAATAACCATATTTGCACATTTGTTTAGCTTCCAATTACCAAAACTGATAATGACCATCTAAATATTTGCATAAAATAATGAGAATAAGGCAATCTTCTGAAGTCTACCCTTTTCAGTCTCTCTCATTTAGAGCTTAAACAGAGGCTGCAGTGGTTCTAAATTAACAGATAATGACATTTATCATCATACAGAAATAAAAAACAATGCACAATAAAAAAACCTCACTTCAAGCAATTGCACACAACATATATTCATTTTACAGAAAATGAATATCTGGCATATTCTTGTGATAAACTATGATATTGAATCCCTGAGAGCTCTCTTAAGGAGTTTTACTTTAACATATTTATTATAGAAAGTTAAGTAATATTGTTTATATTCACTCACATTTAAAGTCAAAGGAAATAAAGATGTTGGAATGACATGTTGATGCTGTGAAAATGGTGTCATCCCTATTTATCCTAGTGAACATCTCTCTTTGTTTATAAGCTTTATCCTCCTGAAATAATTCAAACTTTGTTGCAGGGGCGAAAAAAAAACCCTCCTCAGACTCTGGTGTAAAGTTTTTAATATGTCACAGGCATGCTGCTGCTTGGAAATGCAGTGTGTTTTGCTCAGCCCCCCCTCAATAATCTATTCTGTTCAGCCAGGCGCATACATTGACAAATGTTTCCAGCATTAGGTATTTACCTAGTGGAATGTAATGGATGTAAAGAGTTTGAAAATGCCTGGCGCACTAACGGCACGGGCAGTGGCAAGACTATCTAGACTGAGGAGAAAATACACTATTCAAAACGGAATCAATGGTTCTGAAGGATACATGTGTATGTGTGTGTGTGCGTGTATTTATTTATATATGTATGGGTGCCTGTGTGTATTGATGTATGAGTGTGTGGCTCTGTCTGGATGTGGGTGTGTTTGTGTTCCAAATCGCTGGCTGTAAACTTACAATAAGTCACTCTAGACACAATAATAGTTTCTGTGCCATTCATGCAGTGGAAATGCAAATATGTTCCCTTATGCAAAGACAATTTAGAGGCATTAATTGCCAGCGTGTTCCTGTCTGACAAATGACACACAGAGTTGAGCTGTGAGGTCTTAAAGAATGACCAGGAACCTGCAGGATTTGTTCTTTTTTTTTTAATATATCAATGTTTTCCTCCACAAAGAGTAATACAGGATGAAAGCTCTTACTTCAACAGTCATGGTGAAACAAAAGCTTCTCAGATGGGTCTTCTAATATTTTGAGAAGTAACATTGATAAATCCGATGTTTATTATTTTTGTCCCCCAAAACTTTGTTTTTAATTAGATAAATCACCACTTGAATATTTGAAACTGATGAGCTACTTCAGTCAGGTTTAAGATCCAATCATAGCGCAGAAACGGCACTATCTCACCCCACACAGGTGTAGGCATAAGGAAATGAAGTGGATTTTGTTTGACACAAAGTCCTGTCATGTCTTTGAAGTATGTATATCATTTTTAATGCGATCTTCCTCAGAACAGTGTCTGTAAATTAGGATCAAAGGTTTTTCCTGTAAACATTTAAGGATCATCTGGCCATAATCTGACGATAAAGGTTTGCCACATTATTCATGAAGTGCAACAAGCTGCCAGTTTCACTTTGCATTTCAAGCATTCAGCATTGTCAGGCGAGTTAAACTGACACAGCATCTTCCCAGTGTTCCATGTGATGCAATGGATCATTTTATGCATTTTTTTAGAACTGTTAGCATCAGTCCTGTAGCACTAGCACACATTAGGGGTTGAACGACTACACATTTTTTAAGGTCGACTACTTCATGATAATAGTCGAGTCGAAGTCGACTAGTCGCGATGACGTCATAGAGACGTAAGCGCAAAATCCTTCACAACAACTTGGAGGCTTTATGAGCTATTTTCACGGTAAATATTAACCCCTACACCGTCTCCCCTTTTCCCGCTTTTACTACGTCTATTATGCAGAATTAAAGGAGCAATAAATACATCATTTTTTTGTAGCGGAGAAAAGTTCGTTGCACAAAGTCGGTCTGACTTTTTCTTTTTTTTTTTCTAAACACCGGCTGATACTGATGATCTCTGGATAGTTACTCGTATAGGAGTCAAACTATCACACTGACCATAATGGTGCTTTGGAGCATCACAAACCAAACTTATTATGAACGGATCCCGTTTGGTTACAGTTTAATTCTACGAAGCCTCCCGCTGCTCCTCCCGCTGCTCCTCCGCCCGATGCGCAGCATGAAGCTCTGCTGACTTAGAGTCGGTTCGGCTCTGAACCGACATGCAGACGGCAGAGATCGACTCGATCAGATTCTCAGGATGAAGCTTGGACTTAGTTTCCAGATGTTGTCAAACTATATTTTTTAAGAGCGCAAAGCTGCCTGGTTAGAAGCTTCAGTACGCAGGATGACGCTGATCAGTTGGGGGTAGTTGAGGGATAAAACCCCCCGACTTCATGCCACATTGTAGCACATTACTCTGTAGTCTTTGTTTTGTTTTGTTTTTTTAGTATTTTTTCGACACTAGTTTATTTGACAGTAATCTGATAGTAAGGGGTCAGAGAGAGCGGAGAGGCCTGGTGGACCCAGCGGCTGGAGGACGGGAGTCGGACTCCTGACTACGGCGGGCTAAAGTCTCTACATGCGGGGCGCCGCGCTAACCACCGCGCCACGCAACGCCCCTATTGCGGGAGCCTATGCTGTAATTTGCAGCTTCTCTTTGTGAAATTATTTAAATTTTTATACAACTTGAGCTTTCTGGCTAACTCACCTGGTCCATCTTCTTTCATTTCCTTGGAAAAATATGTTGTGTCACGTGAGTGCGACTAGTCGACTGGCCAAGAAAAAAGTCACTGCAGATAAAAGAATCGACTAGTCGACTAGTCGGTGCAACCTCTAGCACACATGTACGATATGAATGCATAAGGTTTGGAATAAAAGCAGAGGGAGGGGGGGGGGAATGCTGCTGCAGCAGCAAAGTTACAGACAACATATAAAGACAGAATTAAGAATAACATATTTCACAGTAACGCAAAATTACATCTAAAGCACTGTGCAGTTATTAAAGATAGTGTACTTCAGTCCATTAAGGAAAAAAAAAACCAAGCCATTTACAATAAGTTGCAAATCTATTCAAACAACATAGAGGTGCAAATAAAAACAGAAATGTTATTTGAAATAAGAAAAACTGTGTAAATGCTGGCAGGGATGTAAACTCTTTTAGATTTTGTTGGGAACAGTGATGGTCTAACAGCAGCTGGGAGGAAGGATTTATTTATTTATTTATTTTAAGTAATGCCAAAGGTAAGTAGCAGTCTGGCTTATTTTGAGACAGAATTGTGAATATGTCAGTGTTACATACATAATAAGGCATTGCTGGACACTTTGTGATCCCATTGAGACAAAAGTCAAATATAAGCAAAAGTGTGGCCAGTGTTAATTATTTCTGCGTCCCACATTACCACACGTTTATAAGCTACCACTAGGTGGTGTCATCAAGTTATTGTATTCCATTAAATTCATTTTCATAGTTGGTTTCTTTCGTGTCTCATCATCGACCAAATACCAGTTGATTGAGTTTCACTATTGGATTTCAGGTGTTACTCACAGATGGCAGAAATTTTCCTTCATCAAGTTAGTCAAGACCAAACTGAAATTTTGCTTTTTACCCCCAACGAGACAAACTCCCACAACTGGTTTGGATAATGGCCGTGAGATCTAATATTTCACGGCCATGAAATATTTAATATTGATTAAATATATAACTTGTGTGTTATATTTAATCAAAATCAACCTTTTTTTTTTTTTTTTCTACATAACATTAAAAAAAATGCTTCATTCAACTGTAGGACATTTCCAGAGTGAATGTTTTCCAGTCAATCTAAAGGTCATCCGTGGCTTTAAAAACACAGCAGATGCATTGCTGCAGTGCTCTGCTTGATCACTCTGAGTAGAACACAGTTTCTTTACAGATGCTATAAAAGTCAGTTGCAAGAATGCTGACGAGGCCCAGAAAGCAAGTCCACATTAGATTGAATTAAAACTTTCTGCACACCTGTGCATTTTAGATACCAGTTCAAGGTGATTTTTTATTGTTTTGTTTATTAAAACAATTAACACTTTTAACTCAACTTGTTATCCTGACTTCCTTTACAAACACTTGGGATCCATCAGGACCTCTGAGAAGGGTCTTTTATTAGAACCTAAGTAAAACCTAAAGCTCATGGTGAGGTTTCATTGAATTATCATGTCCTTACCTTAGAACATCTTCCCTGAAGACCAGAGCAGCTGATGGTTTTAAAAGAAAAGTAAAAGACCACAGTATCAACCTCACCCATACTTTTATTTTACTCTTTCTGTCATGTTTTTATCCATATTTTTTACTTTACTTCTTTGTCTGTCCATCAAATTTAACTGTAAATGTTTTTATTTTGTTCTATAGCATTTTTATTTATTTTTATTTTTATTATTATTAGGATCAACACACACACACACACACACACACATATATCTACACAATTATAGATTTTATCTTTAAAAAAGTTTTATATTGGTCACTGGTGTTTCCTCACACCTGTGGTTGCATTTTTTTAATTTCTACATTTATAATAAAACATATGGTTGTTAAATCTTTGTGTTTTTCTAAATTAGTTCACATTCTTTTTTTTAATTCTTTAATTTCTTTCTTTTTTTTCTTTCCCACAACATTTTGTGCTGCACCATATGTTACTTTTGGCTGTGTTAAAAGTGATCCATGCAAATAATTTCATTGAAAAATGTAAAGATCTTGGCCCTTTAACACTTCTGTTGTTTGAAACTGTATAAACGATCTGATCTTTTAAAGGATCTAAGTATATTCAAATTTAAAACAACACTCCCCATCTGATATGCCACTTTGTAAGGGTTTATTAATGAAAGATGGAGCCAAAATTAAAGTTTGCTTCAAAAATCTGCAGATTTTTATAGATACTTTCTTGCATTGTCTATGTACATGTTTTTCTTTATGTTTCTGTAACAGTAAATCTCTACAGAAGGCATCTTCTCATGCTGTTTTATTACTCTGGGAAATATGTGTCATAATTATTTTTTGTTGATTTGACTTTTATTTAATTTCTAAAAGCTTAGGTAGGATGATCTTCATAAAAATAATTTAAAAAAAACAATATTGAATTAGTTTCCTTCGTTTGTAGAAAATTTGAACCTAAATTATTGTCTCCACCTTAAAAAAAATACATTTTGCAAGTCCTGACTTGTTTTTAACTGAAAGATCAGAGCTTTGTCTGGGAGGAAACTTGTTTTTGGGGGGACAGTTTTAAGGGGGACGATCCCTGGTTCAGCTTGAATTCTCCGCTTCTCATCTGTTAACTGATCCCTTTTCTCTCTTTTTTCCTCTCTCTCTCTCTCTTTGTGCCTTTGAAACCACTTCTTCAACCCTACAGAAGTCTGCACAAGCTGCCTAATTCATTAAACGCATCGCACATCCTGTCAGACACACACAGGAAGGAATGACACTCAAACAAAATAAGAGGTAAGTTATTTTTCAAGTGTTGCGAGGATTACGGACAAACTGCTTGGTTAGTTGCAAGTTTGTTAGTTTTTTTTTCTTTTTTAATTCTGATACAATTTAGTCAGGAAAGTAGAGGCAGCTCTTCCACTTCAAACATATCGTATATCTTTTAGAAACAGGATTTATAATGCGGCCTACAAGACGAGGACTGCTATGATGTGAAGTCAATATATGGGAGGCACTCCCCATAAAGGCCTTGGCCTTCTTTCAGTGTGTGATTTATTGAGGCGGTAGCTCAGCTCAGACGGTCACATGAAGCCTTTGTAGGTCTTCTAATCACTGTTTGTACTGTTTGAAGAAGAAACATGTTTAGCTTCTCTCCTGTCATGCTTTAATTTCTCCTTGTGTGTTCTTACCAGTACTGTGCACTTTTCTTACTAGCTTAATGACAATGTATTTACTGTCTTTGGATGATGGGGAGCAGCAACAGCTTAAAAGGAGTCAAAAAATTTTAAAGATGTTTGACGGTCAGAAATCATCACCTTTTCCTGATGCTCGTTCCTCACAGTTTAACTTTTGTTTATTCTCATTTTCTGCAACCTTCTGTAGTGGCGACAAATTAACTAGCAGAGTTGCTTTACACCAATCAAATTTAACCATAATTTACATTTTTGTTTGATTCTTGGTGTCAAAGATGAGCAGCTTTGTGCCAAAATATGTCTGCATAATGTCAGCTCTCAGTGTTTTGCTCCACACAAATTACATGCAAGTTAATGATTAGGCCTTGAATCTATGTCAGACACTCTGGATGGGAAAGTTTCTTTCTTTAGGGAGGCACACCTTGGTCATTAAAAGGTGCTGACAGCGATGGGAGAACAAGTTCCCCTCTTTGATCCGATGACAGATCTGCGCTTGGCCTTACGTCATCCTCCTCCTCTTCTCGTCTCTCTGCTCTCTTCACACTGAAGTTCAGCCAGAATGTGTCTCGAAATCTGGCAGACGCACTTAGAATAAGTTTAAAAAGGTATTTGAGAGTGAAGAGTGAATCTTTTTGCTGAGTTTTTTAAAGCCGCTTGTCCAGGAACAAGCAGATTAAGTCAGAACGGGTTTCAGACCAGGAGGCGACTCTTAAAACCACCTGAATTTACGCAAAGGATTTATGTTAAAAAAACGTTTCAGTTTTGTTTGTTTCAAACACAAGAGATTTCAGCATGAGCATTTTACACTACAGAAATCTCTGTTTTTGATTTAGACCTTTCAACCCAATGCAAACTGAGTTTACAGAAATGTAAACCTGGATGTTAGATTACTGGATATTTGAATATATTATAATCCCTTTTACAGAATGGCTCACTTTACACAATTCCTATTGTTGGCCCACACTTGGAAACAATGACAATTGATGGGATAAAATTTAATGCATCCATGTCACTCTGTGTTTGTAAATATTTGTTGTCATGCAGTTGTTCAGATTCAGGAAGCCAAGCTTTGTTCTCTGCTTTCCAAATGAAACGGGATACTCTATTTTGCTTTTCTCATTTTTAAACCAAAATAGGGGCTTGTTACAAAATTATTGACTAGATTTTGTGAACATTTGTTCTGCTTATTCATTTTCATGTAGTAGTTCACAAACTTCTCACAACAAACACACCACATTAGTTCTGAAAGACACTTTAAAATGTCTTACGTGAAGCAAAAGCAACAAATAACAGTTATCCAGTGGAATGAGTTGATTGGTAAAATAACACAGTTTAATCAGGAGTTCCATTTTTCCTCAAAAGGAAATTTTTTTTGCGATAGCAACAAAAAGATGATAAGATGCAAACATTTTGAGTGGGAAAGTCTGGTTTTTTTTCAACAAGTCTAACCTTGCAAAATAACATAACTATAGCCACAGCAACAGGAAAAAAAAGAATATATATATGTTTATATATTTTTTTAATTTTTTTTTTTATTTTGTTTTTGATTGTTTCACAGACATTTGGCAATTTAACTGTATTTAGTGAGCATGTTAGTATGCTTTTTAAATGACAAGATGCAAAGATGCAAAGCAATAAATTGGTAAATGGTTGAACTATTAATCATAGATGCTAACCAGTTTGCTGAGCATATCAACTATTTTTCTTTATTGTTCTTCTGCTAATATTTAAATGAACATCTGTCCAAAATCCTCTCCCTTACTGTACAGTTTTGAGACGTTACTGATAAAGGACAGACAATGCATCTTTTTAATAATTCATTTTTTTCCTTTTCTTTATTAACTCTACATCACAGGTAATCCCTTTGTGTTTTCAGAGCAAATAATTGATACCACAACTTTTTCTCCACTGAAGACAGCCTACCCCCAAACCTGGATCTAAACAAATATTTTTTTCTGTCAGCTCTGGCTTTTCTGTGCACATTTGAACTCTGTTCAAGCTCCTCTGAAGTCTGTGCCTGTTTGTTTGTCAGAGAAACTTTACTGTGTCACGGGGAAAGATTTACCAGCAGCCTGAAACGCTCCCTGACTTGAGTCTTGCAGTAAAGTGACAGTGGTGTAAGTCAGCGGTAAGCAGCTCCAGCTGTAAAAACTAAGGTCCTCTGCTGCCCCCCAGGGGCTCTGAGAGAAGAAGCTGAAGAGAGAGTCCATTGAAATGATTTTTACCGGAGTTCAACAAAGACTCAAGAAACATATCTCTAAAAAGTAGGTTCATAAATGAAGCAAATCAGGTACAGGTATAAAAATCGGAAAGCAAAACTCAATTACTCCATCCTACCAACACTTGGGGAAAAAAAAGAGTTGGGGTTCTTCTGTTTCAGTTCTTGAGATTAATACAACTGCATGACATTAATTGTTAAAGCTTAACTCTGTTCCTCAAAGTGCGCCTCAGTTTAACTGTTAGTATTCACACATGCAAACGAAAAGGAACAACAAAATGTGAAATTGGGACACTTCAAACATCCGTTTCCCTTTGTATTACGGAGGATATTCACTTTGCAGCATGCGATATGTGCTGTCATCGACTGCTGCAATAATATTTGTGTTCCCCCTCTCTCAAACAGACACACTGTCACAGAAGCACTTGTCTACACTTTGTAGTTGCTTGAGGAAAATAATTGCCTTATCTGCAACTGTCAAAATGATGAATGCCCCGGAGAGCACCGGGAATTGACTGATGGAATTGGAGAGGGGGGGATCTAATCCCTGAATCTGAACACTTTGTATAATACATTAACCCTTCTGGTACAAGAGGAAGCGCAGGAAAAGCAGATTTGTATAGACTGTGAGGAATCAATAGGCGTCTGGAGTTCTGGCCTCATTTGGATGGGTCCTGAAAACATTACGTCTATTTAGATGAATGCAAGGCTCATAAACGAACACATGCAACAACAAAAAACAAAAGTTACTATTCTGATTTGTAAATTTATCCAGTCATTCACGATCAGCAACACGTACAGAAAAAATGAAGTAATTAGGAATGTAAAATTAAAAATTCATCAAGAACTATAGAAATTATGGTTTTGTTGCATTATCTGTTGAAAGTTGGTAGTTATCATACTTTAATGCTTAGTTTCAATTTAAAACATAATAATAAAGCCATACTGAATCACCAGATCTGAACAAAAAATGATTTTCAACAATAGTTAATTTAAACAATGTTTTAAAAGCAGACATGTCCCTCACGAAAACAAAATATTTTGATAACGTCTTCAGACTTCCTTTTAATTTATGTATTTATTTATGTTACATTTTCTTGGAAGCAGGACGGCACAATAACCCGGCTTGTTGCCAAACTTGGCAACATGTTCATAATCAGCTGATAATCATAACATTTATTTTGTTCTTCCCCCTCGGTTATTCGAGAAAATGGAGGGAGAAAGACACTCACACACACACACACACACACACACACACACTGCACTGTTGTTATGTAGTAGTATGAGTAGTTTTTGCACGATTTGTTAAACTTTTAAGAAACAGACAAACAGGTAAAATCCATGTTCTTTACTCCATTTTGTAGATGTAGAAGAACACCTGGAAGTAAGCACTATCTTTTTCCAGAGAAAATGAATAGGAATTCATCAACATTTTAATTAGACATGAATTTTTTTTTTAAACACTTAATTTAAACTTTATTTTTTTAAGCTTTTAATTTCCCATTTGAGTCAATAATATTTTTCTAAAATTATTTTAACCAATTTGAAAGTTTCCTGATGTACAGAAGGAATATCCCGGGATGGTGGAAATGAAGAGAGAGAGAAAAAAGAATGCAAATATATTATTGTTATTATTTAAATTAGATTTGCAGATCTGAAGAATAGCAGGAAGCCTGCTCTCTTACTCTACAGGTCCCCAAGCAGGAGAGTGGAAATTTCCTCCAGATTTAAAGGGATATTCCTCCTAATTAAAATAGATATTAACTTTTCATAGCCTAATGTTCCTAAGTGAAGCTTCCTGCAGAAACGAAGAGCCGGCACCTACCTAGGAGCGAGCGATCTCTCCCTCTTTTTTGTCACACTTGGCTGGTATGCATTATCCCCAATATTAGGAGGGAACATACCAGTAACAGGTTAATGACCTCACACTTTCCACACCATTTCATTTAGCGGAGCGTGGTCAGGAAAAAGTTGAATGCTCCGCAATCCGGTTCCCTGAATAATGAATTAGCTAAAGGGTTTGGGCGATTAAAGATTCAACATTTTTTTGGTTTGACCAATGGATGTTCGCAGTACCTGTCACCCATTACAGTGGGCATAAATATTGGAAAAGGAGAACAAATAATCTGGAGAATACCAATCAAAATGTTGGCAATCCTTAGAGAAATATTGCTATTTGTAGCATGAAGAAAATTAGGGTCATATCCCTCACCTATGCACATTAATAAATTAAAAACAGTAAGAGAGCTTGGAATCATGCAGATATATATATGTTATGAAATTAAGAATTTGCTTTAGAGCTTAGATTTAGCACGCTTTCGTTAAATATGAGCTTGAATTTGTCCAGAATTATTTCATATTTTGTAGAATTCATAAAATAAGAAGAACTGCTTCTTATTTGTGAGCTTTATTTCTTCAAGCTGATTTCACAAAATAAATACTGAGGGATCAAAGTCCATTTTGTAGGGCTGCATATGACCATTTTAAGTTCTTTCCTCAGAAAATGTGTTGTTGTCTTATCAGATGCTCGTCTTGCGCCATTTTTACTTACAAGTCCAAAATAACTGAGAGCGTCGTCTCCAGAGCAATTTTTTTCATGAAGTACAAAGATGGTTTTTCTAAAAACGCTACTTGAGGCAAAATGTTGAACAATGGATTATTGTTGAAATGCAGTCATTTATACATACAGCAATCATAGCTTAAAAATACAAATAAATATTTTATATAAAAACTGTGATGAAAATGTGTATATCGACTAATATTATGTGTATCAATTGTTTTGTTAAATAATGTTTTGGTTGTGTTTATAAACTTTCACATCAACTGGAATATTTCATAGTCATTATGTCTGCATTATGTATTCGGGGGGGGGGAAAAAAAGCACAATTTAGACCTAAAAACATTTTTTTTAAAATATCCCGTAGATCTCACTTGAAAAGAAGATCAATTCTACCTTACCTGTCAGCTTTTAGCAGGCCATATTTTTCAATATAAGCAGCATAATTCAAACAAAACTGGTTTTTGAGAATGAAAATCCATTTGTTTTAGCTGTGATTTACCTAAATATGAATAGACTTTTCTCTACATGCATGCATATTGTGTCATTTAAATGTGAGCAAACTGCCCCCGGAGCCGGAGCACATTTCAGGTTTAAATATAATTGAAGGATGAGTAAACTGAGGTGTGCATACATGCAGCACACTCAAACGGTTTGATGAATTTGCCCCTCAGTTTCTTTCATCCATCCAAAGCAAAAAATCACCGGATTGCAGGCGGGACAAATTCTGATCCAAGTTGGAAGAATCTTCAATTATGGTCTGTTGGTTCAGCCGGTAGGCCACCAGGGAGAGCTGTGCTTGTTTTTTTTAGAGAACCAAACCTTCCCGGCAGCTTCAGTCATTTAGTCCTGCAAGAAATGACAGTAATGATCATCCAAGGTTCAGGTTTATTTTTTTATTTTTACTCCTAAGCATTAAAGAATCTCAGATGACTGAACACAGAGCAAATTTAATTTCCCATACATGTTTTTATTTTTTTTAACCTGGAAAAGGATTTCTCTTCGAGATCCTTGGCTCTCAGTCCCTTGGGGTCTGTTGCTTCTGCTGACCATTAACGGGGGATTAGTGCTGCTGGGGAAGTAATTCCTCACACTTCTATACTATAGACAACCAGGGAGAAAAAATAATAAAATAAAACCACACAGATGGTACTGAGAGTGACTTTTTGTTTTTATTCAGTTGTTGGTTGGGATAGCTGAGATATTTGTGCAAACTCCTGAAATTGCAGGAGAGAATTACAGTTTAGGAAATGGTCCATGACTGCCACTCAGTTTCAAAAAACTACAATTAAAACAGAGTAAAGGGTGAGTCTCATAATTTCTCATATAACTGTCAACACAAATGTACTACAAAGAGCACAAGGTTGTAAATTAACCTCAAAACATGCCCAAAAGGAGATCATTAGAATGTCATGTGGAGACCCTGAAAGAAGCTAAGAACGTACATGGACAGATAATGTCAGTGGGAGTGGTGGCAAAATGAATCACTTTGCTTCTTGTGGGCAAAACTAAGCGGGGGCCAAATGCCAAATTGCTCTGCTGGGAGTTAAAGGATATTTTCATATTTGTCAAATAGGACTTAAAAGATCAAAGTGTTTTAAAAAGTTCCAAAGGAAAGTCACAATTTATGTACAAATGCCACAAAAAGCAGCAGCTTTCTTTTTTCACTGGTTCCCCTTGGTGGTCTATCTGGTAAACTGTTAGCATGTTTTCCAGTCCCGCAGTACGGTGTTGTATACTTGGGGTTTGTTCTGCCATAGAGTTGCTTTCTGTATTTTTGTTCCTAAATCACTGATTTGGTTAAACCAGGGGTAGCTAAAGTGGAGGGTTGGAGGCGGATTTTATTTAAAGTTTGCACGTAAACTCAAGAGTCTCAACTCATATTTTTTTGTGAGCCACAGATGTGCTCTGACGCTAGCAGTGGGAGTTTACAGTTTGGTTGGAAAGGAGCCAAAACACAAACATATGAATTATCTCCTTTATGAGATGGTTGTGCTCTCACAGGTTCCTCCAAGTCCTCTGTCTTTAAAGTCACCAACTTGGCAGAGCTACGCTATGCAAGGCCGCTTTGAAAATGGGGAATTTGTGAGAATCACCAGTGAGGAACAAACGTGAAAAGTGCAGGACTGGACGGTGGTGTTTGTTTTGTTTTAGCGTATTGGTTTGTGAAAGTCTCACAAGTGCTTTCCTGACGTTTGGGAGCAAATTAAAATGACAGGTAAAAAATATTTGTTCAAAAAAAAAACATGAAAAGAAAAAAGTTGGCAGGTTTATGAATACAATGCATTTTTTTACTGTAAGTCTACAATGACACATACAGATTTTAATGTTTTCCTTTTTCTACCAGCTTTATGTAGCGTTCTTCTACTCATAGTGACCATCTGTGGCGCATGCATTGGAGCCACATTTACACATTCACACTCACAAATGTGCACATATTTACACATTGATATGCTGATTGATAGGAAACTGTGGGCAACCCCACACACAAACAATTCAAATTATGGTTTTAACAGAAGGAAAATTATGATTTGCTGAAGTTAATTTAAAAAACACATTATGAAGTACATTCTTGTTAATGTAAAAATTTACAGTCAAACATGGCATTCGCTCATGCCCACTGTAGAGACATATTTTGGAGAACTTACAAACCAAACCAAGCTTTATATAATATGAATGAAATATGATCTTAAGATTATATGAGAAACCTATGTTTAGTTCAACATTACACAAGTTACTTTATTCTGTAAATTGTTAATCCTGAACTCCACAAATGTGGATTTACAGATGTACAAATCCTGATAAAAAACAAATAAAAATAATCGTGGGTCAGTATGAAATACTCAATTTGGTGTTGAAAATAGACATCAGCTATATTGGTTTTGTCTTATGTGACATCATCTTACTTTTATCCTGAGATTAACTACATGAGTCAGACTGAGCGCATTGAGATTTATTAGTCATTTGCTCAGTTGTATCTCTTCCCATCGTACATACAGACATTTAACTTTTGAGGTTAGAATGAAAACATTACATAACAAACCTGCCATGGTGTCATATTTCTTCCTGCCGAATCTTTTTTATTGATTTTTATTTTAATAAACCAGTCAAAAACGCATATCAGCTGTACCAAATCCCCAAACATGGTGCTCTTTTCAGGGAAAATTTACTAAAAAGATCAAATATAATTGTTGTATTTTGAATAGTATGGAGCAATGATTCTGGTAGGCTCTAAAACCAACAATCAGGAGTGCTGAATTAACCTTTTCCATTTGTCCTCGCTTTACAAATGTCTGTCTGAAATCCGAATTCTTAAAGAAATGCTAACCTACTAAATCACTGACACTCTTCTTTTTCTGTCATCTCTGCCAGAACTTTATCTACAACCACTCTGGTGTTCATCTGTCGTGATGCATTAATGAAACGTCCTGGACTCACCACCTTTTCTGCACATTCTAGAGCCTCACAGAAAGTTTTCTGGGGCTGTGATGGGGTTGGTACTGAGGCTGAGGTGCTCTGCATACATGCAGCACATTGTCTCTGTCCTACCTTGATACTACAGCAAATGAAAATAGTTAGGTCTAGAATTTGACTTGACTGAGTCATTCTAACTGTCTTACTCCATTTCAGATCATTTTACTGTAGTATGTTTGATGATCTGCTGGAAGCTGAATGTTTGCTCTGGTTTTACGTCCTTTGTTGCCTCTAACAGGTTTTCCTCCAGAATTGTCCTGTATTCAAAACCATCCATTTCAGCAACTCTTTCAAGCTGAAGAAAAGCATCCCCACAGCATGGTGCTGTCACTACAGTGTTTTTTTTTTCTTGTACAGGTGATGTGTTCAGGTTAATGTAGCATTTTCTCCATACATGGTATTTTCCCAAGTTCAATTTTCATCTCATGTAAATAGATATCTTTCTTCCACCTGTTGAGTGTCCCTTACATGATTTATGGCAAACTGCAAATCTCACTTTGTGTGCTTCTCTTTCAACCTCGAAGGCCAGATTTTGGAGTGCATGACTAATAGATGTCCTGTTGACAGATTTTTCACCTGAGCTGTGGATTGCTGCAGCTCCTCCAGAGGTCTAACCATTGCCAATATTATATCCCACAGAGGTGGACTGTTTTTTACTAATCAGGGCACTTTTGAAGGCAGTTGGTCTGGATTTTATTAAGGGGTATTAGAATTAATAAGGCTGCATTTAAAGTTGTGTCAAGCAAATTCTTACTTTTACAAAACATAAAAATCATTTTTCTTCCTCTTCACAATTATGCAAAATGCGGCACTGATCAAAACACACAAAATAAACCAAATGCTATGAATCTTTTCTCAAGGCATATGAAAAGGTTTGCGTAAGACTTTTCTCTCCTTTCTCTCGGAAATGATGCACACCAACCACATCCTACCACAAACACTTACCACGCTGTTGTCAACCGAGCAAAGAAAAACAACCGTTGCCATAGTATCTGTAAAAGAATCCAATGTTTTCATTAAGCCACTCATTAAGATACAATATTCAATTTTTTCTTTTCATTACACAGAAGTTATTTAATTTTCTCGTTCCATATTTCCATAATTTTCTTGAATCCTGTTCTGATGATGTGACAAAGAATGTATGCTTAAACCAAGTAAAACTTTTATTGTTTCTCATTCCCTTTTGAAAACCTGAGAAATAAGTTGTGATTGTTATGTTGTTGATATATTTTATATATGAGAAAACCGATCTTGTTTGCTGTTGGCTTTGCATATTTATTTTCAGATGTGTGAGTGTTTTTGCTGTCATCTCCTACTCTGTCTAGCTAGTTTTCAAGTTTGGCGTAGCTTGGTGGGGGAGCTCTAAAGTGCGTGAGCTCATTTTGCTTCCTGTTATCTTATGTCTTGCACACAATTGAAAGCAAAGTGGCAATATTTTACCGCTGTGGAGTGTCAGTCTGCTGTGTTAAAATGCAGCTGCAGAAATGGCTCACAGAGACCCTGTTAGAGGTTAAAAGCTCAATTTGTACCCCTAAGTGGCACCTTTGAACAACACTTTGCTTATAAAAAAACCCCCCAAAAAAACACTGACTTTGTGATCCAGCCAAGCAAAACTGTTAAAAAGCACATCAACTCCAGCGGTTCCCAAACTTTCCAGCTTCTGCCTCACAAAATAAAAATGCAAGAAATATAAAATCCCAACTCTTTATTCAGCAGTCAAGCATTTTTTTCTGATAACAGATAAAAAGTGATACACTTGCAAAATAAGCAACATATTTTTTTTTCTGTTACACTTTTTATGTGATCCATGCACTTATTATTATTTTTGGAATATGGGCTATTTTCTAAAGACAATCTCAAGGCCCCATGCTTACTTATTTGTGACCCAAGTACAACTACTGATCTAGACAATGCCTTGGAAGCATTTATACCTTTTGAACTTTTCTACATTTTATCACTGAAATTAGTGATGCCCCTCTGAAACACCAATTATGCACAGTGTTTTGTACAACTCCACCTTGTTTCCAGAATTAAACCCTTTTTTTCTGTGTCAGAAGCAGAAATGATTAGTGTCGCCAGAAACAAGCTTGAATTACTCGTAGAAAAGACAGAGGAGGTCCTTAGGATGCTGACAATGAAGCCGGGGTTTTGTTGGGTTCTTTCTTCAGGCTCAACCTCAATCTTTTGATAAGAATCTTGCAATGAAAGAAGGTAAATGTTAGCCCAACTGAAAGATTGGCCTCTTTTCCAACATTTTCTTTCTCATCAGGGAATTCCAACCACACTTTAATTGAGTCCGCAAACTGAAGAAGACCACAGCCCTGTGTGCTGAAAATAGAGCCGCTTTGTGTCCGAGAAATGGCACGGCCGAAAAGGTATAAAAATGTTTCAGTCCAACTGCTGGAATCAGAAGGAGTGACCACTGTGAAGAATGAGGACTTGACTCTCCTGACAGTTTCACTCAAGGTATATTTAGTGGTGGTAGAGATAAACACAACAAAAGGCAAAGAGGAAAGAAAATAAAGAAGTGTTTTATTTTACATACTTATTTTTAGTTTGTCAGGATGGATTTTTTTTAAATGGTGTTGAGTTTAAAAACTGTATGTTTGTTTATTATGCAGGCAGAGGTTTAGACTCATGTCCCTTAAGTTAAGGTCTTCCATCTCTGACTATAATCAGATAGTTTTGTTTTCAGTCAAATATTTATTGACACATTTATATGATTAAGATAGACAGTTAGCTACTGAGATCTGAGGCAGAGTCCACGATTCAGGTGAATCTTTGTCACCTGAAGCATGGTGACAAATATTCTCTAGCAGCTAGGACCTTCATAATTGCAGCATCTGATTAATTGCAAACAGGATGCAGCTGTGAGAAAAGAGCAGAAGGCAGGCTGAGGGAGAGGGAGATGGCACAAAGGAGCAACGAGGAGCAAACACTACCGGGAGCTGGGAAAACGTACATCGAACTGTAGCAAAGAACAGCTAAACACAAAGAATGAACATCAGATCTAACGTAAAAAATAAACAACTACAAAGAAGATTAATCAAAAGAACAAAAGCTAAAGCTGATCACAGATGAGGAAAGTAAAAAATGCAAATGCAGACAAACTAAAACAACCCAAACCCCCAGGGTATGACAACGCGAGGTGGCAAGATAGACTTGGATGCTCAAGTTGAGTGGCTGATGGCTCAAAGGTTTGGTCACTTCATATTTGTACTCCATTGAAACAGGAAGCAATCGGTGGCTGATTAAGCAGACAGTTTTATCAATTCAAAAACAAATCCACATTTGTTTTTTGTCAGCTATATCAATTGAATGCAAACTGCTCAAAGATAGACAAAACATTGCTACCAGCTGAACCAGTGTGCAACCCATGAAACAATAATGACATAACAAAAATGTTGTGTGTAAAAGAATCAGTTTCACAATAAAACAATATTTCTGATGTTTTTTTGGTGGAATTGGCTGTATAGTGATAAAGAATATTGAGATTTGTCCAGAATGACTGCCATCAACATTCATTAGTCACTCTGGTTTGTCTTACAAACATTTTTCACCAGCTTTACTGACGTCACTGATCTCTGGCAGAGTCACAAGGTTATTTTTCACGTGTCATAAAGGAAAACGCCTGTCATTAAACCGTTAAGGCTGGAGATTAATCTATAATTGGTAATCTTATGGGAACTAAGGAAGTTCTGTGCTGATGCATGATGTTTCTCATTAGCCACTTCTTATCCTCCTGCTCCTTCAGAGGCTTAGACTGTAATGCATGTTTTACTGTGACAAGTGTTGGCAGAGGAAAGACTCTTGCACTGTGTTTGGAGCAAAGCCAGTAGAGTGGGACAAATGGAGAGACCCATTCAGTAGCCCTAAATTTATTTCTGAAGGGCTTTTCACTCTTGCTCAGTGGTTCTGACACAAAAGGAGGTATTCATGAAAGAAAAGACTGAAGTTTTTTGAGGGGGGAGGAGGGGGAAGGGGCTTCCCCGCGAACTTTGCTTCAAAATGCAGAAAGGCTCTACTGTGTTTGTTGCTCAGTGTCTAAATCTGTATCTGACTCTAAGAATATATTCAGGTTGTGTTGGTTCTTACTGAGTTTAAATGGGTTTAATATGCCTCCATATTAAATCCTGTCTTGCAGGATTGTGTTCATCCCCTGGGAAATTTTCCAAAAGATGTGGAAACAAAAGGAGCTACAAGAATACAAAAAGTCATCTTGTTGTCTTTGCACACCCTACTGACCTAACCCCAGTGATTTACTTTGCCTACCCCCCAACCCACGTCCCCAAACCACCCCCAATGAACAACAAGGCCATTTCCTGACCAGCTTTATCAAAATGTCTCACTAGTTTCACAAAATTGGAAAAGACTTTTTTCTTTTTTACCTTGATTGTCGGTCTAAATTTTGAGTCAAATATTTCAGCATATGTTTTCTTAAGCATATGTTTTCTCAGCATGTACTTTCTCGACCTGGCAGCTTTTTGTATACATGCTGAGGTCAAGAAATGATAAGCCTGTTCTGGGGAAAGCTTGTGAAAACAGTTTTAAAAATTACGTAAAAAGTCAAATACTTTATCATATTTCCCCCCAAAGTTTATATACATTGAGGAACACCTTGAAGGACATACAGTACCTCAAAGAGGAAAAAAGGTATTTTTATGTCAGACTTTGTCCAGCGAGGAATGGGAAATCAGAGAAAATGTAGTCTGACTGCAGTAGCATGACCTCCAAACAGAAATATACCCTACCCAAGAATTTGAAATCAGTCTGTTGCACACCCTGACATTATAGTATCTGTTTTGATTCTGACTGGTTTTGTCACTCTAATGTGCATGAACCTCAGTACTTATATTTCTCCTTTGATACTTTGCACTTTGATATTACACAACCTTGTAATGGTTGAAAACAAACAGGGAAATTAAATTCCCAAATTAAACATAGCTGGCAAAAAAGTAGTCAAATAAAACTCTAGATTTCCACCTGTTTTATCAGAAAAACATTTTATTTAGACCTTAGAATCTGCTTAAAGCAAATGTCCCACATTGTTTTTAGATGGGAGCCAAAATATTACAGTTGGTTGGTAGTTGCATTCAGACGTCCTCATTCATTTAGCTCAGATACAGAGGAAAAAATATCAATCTGCACTCAATTTTTGTGGTTAAAACTTTACACCTGTCCTACGTTTTCCATGGACATCAGAACATCCCTTTTAATAAAAAATGGACACAGACTGTCATTGTCACCCAACTGTGCAGCTACTGATTCCATTCAACGTGGTTTTCATCTCCGTGGCTTGAAATGGTTTGTGCCTTCAGCACTCAGTCTGGATTTGTTCCTTCTCTGGAAGATAAAATTCTAATAGTTTCCTAACAGTTTCCTAATTTTAGGACAAAATGTTGGTTCATACTTTCATGACTCTCACATACTTTTTCTGCAAAACAAGTCTGGTGGAAACTAAAGAGTCTCCGCCTCGTACTTTTCTGTGTTACCACCATGCATCCATTCGACACTTTCTTCTTTTTTCCATTCAGAAACAATCCAATTAACATTCACAATCTGCTGTTTTAAATGCAATGTCATCATTCATACGTTGTATAAATAATGTTTTTGGAGAGGCGTGCAGGGCTCCTTTTTAAGACAAAGGTCATTTTAATTATGCTACAAAAATATACATCTTCTCTCTAACTCTAAAATGTGGTGAAATGTAGCCCTTTGAAAGGATTTACTGTCCAGAGGTCATCATCAAACAAAGCCTCGCCACATAAAGCCTTATTGCAATACAAATGCAAATATAACTACAAACTGAATTTTACTGAGTTTACTTAGATTCACATTTTTACCCATGATGTGGAATTTCCAAAATGTTTAATGAGAATATTTCTGACCAGCACATCAGAAAGAGAACATTCTCTTAACTTATTTTTGGCATTTCTTGCCGCCACAGTTGGTTGTAATTATTGTCATTTTGTGTCGTTTTTACATTTTAGTGGCTGTAATGGTCAGACAGTTCGAGCCTCTGCCCACACCTTCCTACATTTTGTTGAGTTTAAATGCCAAGAAAATAGGCATCCATTTCCGTTTTGTCCTAAGTCACTGAGCTGTGGTTAACCACAATGAAGTCCACCAAAAAAGAGAACAGCTTCAGATGATGCCATGTGGCACATTACTGTGACATTTTAAATTGTTATTTAACAGACAAGAAGTAAAAAAAAAACTCCCCATAAGTTAATTTCAAAGTTGCTTAATTGGGATTTTGAAAGTTTTCTGTCACCCAGAATAAGGAAACACAGCAAACTTCTCTCTGGATGATGAGAAAGCATATAGATAGAGATGAAAAATGTGTTGAAATGTTTCTACTTTTAGGTTTTGCTCTTGCAAAGGTATTCATAGCCCTTAATTTGTTACCCTAATTTTTAAAAAATATAAATAAAAAAGTGTTGCATGCATTTGGCCCCTATTACCTCCTGGATTAAATCCAGTGTAACCAGCTGCATTCAGAAGCTGCCTTAATAGTGAAATCCATTAGAGTGTAATTTAAACTGAGCTGTTCTTTGAAGGCCTCAGAGTTTTCATTAGCAAATGAACAAATATCATCATGTTGACAGAAAAAACACAACAAGCAGGTCAGGGGAAATTAAGTGAAAGGTTTTAATCTCAAAGTTAGGTTATAAATCAACATCCAAACATTCTCAACCCATCATCTGAATAGGGGAAGAAAATTATACAACTTAAAAACCTGTCAAAGCACAACTGTTCCCAGGCAGGGAAGGCATTTATCAAAGGAGCAGCCAAAACGCCAAAGGTTAGGTGTTAGTGTCTGTCACATGTTGGTGATGCATCATTGTGAGAAAATGCATGAACATGGAAGCTGGTCAGAGGCTATTGAAAGATTGACGGAGTTAAATACAGAATAATCTTGGATTCTGTATGAAAATAACAAATGGAGGTTCACATTCCAACATGACAAAAATACAAAACGTGAACTCAGAGCAACAATGGGATAGATGAAATAATCAAAATCTGTGGCAAGAGTTGAAAACAGCTGTTGACGGTTGCTTGCCATCCAATTGAAGTGAGTTTTGACTATTTTGCAAATGAGAATCGGTCAAAGTTTCAGTCTCTAGACGTACAAAGCTTGTAGAGACGTCTACAAAGCTGTCATTAGAGCGAAAGCTATTGACGCAAAGAGAACAAACGAAAAGGTAAGTGTAGGTTTTAGATTTTTATGTGTATTATTTTTTTTTCTTTTTATGGTGTATCGCATAAGATTCCAATAAACTCTACAAAAGTTTGTGGCTGCAGCAATGCAATACGTGCAAACGTTTAAGGGACGTGAATACGATGTCACGGGAGTTCTTGCCGAGCCAGTGTGCAAAGGACTGCTGAATTGTGACACGGTGATGATTTATTTTAAAAAGGCAAAAACCTAATTAGGTGTGTCACAACCATGGGATTAAACAGAACAAAACAAAACAGAGAATCCAACCAAGAACTTAAATAGCTGGAGAAACAGGTAACTGGTGTATAACTGATATCTGAGATGGGGTTCCACGTGTGGATTCGTTGGGTTTAATTGAAGAGACACAGGAGCTGAACTGAGACAAAATAGGAATCTAAAGGTGAAACTGGCCTGAGAGAAATCTAAGAAAATGAATGCACATTTGGAAAAAGAAATTAGACAAAGCAAAACCTTCCAGACAACGGAGAAAAGAACAAAAAGAATAAAAACAAAACCAAGACACTAACTTTGGAAGAATATGACAGGACTAACGTCAGGGGGGATAAGGCTCAAGAATAAACTGTGAAACTAGACATAAACAAACATGACAAGCAAAGAATAAAGGGAACATGTAATAAAACTGGCTGAAATAAATTAGAAAGACAATGACATAATCTAAGGAATACTCTAGAGAAACTATTCAGAAGAAACACAAAAACAAGCTGTGAAAACAGACCTAACATGAACTCTGAAACCTAAATAACCCATTGTTTACCACCACAAGCCATACACCCAAGAATCGTGACAGGCACTGTATAGAAGAAAATTGAGAAGTTCCTACTTGCTTTTCAAGCTTTTTACATTTGGTACATCAGCTGTTTGTAGCCTCCTACAACACAAGTTGTGTTTATTTGTCTTGTCATGACGGCAAATAAAAAAATGTGTCATTCAAATAACTAAATCAAATAATTGCTCAACTGTCTGAACAGAGGATATGTTTGGCTAAAATACTCCCATGGTAGAGTTGCATAAAACAAAAACGCCACTTTTAGGTGACTGAACGGCTCAATTTTTCTCTGCTCATCTCAGTTTATTGCTGTGAGTCTGGAGTGTGAATTTCTCTTCCTGCGTCTCGCGCAGTCACTCATTATATCGCATGCAACAACTTGAGGTTTATGAATTGCATTCCTCAGTATGTGATCATTTGCCGTGTATTTAGATTTATCTCCTCTCTTCAGCCATCATTATCTTTAGCAGCGGCATAAGTTTTATGTGCATCTCTGAGACGCGTTGGAATCACCTCAGTTTTCTCTGTTTATCACAGATTGGGCTGCTTTGCATATTTCAAGCTGCTCACGGTTGATGTGGCAGAGAGCCGTATAAAAAGGCAGGAGGGTGTGGTTTACCTAAATGGCCTCATTTGATGGCTGAGGAGGGGGGCTGAGAAGGCTTTAATTCAGCGGAAAGTGGTTATTCTATATTTGCTCCAACCAAGCAGCGACTCCACCCTCAACACATCCCACATTAAGTCACAGCAGTGGAGTTTATGAATGCTGAGCCTCTTCTCGCAACAATTTCCTTCTTGATTCTGAGGACCCGGGATCACTTTTTTCTTTTTCTTTCCCCTCAAAAATAGCACAACCACTGAGACCAGACAGTGATTTGTAATTCTGAGTGAAACTGCTGTCAAGTTGTAAAGCTCAACAGCGAATGAACGGATAGACGTTAAATCAAATAAATCATTTTTGGTATAATAGGAGAAAAAACTGGATCGGAGTTGGAGAAAGACTGTATAAATGCTGCAGTTGTGTGTGCGGGTGGGGTCAGGTGGACTAAAATGGCTTAGACCACACTATATGTAAGGATGGGGTAATTACTGGGTTGGGAGATTTAAATAGCCGGGCCCACAGTGGTAAACACACTGGCAGTGAGGGCAGCTGCCGCTGCAGTTATTCAACTAGCTTGGTGCTGAAAGCTCGAACATTTGTAAAGCTTTTGTGAAGGATTAAAAGGGAGAATGATTTAAATCCACAGTTTTAGCTGATTTGATTGTAGCTTGATTCTTGTTCTTGTTGCAGTTTGTTCTTAAATCTTTTGATCAAATGCGTTCTCAACTGACTCCCGTTTGCTGTGAATGAGCCTCGAAGCATGTGCTGGAGAAGCCGTCACACGGTGAGGAATTCCTCCGACTCTGGCGAGCGTTCACAAGTGGAACTTTAAAGCTTCGTATTAAAAGTCCAAATATGTATAAATGTGCACAGATGATGACAGCGTTTAGTGGTTTCTCTGTGGCTAATGCCAACACAAACAGACTAAAAACAGAAAAGTATCAGCGCAATTTGTAAAGTAAAACGACAGAGAAAACATCCACACCCAGACTGGCAGCAGATTTTAAATCAACTCAGATAAACATGGAACAAAAACTAAAAAAAGACAGGAGGGAGGGGAGTTTTCACAGCTTTCTTCACAGCTCATTTATTGTAATAATTTGGTACAATAAACAGGCCTTTCACTGGCTTTTTTGTTTTACTTTTGCTATTTTGGTTATAGTTTTACCTTTGCCACCCACCAACACAGCACAGACATTTTTAGTACCAAACCTTATGATAATTTGTTTGGATAAAAAAAACTTATCCAAACAATTTGTGTTTGGATCATTTGCTTGACCAGATGATAGTCATCAAAAAATTAATTACTTCTGCATTTCATAAAAAAAGTAAAACTAATCTTTATGAATTCCTTACACACAGATCAATTTATTCCAAGCATTTATATCTGCTATTTTTGATTATTGTAGCTTATATCAGAATCCGAATGCCTTTCAGATAGGAGCGCAACAAAATTGTATTTCAGTAAAATACCCATCCAAAGAAAGACGACAAACAAAAAAGTTTTCAGATGACAACCCAAAAATCATAATAATAATACAGAACCAATTGGTCACCAATTGTGACCAATTCAATCTTAGGGAAAAGTCCTGACTTGAGAGCTGTTTGTAAAAGTCAGTGACATTAAGGGAATTTCATGAGGCGTAAATTGCAGATGAAGTCAGAGCTTTCAGAACAGCCACAGACAGCTGTATTCAGAATAACTCTGTCCTTGTTTTAACCCATTCCTGATGTCCAGTGTGAAAGCACGCCGGGCTTTCTCCACACTTAAGGAGTAATTTATGCAAAAGAGGCCCTGATCAAGTATTCAGTACCTATGCTGTGCAGTGTGGAGATCTAATTTACAGTTGGTTGACATTGCATTAAACATCCCTTTTTTATTAGTTATATGAAACTATGAAAATATCTGAAAAACTGAATGTAAGCTTTCCCCCATAATTATAAAAAAATACACAATCAATGCTAAAAATATATGAATGTTTTTTAAGCTTTTTAATTGAAATACGTTTTTATCTTATGATGATTTTCTTATTCAGTCAGATACAGCAGCTTGCTGAAAAGATGAGGCTTTATGAACATATTATTTGATAATTTAAATCCATGTCAGTCAAATCATCACCACTTGTTAGTTTATCTCAGTCTGAAAAGAATTTAAAAACAATGGTTAGTGTTTCACACCATCCAGCTGGTAGTTCTGCTTTACAACCAACAATCATGAATTCATTTAGTGCTGTAAAACAGATTGTTAAGACTTCAGTTGATTAAGCAGGGGTTCTGTGGTAATGTGTGCTTTTCTCAGTCAATCATCCATCAATTACTGAAGCAACAAGCGGAAATCTCAGCTTTTCTCACTAAATGCTACCCCTACGCATTGGCAGGAGCTGCAACTCTGGGACAGAATCTCCAGTTTGAAAGACATCCAGGCTACTGTGGTCAGGACTGGAGACTGTTTCCGTATCTGTTTGCAGCCTTTTTTTTCAATTTGTTCGTTATGGTTTTTTGTTTGTTTTCCTTCTTCTTTTTTTCCCATTTACAAAAGAATAAACATTTGCATTTAATTTAAAAGTTGATTTATTGCAAAAGACAAAAGGCAAGCATCAGCACATAAATAGAGATCAGGGTATTACGGCCTTTTATCAACACCTGCCAAAAGAGCTGAGTCAACAGACAGAGACCTGTCAAGAAACCTTGCACAATCCTGCAAACCAGCTGCAGTTGGAATGTTAACTCACAGTAGAGTAGCGACATCTGCTTCAGGTGATCTTTACCACCTAGCAAACATTTTCAATATGGCAAAATATTGTCACCTTTCCAAGCTTATGGCTTAAGTAATTTTTTATTTATTTATTTATTTTTTGTCAAAAGTGAGTATTTCCCTAAATAACCTTTTAGCAATAAAAAAAGACTTTCTTTTTGCCAAAATTACGTTTGGCAAAAAAAAAAGAAGACATAAGCCATTATTTAAGGAAGGTGACAAAATGTTTCCTCAACAAAATACAGATTTGTAAAATAGCATCTTCTGCAAAGGTGCAAAATTAGCTGATTCAGACATTTTAATGAGAGATTACTTTCGAAAGTCAAAAGATAAACTATTGCATGGTAAGACACTGTAATACAACACAATTTCATTTTTGTGTGTCTTTGGTGCAATCATAATTCTTGTTCCTGCAGAAAAAAACTTCACAAAAAACAATGAGTGGAGGTTCCTGGAAGTGTTTTAGTTAAAATGCTCATTGTTGTTCACAAAGCCACAGCTATAAAATTTTGGTCTTTCAGAACAAAGAACAGAAAATGGGTTGCAGTAGTTTGGAGTGCAAAAAGAGCTAAACTGTATTTTATTGAGCTTTAAATTTCTGTTATAAATAATAACTTCAAACTATGTTAAATTGTACAAAAAGTATGAAAACAGACCATTTGCTTTATGAGGACCGTTCACAATAAATATAATCAATGCAAACAGGTTTTAAAGGAATATTTAAAAAAAAATTTGAAGTGAGATTCTGCAAAGTTATTAGATAAACAAAATAAAAAATATAAAAATTAAGTATAAAAATAAATATAGAACAATGTTCCCTTACTTGTGTCATATTGCCATAAATTATATGCAGCATCAATAAACAGAAAATTATATGAACTACATGAGCATTGGAAAGCTAATTGCTAACCAGGGTTAATCATTTTATATGATCTTAGCAATTTAAAATCCTCAATAACAAGTGGTTCTATCTAATGGATCGGATGCTTTTATATTAACCATCAACCATCTACACTTTACAACTTTAACAGCAGTTTCCCGACAGTGAATAATGTCAAGGAAAAGTGCGGACAGAACCTCAATGTAGGCGGAAATGAAACCAGAAGCATGAACAACTGCCAACATTTGCAATGAATGGAGGGAACAGAGACGAACATCTGCAGGTCAGAGTGATTATTGGTACAATAATGGGACGACTGGTGACATATGCTGTGGGAAATGCTGAGAGAGAAATCTGAGAAATAACATAACAGAGGGACACCTGAAAGAAGCTAACATGCAAAAAACAGAAAACTTGACAAAGGCAGGACATAACCAAAAATGAAAATAACTTAATTTACCAAACCAGAATTTGGCAAAAATAAAGAAACCTTAGAAACAGAGATAACAATGAAAATAAGAAGTAAAGAGAAACAGTACAAATGAGTCAGAGTAGGTTTACAAAAAGGAACTAAGTTTGACAAAAAGAAACGCAGCAACAAAAGACAATACTTCCAATCTTATACATTACATAAAAGACTTAGAATAAACACAAATCTCTGAAGCACAATGACCACAGATGGGATTAACCATCTGTGGTCATTGTGCACAGATGGTTAATATATATGATGGTTAATGTTTAGATATATGAATGGGTTAACCCATTCATATATCTAAACATTTTCAGTTTTTATATTGTTAAAATGATCTAAAACATGATCTATCTGAATGACTCTACCCCATCCCTCTTTCTGCAAACTTACTAGGATATGACATTAGTCTACTACAGGTAAGGAAACTTTCACTGATAACTTCATTGAAACTCACTTCAAGAAAATGAAGTAAAAAAAACCTAATTTTTCCTCTATTTGTTCTACTATTGTGATTTTTTTAAGCCCTAAAGACTTTATCGTCAATAAGACTTATAGATTTGTCTGTTAGCATCTTTTCACTACTCACAAATTTGTACCCAAAGAGCTTTAGTGTTGGCCCACAAGCTCTCTGCACAACCTGAGCTATCTTGAATGGCAGACTGAACCTCCATTTCTCTACTTGTTCAGAGGATTTCTTCTGGGTGGAGTAAACCCCGCTGGCCTCCTTTGAAACCTGGGTGTTCTTCAGGATCCAGGCTTTCACTTGTGGAGTGAGAGGAATTCCAGAAAATCGGAACATCTCCGTTGCCTTCCTCATGGGAAAACGAGCAATGTCCTCATATCGCACCAACATGTACCGACCGCGCAGCCACGGGGGTTGCCTGAGGCCGACTTCTGCAGACAACCGGATATTGTCACAGTTTCCTTTGAGCTTCTTCACCTCATCCTCATTGAGGGGCTCAACCCCACCCAGGGCCCACTCCTTCCAGCTCTTATACTTGGCAGCAAACGCAACCATTCGCGAGGCCAGCACAGCCCGAGGATCCCGAACTAGCTGGATGAATCTGATGTCAAGACGCGGATCCTCAGCAAGTGGACGGAGATTTTCAAGCTGCCGAACCCTCACAGACTTGATAACCTTGTGATCCTTCTTCAGGCAGGACTCTGATGCCATGGTCAGGTTCAGGGGCCCACAGCGTCTCGTCTTGCAGCGGTACCGCTCAAAAACACCTTTGACAACAGGACTGCAGACAGACTCCTCACACAGAAAGCTGCTGGACTCCCGGCGAAAGAGGCTAGTGGTTATGTGGTTCACAGGGAGCGGGTCGATGAACCTTTCCAGCAAGGAGAAGTCGCACAGAAAAAGCTGCTGGAGAACGTCACGGTACGCCTTGGCCGACGCAGTGGCGTTGGTACCTCCGGTGTCCAGTGTCAACATCTTCTCCACATGCCACAGAGGCTCGAATAGGTAAAACATGTTGTCACCTTGCTGGTTGAAAAACTCGCCTACAAACGAGGATCCAGTCCGGGTGGTGGCCAACAGGAGAACATGCTTCCTTCCTTTTCTTGGTACCTCCTGGTGTTCGCTGTAGTTCTCCAGGCGCCGCTTCATCACCTTGAAGTCTTTGCTGAGTGCAGGGAAGGTCACATTGTGCTTCAGTGCTAAGTGGGAGAAAGCACCAGGCTGCAGAGGAGTTTGGGGGGTCTGCTTCAGGTTGAGCTTATCTGACACCCTAAAAGCATGAAAAAGCATAGTTTTAAGATTTAAATACAGTTTTGCAGTGCAGTTGCAGTGATGAAGTTTTAAAGATCTAATTTGCTACAACTAAAATGAAGGGGTGCTCTTCATTTTACAGCTTTGCTGAGGCGTACCTTTTGGCATTTCATATTTACCATTAATCAATTTTTAAGGTAATTTCTTATTCTCTCTTACTCATCATCTCTTCCTTATAGTGGATATTAATTATTGGAGTCATAACCCTGACTCCAATAATTAATATCTGCTACAAGAAGGTATCAAAGTTATTTTTGTTTGATCAGAGGCCCTAATCTCTAATATCTCATGAAAGTCATCTGGCCCATATGTTGATCATGGGGCTAAACTTTTATTCTCCAGAAATATCATCAATTGTTTACTGGAATTAAAGTAGACATGAGATTTTAGCATTTCTATAAACATTTGTCTCTGTAATTATGGAAGCTTTAAAGAACAATGACGCAAAATATTTCGTTTACAGACATGAAAGGAAGGAAGTAGGATGGGACGAGATGTGAGCACAAATTTACAAAGAGACAAACTGAGAACACTGGACTCACCTCGAGATGATCCTGTTTTCCTTCTCAATGACAACAAGTGCCACAAAGAAGACAATGGGTATTGTGTATTTGATCCTCATTCTTGGATGTGGATGTGTCTAGATGTATTTTTTTTACACACTGCTTCCAAATGGAAAATGCCAATCTTTCAGGTCATCAGCCACCTTCTTAAGGAGCTTTCCAGTTATTTGTGTTCTCAAGTGTAGGCAATGTCCCATCCTGTAAAATGAAATCAACATCAATCTGTCAGCGTCATGTGTTGCACATCTGAAGACAGGCAGTTGTGAAAAACGCCTCTGTGTTTTAGGCGTATTTATTTAGTAAGGGGAAGTTGATGCTATCGCGTGTACACAAAAATGCAGTGTGATGCTGAGTCACAAGAACCATTACACAAAGCCTTTTTACGTTCCAATGACTCTTGCTTCCTTAATTTTTGTAAGTGTGCATAGCCATGTAGCTCTCATTTGCACAAGAAGAGAGTTTCAGGCATTTACTAAAAGCACAAAAGGATTTAATATAATAAGGTAAAAAGTAAAAATAAAAAAAGAATTGTTAGTCTCAGATCTAAACCAGTCCTTGCTATGAGGAAGTCCTTGTTATCTTTAAGTGCACCAGTGCATTTTCGAAACATGCCCACCCACCATGCCAGACTGAGGGCTGGGGCACATAGAGACACTGTATTTATGAGTTAGACATGCCTAGAAGTTCTTTTAAAAAACTTGAGCAGACAAACAACCGAGTGCAGACTAAAATATGAGTGACAGGCTGCAATCAAGCACAATCTTTCCAATTAAACTGTTATCCCACTTCAACGAAGCTGCGTGCCAAAAAATAACTCATGAGTTGTCGGGCTTTAAGTGATGCTGTCTACCACCCGCAGACGTAGGCAACAGAGCAGCCTGAAGTCCAAAGCTACCGCTTCTTGTTTTTGCTAACACTGGGAGAACACATTGTGAACAATGGTCCTCATTGAATGACTTTGAGCAACTAAGCCGTGTAGACTGCAGAGGTCCAGATGCTGAGAATTAAAACTGTGCTGTGCTGAAATTGAGAGGGAAGTCCTGGTTGTCACAGCACCATAAATTGTAGAGCTCTACACCTGGAGGCCACTCGTGACTTTTATAAGTCGTTAGACTGAAGGTGCATGGTAGTTAAATGAAGAAAAGGGCGAATTTAATAGCAGCTATTTGCTAACATATTGCTCATTTTTGAAAGAATGATGCTGGTTTACTTCAAAGATAATTGCAGCACGTCTTAGATCCCTGACTAATCTTAAGAGTTTAGTGTGATCCTGACAAACAGGTACATGAAGCCATACTGATGCTCCTTATCTGAACATATAGTTTTGTTTTGTTATGTTTGTTTTTTTCGAATGTAAAAACATTGTCTCAATTTGCAGCCTTTAAAAACACAAAAAAGTTTTCTTGCAGGATAATCCTTTATGCAGCTCTGCCATCTTCAAAGTCTCAGTGAAAGAAAAGACGCACCAAAGCGTAACACTGCCTTGACCATATTTCACTGTGTGTGTGTTCAGTGTGACATGCAGGGTATGTTCTATTGAGTTGTTATTATTTTGTCCACAAAATGATATCTCTTTATCTGCATCGTGATTTGTCATTTTTTTTTACTTTCATATTTCTATGGATTTTTTTTTATTAATTTGTTTTTTTTTAATTACCATTCCTCAAAAAATGTATGACCTGTAATTATTAATCTTATATCTTTTGTGTCTTGTGTTACACAATATATCTTATAGTATTTTATATAAAAACTCTTAGTGTCGTACTGGAGCACTGCTAATAAATCATAATGCCCCAAAGAGGTGAAAAAGCAATATGCACTTGAACGCAACTATATTTCTCCTGAACATGATGCAGTTTAAGGATTCTTAGGTAAAAAAAAGATCTATAACTATTGTCCAATATATTTTGAAAGACATTTGATTATTTTTCTATAGGTCTTCCAGGCATGTTGCTGTTTATTTGTCTCAACATTTTGTTCAAATTTGAATTATTCAGAGGCACTAAAGGTTTATAATAAGGCATTTAACTCTGAAAAATGGTAACTGTGATGCAGATGCTTTTGTGTATCAACCACAACACAAGCACAGTTAACGAAGCAGCCTGAACAAGGAGGCAAATTTGAGATGCACCAGCAAACTGCTGCTGTTAAATAAACAATGCAACTTGAAACCACCTCCCACATTTTCACGTAAAGCGTTTCCAGTCTCTTTTCTGAATTGCCTTGAACTCTGAGTGCCTTCAGGTTTCTGTATTAGCAGAAGCAGCGTTTCGCTTCTCACATCCCGCTGCGACCTCTGCCCCGGCCAGTTGCGAGCACTGAAGCCGGTCCAAATGACTGCAGTCTAAACACGGGGAATGGTTGGACGGTGCCTGTGAAATTCTCCGAGTGGGAACAGGAAGTTTTGCTGCTCCAGTAGAGACGGGGAGAAAGCACTGTTGACGTGGAACAGTATGTAATGAAAAAAGGTGAGCCGTGCAATGAGAAGCGCTTTCATCGTCTTGCACCACTCTGCCGCATGCCACGACCACAAAGGGCTCTTTACACGGGAGTGACTCTGAACCCTTCTTTTGGGGTGAGGCAGCAGAACACAAACTGCTTGGTCATTTACGCGTCACACTATCAGTGGCTTAGATCTCGGATGTCGTAACTCGTGCGCAGTCGGCCTCGACTGAGAAACGGCAGTCTGCAGGAGCAAAGTTGCATTACACCTGAGAGAAGTTCCAGTTTTATCTCGGCCATTCGTGTGCTAAATGACAGCACCTGAGCTTAGCAACAGACCAAAAAGACCCAAGGGAGACAGTTATTGACAAACCCTACAAGCTTTTTTGACAGCTTTCTGCAGAGCTTAAATGTGCATTTTTATCCACATAATATAATTTGAGGATGAAAAAAGATATTTCACTTCAACAATTCATCAAGTAAATAAGTAGTCAGATGTTTTGTCATTTATATAGTAAATTAGATGTACACCAATTATCTCAGCTTATTGCATCTGCTGTGTAAAAGGGGAGAAAAAAAACACTTGAGCTGACATTCGTGAATATTCACAAGCCACTGAGGCATATGACACGTTTGATCATCTGCTCATAACAAAATCGCTTGTGCGCCATTTATCATCTTGTTACAAAACGCCTTTAATAGCTGCCTCTTATTTAATGTAAATCTTATGTGGAGACAAATTAAGCAGCAGTCACCCAAGCCTGTTTTGCATGTGACTGTACTACAACTATGGAATTTGGCTTTGCATACAAATAGGGCCAATTTACAAAGAATGCAAAAAAAATCTTTAACATACATTAGACATCTGCACAAATCAAATCGGCCAGGGGCGAGAATCAAGGATTATGTTTTTCATGATCGTTTCTGATTGGTGATTTGGAAGTCAAGTACAGAAAAGTCTGAATTTTTATCTTCTCCACCAAATGCATGAAAACTGACATGTAGTTTCATGTGCTAATGTTTCATTTTGTTCAAGATAAGATAAGACTGAAGGACATATTGAAGCATAAATAGGGATGATCTTTTATTCACACTTTTCTCTCACATGTTAGATTCTCAAGGAACATTGAGAATTAGTTGCTTATTGAAAAAAAAAACTTCTAGGACTGGTTAACGCCGCACATTTTGCTTTCACTTGAGTAAAAAAAAATATTTTGAAATGACACTTCCCTTGAGTAAGATTTCTGAATACTCTACATAGCTCTGTTTGCTTCAGGGAATGAAGAATAAACATGTTTTGACTAAACACTAAACTGTCTGCTGAGTCTGCTGTACCACTTGGAGGTCAGGTGAATATATTGAACAGTGAATGGGATCAATTCTGATTTACTCTCCAATATACATTAGCTTCTTTATGTATTGCTTTCAAAATATTTATGTTAAACAAATTTGATGTGGGAGAGTTTTATCTCCTGAAATAATTTGTTATTGTGTTTTTATGCATCGTTTTACAGCTTAGTCTTTAAAATATCAGGATTTCACATGGGTTTATGTTGTTGTTTGGTTGCATATGTTTTGTCAGTTTCACTGTTTTCTGTTCGAGTAATGTTTTCAGGATTGGAACACAAATTGTCATCACTCACAACTCCACTTTCTGGTGGCGGAAAGTTATAATAGCCTAATTTAATAACACAGATTTTATTATTATTATATTATTATTATTATTATTATTATTATTATTATTATTATTGATGAGAGAACATGCAAATGAATTTTTTCTGAGATTCCAAATTAATAGAAGTGAAACATGAATTTCACTTATTCATGTTTATGTGCAAGCTAATGTTAGAGATGTGGCACAGCTAGCTGATATAGAAAATTAGAAAAGTAACAGCTTAAACTGCTATTAGAAAAAGGTTATTATTGTTTGCCACATTTAAGGATCTTGATTAACATTGAGTATATTCAATAGCTTTTGGTATTGCCAATGATTAAAATATTTTGTGCTCAGTAGCCACCAAAATAAACCACCAATTCTCTGTATATGCATAGGGCATATTTTATGTAATCCTTCCCCACATAAATAAAACTGGTAAGCAATAGTTGTTAAATAAAACAGATAACGGGTAAAGGCATTGGCAAAACCAAAACGATTGGCACAATGGCTCTCAAAAGATTGGACATCAGACTGGATAAAGGGAATGTGAAAACACTTGTTCTTGTTTCATGTCCACAGATTCTCAGTTAGGGATAACTGTTTGAAACTGACTAAGATATATTCAAACAGAAATGTACCATTATGAACTTTTCTGTCGCTGATTTGGTTGAGTGTGTGGGGTCGCTGTCTTGCTGGAAGGCTTGCCCTGTCTTTGCAGATTCTCTTTAGGGATTACTCTATTTTTAAGCTCAACCATCTTTCCACAAACTCACAGCAACTTCCCTGTCCATGTAAAAAAAATAAATAAATGCGTATTTGCAACATGATTCTATCACCCTCTTGTTTGGCAGAAGGGATGGTCTGTTTTTATTCTGCCCCACATGATCAATTTTGGTTTTATCTGACCAAAATATCTTGTTCCACATATTTGCTGTTCCCCTATTGCTTGTGGCAAGCTGCACATAAGTTGTCCTATGGCTTTTTCTTAGCAATGACTTTCTTTCTGACACTAACAGGTCATCTCTATGGAGAGCATGGCAAATAGTATTCCAACATCTTACTCCACCTGCGCTGTGGATCTCTGTAGCTTCTAGACCTATTGGCAGCTTCTCCAAATAATGATCGTTGTGTCCAACTTGCGTAAGCTTAATAAAGGGCTCATGTGTCAGTAGGTTTTAGTTTTTTGCCTAATTTTCTTTCTAGAGTCAAGTGTTAAAAGTTGGGTTATTGCATAGCCCTGCTTTTCACGATGCAGTTTGTTCACAGATCTCCCTCCATAAAACATCTGTATTTCTGCAGTGATTAAGATTGGTCACATTTACGAATTACAAAGCGATTGGTAGCGCTCGATTTCATCCAGTGGCAAACAAAGTTGAAATACAAATGCCACCCACAGTTTAATGAGAGTATTAAACCGTGTGGTTTTGGGTGAGAAAAAGTGTGGAAAAGTTGCAGAAACCGCACAGAAATCTTAAAAGCACTTGCATGCACTGAATTATAGAAGCATAATTATTATTTAGAAAACTAAAGTCTACAGGAGAAACAAGCTAAAGATAGATAAATCTGACCGAATCCTGCCCCTAAGTCATGAGAACAAACTACACCACGCCGTCTTAATAAAAGACGCATGAGCTAAGTCACAAATGTCTTATTTGGAGTAACTTTACTGTTGGAGATACTATTGTAAACTTTGAACTTGCTCCTGTTCTTCAGCAGGTTGCTTGTCAGTAAAGTCAAACCCAAACGTGTTAAGAAACCAACCATTATGATGAGCTGTGATGTCGGACGGCGTCCCGCTTTCATTCCACTTGTTCAGCCTCTTCTCAAAGTGCGACTCGGCAGGGAAACGGATTCCATTACTTTCAAAAATGCGCCTTTAATTCTGCGACAGAAAACGATCCGTTCGCAACGAAGAAGCGTTTGGTGGAGTTCCGCTAAGCAAATCACGGGAGTTCGATAAAACCATGTTGATCAGGTTGGTGGGGCGAGCATCCTCTGTAAGTGAATGAGAAACTCACTGATTCGCACTGAATCAACTTTGGTTACGGAGGAGCGGAGCTTCAAGCAGGAGGCGCGCCATCAACGATCCCACACGTTGAACCCACACATTGATTACTCGTCAAATAAACTTTACAGGCACATTCTTATCAGTATCTAGAGAAAAGAAAGTGTAGGTTTGTGGCTTATAACGTGTTTACCGTGCAGTTTTGGAATTAAAAATTCAGGGTTTAGTGGGTATCTTTTTGTCTCGGCTAAAGAAGAATGGCTCCATCTAGTGGAGAAATGTGTACTGTGCGTTATATCGCTTTATTTCCCTGCCAGCATGCCTAGGTGGGCCCCATGCGGGGAAAAGGAGGGCAGACCATATGGGTCTGGGGGCTGTGGGCTGTGGCCCAACATGGGCAAACCCATGTGGGGCCATCGTGGAACCCGCGGACAAACCCATATGGGACCCATATATCAGCCTTCCTTTCTCCCACATGGGGCCCACCTGGCTGGTTTGTTGCGTGTATAGACAATTGAGAGCTTTATGGCGTATATAACACAGTAATTGTTCTAATGTTCTTCTATCTGCTGAGCCTTTTGTGGCATTTGTAAATTATGAAGATACAGTGAATACAATATAACCTACCGCCACTTAAAGTATTTTACTCTTTTCTACTATGTCAATTATTTATATTGTTTTTTCATGTTGGTCTTTAAAAAATACCCGAATCTGCACATTTTTAAGTAAATCAGATGTTCTGATCAGTAGCTGATCAGTTCTTGATACTTTTTTACTCATTCTTGAGTAATTTCTTTGATGACTACTTTTTTATTTTTACTGTAAAAAATGAAAAAAAAAGTACGGAAGAGGATTAGGGCCACTGAAAAAAAAAAAAAAACGTCCGATTTTTTTTTTTTTCTTGGTTGGTTAAAAAAAAAAAAAAAAAAAAAAAAAAAAAAAAAAGTGGCCCAATTTTTTTTTTTTTTTTTCAGAATTCAGAGGGGGAAAAAAAAAAAAAAAATCAGTGATCCCCGAAATTTTTTTTTTTTTTTAGAATTCACAGCGGGAAATAAATAAATAAATAAAAATTGACCCAGACAAGTAACCATCTTCAGATACATAGATGCGAGTTGTGGCGGACAGTTAACTAACATTTTGGAGAAAGATGTCTGATTTAAGTGAGTTTTTACGAGCCAGAGGAGTTTTAGAAGCTTCCATCGCACTAATGGAAGAACAAAAGGTGAGTAAATCAAATGAGATAGTTTGGTCTCTAAATATGAGCGGTTATGGATAGTTGTTAGCATGTTTGTTAGCTTACGCTGTTATGGGAATAAGCTGATTTACAATGTTAAATAAAACAGCTGAATAAAGGATGGAACAGCTGTTGATTGCTGGAATTGTCCCGTAAGTGTTTGATGCGTTTATTTTATTGTTCTTCTGTTTGAATGTTTTATAATGAAACTAAGGTTTAGCTGTATGTCAGCCACCTTCTAAATAAGATGTTTGCTGTGTTAAACTGTACGACTTTTAGTTCAGTGGAGGACAGAAACATTTATATATGCATATATTTAAATGGAAAATGTATGACTTGCATCGATCTGGTGCAAGTCATACAACCACCGATCTGTAGATCGGCTGTAGATCTGATCGTAGGATCCCTTCACCAAACTAAAGTGCATATTTATGCTATTTTGTTTAATGTTTGTGTTACGGCGTTTAAAAAAGTTACATTATGAGAATCACAGAATCATTTTCCTGCACCATGTGATGTGTCACCTCAGGACTGACATTACATGTGACTCTGAGCTACACTACAGGTGTGGAAATTGTGGCTTCATTTAACTAAATCAAACTTAATGTGATGTTTAATTTTTGTAATAAAAAAGGATCTGTTAATATTGTCTTGTGTGTTTTTATGCATGATACCTTTTACCTTAAATAAACTGTATATTTCCAAATCTGTCTTTATACTTGCATGTTAACCGATATAGTCCTTCCTCTTTTTCAGTAAAATAGAGGATTGAACATTAACTGCTGCTATTATTGTAATTCTCCCGAAAACAGTAAATTGCTTTAAGCAGGGACCTAATAATTACATTATTAAGGGTAACTTTAACGTTGATTTGCAGTGTAAATAATTGTCCTTTCTCATCTGTTTGTGTGCAGATTGACTGTGATGTTGCAGCAAAGCTGGAAAATTATGGAGATGGAATTGCTGTTTTCAACTTCTGCTAAAGACTGTTCCCTTCTTAAAGTGAAAGAAGCTAGAAAATGTCAGATTTGGATGATATCATTAAGCTTTACTTCAGACTGTCTTTAAGTAACAAAGAAATCCTTCATATCTTAGCGCACAGTCATCATACTATATTAAGTAATCGAACTCTAAAAAGAATTTGCAGAAGACTTGGGCTGTTTAGAAGAAAGAATCAGTCCGACCTCGAAGAAGTGCTGGCCTTTGTCCAACAACAAATAATGACTAATGGACAAATGCAAGGTTATCGGTGGCTACATCTTCGTGCGGTTCAACGTGGATTTGTGGTGTCACAAGACACTGTGAGACATTTAATCAAATTGTTGGATCCAGAAGGTGTGGAACTGAGACGAACACGACGGTTGAGAAGACGTCAGTACAATTGCAGAGGACCAAATGCTCTCTGGCACATGGATGGCTATGATAAACTAAAACCTTATGGTATTGCTATCAGTGGTTGTATAGACGGTTTTAGCCGACATGTTTTATGGATGGAGGCTTATACCACAAACAATGACCCCAAATTGATTGCAAGTTATTATTTGAAAACAGTTTCATGCGTCAACGGATGTCCAGAGAGGATTCGTGCTGACAGAGGTACAGAAAACATTTGTGTTGAACAAATGCAGATATTTCTGCGGCAAAACCACACAGACAGTTTTGCAGGGGACAAAAGTTTCCTTTATGGAAGAAGTACATCCAACCAGCGCATAGAAGGCTGGTGGTCAACCCTCCGCAAACAGAGTGCACAGTTTTGGATGAACTTATTTCAAACCTTTCTGAATGATGGTCACTTTACAGGAGACTTTTTGGATAAAAGCCTTATCCAATTCTGCTTTCTTAATCTTATTCAGGTAAAAGTGTTTGCTGGTTTACTATAATGTCTCTGTTTTAAAAAGTATTAAAAGCAAATCTGGTATGTTTACCAGAAATAATAAAAGCTCTTCTTTTATATATTATTTTACCAGTTTACATAACAGCACCTTCTCAGCACATAACTATTAAGCACATTAGTTTTTATGCAACATGGTTGAAATTACTTGGGAATCTGTTCCCCTACACTTCCTTGGGTATAGGTTCAGAAATAAGTTTTATCCAATAATTAATAATTTTACAATAGATTGAGGAATAATTTCACACACAATAAAATGTTTTATAATTGCCATTTTTTTCTTGTTTGGTTTTAATTAGAGGTCACTTTCTACATATTAATATAAGCCTCATCTTTAGCAAAAGCTACCATTACATATTTAGTTTCATACATTTATACTGTGACGATTTCATGCAGGATGACCTGGATGATGTTGTGAACACATGGAACTCACACAAAATCCGGGCAAGTGGAGGTGCAGCATCGGGTCGACCAGTGGTGATGTTCTCATTTCCAGAGCTGCACAGGGCTGAGGATAGACTCAAACCGGTTTCTATGGAGGAGGTTGATGTGTGTATGGAAGAATGTACACCAAAAGGCCAATATCCCTGTGATGAAACAGTCTTTGAACTTTGTTGTCTGCTTATGGTAGAAAACAACTGGGAGCCACCAAGAGATCCGCTTATTGCCGCTGATTTGTATATAAGGTTAAGAGAAGAAATACTTCAAAGTATTTAGCAACTTTCAGTGTTAAATGAATATCTTACTTCATGAAAAATGTATTTTTCTTCAAACACAATGCTGTTCTGTTAAAGATATTGACAATGTATATTTGAGATGTGATCAAAATGGCCACACATCAAAAAGAATGTCATAAATTTATAAACCTGTTTTCTGTGAAATACAAATAAACTTCATTGTTTTGTTCAAGTGTTTGCATAGTACAGTTGATAACAGATATTTAGGAATTCTTGCTAAAAAGTCATATCCAATTGTTTTCTCTCTGTGAAGTTAGATAAGACCAAACCTTTCCTGTTTATAGTTTTATTTGCTCTTCCTTTAAGAGTGGTCAGACAGGAAAGCCAGTAATGAGAGAAAGGAAGCTACACAACACAGGTCACAAGGCCGGGACTCAAACCTGTGATGTCCACGTTCAGGACTGAGGCCTCCATACATGGGTTGTGCTTTTCCACCACACCACCCCAACTTCTCTATTTTTAAGTTAGTTATAATTTAAAAAGTTGTATTTGCTAAATTCCAGAAAATGTGAGAAAATTTTTTATAGTTTTTATAACTTTCTTCAAATTCAGCAAATTCACTTTTGGTTATTACACCTGTTCAAATGAAAAATGAGCTTAATTTACACATTGAAAACCATAACAGAAAAGTATTGGGCAAAGTTACATTTTATTAGCAAAATATTACAAAAAACATTTGTTTTGCTAATCCTAACAACACGGCCATTAGAATGACCTAACTTTTAAAACAAACTTTCAGATTGAAAATAACCTGGTATACACCAGTAAGTTAGTATAAAAGATCATGAACACTGTTGCTTTTGTGGTATCAAAAATAACAAGTCATCTCAGACGCAGAGATCGAACAAGTGCTAATTGCTGATAAAATACAAAAAACCCATAACTTGTCGACAAGGACATTTGTTTGTTAGATCAATTGCTCATTTCTGAACATGACTATTTTGCTTGAATTTGATCAAATAACCTCAGCTTTTGCACTGCATTGTAGTTTTATAACATTAGGAACAAGTGGATTTCTTTAAAAACATAGTGAAACAATCTCACAGCTTGATTGATGACAGGTGAACAGCAAATATACTTAGTGACAAAAACATTTATAAAATTAAGGAAAATGCTGAACAATATTTTTCTATTGTACTTTGGTATACAACAGCAAACACAAAAGACTAACACCTGAACGTTCATTAACAGATGTGTGTTGAAAATGAAAAACATTTTCAGACATAAAAAGTCTAAATGAACTGACCCATAAGTTTTAATATAAATCAATTTCTTGTTTTATTCCACATCTATTCTAGACCCAATTACTAAAAAACAAATTTATAAATCTTACTCCTTATCAAAAGAGTTTGTGATTTAACTAAACTGTCATTTGTGTTCTATTAAAGTAAACTTAAAAGCAAGTTTTATTATATTTTTATAGATCTCTAATAATAATTTTCTTGTTACCGTTGAAGGTTTTTATCCAGCAGCTGGAGATGTTAGATCAAGTCAAGATGCTTTTGGATGTAAACAGTTATTCATTAGTTTTGTGGAAACTTCATTGTATAATGTGAAATTATAGGGATAATAAAATAAACTTGAATATTCTTAGCCAAAACTGAGCTTCCAACAGAAACAGCTAACTTCTATCAATTTCTTTTAAACAGGAATACTTTCTCTCCGTTCAAAATACATATTTTTATGTTTCTTTGTAGTTCTGCTCTACTCTGATTGAACATTTCAAAAGTAGTGCATTGCACTATGAATCAAACAATGTCCATTACCCAGACATTGTTTTCAAGAACTGCATTGAATTCAGAACGAAAATCTGGGAAGTTTTCATAGCTATCTGCTATTTTCAGAGTACTTCCACATGTGTGTCCCATAGGTCTTCTTGTGAACTCTGACATATCTTGAAATTCCACAAATATACTGTTTGTTACAATAAGATCAGATCCGGTGCAAAATCGCATAAATTTCTGAAGCTTAATGTCATCCAGCTCTCTTATGAATCTTTTGAGATGATTCTCCACTTCCTTTTGCTTTGGAGTTAAATCTACAGCAAATTTCAGCAGCTGACAGACTTTTTTGGAAGTTGGTTTCAGGTCTGAGAACAGCTTGGTCAGTGTCTCTGGGCTGAGGGTCAGGTGTGGGTAGATGATCTCCCTCCAGCAGTCAATGACAAACATTGGTTTTTGGACAAGCTCTTTGTGAGCTATTTCATCAAGGATTGTAGGAAGACTTTCAGGAGTGATTCTTTTTCTACAGCCATAATTGTCAAGAACTTCCACAAGATCATCAAGGTCAACAGCAGAAAAATTCTTAACTGCCTCCCTCAAAACTTCACATTCTTGGCTGCTCACAAACTGTAGAAAATGTGCTGTAAGATCGCTGTCAACATTACTGAAAAGCACTTGTTCAAGAAACGGGATTGCAATTTTATTTGGAAAATATTGACAGTCTTGGTAACCTTTCAAAAGGATTCGCCCAACTGCCTTCCATTTTTCAGCAGTAAAGTCATGGCGGATGAATGGCACTTTCACTGTTGTACCAAGGGTGCATCGTTCATAGAATTCATTCCAGAAGCAAGTGAGAACATCTCTCAGTAATCCTGAGCCAGTGCCTGCTTCTTCTGTGTTGTCTGGAAGTATGCGCTTTACATTCAGTGTTTTTCTCATAATCTCGTCATCAGAGAATGCAGTAATAAGGTCCTGTAAAGTGTCAGCATAGCGTACAGTGATCATGATTGCATCTTCTGGATTTGCTGGACTTGGGGGAACAACAAAACCCTCATAAATTAATGTGTCATCTGTGTCTTCCTCAGCACCTAGAATGGGACCAAAAGTAATTTCTGAATCATCTAAAAGTTCTGAACTATGCAGGACTTCAACAGAATTACTTCTAACTTCAACCACCTGCAATGGATTAAATTCACTGCTACTGCTTTCCAAGACAAATACAACTTCAGATGTGTCACTGTTATCTTCTTCTGGATCTTTTGGTTTTGTTGCAATGTAGAAGCGTAACATTGACAGTCTTGCTGCTTCATACATTTTGGCAATAGTCAGGCTAGAGTCTTCAGTAAGGAGGTTCTGTTTAAAGTCCCAAACCTCAAACTCAAAATCTGTTTCAGGTCCCTTAGGAGATGTGCCATCAGGAAAAAAAAGGGTCTTTCCTTCTTGAAGAATGTCTTTTAATCCAGCATCAGTGGCCATTTCCATTTTTCTAGTGCCACCTCCCTGCTTCGCTCTCACCTGTTTGGTAGTTTTTCCATCATTATGTATCCATCCAATCTCAATTTTTTGTGTTCCCCTTTGCTTCTTTTTCTGTCTTGTACTTTCATGTGTCGTCTCCTTTGGACTTTCCTTTCTGTTCTTCATTTTATCACGAAGCTTTTGAAGAAGTCCATGTTTTCTTTTGGACAATGGCTGACTGCTTCTGCAGTAGTTGAAAACAGCGATTCTGTCTCCATATGAAGGGAGGTAGTTTTCAAGTGTTGCATCGTCCATGAGACATATGACATCACAGTCAATCTGCACACAAACAGATGAGAAAGGACAATTATTTACACTGCAAATCAACGTTAAAGTTAACGTTTAACACAGCAAACATCTTATTTAGAAGGTGGCTGACATACAGCCAACATTAGTTTCATTATAAAACATTCAAACAGAAGAACAATAAAATAAACGCATCAACACTTACGGGACAATTCCAGCAATCAACAGCTGTTCCATCCTTTATTCAGCTGTTTTATTTAACATTGTAAATCAGCTTATTCCCATAACAGCGTAAGCTAACAAACATGCTAACAACTATCCATAACCGTCATATTTAGAGACCAAACTATCTCATTTGATTTACTCACCTTTTGTTCTTCCATTAGTGCGATGGAAGCTTCTAAAACTCCTCTGGCTCGTAAAAACTCACTTAAATCAGACATCTTTCTCCAAAATGTTAGTTAACTGTCCGCCACAACTCGCATCTATGTATCTGAAGATGGTTACTTGTCTGGGTCAATTTTTATTTATTTATTTATTTCCCGCTGTGAATTCTAAAAAAAAAAAAAAATTTCGGGGATCACTGATTTTTTTTTTTTTTTTCCCCCTCTGAATTCTGAAAAAAAAAAAAAAAAAAATTGGGCCACTTTTTTTTTTTTTTTTTTTTTTTTTTTAAATTTTGGGCCACTTTTTTTTTTTTTTTTTTTTTTTTTTAACCAACCAAGAAAAAAAAAAAATCGGACGTTTTTTTTTTTTTTTTTCAGTGGCCCTAATCCTCTTCCGTAGGTAAATAATAGTATAGTAAGCAAATAGTAAGCAATAGTCATTCAAAGATTAAATTCTATGTAATAAATTGCAAAATAGATGAAAAGGCTAGATAAGAATATAAGCTTTAACATTGCTAAATTAATAAAAATTGCTAATTGCTACTACTTTTTGTGTTACAGTAGTAGCAACTAATTGCTACTACTTTTTGTGTTACAGTTACTTGAGTAAAATTTCGGGGTACTTTACTAACCACTGAGTACTTCATATAAATTATATTACCAAACAGGACTATATGATGCAACAATCTGATTTCCGTTTCTTTGGATTATATCAACTATTTTACATTTAAATATATATATTTAAAAAAAGTTTGGCAAAGACACGGGGTGCTTTTAAAGCGTTTTAGTGTGTTTACATGCTTCTTTATATCATAATCCTACGATTAAAATGATTAATTCGGAACTACAATTGATATTCCGTCGCTCGGTGATGACGTAGAATCTAGAATCTTCCGGAAGGTCTATTAGCTCGTTGCAAAATAGTTGCGTCACAGACTCGCGCATTTCTAACGAGGGAAGGTGAACCCCGGACGTTTCTCTCGGTAAGAAACCTTCAGTTGGTGTTTAACAATTTTTGTCTTTGCAAAATATCTTCCTCTGTTTGCTAAGTGACTTATTTAGCTTCATCATTGTAAGTCAGATTAGTCTCAGAAAGGTTTCAGGCATCCTCTACGCAGTTAAACATTGCTACTTAACGTTAGCTGCCTGACGGAATTAAATAACTGGTTCTGCATCTCTTTTTTTATTATTATTGTTATTTAACGGGCAGCAGCCTTATATAGGTATGTTGCTGACAGTTATATCAATTTAGGGTTCGAGAAAACGTTTCCCTTCCTTGGACTCTTTCTAAGTAACTTACTGTTCTAATGTTTTGCGTCTTTAAGTGCTTAAATATACCACAAATCAACTGATTGGATACGTTAGCATTTGTCTTTGGCCCTGCAAAATGTACAAAGCTTTTAAATTCGCATTTTGTTAACAATTTGTCATCAGAAAGCAGCTTTAAGTGTCTTTATTTTTAAAAATGGTTGTAACAAAACACATTTTGATAAATAATAAAATATTGCAAGGCCTTATATATGTTTTTTTTTTCTATTTGCTGTGAGTTTTATTTTAAAGCAAATGGTTCTTAAACACACCAAACAGGCCTTTTGTTGAGGATTGACCATGCATCTTCTATGTAGAGCTCTTTTCATCTGGATATCTGTAACATAAAGTGTTGTACAAAGGTAGAAATGTAATCATTACTTTCTTTTTTTAAGCAATTATAGGGAAAAAAAACATCCTAAATCAAGAAACTATAAGTTTTCAAAAAAATTGCAAAACATAAATAGTAAGCAATAGTCATTCAAAGATTAAATTCTATGTAATAAATTGCAAAATAGATGAAAAGGCTAGATAAGAATATAAGCTTTAACATTGCTAAATTAATAAAATACATATAAAGTATGAATAGATATTTATGATACTTGTGTACATGTCTGTGTGTGTGTGTGTTTCAGGTCACTACAGATTAGAAGGACATTGCAAACATGTTGGTGGCGAGGCTGACATGCCTGAGGAGTCTCCCGTTAGTCGGGCTCCGTCCTGCTCTGTCACAGGGCTCCTCGGCCCTGAGAGGGCCCACCCTGAAGGCCGGCCCACCCCTCCTCAGGCCGCAGCAGGTACCGTATAGGTTCTCAACTCTTGGTTAGCAAACATCCATAATCTCGCTAATGTTCCTCTATGTTCAATTTTATCGATTTGAAGGAAGCACAAGGTGGCACAACACTGTTCCCTCCCGATTGACATTATGATCTTTTGTGCATCTTACGTAGTGTTGCACGGTATATTGAAAATATAGCATCGTTGCAACATCGGTGTCTGTAATATTCATCATTAATTGACCGATTTAAATATACTCAACAGCCTAATGCGTAGTAAACATTCGCAGTCTGTCGTCATGGTGTGCTTTGTCTATAGGTGCGTTCACACTGCAGCCTGAACTGACCCAATTCCGATTTTTTTTTGCCGGGCCGTTCACACTGCCACTAAATGTGACCTGTATGTGTTCTGCAGTGTGAACGGGCAAATGACCTGAAACTGTCCCGCATGCGCAGTAGAGGGCGCAATAGCGTCAGCTTTCTCAGTGATCTGCCAATTGCCATAAAAAGAAGAAGAAGAGCTCAGTGTTTGTGGAAGTAAACATGGAGGCTAACGGTGGAGCTTAGCTTACATATTTGAAGTTGTTGTCATACCGGAGCAGCATGGTAACAACATAATTCTCATATAGTCCGTCATAGTTGTTGCTTTTCTTCCCAATTTCGCGTATCAGGATACAGAATAGTGAGATTTGTTGAGAATCAGTGACTTCAGTTCAGATGAATGAGGTCAGGACGTTATGGTTGCATTTGAATCGGATACGTATCGAATATGGGTCACATTCTAAAAAGAATCCGACCTGAGCTGTTCACACTGCCATGAAAAGATCGGATACAGGTCGTATTACGTCAAAAAATCAGAATTGGGTCCCTTCAGGCTACAGTGTAAACACACCCAATATATTAAAGGATTTGAAACCCCTATAAACTTCACACATATCACACATAAGCTTTATTACCTTTATAGGTACAGCAAGTACAGTAAGTGATTAAATCTTTGGATATTCTTTGGCCTCTTTTGACACTCAATATGTTTGAGTGCAGTTTATTGATTATGACACATTGATTCTGTGTGTACTGGTTAAAATTGGGTTAATAGATTAACCCAATAGATTTCATATATGATAAATTAGAATGTTTTGCTGTTGGCTTGTATTGATTTACGTGTGAAGCTGAAAGTTGATGGTGAAATTTCAATTAGAAAACAGCATTTACAAGTTTGTGTCAAATTTCTTCCTCCATCCGAAGGGTTACGCCTCAAAGGCCAGATTTGGATTCCGCCGAGCAAAAACCAGCAGGGAGCAGCTGAAGGAAGCAGCTTTTGAACCAGCAACCGACACAGCCATCAAAAGTGATAACTTTACACACATATGCATTTGTGGTGATATTGTGGCTTTGAAAAAATACACGTGAAACTGTTTTTTGTGCTGTTTGCCAGTTGACAGCATGGGAAGAATGGTTCTTGCCGGAGGTGCAGTGGTGGGCCTGGGAGCACTTTGCTATTACGGTCTTGGCATGTCCAATGAAATCGGCGCCATTGAGAAATCAATGTGAGTGACGAGGATGTCTATCCCACATTTTCAGTTCGGTTCAGTACTTCCTTCCTAAGGCTCGTTTTCCACTTCGTTTAGGATCTGGCCTCAGCATGTGAAGGACAGAATCCACTCCACCTACATGTACTTTGCAGGCAGCATTGGACTGACGGCCCTGTCGGCTGTAGCTGTCAGCAGGAACCCGGCGCTGATGGGTCTGATGATGAGGGGGTCCTGGATGGTGAGTTCTGTAGCTGAGCTTTGAAGCCTTTTTGTTTTAATGTTAAATTAGTTTGGGTTTCAGTTTTTATTTCTTTATTTACCAGGCAATCGGAGCAACGTTTGCAGCAATGATTGGAGCAGGGATGCTAGTTCGATCCATCTCGTATGAGCACAGCCCGATTCCCAAACATCTGGCTTGGATGCTGCATGCAGGTTTGCTGCACGATGTCTTGCAGACAAAAAAAATTGTTCTTAAAGTTGTGACTAAAAGTATTAGGAGTGACAGAATGTCTTTCACAAACTTCATTGCTTTGGTGTTATTAGACACCCACACATAAATGCAAACAAGAGGCCGCAGGACTCAAAGTACCTCTTACCTTTTTAAATCTGGACAGTCGTTTTTCCACATGTCCCAGTGAGCCTAAAGGCATTTAAGAGAATACCTGCAGTCCAATCCTGGTGCTTCCTGCAGAATTTCAGTCTGTTTTTGATGTTTTATTTGAACAGGAGTAGTTTCTTTACCCCATACCTGCATCCAAAAGTCTTCATCTGACCATTTTAACAGCATGTGCTGGTTCCTTTGACAGAACTGGTCCCTTTTGTGTATCCATTCAGATTTTCAAATTCACTCAGAATGAGTTAAAATATTAGCTGCCTTGTCTTTAAAATGTTGGTGGTATGCAATTTTTGTGGCAGACTTAAAACAAGGTACAAATATATATGTTTCTTCTTGTGACACAGTACATTTTTTTTCAAACAACTTTGATAAACAACTTTGCATTTATTTCTATTTCATTTTAGCATTCTTCATAGCAACCTATGCTCAATGAAAATTGCCATCATTTTGGGGGGAAAAAAGCAGTAAAGTTGGTGAAAACCGAGATTTTTCGTATGCTTTTAATTTCTGGTATGTCGTTGCTTTAGTTAAGCACCAGAGGGCAGTAAAGAAAAGGGAAAAATCAATAAATTCAGATGTGTTTTTTAAACTTTTGCAGTTCAGTTTGTTGTAAAATAATAGTTCTAATAGTTCTTGTACTATGATCACTTTGAATAAAAGTACTATGGTTTCATTGTACTACTTTATGAAAAAAAACAGGAAGTTAAAACTTAACATAATATTTGTTGCAGTAATTATACCTTATATTTTTTTTATTCTTACCATGATTTTTATTATAGGTTTAAGTAGAATTATAGCATATAATGCCAGCAAATATTTAAGCAGAATATTATCACTTTGTCCTGTTCTGCAAAATGAAAACATTTTTTTGTTAAAAAAAAAACAGCATAACTAACCGCTCTTAGCTGGTTAATTAGTCAGACTCTGCTCAGGTAGACACACCCAAGTTACCCTTTTTTTTTTTTTTGTATAAGAATTTGTTTTGTTGCTGCTGTTTGTAATGTTTATTTGGTTGCTTTGTTGAAAAGGTGTGATGGGTGCCGTCATCGCTCCGCTAACTCTGCTGGGCGGACCTCTGATGATGAGGGCTGCCTGGTACACTGCAGGCATCGTGGGAGGTCTGTCCACTGTGGCTATGTGCGCTCCAAGTGAGAAGTTCCTCAACATGGGCGGTCCGCTCGCTGTCGGCTTTGGAGTGGTATTCGCCTCCTCTCTCGGTTAGTACAGTTAAAATGTCTGACTCTGGGATAATGAGTAGAATGGTAACTACAAGTTGGCTGAAGGTGCAATACATAAATTGTGCAATACATAAAGCGATGCAGCAATTAGTCTTGTTGGCCTCTTTTTAAATTCTAGCAGCTTTAATGATCCTGCTTGTTATAATACTGAAAAACAAATATACACATTAACATTTAGCGGCGATATGCCCAAAGAAAAAAGATATGTGATATCTAATTGAAAATCTAGTTTAAAATGAAATGTTGCCATGCATATTAAAACAGCTCCTGCAGCTTCATACTAGTGCTCCTACCATGAGTGACGGCGTTTTGAGGATTATATACAATGTTAGTTTTCCACCATACAGCACTTTGATTGTTCAAGAATGATCAACTTTGGTTTGCTCTAACAAGAGCTCCTGCTTCCATCACATGAGTCGTGACAAAATCAAAACATTCTTTCATGAAAGTCTCACCTGCACCTGATTCCCCCTGCTTGTTCAAAGCAAAGCGACTTTGACGCCACACTGACTTGTTTTTTTTACTTTGTCTTTTTTTATTTTCAGGGTCGATGTTTCTGCCACCCACCTCAGCGATTGGAGCAGGCCTGTACTCCGTCGCCGTCTACGGAGGCCTCGTTCTCTTCAGCATGTTCCTCCTCTACGACACGCAGAAGGTCATTAAGAGAGCCGAGACACACCCACTGTATGCCGCACAGAAATATGACCCCATAAATGCGTGAGTAATCTCAGTTTTTTTTTTTTTGTTTGTTTGTTTGTTTTGTTTCTCTGCAATTTCAGTTTGTAATGTGTTGTCTGCACATCTCATGACTGGATTAACCCCACAGGTGTATGGGGATTTACATGGACACACTCAACATTTTCATGAGGCTGGTGATGATCCTGGCCGGCGGCGGTGGCGGCAAACGGAAGTAGACATCCACTGGCGTTTTACTTATTTTTTTCTTCCTTCACAGAGCTAAACAAAGTCAGCATACAAGTGTTATCCTTTAAATATGAATCTTATGTGGCTGGTAGATGATAACAAAGGCTCTGGAAAAATGTTGAAGATGGGGATGGGATTCTGAGCTGCATGTTGATACTACAAATCAAGAAGACAAATTTATGTGTTTTGATGACACCCTGAGATGGAGCTCTTACTTGATTGTTGAAGGTTTGTTTATTGTGTGAGTGCAGGGATCTGGTAAACCACTCAGTCTGACATAGAGGAGCTGTTTTTGTATTATACTTTGTTTTCTATTTATTTTTTGCTGACAGACTTAAGCAGAACTACTGCATGTCGACCAAAAACTATTCCACATGAGAACAACGTCTTGACTGGCGAACGCTTCTGATGAAGCTTCAACATTCACTGTTGTGTCACTTCAGTTTCATGGTGAATAGGTGACATTAGTTCATATGTTTATAAATAACACAAAGCTACTTCAACACCAATTAAAACAGTTTAAAATAGCTCTTCTGTGAGATGTTTCTGTCTGATTCTTTTCATTTTTTCTTTCTGGAGTGATTTTATTTGATATTTATCATTTATAAGTTAACATTTTGTATATCCGGCGCACATTACCCATGTTCTCTTCCCTTATTCTAATAGATTCTACTTGATCTAATTAAATAGTAATAGAATGATAAAAATGTATTATAATTAACATTTCAGTCATTTGTAATGACTGCACTTACCATTTCAGTCATTATATTACTGTTAAATATAATAACATTGAACAGAATTCTCCAATGGTTTGCACTTGCATTTCTATACTGCTAAAACTGAGTTATTTAATCAAAATGCACAATTGGTCACATTTTAACAGTTTGTTTTACTGTAAACTGCTTTATCTTAAGACATCATAGTCACCAATTGTGAGCAACTAATAAACATTACATTTTGTCAAATGCCATCATGAAAGTTATGAATATGCATCGAATATGTTGATCAATGTTCCATTTTCTACTAATCAAAGCAATAAAAATAAATGAGAACATATCAATTTATACACAATTTACTTGCAAAATTCTAAAAGCTAAAAGGGTTTTGTACTTTATATTCTAAAAACAGTTGAATTTGATTAAAATTTTGTGTTTACTTCTTGCAATGATTGTAAAAATCCCTGTTTGGAAAGAGACGCGTTTACAATAACGTGTTCACGTTCTTAAAGTGTTGTAGGACATTTTTAAAGTTTGAAGCCACTGATGACATTCAACAACTTGCTAACTTCAGGTTTCCAAACAATAAATCTCTTGATCTCCTGCGGTTTCCTTCTTTAACCTCCTGCTGAGTAATCTGACAGATAAGTACTTGCTTGTTTTACCGTTTGTTATCCACGCTCTTCGCTCGTTTGTGCCAGACTGATGGACCATCAGGGGTCCACCCTGTAGCCCGTTTCCCCCATAAACAAGTCGGTGTGAAGCAGCAGATGACAAAGGCTTAGCCTAGTAATCCTCTTGTCCACCATCTGGCTGCTTCTCTAAAATTAAACCTTCAAACCAGGGCACTTGCAGCAGATGTTAACATCTGTAAATATACAGGTGTTTGGAAGAGGCGCGGACACGTGGAGCGAGCAGCTGCCAAGCTCTTCGCTTTAAACCCGCTCAGATCATGTGAACGATTTGGTACAAATACCAGGCAGGAAAACGACCCTAATGGGAGGGATGAAGAGGGGAGTGATGGATGAGATCGGAGCAGGCTTTTGGTGTGAAGTGATGTGCCATCAACTGGGATGGAAACGTCCATCTGCCCAGTCAATTTTTAAATTGATGAATGATGTTTGGTGTGGTTCCAAGGTTGTTTTTTTTTTTTTTTTTTTTTTTTTTTACAGCTTAGAGGCTTCAGGATCATCGTGTGTGTCTTTGGAATAAAACAAGTTTTAAAAAAACAGCAAAACCGAGACATAAATATTGTTTAAATATTAAGATAAGTGGCTAAAGTACACTGATAATTCCCCACAGCACTGATAAAGTGATTTATTACACATTTATTTGTGCAAACAAATTTTAGTTTGAAAAACAGGGCAAAGGTGTTGCATGTCGTACAAGCAGTGGACTGTTGAATTTTAATGGGAACATTTAGGCAGACTTGATGCTTTAAGGAGGAATTAATCTTTTTTCACATCTTGCATTCTTGTTGACTTGCGCAAAACTGAACTCTTTAATCTGCGTTCCTCTTTGTAACACCAGGCCTTAAATTACCTTGTATTCAATCAAGAAAAATTTAAATGTTAAGTACCTTTGGATCAAGAATTTAATGGTTTCTTGAATAAAACAAAAGTTTAACAATACTGTTTAACATGTAATAATCTCCTGCTATGGTGCATGCATGCACTCTCAAAGAAAATGGGTAATTTTTTTTCTGATATATTTCCTATTATCCTCGCTGTGTTTCTCCACCTCTTCTGCTTTCTCTGCTTACTGACTAATATTCAGCTGGAGACTATTTTTATAGCTGTGAATACAGGAGGTACACACTCTGCACCTCACCATGAGTCAGTGCAGTTCACACACTTCTCTGAGACGTCACACAACTGTTCACTCGCTCAACACCTTCTTGCAGACAAGGTGCAAAAGCTCTCTCTCTCTCTCTCTCTGTGTCTCTCTCTCTCTGTCTCTTTATCTCTCCTTTCCGGCCAAGGTGAAAAACTGTTTAAAAATAAAAAGCATGACGTTTATCAACTGTCATCAACCACGCATAATGAAAAGCATCATTTTCAGCAAGTAACATTTTTTTTTAATTTTCTTAGTATATCTTAAGATTATGATGGAACAATTCCACTTTTTCCTTCTTAATTGAACAAATGGAACATATTGGTGACATTTTATTTGAAGGGGTGTGCATAAGACTGACATGATACTGTCAAAAACATGACTTAACATCTGTTATGAACATGAAGGGGTCTTTATGAATGTTTATGACAGTTGTCATGAAGTGTCATTGGGTAAATAGTGACACTCTTAATGCAAAGTTGCTCTAAAAGTTGCATTGAAAGTCCATTAAAAATGCCAACTTTGAATTAAATTATCATAATTTACAAAATCATGCAAAGTTGGCACTTTAAAATGAACTTTTAATTTAACTTTTAGAGCAACTTTGAACTAAAAGTGTAATTATTTACCGACTGACACTTCATGACAACTGTCAAACATTCATAAAGACTTCTTTAGGTTCATAACAGGTGTTATGTCATGTTTATGACGGTGTAAGTCTTATGCACACCCCTTCAAATAAAGTATTACCAACATATTTAATTGGGTCATTTGCACAAATGAATTTGACTTATTGTCTACAAAACAAGTACCATTCAAGATAAAAAATAAAAAAAAAAATCAGACAGCAAAATGCAATACCGTCTTCCTCACTGTGTAAAGAAACAGATTTTTGCAGCCTTATTTGTCACACTTTCAGCTTCTTCTACTTTTAACCTTTGCTGTAGCTGTGGAGATGTTCAGTCGCTACTATAGAGATGTCATTACTTATGAAGTTATGAAATAAAATTAGCTTGAATGAATATATATGTTTGTTACATTTTTATTAGGCAGCCCTGTGGTTAGTTTTTCTGTTGGTATTGAAGTCCTTCATTCATGAAAGTGGTATGGTGTTGCAAGACAAAAAAACATGCGACATGTTTGACCTCAGTAAACACACAGGTCAGTTGAGTTTCTCGGCTCTGGCTCGTGACACGTGAAACCCGGTGCACCTGATAATGCCACTCCCTGTCACAAAACTAAACGGCGCGCTAGAAACTGAGTTAGCAGTAATCACTGATGCAGGCGGCCCATGTACAGACTGTCACGTGTGTGCAGAAGTGTAATTTTCACACCGCGACGTGTGAAACCCCAACTCCCAGCTCTGCATCCATTGCCTCCCCGGATAGGTTGGAGCACAAGCAGCGAGGCAGAAGATGCCTGTAAAGAGAAGGGATGCGTCACTGGATTAGTGCCTGAGAATCTGCCCCAGCCTCTCCTCTCTGAGCCTGCTGAGACATCTCCAGAAGGGCACGACACTCGGCGCTCGCTTTCCCTCCACCAAGCCTTCCACATGAGCCAGCCAAGCCTTAGCTCTGCGCCAGGATGAAGAAATACAGGAAAACGCATGCGTTCATGTTCCTCCTGCTGCTTCACTATAGTTTGGGTAAGACTGTTGTTTTTCTTTTGCTTGTGTGTGTGTGTGTGTGTGTGTGTGTGTGTGTGTGTGTGTGTGTGTGTGTGGTGTGTGGTTAAGACTTCTTGCCTTGCTCTTATCTGCTTAATCCTCTAGCACAAAGAGGGCATGTCCATCTTACAGTAAACTGTTCAGGCTGCTTGTGTGTTATTTGCTTCATCGTATTTTGATGTATACATTTGAATTTCAACAATTAAACTTGAATTCATGCATGGATAAATTATTTCTTATGCTGATCCTGGTAAAATGCTCTTTGATTCTGGTGCTCTATAATTCTGGCACATATGCTATCCAATAAAACTTTATATATATGCATATAGACAGATCTGGGAAAAATGAAGAGCTCACTGTACTGAACCCCCATTGAAAATCTGGTGGTTATTCTACCAAGTGTTGATTTCTGAGCTTATCCTGAGTTAAAACACTATTATTATTGTTTCTAATTGAATATGAACTTGTTTTCTTTGCATTATTTGAGGTCTGAAAGCTCTGCGTGTTTTTGGTCGTTGTGACCACTTCTCATTTTGTGCAAATTAATTCAAAATTTTTGCTTGACATGTTGTCAGGAGTTGATAGAATAAAAGAACTATGTCCACTTGGATCAAAAATATACCTATAAAAGTAAAATCAGAGAAACTGATAATTTCATGGTGTTTTAATTTTTTTTCCAGAGCTGTATATTCATACAGAGAGCATAACACACACAGGATATGACTCCATTATTTCCACTCGTCTAGGATTTCTGCTGTTTTTAGCGAATGACTGCAGCTGTTCTTATTCCGAACACACATAGCAGTTATTCATAAAGAATACTCATCGATGTTTTGAATATAATCTTGAATAGCATCTATATGATATGTGCTGTTTATCTTACTTGTGGAGTGCATGGAATGCCTTTCTTTGCTTATTTTTTTTCCTTCTCAGAGGATTTTATTCATCTTATTTATCTGTCTTGTCATGCAGGGCAGTCAGACTATGCTCCATATTTCTATGACAACGGTCCTAGCAGCATAAGTGGGAACATGGCCTTGTTCAGCATCTCTGAAGATACACCTGTTGGTACGTCCACTGTGTTTTTGACTGCTTCCATCTTTTTATGTTAAGATCTGAATCATTTGTGACACATTTTATAATGACATATGGCAGAGAGAAAAAAAAAATTCAATGCACGTTGTTTGGTTAAGTCTGAAATTTCTCGAATATGTACTGGCGCTGCAGCTTATCACAGTTATAATACCTTCAGGATTGTGACGCACGTTGAAGCGTCGCAGGAAGAAAACAACACAGCGCCTCGCAAAAGTATTCATACCCACAATAGAAAGTAAGGCATAATTATGGAGCTGAGGAAACTAAGCCACAATTTTCAATCCTGCAAATAAAAATACAAAAAAATGCATCTAGCAAGCGTTTGTATTGAAATCTTTGGCCTACATACAAAATGCACGTGCATTCCTGCCATGAAACATGGCAGGGGTAGCACCAAGCTGTGGGCGTTGATTCCTTCTTCTGGGCAGGAAAGCTGTACAGGGTTGATTGGAACAGAAAGCATCCAAATAAAAATGATTCATCCAGTAGCTGATCTGACTTACCTACTCATAAACTAACTATGAACTTCAAGTCATGCTTTTCCTGCATGCAGCCTTAAATTTACACCCGTGTTTGGTGGTTGACAGGAACACAGATATACATCCTGAACGGGACAGATCCAGAGGGGGATCCTGTACGATACGGCCTCACATTTGAAAAAGGCTCTACTGAATATTTCAGGGTGGAGCCCAAGTCGGGAAACGTGACTCTAATTCAGGAGCTGGACAGAGAGGTGAGCCTGCTGACGAACACGTTCGATTTTAAAGCAAGCTAGAACTTTTCACCCGAACTTAACAGTAATCCTCTCCTTTCTCCAGAAACAAGATGAAATCTCAGTGACTGTCAGCATAACAGATGGACGCAACAAAGTAAGTTTGCTGTGTGGATTTTGTTTGCTCGATTATTATTGTTTCTGAACAACTTGCAGGACACAGCAGTGGTTCCCTGCTGTGTGGTTCCTTTGGGTCATGAAGACTCTGGGTGTAAGGTCTCATGATGGTCACCAGTAATTATACATGAAAAATGTTTTACTAATGGTGCTAATTTACCATACTTGTGACAACTGGTAAAAACAAATGTAATAACTTTATAACTAATGTAATAATTGAATTAGAAGTTGTGCATGAGTTCTTGTCATCTTTATGCACAATGTTGCCTACTTAAAATAGAAAACAGAGAGTTTTATTATGTAACATAGTGTTGTTTCCTCTTAAATCTAATTGGATAACATCATTTTTTAACTTTTTTTCTGAATGCTTTCATTTATTTATGTTTACTCGTTTAGATAAATTTTTCTATTTTTTGGCTATATATTTTTGTGTATGTAGCAAAGTGAGTGACTGTCAATAACATACTTTCCCTCCAGTATAGTTGTAGTTTGGATTATGACTATTTGGCCTTCTGCAAGGTTAAATTATGTTTTCCTCGCTTTCTGAAGTGCATCTTTCTATAACTTTGGCTGTTTATGTAAATTGAAACCAATGTGATTAGAAAATAATACATAACTGAATCCTATCTGTAATGGCTGAAGTCTTAAAACATGAAAGTATTTTTTTTTATAATTGCCAGACTTACAATAAGAAATAAAGTTCTTTTTAGTCACAGACAAGTATTTATTTTTATTGACCACAGGTTGTTGAGACTGTGAGAGTGTTTGTGACAGACGCCAACGATGAGCCGCCAGAATTTCAAAGTCTGCCTTTTATCACTGATGTTCCAGAGGTAACGTGCTAAATTAATACACAATTTGTACTGTTGTGTCTGAAACCTGACAATAAAGCTGAGTCTCTTTACCAGGACACTGCTCCGGGAAGTAGCATCTACAGAGTCCATGCTATAGACAAGGACTTGGGCTCAGGAGGAAGCGTTTCATATTATCTACAGGTAACTTTTCAGAAGGCTGTTTGTTCAATTTTATTTATATTTTTATTTTGGTTCTATATGTAACTCCCTCGTCTTGATCAAGCACATGGCAACAGTGGGATGAAACCACTCTGTTTTAATGGAGAGAACCGCTTGAAAAACCTGCCTCTGCATGAACAGCCGATTGAATTGACCAGTTGTGTGTTGGGAGGCTAAGAGACACAAATACACAGTCCAGTCACATTAATGTGACCACCACGTACTTTCCACTTCAGAGTTAAATAACCAATCACAGAAGGCAGGTGGCAGCACAGTGCAGTTGAGCGTATATAAAGGGTGTGTGTGGGCTTCGGAAAACATTTCAATCGTTGGCGTAATGCAGAAACGAAGCGATTTATCCGACGTCCAAAAGGGCATGATCATTGGCTTTCGGGCCAAGGGTGGAAGCATTTCCGAAACGGCTGAGTTTGTGAACTGTTCGCGTGCCGCCGTGGTAAAAGTGTACCGTGCATGGCAAAATGGGACTGTCCAAAATCAACGACGTGGCAAATGTGGTGCACCACGGGCCATAGATGACAGAGGCGAACGACGGTTGCGGAGATGCGTTCGGGCAGATAGACGGGCTACCGTTGAGCAACTGACCACTAAAATGAACCAAGGGGCTACCACAAGTGTCTCCCAAACCACTATTCAGCGAACATTGCTGCGTCTGGGCCTCCGAAGCAGACGCCTGGTTCGTGCACCTATGCTGACTGGTGTTCATCGACGACGAAGGCTAGAATTTGCACGCCAGTACAGCAGCTGGACGTCCACTGAGTGGCGACAGGTAGCGTTTTCAGATGAATCGCGTTTTATGCTCCATCGGACAGATGGACGTTGGCGTATAAGGCGTGAAACCTCTGAAAGGAACCACCCTGCAACCATTGCAGGAACGGTCCAAGCTGGAGGCGGGAGCAATATGGTCTGGGGAATGTTTTCCTGGCATTCTCTGGGTTCACTGATTATTGTGGAAGGCACGATGGATCAATACAAGTACGCATCTGTCCTTGCGGACCATGTCCACCCCTACATGCGCATTGTTTTTCCTCAGGATGATGGCATCTTCCAGCAGGACAATGCGAGGTGCCATACAGCTGCCAGTGTACGTGCGTGGTTCGAAGAGCACCAGGATGAGTTTACCGTCCTCCCCTGGCCAGCAAACTCACCTGACTTAAACCCAATCGAGCATCTGTGGGACCATCTCGATCGAGTTGTTCGCGCCATGGATCCTCAACCGCGTAATCTAGCGCAGCTGGCCACGGCATTAGAGTCGGCATGGCTCAACATCCCAGAGAAGACCTTCAGGGACCTAAGTGACTCTCTTCCTGCACGTCTCGTAGCAGTTCGCTCTGCGAAAGGTGGTTATTCTGGCTTTTGACAGATGGTCACATTAATGTGACTGGACTGTGTAATATAGAATCACTAAACCAGAAATGCTTTGTATGAGTAGGAAAAGCAAATAGTAGCAGCACTTGGTCTTGTCAGTAGCTTCATTAGAACAGAGGAATAACTGCATATAGAAGAACTGACCCAGAAGTACCTTCTACGGATGGAAAAACATAAAATACACAAACTAAACGGAAGGGTTAACTCTGTCCTGAAATACAGCTACACACAGAGGAACTGAGCCAGGAGTACTTTCTATAGTGAAAACAGTGATTCCTGTTTGTAAAGTAGACACAAACAAATGTTTCCCAAAGGATTTCAAGTCTTTTTATTTTAAAAGCATTGAATCTACTTTCTTCACTCCCATATCAATTTGAAAAAGCTCTCATATTTAAACTGCAACAGCTTTTATTTGCGCAGGAAGTAACCCTAGAAGAAAACCTCGTCACACCTCCCTCAGCACCTCTTCTGAGGAATCCAGACAAATTTAACATTAATCGGCGACAACTGAGCTCTTTGTGGCTTTCGACCTCCGAACTCTCAAACAATCCAATTTGTCCTGACATCTCTGTTTCCAAAACCTTGCTTTGGAGCACATTATAAAGTTTTTGTTTTTATGTTTTTATTTTATATTTTAGTTGTATATTTACTATTGTTTTGTTGTTTTTTTTTTACTCAGTTTAGAAGCACGCATCGTCTTTTCGCGTACGGTGACGCTAGCAGCTGGTCTAACATTCAGGGTTAGGAACAGAGGTCAAGCTGTCATCATGAGAGCTGTGCTGCCATGTGGATCGGAGGGACCGAGCGACGGGACAGCGACAAAGAGAAAGATTAATCTGATACCAAAGAGAGCAGTCTGGAAATAGCGTTACTGTAGTGGATTAAATTTCAATTACATTTGAGCAAAGCACTGAGAGCTTAATGGGAGCTCAGATCTGGTGTAGGCCCAAATACCGGCAGTGCTGTGTTTGTTATAATTCATGTGTTAAATGTCAAATGAAACTGTCCATGACTGAAAGTGCTGAGAGCAAATGATGCGTTAGCATTAGCTTGACTGCTTCTCGTTGTTTCTGTCCCAGTAACTGTTTGACTTCTTAAATCTTTAGAGTTCCCCATTTGCCAAGTTCACTATAGATGGACACAGCGGGATCCTCAGAGTGAAACCTGGCGAGATTTTGGATTACGAGACCACACCAACACATTTTGTCACCGTGGTCGCCAAGGTGAGCGGCTGTTTTCACTGAACCAGCAGTCATTAGAAAGTCATTAGTCATAGAAACATTGCACATTTAAGTCATGTTTTTTTTTAAGTATGTTACTTGCAGTGACTTGATGATGATGTTAAAGCTGTTTTGGAAAGTGATGAGAGTTGTTTCTGCCAACAATTCTGTCAGTTTGACAGCGTCTATCGATGACTATTTTTATTCTTGATGTGAGTTTTTTGTGTATATGACAGGTCATAAATACTCGATGTGTTATAAAGGTCTGATTGATAAACATTAATAAAAAATACAGCAGCATAATATTTATACCCATATGTCTTTATAAGGTTTTACCCATTAGAAATGATTTTGATGTTGGAATAAGTTAGTTTAGAAGTATGAAAGTCCTTGTGTGTTTCTTATAACCTACTGAGGGAATATTTTAAAAGCTTTTTTCAACTTTTTTGCAGTGTGTCTCATGCCAAAAAAGTTTTTTTTTTCTTTTAGTATCTCCTGCCATAACTTTCTAGAGTCATGACAGCAGTCAGTAACTTGTCAGCAGTAGAGCCAGTTCTCTCTTAATGACCTACCTCACTTTGAGAATGATGTCCACTGAGAGTTGAGACTTTTTTGTTGTTTCACCATCCATCTCTGAATGGAAAACAGCAACGCCACCACATTAAAGGAGAGGATCACATTCAAGTCATATTTTTTTAAAAGCATGCTTAAGTGTATTTTTGTTTTGTATTAAACAGAATAATTTGAGTGCAGCGAAGTGCTTTTGTTTTCACAGGATGGAGGTGGGAAGTACAAAGGGAGGCACCAGGTGTTGACCTCCACAGCTACTGTAACAATCAATGTCCTTGATACCCAGGACATGCCCCCGTCCTTTGTGGGAACCCCATACTTTGGGTACATCTATGAAGTCTCGGTCCCTGTAAGACCTTTGCTCTCCATATGCAATATAAATTGTACAATATTGTTTCTTTCTTCACCCATTACTTTTATGTGTGTGTAATTTCAGGGGTCTGAAATATACACAGTGTCTGCTAAAGACGGGGATCAAGGCAATCCCAACCCTATCCATTATTCCATTGTGAATGGTAAGGATGAAAATTCACAAAAAAATATCTCCAGTTGAGATTCTTGTTGTTAATAATACTACATTACTTTATTTGACCTGTTTTCATCCCCGTTTTCCAGGAAGTGATGGTGTTTTTGAGATAAACAGCACCAGTGGCTGCATTTCTCTCACAACTCCTCCATCTCTGCTGAAAAATGAACTCTATGAAATAAAAGAGTGAAGGTGACTTCCTTTTTTTCTATTCCTCTCATAATCACTTTTTTTTGGGTGTAGCCAGCTTTCAGACAAACAGTGCCTTGCAAAAGTAACCAGAAGTGAACTAAAATTAAATAAACTAAAATTAACTTTTTCTCATTTTGTAAATCACAGACCTGATTTTAGGTGATTAAAAGATGCAGAAGTAAATTAACGAATGGGTAAAATTTTTTCCAATGAAAAATCTGAAAAGTGTGGCATCATCGCTCGCTTTAAGTGTACTGCATTATGTCTTTTTTCTGTGCCTTGCAATAGAATCCTTACACCTTAAATTTTTTTTCACGTTTCTAACGTGCAAGAACAGACTTCAATATGTTTTTACCGGATTTTAGTTTGATTGACCAAAACAAAATAGTCCACACTTACAAAGTGGAGCCACATGGTTTTAAACATTTTGAAAAATAAAAACATCTAAATCAGAAAATTGTGGTGAACATCTGTATCCAGCACCATTTACTCTGATACGCCTAAAGAAAATCTGTCCATCTAAATGACTGAAATTAAGTTTCATTTTCCTTCCAGTCCACAAATACACAATTACATAACCTTTTGCTTTCCTCTCACACAAAATCTCACAAAAGGCATAGGGGACTTTAATTGAAATATGACAAAAATATGAAAACATTTTGCAACACACTGGAAATATAGTGAATCTCTCACATGTGTTGATCTCCAGGCATCTGAGGTCGGATCCAACAACCAGCTGTTGGACTACGACGTCACCACAGTGACTGTCCGGGTGGTGGATCTTAATAACCATCCTCCTACTTTTTATGGAGAAAATGGGCCCCAGAGCAAGTTTGAGGTCACCATGTATGAGCATCCTCCTGCTGGAGAGATCCTCAGAGGCTTCAAGATCACAGTGAACGACTCTGACCAGGTGAGTTCATCCCCAACATTTCATCAAATGAATGGATCAGTTCCTAAATATAGATGGGGTTTTTTTCATCTTTCAGCTTTACGTAGATATCTATCCAACATTTCAAGTACATCTGATTATGCAACAAAAGATATTCAGGAAATCTGTCAACCATTATGTTTATTCTCTCCATCTGGCGTCATAATTGCCCTTTTATATGGGTATTATTTCTAAAACATCTATATTCACTAGACATTTCTGACCGTTTCAGGGGGCAAACGCTAAGTTTAAACTGAGACTGGTGGGACCCAGTAGAGTTCTTCGAGTTGTTCCCCAGACGGTCCTGAATGAAGCTCAGGTCACCATCATTGTGGAGGACGCATCTGGTATAGACTTTGAAAAGGGACCAACCCTATCTTTTAAGGTAAACTCTGCTCAGTGTACAATTTCATTTTAGTAGGAGTGTCATAGAAACTGTAATTGTGCTTACAGAGACTATGTTTAATGTTTAAAACTAGTTTTGATTAGTTATAGAATGTTTTGTGCATGCAAAAGAATAACGAATCCAAAACTATTTTGGACCAGATTAATTCTGGTTTAAAGACGCCTTAACTTTCTGAAAAGCCTTTTTTATAGTCCACACTTTTCTAATGTTTTTAAGTCACTGCCATGAAACACTTTTCCATAATATTTTTATTATGGAAATAAGCCAGAACTTTTTTTTTTTTCTGCATAGCATATATACAATATATAAAACTTATGAAAATTCAGTGACCAAAAGATGCCACTGTGCTGTAGTTTTAGACATTTTTCTTCACTTCCTGTCACATCCTTCTGAATGTTTGTAATTCTGATAAAACGTATAGAGGTCAGAGGCTGAAATAAATGGGCATATTATGAGTCACTTTATAATTATTCCTCACAGAATCATGTTTCAATGTGACATTATGTAAACTGTGTTGAATGCCACACTTATTTTAATGGTTTTTCAAGCAACTAATTAATCTCCAAATTAACTTTTTTAAATCAGTAGCAAGTCTCACATCAAACATTTAAGAAGCAATTCAAAACAGAAATTGAGTCCTTTTTTTCTTGTTCCTCAGTTGCCAAATGTTTCATGAGAATCTAAATGTGTAACCCCCCCAGAATATAAAATGTACACGACTCAGAGCTAATTTAAATTTTCTCCTCTGTTAACAATTGAACTATAAAATAAACTGACCTGTCGCTTTGTCTGGTTCTCTCCCCAGCTGCTGGCAGTAGAGATTGACACCCCTGAGCGTTTCAGTGCGACAGCCGACATCGTGATCAACCTACTGGACACAAATGACAACGTCCCCGTTTTCACGTCCGAGTACTACATCGCCAGAGTGCCTGAGAACTCCCCCGGCGGCTCCAGTGTCCTGTCTGTCACAGTGAGTCAGTCCATTGCTGGTTAAACTCTGCTCTGGTCAAATTCATGCACACAATACATTTTTACATAGTAAATATAATGTATTATTATCAAAATTAATTTTTGATATTCTTTATAATATGAAAAAAAATGTTTTACCCTTACTTAAATTTTTCACATCATCAAAAAATACTTAACCTTTTTATGCAAGAATTATGAGCCGAAATATGATACAAAAAAGGTAGGTAGGTTGAAAAAGGTATGGAAAATATGTTGTAAAAAAATGTTGGGTTTTTTTATAAATTTTTTTTAGGTGATCAATTGTAATTTTCACCACATACAAAGTTGTTATTTGAAAAATGCATCAGTAGTATTGTTCTTTAGAGGTTATCTGATGTCACAATATTTTTTTTACCTGCGGGAGTCGTCTACAAGTACACAGTAAAAATGCCGGTGTTGAATTAACACCCAAAAGTGTCTATATGTGTCCAAGTCAGCTGGTGTTAAATTCAACAATACAGAGTGTCACATTAAAGTTACAACGGTGCTGGTGTTAAAATATGTTAAAAGTAACACCAATGTAGTGTTGATCACAAAATATAATGTGGTGTTAAAAAAGTAACTAATTGACCCACAAAGTGTCAATATCAATCAAATCCAGTGGAAAATATTCAAAACAATACACAGAAATGGAAAGTTTAACTTTTCTTAAACCCATTTCAGTATTATAGACCAATGTTAATTTAATAAAAAAATGAGTGGATATCTTATAACACTTTCAAAAGTTTCACTTTAACACCTGTTGACTTGGACACATATAGACACTTTGGGGTGTTAATTCAACACCGGCATTTTTAGTGTGACGGAGGAGAGACCAGGCCGGTCGGCATGCTTTTTTGTCTGTCGGCCATATTGGATTTAACAAAAATAATTTTTTGCATTAGTTGATGGTGTATTTTATGATGCATTAGTGTCCACTTCAGTGGTCTGTGTGCATTTAGAACATAAAAATCCACAAGAAACATAAGAAAATGGCTTTTGGACATCTGTCCTCTGTAGTGACCACTCTGCATGAAAGGGTTAAAATTACTTAATATTAGTGCTTAATATCCAGCAATACGAACAGGTTCAGGCAACAAAGGCATCCATTGGAGGCCAAAACAGCTACATATAATGATGGGGGGTGATGGGGTCATAGTCCATCAGGAACTAGACGGCTATAAATTCTGCAGAAGCATACCACCAACACATACCACCTCTGAATGGCTAAAAGCTGGACATTGACATTGAGATAGTAGGCACTTAAAAGCACCTGGTGGTTCACCTGAACAATAAATTGGACTTTACAAGAAAGGGTCGGAGGAAACTCTACCTGCTGAGGTAACCAAAGTCTTCTGGAGAGCAGAGGGTTTTCCTGAACACTCCTTTTAACTCTGTGTCGGCACCATCACCAATCCTGCGGTGTAGTTTGTTGAGGCAGCTGCTTATCCACGGTTGAGAGTAAACAGTTTGATGAGCTCATCAGGAAGGCCAGCTCTGTCCTAGGATGTCCTCTTTGCCCGAGCGCAGTTAGTGGAAAACATCTGGCTAAATTAGCATCACTGTTGGACAGTGTCTCCCACTCCAGGCAGAAAACTGTTGCTTAAATGGAAATTTATTTCAGTGACAGAGCTGCACTCTAGTTACACAAAGGAGCGTTACCGCAGTTCCCCCGCACCCTTCAGCAGTTCTAAGATTTTAGAACCAAAACTCATTGAGTATTTGCATCCCAGCTGTTATTTACATAAATCTTTTTTATTTTCTTATACTTTGTTGCTTTTTGTCAAGACGATGTAAACATCTTTGTCAATTTATTTTTCAATCATCACCAGGTTTCCCCTTTAATAAATGAAAACATAATTTACTGTTGTTTTTTTAATTATTATTATTTGCTCATGCTGTCATTGTCTGATATTAACATTTGTTTGATGATCTGAAACATTTAAGTGCGAAAAGGTGAAATCATAACAAATACCTTTTCACATTCGTTTACTTTCAGCAGTTGTTGTTTTTTTAATTAACGAAACAAAGTAAAAACCTGGAACAAAATGTCTGTTTTATAAGTGAAAATCATATGAAATGTTTAAAAAGACCACGATGAATTCCAAATTCAAGGAATCACAGCATATATCATGACATAGTGTTCAAATGTGACAATATAAAATGCACATTATTGGATAAACTTCAATGTGTATATATTTTACAAAGCATAACAGATTAACATGCTGTACTATTTTGTTTGTCTTCCAGGCGAATGATCCAGACTCTGGTTCCTGGGGTAAGTCAAATACACGATTTATGGATCAGGATCAGATTTGTAAGTTAAAACCTTTCACTCCTGCCAGTTTATTATTGCATCACCAATCAGATATAAAATTTCCTCACTTCCACAGAAGATTAAAGTAAGGAGATTTTGGTAATCGCGACAACAGCAATACTGGTTTGAATTCAACGTTTTGTCAAAGACTAAACCAGGGAAGCCTGTCTTTACTGCACTGTTCAAACAGCTGACTCCAAAATGGCTGCAAGATGCCAGCTAATCTTTTAATTGGATTGGAGGGTTAAAAATAGCCATCCTGGCCCCATCTAACGTAGGCAGAGCCAATTAACATGCAATGTGACAGCTGGAGCTACAGAAAACGGTAGCTTTGAAAAGCCAGGCAACGCGCAGCAGAGCAAAAGTGAGAATTTATGCTCGTCTGCAGGCATCAACATTAATTGTGTGAAAGTTATCAGTTTCAAAGCAACTCGTGAATTTTCACTGAGAAGAAAATGAAGAAAAGTCTACCAGATAAAATGGCAGAGAGCTCAACTAAAAAAAGGAATAAATAAAAATCCAATTTACATTTGTTAAAATTAAGGATTCATGTGATTTTTTTGTATTATTATTTTAAGCATAGTTTTTATTCAGGGAAAATAATTTTGGTTAAAAACAAAAAATCCTAATGAGGGAGCAGCAACTAGAATAAAGCCGAGACTCATACACTCTCACATCTTTTACATTCTCTTTTTATGAAAATCAATAAAACGAGTACAGAGTAATCAACGGTATTAAATCTGTCTGTGACAGACAATCACCTGGTTTATGTTATTGTTCGCATTGTAAAACCAAATGGTAAACTCTTTTCTTTTCAAAACACTGGAAACTTACAATTTAAAGCCAAAGTCAGAGATTTTTCAACACTAATGATTTTAGAAGTTACCTAATTACTAAATACAGTCCACATCTGCATTATTTATTAGTAGATAAACTGTATAAGCTTTAAAAAAAACAAGGTGGGGGTGGCTGTTTGTCAAAACGTTAAAGATACCTTGCAAGGTTTTCCAAGTTCTGTCCAGCAGTTTAAGATGGTCACACACAATAAAACACGTTTGACGATGACACATGCAGTAGCTAATCTTGTCTTATCTGCAGATTTGCCATCCACCCATCAACAGGCCTTATCATCACACAACCCTGGACCAGTCTGGATGCAGAGATGAGGTCAAAATACAACTTCTACGTCAAGGCCGAAGATTCAGAAGGCAAGTACAGCATCGCTGAAGTGTTCGTCAGCGTCCTTGACATGAACGACCATCCTCCGGAGTTTGATGAGGAATTTCAAGAGAAGACCATGATCATTGGGACACCTGTCAAAGTTCAGGTACATTTTTTTATAATCATTATATACAAATATAAACTCTAGGAGTCGGTCGCAGAAGAAAGCTGAATTTACTTACAGAATTATTTCTATGTTCATTTGTCAAAATATTTTTTGTAAAATGTTCTGGTATTTCAAGGGTTCCAAGTCGTGGACTAAACTGAATTGAGATTCTGCGGGAAGACCATAAAACTAACATGTTCACTGCAACTCTTCCTTCATGCAGGCCGTGGACGAGGACGCAGAGTCTCCTAACAACGTCATCGAGTACTCCATCATGACAGCTGATCCCGACAACGCGTTTGACATCAATGCAAACACAGGGGAGATCCAGCTGAAGCCTTTCATCAAGTCTATGGAGATTGTGCACAACATCACCAAGCAGAAGGATTGCAAGTGGTCTCTGGTGGTCCAGGCCAGGGACCGGGGATCCCCGTCCTTTAGCACCACAGCTGTGGTCAACATCGATATCACAGAGGCGGTAAGGCTTTTGTTCCAACTCGCAGCATCCTTCCTCTTCCTCCTTTTGCATGCCTGAGCTGTAGCTGGAGGCAGTTTAGCATGAAGCAGAGAGCATCCTTATCATGCTAATGTTACTTTGTTTTATCTCCATCTCCACAAGCTCCATCCTTTTTGCAACCTGAGTGTTTTTTTGTCTTGCTCGTTTGTGTAAACTATAAAAATTATATATTTCTGAAGGTTAAAGCCATTAACCACAAGTTTGTGTTTTCCTAACCCACCATGTTTTCACAGTACGTTCATTTTGTTGCCGTTCATCATGTTCTTGGCTTTTGTTTCTGTGTTGTGGTCGTGCTTTTTCCAGATCAAAGGTCGAATGGTTTCATACTTCATGGGCCTTAGCAAGCGTCCGCTGACGGTTTTTGGAATTTGTTCCAGCATTATCACGTCGCTCATTTTACTGACCATCTGCATTTCCACAATCCTGTACTGTAACGCAGTGAAAAAGTCCAGAATCAACCCCGAGAGTAACTATATCAAAGTGATCCGCAGAATGAAGTGAGACAGAGCCGGTACTTCGAGGCCCAGCTCCAAGCATTGGTTAGCTGGTTGTTGTCTGTAAAAGAGTACTGTAACAATTTGAAAATGTTTTGAGTTTTTTTGTGTTTTTATATTTGCTATATTTATGACAAAAAATGAAAAATATATTATTACAATTTTTTTTAAAACCTATGATCTCAATAGAGCATGACTTGACTAAGTGATTTTTTAAAATAAATTTATTTTAAGGGTGTGCACCCCTGATAAAGATGAAGTCTCAAAACAATATCACCTTTTACCACAGTCGTATAATCTCGTTACTGCAAATTTGAGAAAAATCTAACATATAATTTAAGATAATTTCATCATTTGAGAGAAAAAAAAAATCATGTTAAAAACTTTAAATTTGTTTTGACAGAATTATTGAGGCCTCAACTGACTTTTTCTTTTCCTGGATTGCAAATATAACGTGGCCTCATTCTTTTGAGGACTCATGTTTATCTTGCCACCATATGCAGTGAAGAGGACGTCTGTTAAAACTTTGTCATCATTGGGTTTTCCAAATGGATCACGATCCAAAACTTGCAAAATCAAAACAAAAACTGTATATTTTAGGGCTGTCACAGTCTTCCAAGTGTAACTGTGCTCAATTTAAATGTTTTCTAAATTTTTCAGTGGGAGATTATGCAGCTTCAACAAAAATTTAATTTTTCTTAACGTTTTTTTATGCGTCTTTACCAGGGGTGCCAACAAGTGCACCGGTCTCTGTGTCTATTTTCTGACATAAGCACCACATTTCTGGTCAAAAGAAATTGTTCTTGCTACTCCCAATGGGGAGAAAATCCCCATTGCAGCGCACTGCCAGACGTATTCCCAACATCTAGTAACAATAGTTCTAGGCTTTGTGTCAGCAGTTGTACTTATTAGAGCAGAGTAAAATAGAAGAATTTCCAGAGTGAGTGGGACCCTGTTTGCTTGACTGGTAGACATGTTGCCTGGGCCTCCTCTGTCAGTGCTTTGCAGCGTCCATCCTTCATGCTTGCATGCTTTACCAAACCTTTGATTCAGGTTCAACTTGATTGTATTTGTGCTCTTTTACAGACTCCTCTCAAGGGGCCTATGGCAGCATTTTTAATGAAAAGTAGGGACAATCCTCTGAGAGCTTTAGGCATTGTCGCTTTTATCATTCTCGTACTGGTAGGAGTGACTGTGATGATCTCCACGGTCATGTACATGCGCAACACAAAGTCAAACAGAATCATGCCGGTCCGACGCATCATTAAGAAGCGACCCAGGGACCAGCAGACGTGGAAATTCAAGATCCCCGTCATCAAGCTGTCCAGCCCAGCAGAGAAGTTTCTGATCAGTGACCCAGAAAGCAGCCCACCGCAGGAAACCAGCAGCCCCAGGCTGAAGCCTCCACCTCCTGTTGCTCCTTGTCTGCCCCCTCCGCCTCCCTCTAGCTCTCGGGCTATTGAGCGGACCCGGGCGGTCCCAACCATATCTGGTGCACTGGCCTACAAAGGTTCAAAGAAGGCAAAGCCTGGCCGCCGCAAAGAGGGAAACATCAGTTCTGCGTTGGTGTCTGAGCTTAAAATGAAGCTGGAGCAGAAGATTAATGAGAATAACCAAGGGTATTATTAAACAGAACTGCAGACACATCTGGTTTAAGGGTCGCTCAGTCCATTTGCCAATGGCTCTGTGCTCTTATCTCACATGCAGCCGTCGCAATGATTGGTAGAAGGATCTAACTTTGGATTTTTTTTTCTAGTCATATATTTAAGTCTTAACAGACATCAAAGAAGTAGGCTGCACTTCATCCTCCACTGTATTAGACTTAGAGAAGTGTGGAGAGTCAGTGGTCCAGTCGCAGATAATTCACCACGCTGACATCTTGAGGAGGATTATGTGATCTTAACAGTAAGAAGCACTACTGTAAATTGTCCTGGGAGAGGATTACTAAGGTTTAGTGTCTGTATACATCAGTTGCATAACATCCCAAAAAGTGTAACGCTCACAAATGTGCAGTGTTTTCAGGACAAAAAAAAAATGTTTTACCCGGTAAATTCCCATTACTGAAAGGTGTGTTTTCGCTCAGTGGAGCAAGCAGCTAAAACCACATTGCAACGTTTTACAATGAAGTGCTGAAGGACCTGTGTGTTGATATTTTTATTGTGTTACATCAGCCGCTTCAAAAGCCGAGAAGTTGCTCCTTTGTATGAAGACAATGTGCCACTGTAGTAACATGAGCCTGCTTAAATAATTCTAGGAAAGAAAACGCTTTTCTATAAATTAACATGCATCCGTTTTAAGTGTACAGCACTGTATTATTTTTAACAATATGACTACAAGAAATCTAACTCTATTAGTGGGGAATTGTTGATGAGAGCTAGTCATGCTTGAAATGTCCAAGCTGACATCGCATTGCTGAGAGATTTGTATTTAAATAAGTGTTTATCTGGAGCGTCTTTATCAAAACATGTAGAAGCTGTGCATGGATACTTTCCATCTCATTCTCAAATGCCTTTCAATGTAGGCAAAGAAAATATCATTGCTATATCATTGTCATTAACCATAACTTGTATCTGAGTAGTTCTTAACTTATACTTATTTCAAATAAGTTGAGATAAACTATATACAATAAATATGAATTTAACTTGCCTGGTCCTTTGAAAAAATTTATATTGTCTTTGTACTGTTTTGATTTTAAATAAATATTTGAACATATTTTGATCTATGTTGTGTTTTTGTGTAGAGGCTGGATGACTGCTCTGAGATATTAAGCTGTGTTCAGTTATATTAATGTTCATATAAAAGTGCAATAATGACAAATGAAAGATTGTGCATGATTGAAAAGTATTTTAAAAACAGAATACTGAGCCTAATTTGCATACTGCGCCTGAAGTTTTATTTTAAAGAGGTGTTATAATATCCCCAAAAATCGTAAGTGAAAATAGTAGACACTATCATTACCACATCTAGTTTGATCACATGTGATTGAATCTTAAATGGACCTTATGTGCACCTGAGGTGAATCTGCCATTTAAGCCTCTGGCACCTCCAGGTGGATCTTCCTATCATCTACTGCTTCTCCTCTGGGTCGCCTTCTTGGCCAGCAGGGTATAAATCCTTATGGTCACTATAGGTGTGATAAAAAAAAAAATAGTAATTAGTTTTGAGACTTAGGGGTTCTTCATTCTTTTCTTCTATCAAGCAAGAAAAGTTTTTTGCTCCTTAAATCTCTTCTAAAGCGAAAAGTTGCACTCTTTTTCAGCAACTTTGTCTCTGGTCTCCATAAATTCTGTGGTTGTCTTTAAGGCTTTTTGTGTGGAAAAATGTACTAAAAAATGTTCCTACATTTGATATAGGAACTCCCCTGATACAACTGCCAAGAATATGTTTTTAGAATATTGCTCTTGTTGCTGCTTTACACGCAAACATTTAACTCTTACAAATAATTACTGAAATAATATGTTTAGATTTTTCTGGTCATGAATCAATTGTATGAGTTAGAAACTGAATTGAAAATACATTTCATACCTCACACTGGGTGAAACAATAATTTAAGACCACATTCTGTAAGTGAATGGTCAAATCTAGTGTGTGCGTGTTTGTGTGTGAGTGCATGTACCAGGTTTTTATATCCTTATGGGTACCTATAAGGATATAATGTGGGGTTATGGGGACCATTGCTTCTTGTGGGGACATTTTCTTGGTCCACATGAGGGAAATTGTTATTTTGGGGTTAGTGGTTAGGTTTGTCATGGGTAGGTTTAAGGTAAAGGTTAAGGTAAGGGTTAGGTATGTGATGGTTAGTATTATGGTAAGGGTTAATCTGTAGAAATTAATGGAAATCAATGTTAAGTCCCCACAAGTGATGAAAACATGACTGTGTGTGTGTGAGTGTGTGTGTCTTGTGCAGCTGAGATTTATTTATTTACTCTTTTTACTTAACATTCTATAATGTTTTTACAGATTTCAACCAGAGATGTATAATACAAAACACTTTGCAGTGTCTCTAATAAAATAGACTCTTTGTCACTGCAGACTCCTATTTTTATAATACATTTCATTTTTGCTGGAGTCTCAGAATCCTATAAGGGAAAATGAAACCATTTAAACCATACACCAGCCCTCTTGTTTTCTCACTCTCATTATTTTGTTTATTTTTTTCTGTCCATTATACATTTCAACTGTTCTTTTTCCACCTTGGAATGATGAACAACCTCCTTCAAGACATAAATTCATAAGTATTTCAAAATGTTTCTGGATGCTCCTTATTTTAGATAAAAAGTCAGGTATTCTGTCCTAATTAAAATTCAGTGCACCCAAGAGATGCTGTTAAATAGAAATATCATATCCTCCTGACTGGGATGCGGATGTAAATTCACTTTAATCTGCTTACTGGCGTATGTATAAATTCATGAAAATACCGCTTACATAACAAATCCTCTGAGTGATTGTGCTGAACAATCCAAGTATGTCTCAGCATTTGTTTTTTCTTTAATCCAGATCAAAAATCCATTTATAAGACTTCACATTTAGAGATCTGCAAATAGAAGCAATAAGATACAATATTTATTCATAACAAAATGCAACACAGTGTGCCCTTAAAATCACACACAGTCAACATAATAAAATCTATCCACAAACTTGTGACAAAGGAATAACAAAGTATTCATTATGACTTACAGTGCAGTATAAAAAATAGGAGAGTACTCAAAATACTTCATTTTGTACATGTATATATAAATACAGGACACACAGGGTATCAGCAAAGGAAGGAAGGCATGTTTAATCTCTGGGCAACAGTTTGGGATTTTCTTTTACATTTGATATAGGAACTTTTAAGTTGTCTAAACTTTTCAAGTTTTATGAAATCATTAAACAAAATAATTGCATTTAAAATTATTTTGGGCTGAATGTTAAAACAATTTAGGCTTGATATAAAGACTAAAGCTGTAAGAAGGCACAGACTGGAGCTAAAGGTATTTTTTTTCTTAATGGGAGACTTAGTTTCCCACATTGATTCTAGTATAGATGAGCAGCACTTCCCCCTCTGCACCTGTCTTCAGATTTCCGCCTCTTTGTTGGTTTTTCCCCTGGGTCCCTGTACAGAGCTTCATCGCTGGCTGCCTGCAGGCTGTCAAAGGTGTTCTGCCTCTCTGATCCCTCTGCATCCTCAGCATGCCTCCTCCTCTTCTTCCACAGATCCACACAGCGGTCCACGCAGCTGAGCCTGGCCTCCGTGGTGCATGCATACATGCCTGCCGGCACTGCCAGCACCATGGCACACACAATGACAATGATGTGAATGAGTCTCTCCCTCTGCTCCAGCTGACTAATGTCGCTACCTGTCACAAAGACGATGCACTGGCCCTCTCTGGGGGGATGGTTTTTCAGGGTGACGCACACCTCATATTTGGTGACAGGAAGCAGGTCGCTGACCGAGTAACTGTTTATGCCAGGGCCAATGAAGATCATCTCTTTCTTGGGTGAATCGTATTTACCGAAGTGGACGGTGAACCAGGTTTCTGCTGGATTGTCCGTCATGGCATACCACTCCAAGGTGATGCCATAGACAGTCTGCTTGGCGATGCGGATGTCAATGTGGGGACTGTCATTAGATGACAGCATGGGTATGGGATGGAGGAAGAGGAGCTGAAGAAATGGGGGAATCAATGTTGAGTGAGATACCAACAGAGGAGTTGCCAATGAAGTTGTTCGCCATGCAAGTGTAGAGTCCGCGGTCCGCCAGGTGCACGGACGGGATCACCAGCTGGGATGTGAGGGTCTCCTCATCTATCTGAGTTTGGGTAGCTACAAGGATACAAGAAAAAGACATCAATTTACTACATCATAATTAACAAAACTCAACATCTTCCCTTTATTTACAGCTGTTTCACACTCCAGCTCTTCGGTTTCAATTAATGAACCTCCGTTTTTTTTGTTTTTTTGTTTACATTTGTAATCTGCTTTCTTTAGGATATAACACCAAATCCTAAATCTGTGCAGATTTGGTGTTTGTTTTTGCTGTGAGCAACAAGGACAAAGGGTTATTGACTGCTTCTTCTTTCCTCTTTTCTTTACTGGTCAGTGCATATGGCAGACAATACTGTCCCAATTAACAGCTGCTGAAACTAAATGATGCTGCATATGCAGGTTGTTTCCAAAGAGCAGTGTGAAAGTGGCCCAAACCAGATGAAAGTGTGACATTTTGTGATAGTCCAATCCGATTGAGTCCCTATGGTGATGTGAAAGGGTCCCATGTCAGGTTATGCAACAGCAGTTTGAAATATAAATGTACATAACATAAGATGAGTTCACATTTCTTTTAATTTTGCAATAATTGAAACTTAAGACTTACAAGCAAATCCTCTGATGATCTTGAGCGGATACAGCCACTGAATGTTTGAAAGTGGCCTGGCTTTGACTTGGCACGTCAGCGTTGCATTTGCTCCCAGAGACAAACTAACGTTAGACTCTGCCGCTGAGGCCAGCGGCTTCATGCAGGTTTTCAGCTGGACCTCATGGAAATATTTGTCCACTTTGGTGCCTGGGCCAGAGCACTTCAAGTAAGAGTTCATGAGGATGACAGGAGGGCTCACTTTACGGATGAATTCAACAAAGCCTTTAAGGCGGCAGTCACACGACCAGGGGTTGTCATGTAGCGCTAAGACCACGTTGGAGACCAGACCTTCTTTCCCCCATGCTCTCTCTGCTATTTGGTAAAGAGGCCAATTTGTGAACACTTCCTTTGATGTGATGCTAAGCTGATTGAAGGATAAATCTAAGTAGGTCAGTGCAGGCAAGTATCTCAAAGCGTGTTCCGGCAACACATCTAACCGATTGTGCTTCAGGTCCAAAATTTTGAGCCTTGGTGTGTTCTGAAATGCAGTCCATGGTACCGAAGTCAGCTTGTTGCCTTGTAGCCTTAGCTCGGTCAGGTTGGAGAGGCCCTCCAGGCTTTTGATGGTCATCAGCGTGATCTCATTGAAATTTAGCCAGAGGAACTCTAAGGCATGAACTTGAGAGAAGGAACCTTGGGGTAACTCAGTCAGGTGGCAGTTTTCAATTCGGATTTTAGTAAAATCATCAGGGATGTTCTGTGGGATGTGAGCCATGGGGGTTTCCATGCACAGCAAAGACCTAGAATAATACATGACAAAGTGTTTACAAGACCATCTATTTCTGAAATTTGTAAAGTAGATGCAGTGTTTTTTCAAATTAGTCAATATTTTCAGTTTCTGCGATGTTTGTCTTTCATAGAACATTTTAAGAAATATTTAACATTCTCAAAACTAGCCCATAGCTTTGATTCATCAGATACAATATGTTTCTACAGTCTAAGTGATTACCTACCTTCCCAAGTTATCATTAGTGCAGGAGCAGCCCTGCAGACATGCGGAGAATCCAGGGGTGATGATATCAAATACAAAGAACATCCCAAACACAGCATAAAATACGTCCATGTTGCTGGATGAGCATGTGAAGCAGGCCGGTCGGAGCAGAACATGCCTATCGGCTGCATGGAAGAAAGCCTATTACCTTAATCTCCCTTGACGCAATGCTTAAGACATGTGAGACAAACGAAATGAGTATTTATAGCAGTGGTCCACTTTGTCTCAAAAACATTGTCAGATCTGTTGAAGAAATTTTACAAGTCTCCTTCACTCCTTCAATTGTATTTAGATCATGTTGGGATTTTTCTTTCAGGTGTGTCCTCAAAATGCTTCTCTTCGGTCTAATTGAATTTATTTGAACCCAACCAAAGCAGCAGCTCTTACATGATAAATAGGAGGCCCATCTGTACTCAGAGGGCCGGAGCCCGTCAGGCTTAACGGTGCTGAGAGGGAGGGCCGCGGTGAGACACAGACAGATGTCTGGAAAGGACTGTAATCTGACCTCAATAATCTGAACACTGGCCGCCTTTCAGGTTGCTCGAGTCATCATTTGAAAGAAGAGGTAAAGGTAGACAAACAATTGCAAAGTAGATTCCATGTTTAAAATTTCTCTGTCGACTTTTGAGCAACTTAAATTAAGTAGGTTAATCTCTTGACAAGTAACAAACATAGTGTCTTAGCTTTTAGGCCCCATGACATTTACAAATTCAACTTTTGGACTTCAAGTGATGCACTAATATGGCATTAGCATTTTTTTGGCTGGTGTGACTCCTAATAATGTTTTTTGGTTTTGTCATTCTGGCTGTTCTGTAGGGTTAAACTTATATGTAAAAAGCACAGCAAATATTCCACATCAATTTTGAAACTGAAACTTAACATCATTGGTATGATTGGATTGACAGTTATAATGTTGTGAGTTAACATCAATATATGGAAATATATCAAGAAAAAAGCTTATAAGCACAATTGAATATAAAAAATATTTATTTTCAGTTGTTATATGCATATCATTGAGATTACAAATGTTTACGTATTATAAAATGCACTGTTGTTTAAGTTTCTGAGCCAACAACCAATCTGGCACATTATGCTGTAGGCATACACATTATGCTGTATGCTGACATGCAAAACAGGCTAAACAAACCGTTGGTGCTCTAAACTTTTCCTTTTATATTTCAGACTTAACACAATGCAGAAGTTACTCTTATGGTGAAAAAAGATAACTGACTGGGTTTATGAGAGTTGAGGACATCAAGAGAATTTTTTCGGAAAAAACACCACTTTCAATAGTGCATCACAAATAAAAAAAAACATTTTTTAAATAAATACAGAATATTAAAACCAGTCTTTGTTTTTATTTTCCTTTTCCCTTTTCAGTCAAAAAAATTACTGATTTAGTTCCTGTCAAGGCTGTAAATTAATCTCTTTTGACCATTAATGACAGACAACTCCACAACAAAAAGTCCATTTGAGTCTCTGACCAGTCCAGTCCTTTTTTCGATAAACATTCCCCGAAAACAAAGTGCATCTTCTTGACACTGTCTGCTCTGTTTTAACAGAAGTATTCATTAGGCGGCCCCTCAGTCCTCGCTATAGCTTCTGAATCAACACTTGACCTCGCCGACAGGAGCCTGTTGGATTCATCGGGGTTTAGCCTGGTCAGATATTCCCCCTCCATCCCTTTAGCCTTTCCTCCAGGACCAAGAGTCTCAAATGTCACATAGGAGTCTTGTATGTCTTTTGTCTGCCGCCCCAGCATTTTTTGGCAACGTTTCTTTATTGCCCCACAGCACACAATCAGAGTCAGGGGGACTGCAATCACACATGCAACAGTTATCACCACCACATTAATGAGCTTCTGTGTGCCACTGGCACTGGCAGCCTCATCCGTTGAGAAGATTACACACTGTTCCTTTTTCGGAATCAAACCTTTGACGCAAACGCATGCTATGTACTTTGTCTTTGGTACAAGGCCTTCAATGGTGATACGGTTCTTTCCAGCACCCACATTAATACGACGCATGTCTCTCTCACCAAAAACGGCATATAGGACACTGAATTCAGTGGTGTTTATGGCTGTGGGGGCGCGCCAGTTCAAAGAGACGGTGTGATCCGTGTCCCCAATCACTTTCACCGATCGCACTACCCTCTTCTCGGGAACTTGCTGTAGGGACGAGGCATTTGCCACCAAGTTGCCTAAACCTTGACTCACCTCCCCTGACTTTAGAGGGTAAGAATCCTTGGACTGTCCTTGAGAATTTCCATCAGAAACACTGTAGCTCTCAATTTCATATCTCCCAGTCACTCCTTTGCCATTAAGAGGTTCAATGATGGGTTGAGCTGCAGTGCTGGTGGGTGGTGGAACATATCTGGCAATGAGTTTTTCCTGGTAAGCTGCTCTTCCCATGCTCCCAGGCTTCTTTCTGCTGCCTCTCTTAGAAACGCCACCGACTGCTTCCTCCGACCGAATGGAATCAGTGATCACCAAGGAGATGATGGCATCTGCAGTGCCTACAAAGTTGGTGGCTTTGCACACATACTTCCCAGAATCCCTGTAGGAGACTGCGGGGACGCTCAGAATTGACCAAATGATGCCTTCCTTCGAAATCTCTTGCTGAACTGAAAAAAACAACAAATACACAAATAGAGTTAATTGTGACACACAAGGAAGGAACTTTAATCTTTCTGATATTTAGTGTTGGACAAAAGTAACTGCTCTGAACTCACCTGTGCCATTCATTTTCTTGCCATCAGCACGGCTCCAGGACAGGTCTGGAATGGGGACGCCAATAGTGCCACACCGCAGTAGGACATTGTTGCCCAGTGAGCTCCGAACGCGAGCCACAGCCGTGTGCACCCTGGGGGCCTGGCACCTCTGAAGCTCTGCTTCAGTAAAGAAGACCCCAGACAGGCTCTCAGGATCAGCGCACCTCAGCCGAGTGTCAATAAGTGCTACGGATGATGAGGGGGACTTCTGAAACTGGATCAGGTCGTAGAGTCGGCAATCGCACAGCCATGGATTATCATGAAGACCTGCAGATGAACATAGCAATGAACAAATGCTATAAGCTTTGACAACATCAAGTCCAGAATTAGTCAAACACCCTGACACACTACAGAGAATCACTATAGTTAGACTAATCCCTAACTCAAAGAGGGCAGCTCTAAAAAGAAAATTTTCCAGTATCCTAAACAGTCAGAGCTTGATCCTCACCCAGAATTAGCTTAGATGACTCCAAGTCTTGGGAAGGCTTCACGCTCAGCCACATTGTGAGAGCTTCTGCTGGAAGGGTTGTGAGGCTGTTGCTGGATAAATCCAGATAAGTGACGTTTTTAATGTAAATGGTGGCCGAGGCCGGGATAGAAGAGATCTTGTTGTTGTGCAAGTCGAGGAGCCTCAGGATGGGCATGTCACTCAAAGCTTCCCAGGGGAAGGAAGTGAGGGAGTTTCCGTCCAGCCTGAGCTCATCCAGGTTGTAGAGGCCTCGAAAACTGTCTGCATTCAGCGAGTTCAGGGAATTGAAAGACATCCAGAGAAACTCCAGGCTGTTGAGGTAGTGAAAGTTGTTGCTGGCGATGCGGGTGATTGCCGTCTTCTCTATGCGAAGCTTCGACGTGTCGGATGGGAAGTTTGGAGGAATCACAGTGATTTCTGGGTCATTGCAAAGCACACTCCTATAAGAAAAAAAAGTAGAATTGTGATTACTTTAAGCCTGAAAATAAATCCAAGAATAATTATGAAATTTGAACTTGGAAAGCTTATAGGTGAATATTTGCAGAAAAAACTAGGTATCTATAAGCTTCTGTTTTAAATAAAAAAAAAAAGCAATCATTCTGAGGGAAAAGGTGGTAACCTATTTTTCAGTTATAAGCAAAGGAGATTAAAGAACAGCACAGGGCAATGATTTATTACAGAGTGACTGAATTGTAGAAAGCAACAGTAAAAGCAGTTGGCATGCAATACAAATGTAACAGCTCCCAAAGCAAACTAAATTAAAATATCTTACCTTGCCTTTGATCCGTCACTTAACTTGTGAAAGAAGCAGCTGCATTGTGCAGGACATGATGTGCTTAAAACAGGGAAAAAAACTAAAGCCAAGCAAAAAGCAGCAGCAAAGTGCCGACTCATGTTTCTCGTCTATCTGCAAGCAACTAAAGCTCTACGAGACTAAACTACGATTAATTAAAGAGCAGCAATTAAGGTCTAACGGAACGTCGGGTACATGGTGGTGGTTCGAGGCTCGCAGCTCCAACTGCTCCGCCTGCTCTGAATCCACAGATAAAAAAGGGATAGGCAGGGATTAGAAGAGGACTTGGGTTATTTTCATTCACACGATTAGGCTATTCTTTCCCTGAAGCTGATAGGCTGCATGCTTTTCACTTTCAGAACTGCTTTCCAGGCTGTTTATTGGCTGCTAAAAAAATATATAGTGGGATATTGAGGCATCGGAAGTCTCAAGCGGAAAAAAGAAAATAACCAGATTTAGCAGTTTTGAGTATTTTGTACAATGCATTTGTGTGGGAAACAAACTTTAAAAGTGATTTCAGTATTAGTATTTTTGAGTTCTTACTTGTAATGATTGTAATGATTATTGTTTTCACATGAAAATATAGTAAAAGGATACAAAGACAAAATTACACTGGTTCCCCACTAGATGGCAGTTGAGAGTAAAAAAAAAAGGTACAACGTGTTTTGTTTTGTTTTATTCTGTCTTGTTTACATATCACTGCTCAGATCTCATGAAAAAACCATGTTGTTGAAGTGCATCCTTGTCGATTTATCCTTGCTTTTTAACTACAATAAGTTCCAATAAGAAGGCAAATGTACTTTATGCAAACTGATTTAGTTTAAAGTGAGTTTTAAACTATGCATTGCTCACATTCATCATAAGCTGAAATTAAAATGTATAAATTCAAATGCGTAAGTTAAAATAAATCATCAAGAGCACATAATAGTATATTCATGCTTATGATGAATGTGCGTATTCTTCCTTGCTGGACGGGAATAAATGTGTATTTTGTATCCGGCCTGTAAAGTGTGTCTGCTTGTGACATACTTTCTGAATGAGTCACAGTCCCTGAGGGGTTTTTGTAGGTCCAGAAGTTTAATGACACGGCGGCTCTGATGGGATTTTAAATCCTTTAATCCAGTCATCTCTCCGTCTCTTTATCATTTTCTCTTTGTTTTGTTTCTTTATACAGAGGCTCTCCTCTCTCCTACATAAGAACAACATCCGTTTGTGCTCTTGTCTCCATCGTAGCGCCTCATCATTCAGGAAATGACAAATTCCATGCAATTTTCATCCTCCCACTTTCTCCGTCCCTTTGTTCTAGATTCTAGAACAACAATTTTACCGTTTTACAGTCAAAACCTTGCTTATGAAACAGACCAACTTAAAGCATCACATTATTGGGTAATTCAAAGAAAATAGCACATCGTTTTTACATTTTTTTAAGTGAATATTTGAAAAGCGTGCTGGGTATTTATATTCCATCCTAGTTCTTCAATGTGTTGTTCACTTATGATCTCCAACAAATTTCGGAGGCCCTCACAGAACAGTTTTAAATGTTCTGAGATTAAAATACACACAGGTGGACTCTGGGTAGTCATTAGGTCACTTCTGAAAGCATTGAATTTTATTTACAATTATCAGAGTAAGTGGGGTGAACATAAATCGACTCCAAGTTTTTTTTAGATTTGCATACATTAAAAATACACAGTTTGCCTCCTCTTCACAGTTATACGTTACTTTGTGTTGTTCTGTCACATTAAATCAGATTGGAGTTTGTGGTTGTCATGTGGTAAATAGTGACGTTTAAAGGAACGTGAATACTTTTGCAATGCACTGTAAAACAGAACTACTTTCATTTCAGCGATTTAAATCTGTTGCAACACTTGAACCTTTGTTTCATTGCAAAGCTAAAAGATTATCTTACAGTTATTAACTATTTGCCAAGAGACTAATGTTCAAATGCGACAAAAGTGCAAATACACCACCGGCAGGTATTTGGGTCAGGCAGGGCAATAAGTCTAGCTCATATAGTTTTTTTTTTTTGTAGAAACATTTAAACTAAAACTAAAGAAAAGTTTGATATTTAAACTAAATAATGTTTCTTTGTGGATTTTTTTTTTTTTTTTTGCAACTCAGACATTTCCACTGGGGACTGCATTCTTTCAAATATCAAAATTCATTGCCCTCTGATTTTATTAAACTTTTCATCAAAAGGTTTTGACTTGGCTCATTTTACAGAAGTCCACTACAATTATTCTCTGTAAGGCTGGCTCAGAACAGCTCCGCTTTCATCACCCTCAGCTGTGGTAGCTTAAAAGATTGTGTTATTGAATCTTGCATGTTGTGAAATTTGTCACAGAGTTGCTTTATGTCCCAGCATGACCTCACACCACAGCTTTAGGTATCGGGCCTCTTGTTTGGGTTAGCAATAGCGGAGATAACTTTCTGCATCGAATGATGATATCTCAGCTTTTTTTGTTGTTGTCGGAACGGCAGATGCAGACAAGCTTCGATGTTTAGGCTCTCCTGTGTCTGGGACTCTGAGTTGTACACAATATGGGAGGATTCAGAAAAATTGGATTTTATAAGCCCATTGGGACACATTGTTGCTGCATGGTTAATGAGTTTGTGGTAATCTGGGCACAGATTAGTGGAGCCATCAGACTCAGCCCAAATGTTGCATTTTAAAAGGTTGAGGTTGCTTTGGGTGAGTGTCACAATTTTCTGCTGTCCTGATTGTTTTAGGGGTTATTTTGGTCAACAGATAAGCATTTAAATAAATGACTTCCTGATGTTTTCAATGATCTTTCACATTAAATGTAGCATGTGACGTAAACAGGATCCATATTAGTAAAAGGCCAATATGTGAAGTGTTCTGCTTTTTACAACCCTGAAGGTTGTATCCGATTGTAGCCACAAATATCAACTATTCAGATTTTTTTTTTAATTATAGACAAACACAAACACATTTAAGGTAAATTCAAGTCAAAAAGTTGATAATGTATTGCTTACAAAGCTCTGGACGAAAACCATTTACAGGCTGCAAAACAATAAAGACTGAGTATAGGGTTAAGCTTTAGCAAGACCAGACTGATGTATTATTGGACTTTGATTTATCCATGTATAACATAACTGCCTAGTCAAAGTACAGATCCAAATTCAGGATGTCTGTATCAAGACTTAAACACTGATTTTCACAATAAATTGAGTTAGGTGTTTTGCCAAGATGAATGAGCAAAGTATCTTCTCTCTAAAGCTTGTAGAGACAGATCTCAAAAGAGTTGCAGATGTAATTATAGTGAAAGATGAGCACTAGCATGTAAAGCTGGTATAATTACATGCACTCATTTCAGATTTTGAGTTTGAAAGATTTTAAAATCTTGTTTTTCTTCCTATTCAAAACAATGGACAACTTTGTTCTTGATACAACATAAAAAATATTAAACGTTTCACATTTGTGAATACGTTTACAAGGCATATTACACTTTTCCCACACATTGCCAACATTACAACTTGCAGTTAAATAAATATGTCAGCATATCTAATTTCTTGTTATATTAGATACTCTGGCTTCTTTTTTCTTTTCTTTTTTTTTACTTAGGATCAGGGACACCTTTTAAGCAGTTCCTGTTCTAATTAACACCTACAGCTGCTGCCAACTAAACTAGAGATTACAAGAAGACAAACGTGAGAAACTGCTTTGATTTCTGAAGAGTAAATCAAATTAAGAAAAGAGCACAAAAAGTATCTTAACAGCAATTTTCCAACAAAAACCGAAATACTAGAGCTGAAAAGATGAAGCTTTGGAACATCACAATAAATAAGATATAACATTATCTAAAATAAGAAAATAAAAATTAAAAAGTATTTTCATTTATAGTGCGTTTATTTCTGAGCGTTGTATTTAGATCCTCTCAAAACAATGACAGTAAAAGATACATAAACTTTATAGTCTGAGAAAAGACACAAAAAAATCCCACCAATTTTTCTGTCATCTTTTGTGTTTTACAATGTAAACAAGTTTCCAATAAAGTATTTTAAAATGCTCACTATTCCCATTATAAACCAGTTGAATTATGAGGAAAGACTGAGTCCAAATCGCTGCTTAAGGACAACATTTCCCATGCTCCCATTGTTTCCTTATCACACTCTGAAAAGTTGAAGTAGGTACAGGAAAGGCTATAGTTTCTATCCACCAGCATAGGTTACAACCATTAGGCGTTTCTCGGCCTTCAGATCAAATATTTATTCAGAAGAGACCCTAAGATTGTTTTCTTTACTTTTTTTATGCGATCAGTAAAATCGCGAGTTTGCTGAAAGTTTGCTCGTTAGGACATTCCTCGGAGGATTGCAAAAGTGGACGGGGGAGGTGCCGGTAACCCAGATTAGTGTCTTTATGCTTTTTCACGTGAAAGGGCCTTTATAAAAAAAGACGACATCTTGAAGGAAACGGTGGTTTGATTGTTGCTGCTTGAAGGAAAAAGAACTGAGTTTGCAGCTAAGTTCACTTTCCAAACATGGGAGCGTATACACTACCGGAGGGATTCTCGGACTTTGACATGTTTGCATTCGGCTCTGCGCTTCTTGTTGGGGGTAAGTTTGCAGCGCAGGATGGGGTGTTTGTGCAAGATTTAAAGAGACAGGCACCTAAAAAAAAAAAAAAAAAAAACACACACACACACACACACACACAAAAGTTAAGCATTTCAAGTACAATGGTTGAAAGGTGCCGTTATGTGTGGTCCCCTTACAATAAACTTCATTTTTAAAAAGAAGCTGGTGAAACAGGTTAAAGTTGTGAATGTGCGTCTGCTGTAGAGGTTGAACCTTGGACAAACCCCTGCTGTCCACAGTTTTTATGTTCTATGTTCCACAAATACAACACATTTCTTATAAATCCCAAACTACTATTTTAAAGAATCAACATTTTGTGCAGATTAACACAGTTAAAGTACTTGATTGTATTTTTTTTTAAAGTCCTATCTTCTCAAACGTGTTCAAGTACCTACTAAACCATCAACTGATTCGATGTGCTGGCTCATCCCTGCAAGGCTCTAGTGCCATCAAAAGCTGGCTGTGATTTATAGTTCCACAATCGAAACTATAAATTGTATTGCTACAGTTGAAAAAGAATGCAATGTCTATGTTTCAAATTTGAAATGCTGAAATGAATCCTGTTGCACAGTAACAACGGATTGCAAGTCAATCGACATCAAATCTAACAAGTAAAATCACAAATATTTTATATGTATGACATAAGGTTGTATTTTAATGCTTATTGTTTTGAGCTATTAAACCTTTTTTGGCTTTGTCGACGTAACAAATTTTGCTTTTGCTTTCTTCCTTATACTCAATTAAAAACAGCTTAATGTGTTAATCCAGTGATTAATAAATGTCCCATGCAGATTGAAAAATCTATTTTCATTTATTTATCATATTCACTGGATGCATTAAAAGTAAGCACTCTTGCTATTTTAGCCATGAACTTATCAGTCAATAGTACAGTTTTTGATCAATTTTGTTTTGGATTTTAAAATAATCTGAAAAAAAGTTAGAGAAATGAAATGCACTTTGAGACAAATGTTGAAATGTGAAATGGTTGCTGTTAAAAGCGAATGCCTAAACACTTTCATATTGCATTATTGAACAGTTTAATATAAAGCTGATTAATACAGAGGTTCCCAAACTGTGGTCCACGCACCCCAGGGGGGCTCCGTCTGGGTTTTACCCTAAAATGGCCAGCTCAGGAGAAAATGTTTGGGAACGTATTTATATCGGTTTCATTTCTTAGTTTGATTATTGGGTGACACGAAAATAATCTGTTTTCCAAGAAATCCTTGCTAAGACTGCCAAGAGCATGGTCTACAGCAGATTAAGAGCAAAACAAAAAAAATTATTAATTAATTAAAAGATTCTGCAGTTAAAACATCTACAGAAAGATTTTTCCTTCTCAAAACCAGCAAGAACAGTCGTAAAAGCATCTAGTGATAACAGAACCTTTAGGTTCACGTATTTCCGGTGCAGGTTCCAAGAAAATGGAGCAGAAAACTGAAAATATTTATTTCCAAGTTCTAATATAAAGACTATTTCTGTCCTTTGCGGTTGACCACGATCACACAATTTTATTTTTCTTAAACCTCCCAAAGAATTTATGGAAATATTGTGATGATGACTGATGATGTGTGGAACGCTCTGACTTGTTTTCTCCCGCAGCGGTGCTGGGATTCTTCCTCAACGCCGTCAGCATCCTGGCCTTCCTCCGAGTGAAGGAGATGCGAACTCCCAGTAACTTCCTGGTGTTCAACCTGGCCTTGGCCGACATCAGTCTGAATGTAAACGGTCTCACGGCTGCTTATGCCAGCTACCTCAGGTGACAGCCCAATGTGGAAAACTTATATTGTTAAGACTTTTCTTCAAAAGTAAGGGTACTTTGGTTCTTTACAGAATCTGCTAACATTGAATACAGTAGCTTATTCTGCTCAAAACAAGTCAGCTTCTGTCTTTTATAATCCAGTCTACAATCCACTTCGCTTGGACTCAAGGTTTTGCAAGCAAATCTGCAGGGTTTTAGAAACTGCACAGCGAACCTTAACACTTCAATAAGGTGGATACAATTTTTAAAAAATCTCAACAAGTTTTGTTCAGAATGTTTCAAAATCTTAATTGTACTGCAGCACCTATTTATAATTCAAAGATGTCAAATTGTCACGGCCATCTTTAACATGGAGTTACTTTATCTTCTTGCAACAGTGCAAGAGTTGCCCCACTTACAGTCAAATCTTTATTTCTTTTAAGTTCATGCAATTTAATTCATTCGTAATAAATCCCAAAGTTTTATGACCCAGGTGACGTAATGCAGCCTTTGTTTTGTGGATCACCAGAGAGGGAGATTTGAACCGAGGTTTTAATCTGTTGAGAAATCCTTGTTCTGTTCCTGCTGAGCAAAACTATACAGTTAAAGGAACTGTGATTCATGTTTCTTCATGCTTTGTAGGTACTGGCCGTTTGGTCAAGATGGTTGTAATTATCACGCTTTCCAGGGGATGATATCAGTCCTGGCTTCTATCAGCTTCATGGCTGCGATCGCGTGGGACAGATATCACCAGTACTGCACCAGTAAGTGGGGAAAAAAAAATTCCATTAAAGTACAAGAAGGAGATTTCAAGTTGGATTCCCTTCCCCATTTGACAGAGACTTAAGTTTTCCTTGAAACCCTGGCTTTTGAGCCCATATATTTCCTGATTTGTAAACCTGAGATTAAAGGGTATCAATGGTGTCTGTGCACAGTAAAAATGCCGGTGTTGAATCAACACCCAAAAGTGTCTATATGTGTCCAAGTCAGCTGGTGTTAAATTCAACACTACAGAGTGTCACATTAACATTTACAACGGTGCTGGTGTTATAATATGTTAAAAGTAACACCAGTGTAGTGTTGATCACATAATGTGGTGTTAATAAAGTAAATAATTGACCCACAAGGTGTCAATATCAATCAAATCCAGTGGAAAATATTCAAAACAATACACAGAAATGGAAAGTTTAATTTTTCTTAACCACATTTCAGTATTATAGACCAATGTTAATTTAACAAAAAAATGGGTGTCAATCTTTTAACACTTTCAAAAGTGTTACTTTAACACCAGCTGACTTGGACACATATAGACACTTTTGGGTGTTAATTCAACACCGGCATTTTTACTGTGTGCTAAAGGTTTGACCCCGGTAGTTAACATCTTTAAGATTGGGTACAAATTCAATTCCAGTCCTTAATATCTTGCTGAAGATCATAATTTTCTAAGCAGGAGACTCTGAAGGAATTCATGATATTTAAGGTGTGTTTGTGCTTCAGTTCCTCCTGGATAATAATGATCATTCTACTGTAGAGCTCCACTCACATTTTAATGTGTCCAGAATGAGTTGCTGCAGTGATTGATTGTAAAGTGATTGTGGTTCTTGACCTACAAAAGGGCACCGTATAAATAAAGTTTACGTACATTGCTTACTGAACCAGTTTTGATCCTGGAGTTACCTCACTAAGCCACTAATCCTGCTTTATAGTACAGGCCTTAGTACAAGCCTAAAGATTAGACGTCAGATGATAAAATAAATTAGTCTCAAGCACAGACCTTGGAAGTGAGTGTTTGGTTAGATGATTTCAGCTAAGGCATCAATCAATGATTTATGATAAATTTATTTAATTAATCAAACTAAATGTCCAAAAATGTTGTTCTTGCATTTAACTTGACTAGAGAAATAATTTATATTTACTGCAGTAAGAAAAAAAAATCAAACTATTTCATTCTATTTGTGTTATAATCAAGCATCTTGCTTGCGTCCAATCTGACTGCCGTCGCAGGACAGAAGCTCTTCTGGAGCACAACTTTGACGATGAGCAGCATCATCTGGATCCTGTCCATCTTCTGGTCCGCCGTTCCGCTCATGGGATGGGGCGTCTATGACTTTGAGCCAATGAGGACATGCTGCACACTTGACTACACTAGAGGAGACAGGTAGAGTTATGTAAAATTACAGAATACACTGAGACTAATGCTCCGGTCAACAGAATTAATTATTCTATATATAAATTCCCTTTATTTTAATCCATAAACCATTTTTTTTGTTCATTCTGACAGGGACTACATTACCTACATGCTTACTTTGACGGTGCTCTACCTGACTTTCCCAGCTGTCACCATTTCTTCTTGTTATGATTCCATCTACAAACACTTCAAGAAGATCCATCATCACAGGGTAAATATGCAGCATTGAATTCTGACAGAGACAAATGTAGGTGGAAGAAAGAATAATAATAAATGTGCAAAAAGATTCAAAGTTTTCCAATATGATTATGATTATATGCTGTATATTTATAGCAGCTGATTAAAGAAGTAAATCACAAAATGTAGCATCCGAATGGAGAGGAAATCCTAAGAGGAGATTTTTTGAAATGATCTCAACTTGAATACTGTAAGAGTTTTTTGATCACATTTCATCCAGTGATATTCAGGGAAGCTGAACTTTTTGTGTGCTTTAATTTAACTTGACAGCTGTTAACTGTTTGCTTCAATCATGCATTAAACAGAAAACGGTCTTCTTTGGCTCTGACATAAAGAATGACTGCTAATGTTACTTAGGCATGCCCCCAAAAAACTTTATAGAGGTACCTTTTATTGCATTTTTTTTTTTACATAAGACATTATGTGAAAGAATCTTGGCAGATTTTTTTTGTGTATAATTTCTGTTTCATGAGCTTCTTCTCTGCTTTCAACATTCCTTAAATCACATCACGCTGAATTAAGTAACGCCGTCCACTTATGTTTCAGTTTAACACCAGTTTGCCTTTGAGAGTATTGCTGTCATGTTGGGGCCCTTATGTCCTCATGTGCATCTATGCCTGCTTTGAGAACGTGAAACTCGTCTCTCCAAAACTGCGAATGGTAAGCTCTTATATCAATGTATGCTGTTTCTGTGTCCAGGACTCCTACAGTTTCAGTTTCATCATTCCAGATTCAAATTTTTACTTCAAATATTGTTTGGTATCTATTTTTGTTTTTCGATAACAAAATAAGGAAAGAGGTCTAGAGACTCAAAATATTTTTCATACTCCACTTACTTTATCCATGCTGGATCTTGAGAATATTCATAGAAAATTCCACAACTTTCCAAACTCAGAGTCCTGTGTATGAGCAATGACTTTTTTGTCCTTCTAAATACTCACAAAATTGTCATCATGTAATTATTTATTTATTTTTTTGCAGTTGCTTCCAGTTATTGCAAAAACAAATCCCATCTTCAACGCTCTTCTCTACTCATTTGGAAATGAGTTCTACAGAGGAGGCGTTTGGAACTTCCTGACTGGACAAAAGATTGTTGAGCCAGACGTTAAGAAGTCCAAATAAATAATCAATAATCAAATCATATAAAACTGTAATTCGCTCTTATGATAGGCTCCTTATACTAGATGTATGATGGCTGCACACTTGCTCTTCTCTCCCTTAATTAGACAGTAGTGAACCCTCTAGACAGTCTTTCTGTTTGTGCCCAGATTTGTGAAACTTAAACATTTTTCTTCACCAAACAACTTGAAATTTTTTCATTGACATTCTACTCAGTAAATGAATGCTGCTGCTGCTTGTATGCTTTGTTTTAAAGCTGTTCGACCTGCTTATGCAGCGTCTCTTTAATGAGAGGAAGCAGTTTCTGTGTTAAGACTATCATATGCTTAGTCTAATCATTTTTTACACGTAGAGTCTGATTATTGGAGTGTATGCATGAAGGAATAAATACGTACATGTTGTAGAGGTTATTTTACTCTGGAAAGATTTTTTTTTAAACAGACTTTAAACTGTGTAAATAGAGCCTTTCCACTCAGCTTTTACTGAGTGGAAAGGCAAATAATGGGGGGAATAATGACCTGTAACAACTAAAACAAAAATCAAGCTAAATTCAGATTACAATACCAAGAAAACGGTTGAGGGATTTAACTTGAGTTACAGTTGTTTTTTTACATACGTGGCATTCAGTAGTCATTGATGTCATTGTCTGTCAGCAGTTAAATATACTCATTCCATAAATAACCTGCAATGAGGCAAGTCTTAGTTACACTAACCCCGGTGTTCTGACCTTTAGGCTGGCTGTGGGCAGATAAAATCCTCTCAGTCAGTGGTTCAGTCTTTTGGAGGACAAGTTGTCTGATGAGCAGGACTAATGTAGCCTTTAAAGTTCAACATAAGGAAAGTGTCAACAGTTAACTGACATCATTTATTTCGGAGTTAAAGTTGCAGCTCTTTCATGTATTTATTTGGGATTTGAAGTTATAGATTAGCACCATATAGGACATAAAGGTGAAGTTGCGCTTTAGAGAAAATTCAATGACAATAACAGGAATTGGCTGTTAACAGAATTTTATATATATATATGTTATGCATTCAAACACTAAAGGCAACACTTTGACAAACGCATGTTATGTAGGACTGAGTGTTTAGCTGACTTGGTTAAATACAAACTGTCAGAAAGCTCAACAGTTCAAACCCATAAATCCAAAAATGGCTGCCAGGTGCACAAAAGTTGGTCCTTGCTGCAAGTGAAAAATTTTTATATTGCTGGTTGATATGCAAGTCATTAAATCAGGGATACGCAACTTCAGGTCAAGAAAATGACACCACAGCGCACATTTAGAAGAGATATTCTCACTCTTTGGGTGGCGTTGTGGCATTCCACTCATTTTCTAGGAGCTTAGCCGTGTAATTTGAGTCTGAAGTCATGGCCAGGTCCGATATTTAAGAGTCTAAAAATGGCTCTTAAATGTCAATTTTTAGACATTTAGACACTTGGAATTCTAACTTCTGGGTCGTTTTAGGAGTTTTTTTGATCCCCTAAAAGTCAAGAGTTTCCAACATTAGAAGTGCAAGGTGGTGCCTAATTCCTGTAGATTTTGACAGCTCCTCGTAATTTCCACAAATCATGCATTTGCCACCTTCTGCATTTTTTTATTAACAAATGCAGAAGTAGGATTTCTATCTACACTCCTATTTACCTAATTTGTACCTGGTAGGGCGAACCTATTAAACATTTGTAAGCATGACTGATATTTTTTGGAGTTAAGAAACTTCAGCTAAGCTTTTTCTTTGAAGAAGAGACTGAACTTGTTAGATAATGAGACGCTGACTCAGGAAAACTGCTTGCAGACGTCTCCGCTTCGGATAAACACAAACAAGCCACTCCTTAGTATGTAACACATACTCAGAGGAAAAAGATTCTTCCTTAAACTGCAGGTTCCATCTCATTTACCTGGGTTGTTGAAGGATTTCCCAGAAGAATGAAGAATCCAACGGATTAGCGGCCAATTCCTGGTAAAAGCGGTCCGATTGGCTAATCTCTGATCAGAAATAGGAGAGTGTGTGGAGTCGGGATCTAATTTGGTCAAAGCCTTGGATAGAAAAAGTGGCCACACACTCACAGGAGAAAAGCAAAGCTACTTGCTGCAAACAGATTAAACCTTGTTAAGCTACCAACACATTCTGCTTCAAATTGGGTTTCAACATTTCAGTAGAGTAGAAATACAGACTGATGCATGCCAAAATACGACTATCAGTGAATGTTGCTTTATTAGCCCTAGGGATCACATTAACATTTTGCCACCTTAAAGCTTTAAACTTAAGTGCATTTTAATTGGATTTCGTTCAACAGACCCGACACAAAGACGTGTGTCATTGTCTCAGAAAGTGGGAGAAAAATGCCACAATATTATAATGTGTCCGGGTATGCAAAGCTGGCAGACATATCCGATCGGCCTTGCAGATGGATCCAGATCCAGAAACACTGGACACAGCAAAACCTTGATACACCTGAACTGGACACAAACGGACACCGTAAGTTTTATTAAAAAAAAAAATGTTGAAAACCACCTGATGTTGAACATGTTTAAGTAAAGAAAAGTAAAATTTGCAGAAACTTTACACAAAATTGGATTAAAACGGTAATGCAAGATGCAAATAATGATTTAAAAAAACAAACAAACACGCTGTAGCAAGTTAATTAGACTTGGTCTTAATTGGGTTGGACAAAAACCAGCGCACACACCTCAGCTGCTATGAGCTATGAGAAATATTCACTCACACTGACAAGCTTAAGTTGTTAAAAAAAATACCACTATAATACCACTGATGCACTGGAACTTAGAGATATTGATATGTGATAAGAGGTTGTTTTTGCTTTTCTAAAAACATCTGCAGGTTCAATGTGTGTGAGAAGCAACATTTGGGGTGTTTGTGGTACGTCAACAAGTAATGCCAGGACCTTTAAAGCAACAACTCATGGGAGTGAGAAACTTCTGGTTTTTGTAACATTCTACAGCAACTTGCTGTGTTATATTTCAAACGCCATCTTAAATTTTCATTTGAACTTTAATAGTAGATCTGACTTTAGGATGAAGGGGTTAATTGCTTATCTTACCTCTAAAATCACTGCCTTTTTGTTGAAGGCTGCAGTTTATAATCCTCGCATGAAAGGGTTAGAAAAACTTTATTTTCTTTTAGTAAATAGAATCAAATTTTGAAACTCACAGCACATACAAGTCTTCATTTGATATCACCTCGGCAACAAGCATGATTACTCCTGTGGAGGCTACTTAGAGAAGAAACAAAGGTCACTGTAAATCCTTTCAACATTACACACGACATGTTACAGGTCAGATTATATCACAACCTAGAAAGAGACATAATAAAAAAAAGTATTGTCTAAATCTCAGTTGTGTGTTATGTAATGCTGTGGGGAGTTTTTCTCTAGCTCTTAAGAGATGGACTGAAAATACGATTTTAACTCCTCACAACAGATTACTTTAAAGATGTCATACATACCATGAGGATTTTTGCATGACATATCTTTTAGGGGATTAGACTCCATTTGCATAAAAGAAGATGAATCTCTTCTTTTGTGCATGATATACTTCTTATTCACAATGTCCACACGTTAAGATTACAACACATCATCAGTAACTCATGAGGATTATTCTGACACTTGTCTATTTGATTCTAACAATTTAAAATAACGAGTCAGCAGAGATTATCCATACAGTCACATCTCCGCAAAGCCTTTCATCTGACAGATGTATTAAAAAAAATACAAGGCATAGCTGCAGTATAGGATTTTAATATAAACGCATAAAAAATTCAATAAAAAAAAAAGGTATTTATGTAATGGCTGCTTCAGTGCCAAGCCTCTGTCATTAGTAAAATTGGGCAGTTATTTCCAGTGGCGTACTAATCCTCCAGTTGGTGTATTCATGCTGCCTTTTCTACTTCAGATAATCCACTGAATACTGAGAGCAGCGGTCAATATAATCCACTGTTTTAAATGTACTGCAGAAAACAGAGAAATCATGGCAGTAAAAGACACACAGCTAAAGGAAGTTTTGTTTTTATTATTATTATTATTATTATTATTATTATTATTATTATTATCTTTATTAGCCGCATTATCAGCAAAACTCAGCATTCTTTTTGCTATTTTTATGTCTTGAAAACGATTACTCCACAAAAATCCCCCACCCCTGAAAAAAAAACAGCTGCCATGTGGATTTCAGTATTAGTTGGCACCAAAAAAAGAACATTTTATTTTAGTTTCCTTATTTTCATGTCAGCATCTTATTGAAATAATGGCCTAGGTAATTTTTTACCAACAGGGATTTTTTTTTTTCTGCCTAAATCATGTTTTGGTGAAAAGGGGTTGACGACTTTTGAAAATAAATCACTTTTTGCACAAAATAAATGATTTATATGTCATTATTTTAGGAAGGTGACTATTTTGTTGCAGAAATCGAAATACTATTGTAAAGTTCTTGCATTAACGCCTGAGGGCCAGCAGTCACACTGTGTGCTGCCAACTGAAAGGCATTTTTGCTATCAGCAAGTCTTTGCTGCCTCTTCTGGGAAGATTTAGACAATGTTCGATCCTGAACAAAATGTGAAACCGAGGGAAATTACAAGAAGTTGTAACGGTTCCACGAACTGATTTTAGAAGCAGAAGAGGTAGGTCCTTCAGAGCTGTGGCTTCTAAATAGTGAAATGACTTACCTTCTTCTCTGCACTTCCTTGACTCTGTTCATTTGTTTAAGGCAAAGCAGACAAAGCCCCGGTTGTTCTAGCTTTATGCTGGTTAAAATGTTATTTTTATTCTCCTTAACGTTCTGGCGTGTTTTGTAGTTGTGTACTGTGAAGCAACGTGTGGTTTTATCCAGTGGAAGGTGCTGTATAAATAAAGTTTAACTCACCTTACAAAGGTAAAGGCAATAGTCAAAGGTGATATCCGTTTTCCTGTGTGTATCTGTTGATAATCACCACCAGGTGGCAGTATTATCTACATAAATACCGAGCTGAACTTCGTGCTAGAATTTCCAATCCTACCTTTGACACGTCATTCCCGCCAATGTATCAGGTGTTATTTTGGAGACGCCTGGTTGTGAGAAATGAATTACACCTAGAGTGTATCATTAAGTCACAAGAACACAAATGTTGTCTTCACAGACTAATAGTCATGTGGGTTAAAGGAAGAAAAGACGCTAACCAAGCAATGTGCCCAGCTGACCTTGGAAAATCTTAACTTGCTCTTCAGAATTATTAATCTTTTATTTGAATATATAGACTGTGGTTGTCTTGGTTTCGTTGTCTGGAGCTGTCCAGAGCCTCGGGGTGCTGAAAACGAAGCAAAAGTGGCTTCTTCTTATATTATTTAGTCTTCTTTAAGATCAGCGGTTTAAACTATGTTCATTTGTATATTTACGTTTGGAATATTGATTTCAATATTGCGATATATACATGCATTTGTCACCAGGGTTGGTGTTTTCTGGGTTATGTTGAGTACAGTTTCTCTCCACACATAGTGTTTTGCATTGCATTCTAATAAAAGTATCAGTTTTGGTCTCTTCTGACCACAACGCCTAAGTGACCTGTGCCACACTGTTTTGTTTTTTTTTGTTTGTTATTTCTGTAAAGCCTTTGTTCTTTCCACGTGTCCTGGAACAGATTATCTGCCCTTGACGGTGGATTTGTGCAGCTCCTCCAGAGCTGACATGGGCCGCTTGGCTATTTCTTTGATTAATGTCAGATCGATGTCTTATCAATTTCTGAAAAATATCACCAAAATATTGTTAGTTAAAAGACAAGATTTAGAACTAGATTATCAATGTGTGTTTACATGATGACAAAGTATGTGTTTTTTTTATCTAAAAATGTGTGTATTCCTTATGCAAAAAAAAAAAAAAGCAAAGTGTTATGAAAAAATGAGAGTTTGATTTTAAACTGCACTTAAGAAGCTATATCAAGATAATAAGATTTGAAATCTTACTATCTTGATCACAATTTTATTGACATTTCACAAACATAATTGGGTTTGTTTTTCCTTTCTTGCTAAGATAAAATGACAAGTAGATGGTGGATTTCTGCCACTTGAAAGAAAGAAACACGAGCACGTGGTATTTAATAATCATGTTTTCATAATAGTTTCAACTGTTAAACAATGATGAGACTGAATCTCCTATTTGTGGCTTTGACACTCAAAGTCATGACACTGGACATAATAATTACTATTTTGGAAGTGAAAATCACAATTTACCATATAAGATGTAAGACTTAATGTAACAATTTTGAGAGTTGAAGTCGTAATCTTTATGTTATATCTCACATCACTTCACTTAATAGTCAAAATTAAGTTTTAGAGTATCATAATAGGAAGTTGAAATGTGTAGTTATTCTCAATTATTGGTTTTCAGTGGTATATTTGTGTGTTCCGAGTCGTATTTATGATATTCAAACTTATCATTTTCACTTTAATTTCATACCATTGACTCTGAAAAAGCAAATAATATACTATGGTTTATAAATATAACTATGAATCTCAGAATTATTTGTTTGAAAATCAAACTTCTGAATTAATGACAATCAATCTTGCAATTTTGACACTGAATGTTACACAAGCATGATATTCAGTCATAACTTTAAATCTGGAATCTGTTACTTTGACAGTCAAAAACATCCATTTGATGCTCAAAATTACAATTTTACATCTTAGAATTATGAACTTGAAAATGAAAATCGCAACTGAAATTAGAAATAATGACTATGAAACTCAAGATTAAATCTCAAATTTAAGATCTTTAATCTCACAATTATCACTTATGACACTTGTGGCCAGTTTATGTATTTTGGGTGCCGGAAACAAGCTTCCACAGAAACAAAAAGTCTGGGGTTCTTTGCCCCTGTCTTCGCTCTTCTGGTCATCACTTGCTCTCATTGGCTGAAGTGATTGTAGAATTACCATAAAGGAGGCAAGTGGCGAAAGGACCCACTCGGTGGCAAGCCGGTGGTGCGTCACAACTCCTTAAAAAAAACGGGTGGAGATAGAGGTGGGAGGAAAAAGAGGATTAAAATAGCGCAAAACCTGCGGGTCAATGTCCACCAATGGCCACCAAGTCATTTGTGGTCTCAGAGCGGAGAGAAGAAAAGTGCCACAGGTGATGGAAGACATGAGCTGCTCTGAGCGTCACAGTGTATGAGGGTAGAAGGTAGAGAAATTAATCTCTGTATCGAAAACTTTGCCATGTGAAGAAAGAGGCTCAAAAAAATAAGAGAGAGAGAAAAAAAACTCTGCAAAGTTGCAGAAGTTGAATCTGTTTTACCGCGTCACTTCTCGGGAGATCATGAAAGTGCATCGCATGAGAGCAAGTGGAGGAAGCTGAAGAAAGTCGTCTCTTTCACCCGGATGAGGCAGCCAAGTCCCCCTGCGCCTCTCCCTTTACGCACAGGCGAGGCGAGGACGGAGACAACCACATCAAGACGCTGAAAGATCGGAAGCGCAACTACTTTTTCTTTCTTTTTCTTTTTTTTTTTTCCTTTTTTTTTTTTTTACTAAGACTCTTAACTTTTTAAGAAGAGAAAGCGGGGGGGGGGGGGGGGGGGGGGGGGGGGGGGGGGAGGAAAGCGCATCATGGATGGAGACGGAGGATCGTTCGGACTGGCCAGATCAGCCGCAGTAAAACTCTCCGAGATGGGCGAGAGGACCAAGCAGCTGGGCTCCGCGATGAAAGACCCTCACCAGCAGAAGCGGATCATATTGGTGATTGTTTGCGTGGCTCTTCTGCTGGACAATATGCTCTACATGGTCATCGTGCCAATTATCCCAGACTATCTTGCTGACCTGGAGAGCGAGCAATCAGAGCACGTCCACTTAGTGCTGCACCCCAACACGTCCTCAGCCAACAGCACAAGTCAAGACAAAAGCAACAAGGACAATTTGGACATCCAGATAGGCGTCCTTTTCGCCTCTAAAGCCATCCTGCAGCTCCTGGTCAACCCACTCTCGGGAACGTTCATAGATCGAGTCGGATACGACATCCCTCTCCTCATCGGTCTAACCGTGATGTTCGTCTCCACCTGCATCTTCGCCTTCGCGGAGAACTACGCGACGCTGTTCGCGGCCAGAAGCCTGCAGGGTCTGGGCTCTGCTTTCGCGGACACCTCCGGCTTCGCGATGATCGCCGACAAGTACACGGAGGAGGCGGAGAGGAGCCGAGCGCTCGGCATCTCCCTGGCGTTCATCTCGTTCGGGAGCCTGGTGGCGCCGCCCTTCGGGGGCGTCCTGTACGAGTTCGCCGGGAAGAGGGTCCCCTTCATCGTGCTCGCCTCCGTCTGCCTGGCCGACGGCTTCCTGCTGCTTACTGTCATCAAGCCCTTCTCCAACAGGACTCGGGAGAACATGCCAGTGGGCACCCCGATGTACAAACTCATGATTGACCCCTACATCGCCGTGGTGGCCGGGGCGCTCACCATGGCCAACATCCCGCTGGCCTTCCTGGAGCCGACTATCGCCAACTGGATGGAGACCACCATGCACTCCACCCAGTGGGAGATGGGACTCACCTGGCTGCCGGCCTTCTTCCCTCACATCCTGGGTGTGTTCATTACGGTCAAGCTGGCCGCGAAGAACCCCCACCTGCAGTGGTTCTACGGGGCTTTAGGCATGGTCATCATAGGGGCCAGTTCGTGCACGGTCCCTGCATGCAAAACCTTCGGGCAGCTCATCGCCCCGCTGTGCGGCATCTGTTTCGGCATTGCCCTGGTGGACACGGCGCTGCTGCCGACGCTCGCGTTCCTGGTCGACGTGCGCCACGTCTCCGTGTACGGCAGCGTCTATGCCATCGCTGATATCTCGTATTCGATCGCGTACGCCATGGGTCCGATAGTGGCCGGCCAGATCGTGCACAACCTTGGCTTCGTGCAGCTGAATCTGGGCATGGGTCTGGTCAACGTGCTTTACGCGCCGGCGCTGCTGCTGCTGCGCAACGTGTGCCAAATGAAACCGTCTTACTCGGAGAGGGATAACCTGTTAGACGAGGCTCCGCAGGGGCTGTACGACACCATCAAGATGGAGGAGGTGAGGGCGAAAAAGAAGGGCTACAGTTCGTCTGGGAATTGCTTGTCGGTGGACGAAAATGGGTTCGATCCCTTCAGAGCGCAACAGTCCTCCGGTCCAGAGTTCAGCTAGACGTTCCCGGCAGTGAGGAGTTTGATGCTTAGGAAGAGGCAGACAGGTCCTGAACTAGTGATTTCAACTTTTATGTGTGTACAATATAAAACACCCAATCAAGAAAATCATGATTGTGTGAGATGATTGCCAAAAGCATCTATTTCTTTCTTTCTTTCTCTCTTTTTTCTTTTTCTCTTTATGTCTTTCTGTGTCTGTTTCTTTTTTTTCTTTAACTCCTTCCGTCCTTCTTTTTTTCTTTCTTTCTTCCCTTCCTTTCTCTCTTTTTCCTCATACTGTCACAAAACAAAGTCTACGTGACGTTCCTCAACAGGAGTTTTTGTGAGAGAACTCGTTGCATTTGTGTGTGTACTACTGAGTATTATATTAAAAGAATAAAGACAATAATTAATGTGTGGGACCAACCAAACTGTAAGCAGCACATTCTCTCCCTCTTTCAGCACAAAAAAATAGAACATTGTCTTCTAGTTAGTTTTGCACATTGAAAGGCCTCCGTAGATTAACGATTTTGTGAATTAATCTCCAGATGCGTTTTATTTTTCTGTGGATATTTGAAGATGAGTGTCATGGTAAACGGGATCTGTACATAATGTGGATATATGCACAATGTAAAAATGTTAACACGTTTGTTTGTTTGTTTGTTTGTTTGTTTGTTTGTTTGTTTGTTTGTTTTTTGTGTGTGTGTGTGTGGGTGTGTGTGTGTGTGTGTTTGTGTGAAGAGATGGAAACGACAATGTCCTGATGAACAAATGTATTTATTGGGATGAGCTGTGGTTGAATAAATCTTTGTTTGGATCTGTGTTACAACAGTGGTTTCGTTTTTTATTTAATTGTAGCTCAATAAAAAAACGGAAGCTTTCCCGTAGTAGATAGATAGATAAGATAGATAGATAGATAGATAGATAGATAGATAGATAGATAGATAGATAGATAGATAGATAGATAGATAGATAGATAGATAGATAGATAGATAGATAGATAGATAGATAGATAGATAGATGTCCAGTGAGATTGTAAAGTTCCCCAATACATTTTTTTTAAATCATACCACAAAGAGCCAGTATTCTACGGATGCGTAATAAAATCAGGAACTAAAATGCCGGAAATACACAGAAACCATTTTATTAAAACGAAAGAAATATGCAAATACACTTCGGACACCTGCAACAAACTAGTCTGCTTTCCACAATAGTCGACTCTTCTTGTTTAAAGCACAACTGCAAAACGCGTTAATTCCAGGAAAGGCACCAGGCTCCCTGTCCACCAGTGGGGCCAAGACACGGAGCCCAGAACCTGGACTATTCATATGCATCCAAGTTATTATCGGATGTGGATGAGGGTGGGGAGGGCAGGTGGGGGTGGGGGGGGGGGGGGGTGAGCTGACGGATAATATGTTACGAACTGATTTCGATGGGAGGAGTTTGTTGCCTCGGGGGAGAAGGTGAATACAAACACCTTCAGCATCTTTTCAAGCTGCGCTTTCATGTGGAGCCGCAGCATCGCGGCGAAGCGATGGTGCTTTTTTGTTTTTTTTTGTTTGTTTGTTTTTTCCTCCCTGCAACTCGTAACGTGAGAGTTGAATGGCGTCTGGGCCACTATGTGAACTTTATCGCATTCCTCGGACTCCCCGAGTGCTGCAGAAACAAGGTGAGAAGTTTTTATTTATTTTTTTTAGTTTTCCCCCTACCACTCGTAAAATTTGATTGATTTGAATTTAATTTAATTTAACTTAATTGTGTACGTATAACTACCTTGCCTATCAATATTTAGTGACCTGTAATAGCGTGTACATGCGTCCGCTTAAAAACATTCAGAACTTTGAAAAATATTTAGACCGACTTCTGGTATTGGTTCGTTACTTTTTTCCCCCCCGTTTTTAACATGTAATATAATTGGCACAATCTTCTTTTTCAAATTTTGTGATGTTACTAAGTTTTCATTTCGGACATCATTCAAACTTCAAAGATGTTATTTTTCTATCACAACTATTATTGTGAAGTGGCAGTTCGCATAATGATTCATCTTTTTTAAGTGGCCTAATACAATATTTTCAACTATATTTTAATTGATCTTATATTTATATTTATATATTTATATTTCATTACTTTTGTGTGATTTGTTTAAAATAGCTTTCGTGCCATGTGCTATGTAAAGTTATGCAAATGAATTAAATTTAATTATGCTTGTTCCTGCTTTATAAACATCAGAATTTCAACTTGTTAATAACTCCAAAAAGATTCTGACTTGTTTTTGGAGTTCTTAATATTTTATAGGTATATCTATCTATCTATGTATATATGTCTATATCTATATATATATCTATATCTATATAGATATATATAGATATATATATATAGATATATATAGATATAGATATATATAGATATATATATGTATAGTTTTTCACTCACAACTTTTTTGTTTGTTGAAAAGTTCATGGGCTATTTTAAGGAACTGATCTGTTCACTTAAAGAGTTTGACATTTTAAGTGAACTGACTACTTTTTGAGATTATTACATTTTTTAAAAACTTATCCCACAATTTTCCAAAAACACAAGGTTTTGCTGTAAAACAGGTATTCCAGTGTAATCAATGTAAAAAAAAAGAAAAGAAAAAAAGAAAAAAGTTTGTATCAAGTTGACTTTACTTACATTGACAATTATCTTCAATTTAATTAATAAAGCAAAACTGGGGCGTTCATCTTTGACATTAGATAACAGACTCTACTTGTTGACTAAATGTGTCAGTCTCTTCAGGAATGAACGATGAGCGTTAGTGTTTAAGCTGAATGCCTCGTTGCGGCGCTGAGCAGTGGGACACAGCTGGAATCCAAGGACGTGAAGCAAATTGCATTTCAGCTGCAAAACGATGAAGAATGGAAGCACGTCGAGTCATTTCCAAGCAGCATTGATGCATTTCTCAAAGGGGCATAATTTCATTTATTCCCTGTCTTTCTTTTTTATCTCCCCTCCCTGTCCTCTTTTAAATGTTGTCCCCATGTTTCAAAGCAGAGGTCATTTTTCACCTGATCGGACTGAACTGCAACAATGTCGACACTACAGAAACAAGCGACAAGAGGCCAAGACAGCCAAGTATGAAATGTTACTATTTTTGTTTGTTTGTTTGTTTTTTGTCTTCTTAAAATTTGGGCAAAGAACTTTGTTCTTCTAGAGTCAAACCTGGGGGGGGGGGGGGGGGGGGGGGCGCTGCTGAATTCAGTACCGCGGAGAGCGCACAGATCAGAGACGCCATTTGACCACTAGGGGCGTACGTTTCAAAACTGTCTTTAGATAATCACTTGAAAACCGACGTTATTTCATATTATCCCGTCACAATCACGAGTTGGTTTGTTTGCTGAATATCATAATCACTATCATTTTATAGTGTCCATAACAACCACTTTTTGTAAATATTTCCTCTAATCCACTGTGGAGCCTCATTTCACTACAGCCTCCAACTTATCAATATTTACCACTTGGCTTATAAACAGTGTGCATATCAACATCAGACAGAAAACATAATCACTTTGCATTTTCTAACAAAACCCATGAGGTGGTGGAATTTATTCTGAGATAAGCCTGTGAGCCAATGGGATTAAATGTTAACTCAGAGACTAATGAAACCAGATTCATTAAAAACATCTTTATCTAAAGAAAAAAATACCCTAAACCTGTGGAAATACATACAGGTGTAGTGTAGGTGTCATTGATGAAACACAAATTAGTGGCATGGATACCATAATAATTCTGGCATGATTTTTTTCATGATTTTCAGAGTTTGAATTAATTTTTGACTTTTTTTCCCGCCTCCTAAAACTCCACAATTCAATAAAATTTACTTTGAAAGTCAAGTCGGTTGGTTTTGGTTGATCCCACCAAACACAACAAACTACATGTAAACATTAATATCGCGTCTTTATGCCGTTTCACCTCTAACTTTCCAACAAAATGTTGTGTTATTTAGATGTAAGACGATCCCTTTAACGGGAACACTCACACCATTCATAAGCTGGAATGTACTAGAACACCAGTATCATGGTCCACAGTGAATTCAGTTTTATATCATACATTCTCCAAAGCTAACAAATTAACTCTACCGTTTTAGCTTGTTGGTGGTTGTCGTTGGACATTTAGCCAAATATAATTCGGGATGCATGCACATTTGAGCCTCTATATACAATTTTGTCCATTTTTAGGTGAAATAAATTCTATAAGACCTGACTGCACACTGAAAACAAGAACAATTTGAAACATCGTCAAAAGCCGAGAATGAGAATGAGTTTTACGATAAATTTGTGGAGACTTCTAGCCAGCACTGTGTTTGTTTTGACTTCAGGTCTTGCCGAAGGTCCCTGTGCCTCCACTCAAACAAACCCTCGACACCTACCTGAAATGCGTCCAGCATCTTGTGAAAGAAGAGCAGTTTAATAAGACTAAGACCCTTGTGGAGAGGTTTGGGGCTCCTGGAGGTGTCGGGGAGATCCTTCAGAAGAAACTTTTGGAGCGCATGGACAAAAAAGCCAACTGGGTAAAGTTTTTAAAATGTCTCTTCCACTACAGTAAATGTTCAGTTGAGAGTTTTTCTTGCACCAATAAAGCTTCTTGCACCTGTTTTTTTCATGAATATGTGTATGTGTTCCTCCTTTTGTGTATATAACAATATTTCACATGTTCAGTCACTAAAAAGGATTTATAGAGCATTCCCTTCTCTTTTGCCACCTCATTTTTCCCTTATGTGTCTGGGTAAGCGGTCCAGCTCAGTGAAGTCCATCACATTCCCACTCCTCTTTTCACCTGGTGGATGATACACGGCATTGTTTTTCTCTACTCCATTGCCCATTGCTCTTATATCTGAAAGCAATAGAGCTTTAAATAAAGAGCAATATTTCTTACAAAGTGTCCCTGTGCTTCCATTCAGGTCTATGACTACTGGCTGGAAGACATGTACCTAAACAATAGGTTGGCCCTGCCAGTTAACTCCAATCCCGCCATGGTGTTTCCAAAACAGGCTTTCAGAGATCACAAAGATGCTCTCAGGTATATGCTGCTTTTTTATTTTCTAAGTCATAGGTTTTATTTCAGTTTGTTTGTAGCCAGGATGAAGGACTGTGAATGCATCATTTCCGCCACAAAGCATAGTAAGTGGGAGCATCTCTGTCTTGAGACAGCAGCCCTGGAATAAAACATGTTGGAGGCTGCAAAAGACTTGAGACTGGGGCAGAAGTTCATCTTCCAGCACAACAACTGCTCTAAATACACGGACACAGCTACAATAGGAGGATTACATTAAAGCATGCTCATCTGCTGAAATGACCCAGTCAAAGTCCAGACCCAAAACCAATTGACAATCTGTGGCCAGACTTGAAAATCGATGTTCACAGCTGCCCTCCATCCAACATGATTGTCTTAGACGTCTTTAAATGATTTAGGTTCTATTAAGCTCAGATACATACTGAGCACATGCCACACATTAGAAACATTTTGGAAAAATTTTAAAATAATCACTATGTAGGCTTTAAAGAATCTTTGCTTGAAGTTCATTCACAAAGATCTATTTTTGTTGTTGACACCTACTGCTGTTTTGACAAAGTGTAAATAATCAGAAAGGTAAGGTGATTTTATTTATATAGCACAATTTCAGCAACAAGGCAATTCAAAGTGCTTTACATGAAAAGCAATAGGAAGGAATATGCAGCAAAGCAGCTTCCTGTCCGTTGCAGCCTGGTGAGAGGGATTATCATAATGTTCCTAAATTCCACATTTATTACAAACAGTATAAAAAATGCATGTTGAGTTTTGTCAGCTGTTGACAAGGTTTATGTTCATTTCAACAGACAGAGATGCTGAATTACGGTCATGTCCATTTATTAAGTGAACCCTGCTCCACCAGGCATGAGGTCTGCTCCGTCCATCTCTGCAACCCGACATCAGCTTTTGTCAGCTCATGACCCACAAGCTGAATGTTTCCAGAAACACACACACACAAAAAAAAAAAAAAGCAGCTGGATACCTACTGATGTGGCCACTTATTAGATCGGGAGTGACAGGGCCAAGCTCTCCACAGAGACAGCCGCTCAGGCCTCATTCAGAGGGTTTGGTGTGCTGCAACTGTCTCCTCTGTATCGATTTGGCTTTGAACATAATAACACTAAGACAAATGACATACAACATAAAGACCTACAATTGCCCTCACACACACACACACACACACACACACACACACACACACACACCACACACATATACACAGATAAATGCATGCACTGTATCCTAGTAACTTACCATGATTTGATTACGGTTAGCCTTTTGAGAGATGGGACGTTATTGAATTATACTCACCAACCAATCCTCTTTGTGGCTTCAGTGTTTTACACGGAATATTCATTGTGTTTTGAAAATTTCACCTATTTCTGCTCCCCTAAGATTTGCTGCTCGTCTCATCTGTGGGGTGTTAGAGTATAAGGCTCTGATCGATGCGTAAGTCCAGTAACTGATCAACTACCACATTGTAGATGCTTCTGATTAATCCTGAAAACCCCTTAATAAAGAGCCGGAGGTCTGACTCAAATGTCTGTAATGGTGTGTCTTAGGAGAAAACTGCCTCTGGATTTTGCTCGAGGCCAGTTAGCCGGGACTCCTCTGTGCATGGAGCAGTATTACCGCCTCTTCTCCTCCTACCGCTACCCGGGGCTGAAGACGGACACGCTGAAGGTCGACTTGAATGCTGCCTCCTCGGCGCCAGAACACGTGATCGTGGCGTGCAAAAACCAGGTCAGTTAAATGGCTGCTAATGGGGCTTTTTACGCTGCATCACACGTCTAACTGAACATAATATTGCATTGTCAACACAATTGATGTAAATAGTGTGCACAATGCTGTTGAAATCCATATTTTTTGTGATTTGGAGTGCCCACGTCTGTAAAATAATACATTTGACATCATTATGATTTAATTTCAACATTCAGTCTTCTTTGGTTTACACCAAAATCAAGATCTTACCTTACCTTAAACATGGGGCCCAGACATCCTTCCTGATGGCCCTGGCTCCAGGGTCAGTTCATAAAGGCAACATGAGGCTACCTCTGGGCCATGCACCAATAAGAATGGATCTTCCATTGCAGATGTGGCATAAGAGCTGTGGTCAGAGGTCAATATGAATCGTGACTTAAAGAAATTATGGCGATGAGCTTGGATTAGATCTGCTGGTCAAAGGAATCAGTTAGGGCATCTGATCAAGATTCCTCAAAGGAAGTTCACTGAAAGGTTTTCTGCGTATGTACCACACAGGAGGAAGTCTTAGTTCAGACCAAGACCACAATGTAGAAGGTACATTCAAGGCGATCTGGCAAAGAATGGATGTTTTCGTCATGAGCAAACAGTCTCTTGTATTCTTCGTACACTTGTAGGGGGCCGGATTGATCCTCAAGAGTTATCCTCACAATCTGATCAATTTGGGGAACATTTGCAAGATAGAGTTAGTAAATAATGATAAATAAAGAGCATGTTATGCTGCAATTTAATCTAAAGATGCTCTCATGGTTGTTTTGATCATATTTCAGTGCAACTGTTAACTCCAAACATAAGAATTACTTTTTGTACATTTTACCGCTGAATTGTGTAAATTAGTATGGAATGTAATCATTTACTCTTTGCTAAAGCTTCAGTGCAGCAGATTTGACAACATCCTGACCACCAAATGTATTATGTCATCACTTTGACTCCAACAGTACCTTTCATTTGCTCAACAACAATATAACTTCTATTTGACCTGGTAGCTTCATCTGTAATTTTAATATTGTCTGGGAGAAGACATTGAAACTCCAGTATGATGAGCTACACATGGCTCAGTGTCAAATTTTGAGGTTTAACAAACACAGATGCTTTCAGGAAACTGTGGTTTTGTTATCTGATGTTACAGTGTCCATTTGAATAGATTTTTCTGATTACGTGGACGAGGAAGTAGGCCTTCCAAATGACAGACAGCTTTTTTATCCATGATAAGAGTGGCATATATCCTGTTTTGAGTTAGAGACCAAAGCTTTAACAGAACAGTAGCTGCTAAGAGGGGGAAAAAACACAGATTTACATGTTTTAAGACATGAAACATGCAAGAGAAACATCAGCAATTCCTGTGCGTATTTATAACAGCCTAACAGATTTATAGCAGCCTAACAGATTGACATCTCTCTTCTAACTGCAGAATCTGAACTCCACTCCAGCAGAGGCTGATAGTATTGCAGTAAAAAATATAACTAGAAGCATTATTTTGTGACTTTAAATGTCTTTTATGAGAGATTTTGAGGTTTAAGACTTAACTGTTCCCAAAACAGCTTCCCTCATACCTTGTGTGTGCCCTGTGTCGTCTCGTTTCCCCCAAAGCACAACAATCCCGAGCAATTCTCATCATTCACACAAATGCATGCAAGCCAGCGCCACCGGCATCTGGAGGAGCTCTCACCTGGAAACGGCTCTGGGAGCCTTTAGCAGTCTGTTGAATATAAAGGTCTGTCTCTGTGGAAACAGGAAGGAGTTAGCTTCATTACTGCTGATTAAATCTGCCACTTTGCTTTAGCTCTTCTTCCAGTAGCATTGTTTTTAATGAATGGCAGCAGAGGAGCTGGATGCCAACAACTGGGCGTCTTTAGTTCCTGCCATAACTGTCAGTGCTACAGATAAAAACACTTATTTGCCAGGCAGCCATTTTGACAAATTACAACAGTCTTGCCAAGGTCTTCACATGTATTTGCTTTTTCCTCCTAAGTCCGTATTTCACACAATCACATTTTTGCCACAGTTGCAGTTGGAAATAACTTAGTCTCAGTCAGATTGGATTAATAGGATCTCTTAATGGCATTTCCACAGACCCTCCCAACATGATGCAAAAAACAACAACAAAAGCAAATAAGAAAAGGTTAAAATGAACTCTGAAATGCAAGTGAAGGGGAGACAGGTTATGGGGTGATGCGATCCTTGCTAGAGGCTTAGCAGCAGCATTCTGGACTAACTGCAGACATTTGAGATCGGACTGGCTGACTCCAAGATAAAGAGAGTTACGGTAATCAAGCCAGGATGCAACGAAGGGATGAATTACTTTTCCACAATGTTGTTTTAAAGGAATTGGCTGTACCTTTGCCAACTGTCTAAGGTAGTAAGGACAGGATTGAAGGATTGGATTCATGGTTTTCATTTATTAAATGAAATAATTTAAACATGCGTTTAGGGTTTCTTGCTGGTATTGAAATTTGCTCCATGATTTGATGATGAGTCAAGACAGCAAAAATAGGGGAGTAAATACTTTTCCACAGCTCACATTTTGTCAGTCTGAAAGTTCAATTTTGGTCTCATCCAACCAGAGTTCCTGATTTTGCATGTTTTCAGTTTCTACAGTAGCTTTCTTCTCGTGCCTTTTCCACATAGGACTGACTGATGAGGTGCATGACTGATAGTTGTCCTGCAGAGTTTTACATTTGTTGATCTTCCACATATTATTATGGGTCTTCTCACTGCTTCTCTCATTAACGCTCCTGTCAGTTTAAGTCTATTGAGTCGTCAAGCTCGTTCCATTTCGAAACCTCTTTAAGGTATCCAAAGGTTTGGATGTGCTTTTGCTGATTAACCCTTGAGCTGCCTGATGTGCTCCTTGGCCCTCAGGATTCTGTTTGTTCATCAATGTCATCTGACAAACCTCTGAGACCTTCGCAGTACTTTAGACCGAGAGGTTAAATTACGCTTTGATTGCTAATTATGAACTCTATTTTTCCTCATTAGTTTTTCCTCTTGGATGTGGTCGCAAACAACAAGCAGTTCAACGAGGCGGAGATCTTCCTCCAGCTGGAGAAGATCATGAAAATGTCAGAAAATGCTGAAGAGAGACTCCCTCCTTTTGGGATCCTGACCTCAGATGGAAGGACTGAATGGGCACAAGCCAGGGAAGCACTAATAAAAGGTCACCCAGCACCTCCTCCGCCGTCCTCATTACTTTCTTGGGTTTTGTAATAACCTGTCAGACATGTAAACTCCCCTCGTCCCCTCGGTGTCCAGATCAAGCTAACCGTGACTCTCTGGCTCTGATTGAGAGCTGCATATGCGTGGTGTGTTTGGACGAGCCCTGCGGCATTCCGCCCAGCGACACCAACAGGGCGCTGATGATGCTGCACGGTGGCGGCCGGGAACGGAATGGGGCAAACCGCTGGTATGACAAATCAATGCAGGTGAGGTTTTGACACGGTCACTTCACTTTGTCTTCAAGATCTTATAATCTGGGCAACTATTTACTCCGCCTTCTCTCAGTTCGTTGTAGGAATGGATGGGGTGTGTGGGGTGGTGTGTGAGCATTCCCCATTTGAGGGAATAGTCATGGTGCAGTGCTCAGAGTTTCTTATGAAACGCATGTAAGTCAGCACCCTACAGCGACTTGCCATGCCAGTCAATGCATCTGACACAGGCAGGGTATTGTTGTTGTGATCAGAACAGGGAGTCCCTCCAGGACGGTCCAGCCGTCCAGCACCAGAGCACTACCCCCTCCGAGGAGGCTGCTGTGGAAATGCAACTCCCACGTCCAGGCTCTCCTAGAAGCATCTGGAGACAGACTGCAGAGGCAAGAACACTGTGCACCAAAGTTTCCAAATCTAAATTTACTAATTCAGTACCTTGTCAAGGTATTTATGTCTCTGGAAGTTCCGAATTTGTTGTCATGTTACGGCAAATTACTTTAAACGTGATAGAGATTTGAGGTAATAGACCAGCATGAATAGTGTGTTATTGTGAAGTGGAAGGAAAATTAATTTTTTTTTTTAGTTTTGCAAATTATTTACAAATAAAATATTGAAGGTGTGCATCGGTTGTTATTGTCTTTGATTTGTATTCCACCATTCACTGCAATTATATCAGCGAGTCTTTTAGGGTTTCCCAGAATTTTTGTATATACCTCTTTTCAACCAGCTCAAGCTAAGTCAAAGTGGAGGCAAAGCATCTGCGAACATCCATTCATCCATCATCTATAGCCACTTGTTCCATGCAGGGTCGCCCCTCTCCAGAGGTCACTGGGCGAGAAGCGGGGTACACTCTGGACAGGCTGTGAGTCCATCACAGGGCAACACAGAGACACACGAGAACTAACAACCACACGCAGACACACTAAGAGCAGTTTAGGAGGCCAATCAACACTCATGCTTTTGGACTGTGGGAGGAAACCTGGAGAAACCCAATGCATGCAGGGGTAAAACATGCAAACTTCATGCAGAAAACACCTCAGACTGGGTTTAAAAACCAAAACCTTGTTTCTGCAAAGAAGTGCAACAAACTGCATTAACATTCAGAACCTCGGTGGACAGTAGTTTTCAAATGTTGTCAAAAAATGTCAGTTGGACTGTGAATTTTTGCTTTTTGAAACCATTTAATTTTAGCTTTCTCTATGCAAGTCTTTAACAGGCTCCCTTCACAGATTTCCCAATATCCTATTTAATCTTTCTACTCATTAGCTTTTGTGTTCTGGATGAACAAAAGTCTCACACCGCTATTATCATGTTTCATAATGGGAGCAGTGTGTTTGTCTCATCTATCCAGCGCACCTTTTTTGACGAGTTTGTTATGTTTCCTACACAGCTTTTCCAAAAATTTTGAAAGCTGCAAATGCTTTTCCTTCCACTTTGCATTTGTGTGCCTCTTAATGTTGGTCTATCATATAAAATCCCAATGAAAACATTTAATTTATGTGACAAATGTGACAAAATGTGTAAGAGTTTAAGGGAAACGAATACTTTTCGAGGCACTGCGATTACAGATACTCCTGTTTCACATTCTGTTTCATAGTCTTTCATGTTTCACTTCAGGCTGGTGAACAATCTCGATATGGATGTTTTCACATTTGAAACTTACGGAAAAGAATTCATCAAAAAACAGAAGATGAGCCCAGACGCATTCATACAAATCTCTTTGCAGCTTGCATTTTACAAGTAAAGTATACCACTCGCAGAGTACAAGGTAAACACCATGCAGAACTTGTAAATATAATCGCTTGTTTCAAATCAAAACCGTCAGATGCAGAGGAAAGCTGGTCTCCACGTATGAGAGTGCTTCGCTTCGTCGTTTTCAAGAAGGTCGGGTAGATAACATCCGTTCAGCCACAGCTGAGGCCCTGGCCTTTGTGAGGTCCATGGCCGACGAGAGGGCATCTTTCACAGTGAGTCATTTGTCTCACTTTCTCCCTGATAATCAACTCCCAGAGCAATGGGCACCTGCAAATGAGGCAGGTGTGAGCAGCCAGTTAGAGGCATGAAAACCAAGTGGCTCCAGTCAAACAGATGATCTCCCTGCAGATTTATCCAACGCATGAAGCATAGTATGCTGCGCCGCTTGATGTGTTTTACGATATCTTGTGTTTTTATCTTTACAAGGACTCTGAGAAAATGAAACGACTGAAGGATGCAGTAAAGGCCCAGACAGACTACACAATCGCAGTGAGTACTGTGTCTGATGGAAAGGTTAGGGTCAAGTACACAAATGTATTCTGATCATTTTTCACAAGATAATTTTGTAAAATCTTGTTTTAAACTTGCTTTTTTTTACACTTTTGGTCAGTATATTATAAAGTAGGCTTAAAGATGCAACATAACAAACTTCAATCTAAAGGAATATCACAACAGAAAAGAAATGACATTACTGACCTCAATCGGTCTGGAAAGGGTTTCAATCACATTTCTTAGGCTTTAGGGCACTAACAAACTACTCCAAGATCAATTATCCATAAAAATAAAAATAAAAAACCAAAGGCCCATTTTACATTCATTAAGTAAATATCTTGAATGTTCCAAACACATCTGGGGAATATTCTTTGGCTGATGAGCAAAAAGGGAAACATTTTGGAAGATTTGTATCCAATTCACTGAGCTGAAGGCCATAACTCTCGATTCCAAAGAGAACGCACCATCATCACTTTGTGATGTTCTGGAGTAGCCTAGTCAAAATCTATGTTTAAAAGCAATGGAGAAGCTTTGACCAGATTTTAATGTCTAAAAATATATCCAAATTAAAACAATTCTGGATCAAAATTTCCCCCAAAGCAACGTCTTTGATCACAAATGTTTGGTGGCTATTTCATAGAACTTGAACAGTGTGAAACTTGGGTTGAGCCTCTTACCATTTCGGTTTTCTAATTGTATTGATTTTTTTTCCCTCAGGCAATTACAGGAATGGCAATAGACAATCACCTCCTTGGACTTCTGAAGGTCTCAAAGCAGCTGAACATGGAGAAGCCAGAGATCTTCTGTGACGAGACATATCTGGAAAGTAACCATTTCACCCTCTCTACTAGTCAGGTACAATTATCTACTATTTACATTATAAAAAAAAAAAAACCTCAAGTTTTGAAAAGTACTTGAAGATTTTTAAAAACTTAAAAGAATTTGTAATATTGTCTTTGCTTCAGTGAAGATGCAGTTAGTGTATTTGGAAAGAGAAATTTTTAAAAGGCGTGATTGCAAAATCCTGTACGAAACAATACAAAATGTGCAACACCATTTTAGAACCAATTAAGATATTTAGCTCGTCCAGTTGCACAGACTCATGTTGATGGCTCAGTGTTTGTTGCAGGAAGTCTTATTAATTTTAGACTCCAGTAAAATGAGCTGCCTCAGCAAAACGTTTGGTTTTTCAGACCTCTCTTTTTCCCCCATTGGACACTTTCTTGGCAGCACTTAACGCCCACACTTTAAATAATTAGTTTTTCTTACACAAATGCTTTAAACGAGCCCATGCATCAGGTTGATGAAAGGCGCTTTAACGATAAGCTTCCACAGAACCTGGCAGCTATAGTGCTTGGCTAAGAGGTAATTATATTAACTTTGAGCATCAGAGAAATATTTTCAGCTGCAAACACAAAGAAAAACTAACTGGTCACAAATCCAGTAGAGCTGAAATATAACAGAACTTGTTAGCACAGATAAAAACATACACTTATCAGTCACCTAATATAGAAAAGGGGATATTTTATTAATCAAAAGAGACATGTCAGGTAAAAACAAAGAGATCTAGTTGTGTCTGGCCTGGATTAAAAGAAAATTTTATTCTAATGTTACTTGACTGTAAAAAAAATAATGACAACTTCTTTTTATACTGGGGAAAAAAACGACTAAAATGTCCAAGCCACTAAAAAACCCCTGAACTGTACATGTTTATCTCCAGGTTCCTACAACAGTGGAGATGTTCTGCTGCTATGGACCCGTGGTGCCCAACGGCTACGGCGCCTGCTACAACCCGCAGCCGCATCACATTGTCTTCAGCCTGGCGAGTTTCTGGGAGAACACGGAGACGAGCTCGGCCGTTTTCGTCAGAGCCCTAAACGAGGGCCTGTTGGAAATCAGGGATCTGTGCAACAGGAGTGCAGCTGCAGCTACCAAACCACCGGCAAGCAGCCTGGCAGCTGGCCAACCTCGTAAATCAGGAAAGTAAACTATACAGATAAAACCTCCCCTATGCTCACTTAATCGAATCTTAGAGTTAGTCTCAGTTAGCTTGATAGTTAAAAAAAATGAAAAGGCTTATAAATGGATATTTAACTACATAAAAAATATGTATACATCTTTAGAAAATATATAGAAAAGAAAAACTAGTAGGTACATTTCCTTTATGGATGCAGAAGAATGATGTGGGGTTCAAAACTGACTCTGGTGGACTGAAGTTAGTCGGTCTGCTGCACTTAAGGAACTTGAAGCCATGTCTGTTTGTAGCACCAGTCTGAGGATTCAGTCCTCAGTCTAATAGTTATTTAAACGATCCTTCCTGTGAATATCACATCTAACTTACACCACATGAAGTATTAACCTATAAAACAGGACAGCGACTGAAAAAAATCTGAATCGAGTATAATATAATTTATTAATGCCATCTGGTATTTGTGAATGAGCTTTGCCATTTGATCTACACTGTGATTTTAAATGTTCAAATATACGATGTGTCAATATCTGTAACTTATTTTTTTAATTATAAGGTTTCCAAAGAGATGTGTATATGTGAAGTATGTCTTTTAAAGCACTTTAACACACACACATGCACACACAGACACACAGACACACAACACACACACACACACACACACACACACACACGCACACACACATACACACACACACACACATACACCACACACACACCACACACACACACTCATAGACATATGTAGTTGAAATCAGATATATACATACACTACAGGTGATGCGTTCAAGCCTTTATTTTATTTAATTATGATGATGTTCTGCTTCCAGCTGACTTAAAACCTCACATTTAAGATTAGAACATTTCCTCATGTTTTCGAATAGAAGAAAAAAAAATTTTGCAATAGAAATTGGGGCTTCATGAAAATGATATACAGGACCTGCTTGAAGGTTGTTATCTCAAAAAGGTTCTTTAAATCTGACAAACAAGCCTAACTGGAAATTCATATTCTAAGTCAACTATTAAGATTTCACACAACAAATACAAGATGACAACTTATTTGTTAGAATTCCAGTGTAGTATTTGAAAATATCTAGACGTGTTATATATTACATAAGTAGAGGCAATAATATGTGGATATGTGTTACGAGTCATCAGTGCTGCTTTATTATCAAGTTATAAACAAGTATATATACTTACATATGTATACATATAGAATGTGTCCTTTCATTTGCATATAAAGCAGATGCAATACATAAAATAGATAAAAATCAATTGTGTACTGCATATCTTAAGCAATCTGTGCAATAATATACGAAGTGCAGTGAAGGTTTTGTGCAATCTGACGGATGAGTTCATTATGTACACGAGCTTCTTCATTGATATATCAATAGGAGTTGCTATTTTTATATTCAGAAATAAAAGAAACAAATTCAACACGAAGTTATGAGACTAAAAATGTTTATTCGTCAGAAAAAGTCCCTGCAAGTTCATGTTGTGGGTATTATTTATTTTGTGAACTCTAAGTGGCAATCAGTGTTAAAGGTGTCAAGATAATTACTGTCTTGTTGTGTATACACAAACCAAAGTGAATGTATTGTGATTTTAAAGCTGAAATAAGTATTATACCTGAAATGTGTGTGTTTAATCCTCTACAACAATTTTGATTAAATATTAATAAAATTTCATTAGTGCAAATTCAGAATGCCTTCAAATGATGTAAAAATATTTCTGTCATTTTTATGAAGAAAACATCTATTAACATGGGAACAACATGGTTAAGATGTATTTGTCACAATTTTTTTTTCTTTTATGTATCACCCAATAATGTATTTATTGATAATTATAAGAAAAATCTGTATAAATGTGTCTTCTGCTGCAGAAGTGCTCACATCACTTGAATTTTTTTCTCATTTTGACATTTTGTTGGGACTTCGTGTGACGGGTCAACACAAAGTGGTACAAAACTGTGACGTGAAAGTAAAACTATAAAGTGTTTTTTTTTTCTTGAAAAATAAAAATCTAAAGCGTGGCAAACATATTAATTCAGATCGCTTTACTGTGAAACCATTAAATAAAATCTAGTGCAGCCAGTTGTCTTCTTCAGAAGTGGTTTATTTATTAAACAAAATCCATCTGTGTAATTTAATTTCATCATGAAACTGCTGTGTGAAAACCTCAGTTGAAAACTAACACTGCACATCACCACGAAAACATCACCGCAGCACCAACACGTAGTGGTGGAGCTGCCGTTCTGAAATGTAGGAAGAGGTTTGTTTTCCATCAAGACTACATTCACCTCTAAGTAAAAAAAAAAGATCCATACCCAGACTTAATTGGATGTGGTTCTTGAACCATTTGGTGCACAGGAAAAAGCCTGATCTCTTTGTAACGGTATCCTGAGCAGTCAAACTGAGAGTAACTGTAACTAGTTTGTAGTTACTAAAGTCGGAACACAAAAAAGTTCATTATTTTTTCATGCAACTGTACATAGATGGCTAAAGACATGAACCTATAAATCAAATTAGGCTACAGAAGCAAGTGTTACCTACTATAAGATCAGATTTGCTATCGAGAACATAAAAACTGATATTTTGGAGAGGTCTATCCGGTAGTTTATCCAGCTGTAGTGATGGCAAATGGCCACTGAAAAACTGCAGAAATTATGAACTTTAAACATTAGCGCTGACACCCACAAAAATAACATTATATAATCAGATTGTCTATTTACAAACCTGCTGTGATGTCTGTCTACTGCAAGCAAGATACTGACAACAGATAGTTGCTCTACTGAACCTCACTTAGCAGAGGCTGAGCTCTTTCTTTTAATGTATAATTTCATGTTTCACTTCAACATAAATTATCCTAATTTATTAAGCCAAATACTAGTGGAGGAGTTAATTCATTCTTTGCTTTATAATTTAATTGGTTTATTTATTTGTTTTAGTTTGTCAAATTTTTTTTTTCATCAGCATCTTTTCAGCCCTCTAATTGCACAGTTGTTGCTCATGTCCTCATGAGGTAGATACCACCATCTGCTCAGTGCCTGCACAAGACCAATCATAATTTCAAAAAGAGAAAAATAGATTTTGTTTCATGGCAGAGATCTAAATGTACAACAGGAAGCTCATTACAAAATGCAAGACACCCTTAACACTTACTCTGAAGTATTTAAAATGATAATGCTACATGTAAAGAGCCACGTGCTCAAATAAGGCGCTTTTACATAAACATGTATGTAAATTTTTTTTTTTGCCATATTTTGAGTTGGTTACCGCATCAGACAGATGTTTCTGTCGAAAACAGATGCTTCGCAGACATTTCAAAGGCGACGTTTTACTGGCTTTTTGGCCTTGATCATTTTCAGGACATGATTAGATTCCAGCATATGGCATCAGTCATTAAGCAAGAGGAGAAAAGTAAAGAAAACTAGTCTGAAAACATTTTATACTCAAAAAAATCATAAGATAGCAGAGGCTTAATGCTAGTGAAGACTTCATTTATTTGATAAGAGATATTGTTGTCTTCTTTTATTTTCAAACTCTGTAAAGCAAGTTTTACTTGCAAAACACATGCTTCCATAGCAACAATGTGGTGGTTGATTATTGTGGTGACAACAAACTAGGATTGTTGGCGGAGCCTTGGTAGAGCAACAACTTTACATGCACAGGACAGGAGTTGTTGCACGCCACACTCTGGTTGGGTCATTGGGATTGAAGCAGAACCGGCCGTGCTGGTTTCATCACAAGGCTGCAGCCAGTATTTGTGTCACATTTCGTCTACAGTATCCCTCTCAGTTACTGAAGACTCATAATTCTCCTTGTAAATAGAAGCTATTATGTTCTTTTATTGTGGTCAGCATCTTGCTTCTGTCGGGATCAATAATGAGTTGGTATATTTAAACCAGTCTAAAAAACACACAACAGAAAAAGCAAGACCTTGTTTATTTGAAAACGGCCTTTTCTCAAGATTTGACAAGTTAATTTATGTAGCACATCTTCGCAACAAGGCAGTTCAATGGGATTTACACAATGAAAACATGACAAAGGAACCAACTAGGAATAACTTTGTCAAATGCCTTCACCAAACTCATTAAGCAAATATACATAAAATATGCTGATCAATGTTTCAGTTGTCATGAATTAAAGAAAATTTTAAACAAATGGGTTTCAAGCCTTGATTTAAATAAATCCAGTGTTTTGGATGCTTTGTAATTTTCTGGAAGCTTGAACCAGATTAGTGGAGAAAAGAAACTGAAAGCTGCTTCTCTCTGGTCGGTCTGGTTCTGGGGACGCAGAGTAAACTAGAACCAGACCTGAGTGGTTCTCCACGTCTCACTTTAATTTTTTTTTTTTTTTATCTTCGCAGAACTTACAAGTCTGTATAACTATAGAAATTGAAATACAGAATATTATGAACAAGTAATCTGAACAAGTAATCCCCAAACGTTACATGACATGTTGAACAGGCGATCATTATTACTACAAAGCAAGTCGTTTAAGGCTTTTAGGGACCACAACCACTTACCTGCAAAATCTAAAGTCTTTTTCTAATATTTGAGACCCCCTCTAAAAACACTTACTTCAATTAAAAAAAAAACTATTTTAATAGTTCAGTAATGTAACTCTCAGAACCATTTGTTGTCAAATGAAAAGTTAAAAAAATAGTCATAAAATTACATAAAATCCCTGTAACATTAACGAAAGATAACCGGAGTTTAATCGCTCAGTGAGACACTCTTCACCATTACATCATGCTAAAAATGCAGATTAAACACATATGAAAAGCACATGATGGGAATATTGTTTATTGATCCTAAATGTCTCTGAAATATTTTTTTTTAAAACCAAAGTACTGGGAGATTTTTAAGATAATAAAGAAGGTTTAATAAATCTTTCTATTTGTTGTTTTTTAGACTAACTTACATTTTGGGTTGACCTACAAATGATTTGACTTCTGCTTTTTATCAGATTAGCGATAATCTTCTCACTTAAGACGTTGTCCCACCTCACATGTCATGATTTTGGTTGTCTCATTGCAGACATTAAAAAGGTTTTGTAGTCTTATAGTTTCTTTGCGTTGGGTAATTGTAAACCATACAAACAAAGCCTCTTATTCATCTTGGGTATCTGAGCTGTCCTGCATCTCCCGTTTCCTTGACGAGTGTTGCTGGAAGGGCCATAAAGGGGCAGAGGCGTCATCCTTCAGCTCTGTCCTCTATTACATATGAACTAACCTGACAGGCTTATTTACACCAGGACACATGCAGCCTTGATAAGACCATCGCTCCTCTGCCAAACGCTTGTGGCTCACAAACAGATCTCACACACACACAAAACTAAATTACTTATAGTTAAAGTGAACAGCGACGGTTGACAATCCCTGTATCAGTTCACTATTTATTTTGTTTAGATACTCTTGTTTTATAGTTAAGTGGTTTATATCCTTTTCCTCTATTGGTTTTCAATCACCAGCAGCGCCCATAAACACCCGAAGATCCTCCTCCAGAGTGAGATATTGTCGCACCGCTGGTAGCAATAAGAGAAAGATTTAAGATGAGGCCCTTCCCAGAGACGGAGACCCAGCAGGAGAGTCTGCTCTGTCACCAGACGGCACATCGCTTTCGCAGTTCAATTGTAAAAACACAGAACAATTATCCAGCACTGACTCTGCTCCCTTCATCTCTATCCACCGCCCCTCGTGTTCCCATAAATGCATAGAGGAGAATATGCTTTTTTTTTATCTCTTTTGCAAAAGTGGCAATTCAAAAATAAACACATCTGTGTGGCCCATAAACCTCCTCATGCTTCTAATTACGTCTTAGTGCTTGGATTATTTTTATATCATTAGGATTCCTCTGCGATCTATGTGGCCTGATGTGTTCATTGATCACGGTGAGTAAATCCCCTGGGGGGCTGTTTGCATTTCTGCTTTGTGATTTTTCCGAATTTTCTCAGAGAAAGTTAAAGTCTCGTTATTTCTTAAGCGTCAATGCCATTTTCCTTGGCTTCATTGGAAAAATAACTCCAGTTTAATTTTAAAAAAGATGTTTTAACTTGTACATTAAAAGGTATTCTTGTTATAAATTTTTCGTAAAGTGCTCTGCTGTTTTTAAATAAAATGTATTTTTAAAAAATGTATTATGGACACCCTCACCTGTAGATGTTTCGTTTGTATTATGGTCCTATCATAAGTGGAGATGCTTTCTGTAATATTTAATTATATTATAACGTTGCAGATTAGCTCTGATTTTTCAACAGGACTGTTACGGCCCTGGGCCTTGTAGGCTGGGCTGCAGGTGTGTTGTCTGTCTTTGTGCTCCTCCCATCTACAGATGCTGCTGATCAGGTTGATTGGAGCCCAGAGTATTTGAACCTGGCTGTCTCCATCTTCTGGGTTGCCTTTGGCGTCCGCTCTGCCGCTTGATGCTTGTGGTGTTTGTTGCCAGGCCTCAGCTCTCCTCCTTTTTGCACATTTGCGTTTGTCTTTGTTTTTGCACTTCAACACTTCCATATGCACTCATACAACACATCCAAGCATTTGCATTACACCACTGATACTGATATCACATTCATGTGTTTTGTAATAAATATTCATTTAGCATTAACGAGTGCACAGTGGCGCAGTGGTAGAGCTGTTGCCTTGCAGCAAGAAGGTTCTTGGTTCGATTCCCGGCCCCGGCCTTTCTGCATGGAGTTTGCATGTTCTCCCTGTGCATGGTGGGCTTTCTCCGGGTACTCCGGTTTCCTCCCACAGTCCAAAAACATGACTGTCAGGCTAATTGGTCTGTCTAAATTGCCCCTAGGTGTGAGGTGTGTGTGGCATGGTTGTTTGTCCTGTGTGTGTCTCTGTGTTGCCCTGCGACAGACTGGCGACCTGTCCAGGGCGACCCCTGACCCCGCCTCTCGCCCGGAACGCCAGCTGGAGATAGGCACCAGCACCTCCCGACCCCATTAAGGGACAAGGGTGTAGGAAAATGGATGGATGGATGGATGCACTTTAACCCCTGCATGGTCTCCTGTTTTTGTTATGACCTTGAGCCAGTCGTAACAGGACCAAAAGCTTAAAAGCCCATCAGAATCAGCCTTTTTTTCCTCCTCTGATATCCCGAGAGCAAACTAACACACCTCTACTGTCCCATCTGCCGAGACAGCATTTGTTCATCTTTAATGGGCCGCTGTAATTGGCAGGAATCAGGAGCTGCTTCATGGAGCGTGTTCTTAGTTACTGGAGTCTTGAAAGTGATGGAGCCAGCAGCAGCAGCAGCAGCAGCTGTGGGCTCCAGAACGCTGCTTACTGCCCACAGAGGCCCCTGCTCATCTCTTCTCCACCCCACAATGTTCTGCTCCACAGGGACAACGTTACTGGGACAAATGGCCACCTGGGAGCCACAAACCAAATGAAGCACGATCTTCCTTTTTTTTTTTTTTTTTCCAGCGTCAACCACTTTCCCTAATGTACACAATCTCTACATCTCCCATCTGGCTTGACGGGAAAATAGATCTGCTCTGGAATTGCATTTTGCAAACTGTGCTTCCCATGACCAGAGATGCAAAGCTTGCATGCATGCATGCAGAGCCATGCCTTTTTATTTGCCTTCATGACAGTACGCCCATTAGCTGCCTGGTGGTGGTTTTCACTTGTCAAATATTGTGAGAGATCCTCCAGAACTCATGGCCACTTCACAAATTCCTCTGCATTACTGAGGCGGGTTTCAAAGGAGGCTGCAGAAATCCTAATGAGGTCTTTCCATCTAACTTTTTCCTTCCTGTCGCTCTGGATCCACTCAGATTCGACTCTTCTGCAACCAGCTCCCTCGCTGAATGAAAAGGCCGACGCAGGCAGACGAGCGGTTGTTACTCCGATGTGAGGAAGGCTTTTAAGTGTTTGTCACTTTGCAGGACTTTAGTGGACGACTGAAGATCAGCCTGGCAAAACCTTTTACCTTCCAGAGTTTTACTTGCCACTCTCTTGTTTGTTTGCTTTTTTGTTTTTTTCTTTGATTGATCTACATAACGTGTGACATATTTAAAGTAGATACAGGAGCCTCTCAATAAATTGTAAATCATTAATGAATCCAATAAATTTACTAAAGTGTAATTACATTTTAAAAAAATGAAAACTCATACATTACATAAACTTGTTACACGTGTTTTCAAAGAAAACTGCAAATTAACACAAGAACAATAAAAAAGTTTGATTTTTAACAAACCTAAATGTTTTGTCATGGCTGAAGCAATCATGAGACAGACTGCTGACTTGACATTTTTCCAACAGTGGCAGCCACTGACTATAGCAAGCCCCAAAAATATTGGGATTGGATTGCTAAAGAAGCTCATAGCAACTACTTGAAAATTGAGTGGAAGAAAAAACTGAATTAGTAAACATGCAGAACAAGATGAAAAGCAGCCTTAGAGTCTATTTGAGAGTTTAGGGGAGACTCTCAAGATGTGGACTGGAGCTGAAGTCAATATATTAATAGAATTTCTCTCTTCCATTCTTCTGGCATTTAGAAAGTAGAGAAAAAATTTTAAGAAAGGTTCAGTTGTTTTACTTTCTGATAAAAAGGAGAAACGGTTGCATCTTTCTATACAAAGCACGTAAAACGTCTGGTTTCCACTGTGCGCGAGTTTCACTTTTCGATCGGATTCTAATGCAATCAGACGAACATGTGTGCATGTGTGCACAAAAAGCGCAATCACAAACGTGAATCTATGCGAGTCATGACTGTCTGCAGCTACTTTCACACCCTGACCCTTTCACTTACCGTCCCTACAATTCACAGAAAATCCTGTTTCCACACACAGAGCCTCTCAAATTAGCCAGAGCTGTTCGGTGAAAGCCCAACCAGCGCTGGACCTGTCAGGAGGACGAGGCATAAATCATCCCCCGGAGCAGGAGCGGTGGCAGGACCAGAAGCGCATCCACCGGCCAAGATTTACGCCACACATCGAAAGCAAAGAGCTTGGACCCTCTCCACCAGGTCATCTTCAAATTGGTTATTGATCCTCCAATCCCAAAATGAATCATACGGTGCCAACTCTGTTTAGGGGCTATGTTTACAGTAGTGTGGTTGCAGCTAATATGCAGCCCCCTAGATGGATTATAGTTTGGAAACCTCGAGAAAACACACAGCTGAAGCTGAGCAGGGTGTAATTTAAGTCGAGATGAATGGATGTCCTGTCATGCAGCCGAGCCTCATTAGACCAGCTGAAGCAGCCACTGACAGCGGAGTGTGTGAAGAGTTTGAAGTTAGGCATTTTACTCTGGTAATTATGACAACAATCACCGGGAATAACTGAAGAGCTTATGACATAGTTACACTGCAATTCTTGTAAAGCACACAATTGTTTAGGAACAGGTCTCGTATACTGAAAAATAAACCTAAAACTAAGAATATTCCAAGTTGTCCCCAATTTATGAGCTACCAGATTCAAATTTTAATGTTAAGGACTCTTTCAAAGAGTAATCGTCACTTTTTGTCCAAATCTGCCTTAAATGAGACTTGTTCTGTCAAAGCAGCTCATGTCTACTCTCTGCACGTAATTTATGTTGGCAGATTACTTAATGGACCCTCGCTTCTCGCCCAATTATGCGCCAAGGTGGTGTGTGAACGTCTCTCCTTCCTCGGAAGCGGTTTCCTCATAAATGCCAGGATGGCCATTATGACAGTCCCTTTGTGAGTGAAAACAGACACCTAAAATAATATCTGGGCTTTAATTGAAAGATTGTACGGATGGCCCTGGTCCTGCTTCTTTTTGGGCTTCCTTCTAAATGTCAGAATGAAGACAATTGGATGCTTTTCTTCTGTTCCTATTTGAATGAAAATGTCAGGCTCATTTTCATTTTCAAAAGTGTCTGGATCACCGGTCCAGTTTCTGAATATCCTATTGATAACATCAGTAGCGCAATAAGATGCTCGATATGATGAGCATTGATAACCTCTTAGTGTCTTATTGGGATCTTATGTGATAGGCCGCCACAAAGCAGTGAAAAGTGTCCAGTGAAAGGAAAAGAATATTTGGCTTTCAACTATTTTCACAGATAAAAATGTGTCAAATATTGTGTAAAAGTGCAATATGAAACAGCCAAAACACAAAGTTCTTTTAAATCTGAACTGAAAACCCTGTTTAGAGTTTTCTTTTAACTAAATGAATGTGCAATGACAGCACTAGATAAAATATAATGTTTAGTTGTTGACTGTGTATTCTATGTCTTTGTACTTTTGTATTGTTCTGGTCTAAAGTACTTTGTGCTGTCTAGTATATCTTGAAAATATTTCAAGATTTTATTTTTCACAATTTTAACAATCATGGCTTACAGGCTTTGAGTTTTCTTGTGGTAAAAATCACTCAAACTTCAAAATCTTGCGTCTGACTAATTTGTTTCAAGCACAAACGTCAGGCTTCTGAAAAGTATGCAAATTTCTATAGACTCAACACTGAGTTGGGCCTCCTCTTGCATAAATTAAGTGAGATGAGTAAACAACTGCTAAATAAAATCTAGACGTGAAGTGAGAATCGTGTCAGCCCCTCTCTATTTCACTTGCGCCTTTCAAAGCCAATAATGATCAGTAAGAAGTGGGTCTGGACAGACAGCTCTGGGTCCTTCCTCTGTGTCCAGTCGATAGCAGCCAGCAGGTGAGACCTCGACTATTGCACAGCGTGGCAGACGCTTATTAGTGGTAATGTTCTCCCATCATCCATCTCCAGGTGGGTTTCCTCCATTGATCTCGATGCCAAGTCTTGTCACAAGCTGCTCCTCTAGTAGCAAGATCGCTGGTCGCCGCCGGTGCTGGGGCTGTCAGTGACACAGCTTATAGTTCAGTCAATAGACTTGAGACTGGAAAGCCAGAATTAGATTTGGGACAGAAAATGTGTTTTGTTCGGTACTCCTAAATGTAGCCTAAATCAAAAATGATCACCAAAAAATAAAGGTATCTATGCAAGCTTATTTAAGACTTAAAGGGACAATTCCATTTTTTTTGAGTGATGTTTTGATTATCGTCTATATATAACTCTTATTTGGGCATTTTCATCGAGGCTAAAGCTAAACAAAATCAGACATGTCAAGATCCATATTAAAACAAATCCAATACTGTGTTGTCATATTTAAACAAAATAGTGATAGTGACTATCTGTTCTCAGAAACATACTGAGAACTGAACATGTGCATTGGACTCCCTCTTACTTATGGTTCAATATTTATGGGTTTTCTTTAGAACATAGTTTTATAATATTCACAAAAAAATCTGCCTGTTTGTGAATTTTTCGTAATGCAAGAAAATGCAGCCTGCAAAGCTGAAATACCAAGATGCGATGCTCTGAGAAATGTTATCGGTAGAAAGAAATGCTATTGTTAGCCACACGATAACATTCAGCTTATTGCTGTACTTGCATAGAAAGCTATACCATTAACCAGAAATATTTTCAATCAGCTCAGATCAGATCAGTTAGTGTAGTTCACACTGCAGCCTGAAGTTACCCAATTCCGATTTTTTTGCCAGGGCCGTTCACACTGCCAGTAAATGCGACCTGTATGTGTTCTGCAGTGTGAACGAGCAAACGACCTGAAAGTGTCTCGCATGCGCAGTAGAGGGCGCAATGGACCTTACCAAGCTCCGCCCAGAAACACCCCTCGAAAGTCTCACGTGACTACATGTCTCACAAGCAAAGCCTCACGGTGCTTAATTTCTATGTGTAATTTCATTTCAACTGACTCTCTGCAGAGTATTTCTGAGTCGATTAGTGTAGCATTTCTACCAGATTTTCAAAAAATATCAGCCATGGCAATAGACAAGGGAACCAACAAGTTCATATCATCTTTTTTGGACAACATCAAGGTGTTTGAGCCACGCAATGCCCACAAGATTGTGCGCGTCACAGCTAAATGCTACCGGTCGATGAGAAAAACAGCAGATCCTCACACCCTCAGCTGTGGACAAGATCACTGACGCCTATTGTTCTTGCAAGGCTGGGTAAGTCGGGCATTCATGGCTTAGAGGGTGATTTCTGCTGGCAAATGTTCGAATGTGCCTAGGCCTGATACACGGTACTCGGTGGCTAACACGATTAGCGTGGCTAACACGATGACAGTTTAGTAAAAAGCCTTTTCAGGTACAATAAAATCTTTAATGTATGTCAGATATGGTACACATTGCATGTTGATCTGTTTAGCTAACATAAGGCTGTAACAGACAGCTTCAAGGTGTAGAAGTTGTATCGGTGCTGCCATTATGCTGTACTTGGTTAAAAGGTTTTCATCATGGATGTGTTTATTATTGACTTTATTTTTTTCATTCACTAAAGACAAAGAAAGCAAAGCAATAATACTTACGCCAGCAGACACTCCTTTGTTCTTATTGATCCTACAACGGTTGAGCTGCAAATGCGGTCGTGCACAAGCTTTGATCCAAGCAAGGCATTCCGTTTCAGATTTTGGAAATCTGTGAATTTTAGTTCCACAAATACGATCAGGATATCTGAGATCGCCTGTGCAGATTCCCCACTGACAGTGGAGAACCATTCTTTTTCGAGTCCTGACGCAAAAACTTTCTGCCGGTGTGCTGGCCCACAATGTACATTAGCATGTATTTACTACAGTAGCTTGTGTTTGTGAGACAGTAACGCACATGGTAGCTGCGCTGTAAGTAAAACTGGCATTAGCCAATGAAACGCGGGCCCTGTGGTAAGGTCAATAGCATCAGCATTCTCAGTGTTCTGCCAACCGCCATAAAAAGAAGAAGTGCTCAGTGTTTGCGGAATTAAACATGGAGCCTAACGGTGGAGCTTAACTTACACATTTGAAGTTGTTGTCCGGCCAGAGAACATATTAACAACTTAATCCTCATTACAGTATGTCATGATTGTTGTTTTTCTTCCCGCTTGCACGTATCAGGACACAGAATAGTGAGATTTGTAGAGAATCAGTGACGTTCAGTTCGGATGAATGCGACCTGGAGGTTAGGTCGTATCTGAATCGGATACTTATCGGATATGGGTCACATTGGAAAAATAATCCTACCTGTGCTGTTCACACTGCCATGAAAAGATCAGATAAAGGTTGCATTACGTAAAAAAAAAAAAAAAAAATCGGAATTGGGTCACTTCAGGCTGCAGTGTGAACCACCCTAGAGTACCTAGATGCTGGCAATTGTTATTTCAGGTTTTTGTTTGTAAAGTTGAGCAAAAACAAAAACACCACAGTTTTAATTGTATAAGGCGATCAGGACAACACGGGCAGCCGAACGTTTCCTACCTCATTTCCTGCAATAGCTGTTTTTCACACCATCCACCTCTATAATTGGTCCAATCCTTAATCCTGTGCGAAGACAGAGACGGCCTTGCATCATCATTCATTCAAGCTGAGTCAGTATCAATCATGTGACAGTCCAGTGACGGATAGGCAATCTAATAACAGGAGCAAAAATAACTTCACTCACTCAATCCTTGACCTTACAACGCAAGCATTCAGGTTGGTTAAAAGCTGCAGCTCTCACATAAAATGGATTTTTCCTTTAGGATCAATTGCAGAGGAAATATTTGAACTGTAAATGGCCACAGAAATCTGTCACTAATAAATAATCGCTGTTGTCAGGGATTTATGCATTGCCTGCTGCACCTTCTCTCTTTCGAGAGTATTTTCAACTGCAGGCTGTTTAGCCTGAGTAAAAGGCGGCGTGAGCAGGTTTTGTGGAAGAGTTAAGGAACTGCCTTTGGAGCAGGAAGCTGCTCGGCTGCTAAATTACCACTAAAAGGCTTAGACTATGCTGCTTCTGAGGAAGAATAGGGGACATTGAGGAAGGTGATCAGACATGCAAACCCTGCAGAGTTCAAACAAATCCAAATTACAAATTTAATTAACAGAAAAGCATGTTTTTTCTTCATACATGTTTTGTAAAATATTACAGAAGATTAACTAATCAAATGTTGCAGGTGGTAAAAAGTCGTTTTTGTATTTTTTTCTTTTTTAATGTTGACATGTTATTAAAGTATTATAAGAATAATTATTTTTGATTTGCAATTACTCGTAGATGAACAGTAAAGTTTAAATTTGATCTCACGTAAAACAAGTTCCAACATCAGCCTTCAAAATATTCATTTTAAAACCTGACTTGAACAAGTCTGAGTTAAATTATGTGGTACACTGCAACATTCAGATTTTTAATGTGCATATTACTTCCATGAGAGAGGACTTAAATAAGAATTTACTGTCTGCAAATTTTTATTTATATGAGGAAAATGCAATACAAATTCGCCAAGACTTTGGGTAACACCACTTTGACGTTACCGACTTATGATATTAACCATTCCTGTAATACTAATGGTACTAAAACTATAAGAAAGACTAAGTAGCATATGAACCCCAATGCTCCAGGTGCATTTTCAATCTTATCTCTATGTTTCTTTCCCCAACAAACAAGAATTGGAAAAATGGAAAATGTAATTAAGGATTGGGGAAAGAGCGAGAATTACAAACAAACCTCAGCTTCCAGGATTTCAGTCAACAAATCAATATTCAGTTGATTATACCTTTAATCTGCAGCCAGGAGAAGGCAGCCTTACTCATCCAAACACCACAGGGAATTCCCACTAATGATCAAAATTATAAAGAAACATCAAAAGAGAACCTTTAATTACTTTAATTAGGCCCTGTAATTCATAATAAAACACCTTACGAAAACACTGTTAACCTTGTTGGATGGAGGCAGAGAAATGATGATTTAACTCCAAGAATCAAATTGTGAGCAGTCTAAAGAGGCCGCGTGTGTCTGACACTTGAAATGAAGAAATTAGAAGAGATAAAACAGGGAAGGAAGGATGAGAAAAAACACTTTGCCTTTCATCAACAAAAATGTATATTACCTAACTAGTTTTTAAGTTTACTGAAATCAACAAAATTCTTAAAAAAAGATGAATCTATTGCCTTGTAACATTTTACCTTTTTCTTTAGAAAAAATATTTTTAAACAATAATTAAGACTAGTTGAAGAAAAAAAAAAACACCAGATACAAATTTTAACATGATGATCCCATAAATTAGCATTTGGATGACTTAATGCATACATTTTATGTTAATAAAATATGTCCATAATTCATTTGAAAAGTATCCCCAAAGAGCTTTATAAATGTGACTGAAAACTTCATGTGATTTTTGTTGTTTTTTGCATGTTCCCAATTGCCTAAAATCCAAATGCACAAATATTGCAGTTGATTTCTTACCTACAAAAGTACCGCAACAGTTCCGCAAATTCTCATTTGTTTCTTGTTCAATTTAACAATGAAATACAAAAGTCCGTCATACAAAATAGTCTGTCCAAACAGAATAAACATAGAATACCTTAAAAAAGTTACAAGGGGGGAAGTGTGAGCAAATATATAGTCTATGGTAAATAGGTAAGAAAGACATTAATCAATCAATCAAGTTTACTTATGCAGTACATCTCATCAACAAGGCAAGTCAAAATGCTTTGCATGCCACTAAAGACCTATAATTATGCACAAAATATTGAAGTAGTATGTATTCAGGCTGTCTGTGGTAGTAATATGCTTTAAAATTGTTGTTAAATGGATCATAAGAAGTTTTTTACAAGTGGTGGTGAAGTCATTAAGAACCTGCATATTTTATGTTTGCATGAAACCCAAAGTAGACAAACATTAACATTGTTGAGCATTAATGCAAGTCATATTGTTTTCACTGCATTCAACATTTAGATGGGGTCAATACAAATGTAAGTTAAGTAAAATTCTAGAAAAGTCTTAAGTGGATGCTAGAAAGGTTAAATGGTATAAATACTTCTGCAAGGCACAGTTCTCAGGCTTTTCCAGCACTAGGCTGCAGAACAGGGATCACCGAAACAAAAACACTTTATGTTTGTGACTTTTTGGCAGGCGCCAGCCTAAAGGTCAGAAACACACATGACGCTAACTGCAGCAGGATCACTCCAGTAGAACCCCCCCCCCCCCCTCCTCCCCCGTTTGTGTCTATGCTGCATCCCCTCAGGAGATGGACCCCCAAAGGCTGCTTTTTGAACTCGGCATGCAACAAAGAGCAACCCCCTGCCTCGGGTCCCGATTCCATAAAGGCAGACGGTGCCGAGCTTTGACACCTACACTCTCTTTAATAAACTTAGATAAGCCCACGAGTTCATTCAAAAGAAATTAAACTAACTTTACATTCAGCTAAAGATGGCTTAGGTTCAACCAGTTTTCTGCGAATAGAAAACAAAACAAAAATGTTGAAATGGTACAAGTAGGCAGCATAATTAGAGATTTATCAATGTAGTGCATACAATTTTACTCCAATACTGAGCTGTGGTCCACTCTTAACATAATTTTATTGTCAGATTAAATAAGTGAGGACAAATACCAGAAAAAAAATCTATATTTGCCTTGAATCAGGCAGCTATCAATCTAATATTTCAGAAAGGCATCAGTTACATCTATAGCGACATTCGAAAAGAGCTGGTGGAAAGAATTAAAACTGAGACGACTTTATTAAATTCAATTTTATTTGGACTCCAAAACAAAACATCAGAAAAAAATAAAATTAATCCTTGCGTTAAAACAATGAATAGCAATAAGATCAGTGTAAAAATAGAAAATCACATCAAATTGAGTGTAACCACATTCAGCAAAAATCAAAACATGTCCACTAAACTGCTGTCCGAACTCATTATGGTAAAGAAATAAATTACACGCAGAGGAAGACTGCTCTTTTAATCTAAACTGCTTTCCAACTGGTGATCTGAGCCTCCAACAACCATTCTTGTCATTTAACTTCATTTTGACGAAAACTCAATTAAACTGAATAAGTGCGGGTATAAAAACCAGCTAAACGACAGAGAGAAAGGAAGGATGGCAACCTTTGCCTCGGCGATAAACATCCAAATTGCATCACACTGGAAGAAAGTGACCACAGCAGCAGGCAGGGCCATAACTGACCAGTTTGGTTTTCATCTTCGTGCTCCTCGTTCCTTTTCTTCACGTCAACAGTGAGAACATCTTGTGGCTTGTCCAGGGCTAAATGTTGTAAAGGACCAAAAAACCTGCCATAATCACGTTTTTTATGCCAACTAAAAGTACAAAAATAACCAAAAGAAATTTAGAGGGATAAATATGGATAATCTCAAAGTTCATATGCCCGTTTTTAATTTGCCTTTTACTTTTGAATCATATTTACTTTTTTCTAATAATTTTTTGCTTGTATACACAATTTATTATACCCTATTTATTAAAATACATGGGTAGACGGCGGAAAAAAAAAGCATCAGGAATAAAAAGAAAAGAAAAAAAAAAGAAAAATAACAGGCAAATTAAAAATAAAACCCCTTTCTAATTAAATTTGCTTACAATTTAAGTTCTGTACTTCTATCATAGCAATTAACTTCTGAGCCATTCATTTATTCCTGTGTTGATTACGGCAAGGTGACAAAAATCTTGCCACTCTATTTTCCCAGTTTAAAGGCAAAGTGACTCATCAGCATCATGACCTTAATGGCGCTCTGTGGGCGAGTGTTGGCCAGCCGAACCTCTGCTGGATTCATCCGGCGCCTCTGAGGAGCCGACCTGCCGTAGATGAAGGAGTAGAGGCTGACGTCAGGGCGCCGCTGGAGACAGTTCTCACAAACCGAGCTGTAGTACTGCTCCAGGAGATCATACGTCTCCCCTGTGATGGAGACAAGGACATTGTACAGACTCGCCTTGTTAAGATGAGAAAGGAAATGTTGATTTTTCAAAAATCTATAATTATTAGTTGAGGTTAGCTTTACATGCAACACTATGAGCATGAATGAAGTATGAATTCGGGGGATTTGAGGATCCGGTTGAAGCGCTTTTGTTGGGTTGCAGTGAATACACTACATATAACTAAAATGACTTTTTAAAATATGGATTAGATTTACAAATGTATTTTACAATAATTAAGTTTCTGTTATAAAATGAACTAAATATTTTACTACCTTTCTGGGCAGAGTTGGTACAATTACTTTAAAATGATTGGATTTCTTTTAGTCTGGTTTATTCAGGTTTTTGAGATACCGTATTTTCCGCACTATAAGGTGCACCTTAAAATCTTCAGTTTCCTCAAAAGCCGACAGTGCGCCTTATAATCCGGTGCGCCTTATATATGGACCAATATTGAGCCACAACAAGTCTAGCAACTACAGTAATCAGCCGCCGACTTCATTTTCGCCCGTAGAAGAAGCCTGCAGTGCATGCTGGGATACTTGTCAAAATGCTGGTTTGTAATCTATTTGACTGACCTATCTACCTACCGACCATCTAGAATCAGGTCGTCTGCAGGTCATTTAGCAACACGTTCTCCACAACATGCTGTGCGCAAACGAAGAAGGGTGACCATCGTCCGGCCACACCCCGGCCCAGTCGCGGAAGGCTCTCCTTGCCCACCGGAGTCAGACTGCTTTGTTGACATTCTCTTTAGTGCAGCTCCATCTAATGGATGCATAACGTAACTCCAGCCTCTACTATGGCTAGAATAGCGTCTATTCTATGCTCCTTATAATGCGGTGTGCTTTATTTATGAAAAAGGTTTTAAAATAGGCCATTCATTGAAGGCGAGTCTTATAATCCGGTGCGCCTTATAGTGCGGAAAATACAGTAGTTTGAATATTCTATCAACTTTGTGCAGAGCACCAGTACCACTGACAGACAGCATGCTGCTGCCACCACAGCCAGTACAGTGTTCTTAGGTTTGAAAGGCTTTCCATCATGTCTACAAATGTTTCTACTGTAGCTATAAAGCTCAAGCATCAACTCTTCTAATTAAACATTTGGTTTCATGTGGGCTGCCAAGATGCAAATTTAAGTCTAGCCTAAGGCTTAAATCTAAGCCTAAGTCTAGCCTAAGCCTATTTTGGGATTAGAGCTCCTTCTAGTTAGATTTACTCTTAGCTGTGGACAGTGACACAAGAGTTGGAGAGCTGGAATAATCTTGACTCTAGAACTGCTCTCCTTTTATCTGAGCGAACCATTTGGACACTGGAACGGTGGTTACTCATTTGAAAACAAAACTGTAACTAATACAAAAACAACTAAAAAAAAGTTAACAGACGTTGGACTTGTCCATATAGAGGGCATTTTAAAACTTCAGCACAACTTATATACACCTACCAAAAATGTATGAAGACATGGGAGGCTGTATATATGCATTAGAAAACATACACAAACCAAACTCAAACACTGATGCCACTGGCTAATCAATAGCATTAGTGTGAAAACCAAAGGCTGTAAGACTAGTTTCAATTTAAAAAAAAAAGAAACAGACGGGGTGGCTGGCTGCCTCACCAACACTGATGTTCCTCTGGGTGAGGAAGGAGTGCATGTTGTGGACATCTGTCATGAGTTGGTTGTCACCAAAGGTGAAATAGGCGACGTCTCGGCCCGCCTCAGCAGCTGCCAGCATCTGGATCAGAGCTGGAGGAAAAGAGGACTGTAAAACCTCAACTACAGAGAGTGAGCTTCAGCGCTCGGAGCGAGCAGACCGAAGCGGATACAATGAAAGCTTGGGAAAAAGAAAAAATTATTTGAAAAGATAAAGAAAAAGATTTACATGAATGAATAGTCCCTCTAAGGTTGATGTTTCCATTAAAACCACATTGAAACTAGTCTCTGTATCCCGTACAGCAAAAGGTGAGTAATCAAGGGATTAGATCTCACCCCCACTGTGAACTCTGGATCTGTTAGAGCGCAGAGCCCGACTGGCCCCGGAAAGCTGTGAATATTTTAAGAGACTGGAAATACGTCTGCTGATTAATTAAAGTTGGGAAAGTGCCGACGTAATGAGCAAAACTGAAACAACATCTTCATCAGCACTCAGCACTTCTACCCATCAGCAGTTTGTCTCGCTGCCTCTGTTTCAACAGCTGTCCTCAAAAATCATTTTTGTGATTAAAGGAAAGGTGGCGACGAGAGAAGCTAATCCCAGATAGCAGACAGCCTCTCAAGTAGGAGACGAGTATTGAAATAGTAAAGCCATGTTTATCTAATACATGCACATCAATATAAATGTAAGATTGAACATTGTTAAAAGGTTAATTTAATTAAACTAAAAAAGTCAAGCACCATTTCTCTTTAGTCCAGGTAAGATGCTTCTGACTTTGTGTCCTCAAAATAAATGAAGCATTTTGGAATTTCTGACCCCAGTAGCAGTCCATACTAAAGGTACTTAATATACCATTAATTTACTGTTATTGCTATGTGACCGCATGCAATATTAATGTTGCAAAGAGCTGCATGAACTGCAGTAACAACAATGTAGCAGAAAATGAGGCATTTGGATGTTTCTGGTGCAGTCAGCGAAAGTTATAACCAAGTTATTTCATCACAATGAACATATAGAAAACAATCACTATTTGTTTATTTATCACAAGGCCTATTGTTCCACATTCACAAGCATTATTGCCTATTGCTGCAGCAGAACTCCACATCTTGTAAAATTTTCCCTAAATGCTTAGCATCAACAAATTTTTTTAAGTAAATGCTCAATTTGAATAAATATGCCTAAAAATGCTGTAATTATATCTCATGACTCCAATTTTACCCATCAATACGCAATTTCTACCTTTTAATATCTCTTTGTAAACATTCTGCAGGTCTCATTATTTATTTTTTTGTTTGTTTTTTAATTATTATTGTCCATGAGCAGCAAACTAGAGTGGCAAAAAGCAAAAAGAGGTATTGATCTACAAAACAATTAACCAAATAATAGAACAAATAACAGCAATAGAAATCAAATAACCAAACAATAAGAACAAAAAAACCACACACACACACCTTTCAAGGAGGAAGTTATGTCTGTTACTCTGTACCTTTTTCTACCAGTTTCTCTTTCCAAGCAACTTTCCATTAATATACACGGATACAGCGCTTTGTGAGCCATAATTATCAAACCTAAAAGAAATAAACACTTCAAATAAATAAATAAATCTGTGTGTAACACACCAGTTCCATATTTTGCACAGGATCACTGAAATAAAGCAACCTTTCAATAATATATGCAATGTATAAAGTGTGATACAGATAAGGGCTGAAATGCATAAATGTGGTGAAAAGCTAAGTTGCTATTGCAAATGAATGGACAAATTTCTCCTAAAGCTCCCAGAGGAGTAGTAATAACACAACACACAGAAAGCTGGAACTGACTGATGGATTCAAGCAGGCAATCAATTTCACTATTAATGCAACATATCAACTTTGGCATTAGATCAATAGGAGGAAGGCAAAAAAAAAGCCTTAAGTAAATGCACAAATTCCTTGAAGACAAATGGATGCCAATGCTGGAGCGCTTTCTACTTGAAATTTATTCTGCTGCATCCAGGAAAGAGAGTCTAATTAGAGTGATGATCTGAGCGCTCGTCTGGTCAGAATGTGCTGACGTCAACATTACGCAAGAGACGTGAGCGTTACCTTTGAGTCGTGTGTCGCCTCCGAAAACGCCACAGCCCCAGTTTCCTGTTGCCACTGCGGCGAGGTTTTGACTTTCCTTCTCAGAGTGAGAAAAGCCACAGTAAGCCTACAAGGAGAATCAAAAAAAATTGAAAAGTAGTGTCAGACAATAAGTTAAAAAAAGAGGCTGGAAAAAAAGCGCAGAAAAAAATGAATATTACAGAGGTTAATCCTCCAAATTAATCTCTGTATTAGAATGTATACACATTAATTAGTTTATTTCCTTTGTATTTTTTACTGTATTTCTGTAAAGTCTGTTTGAAACATTTAAGCACCCAGAATAAATTAAAAATGCATGCCAACAGTATCTAAAGGCACCAAGAGAGAACCAATCAGGCAGGAGCTGCAACATCTCAAATCATAAAAGTGCTTCAGACACACTAGAAAGCATCACATGCACAGTAAGGAGCAATATATTTAAAACTTGTTCAGAAAGGCTTGTTCAATTTAATTCCATCACGTCTACAAAATGATTTCCCAGTTGGGCATGCTTTAGTTGGAACATTTTCACTTAAAATTAATCAAATGAAAATCATGTGAAAATGCCAGCTACTCTTGATTTTTTTTTTTTCGCAGCAGATTTGAGACTTGACTCATTCTAAGTTTATGCCACTGGGTGATTTATCTTTTCCTACATTTTTTTAACGTGCCATTTTGGAGATACGAGAACAAAATCTAGCCTCACCGTCGAGAGTAATAACTATAAAACACTCTTCTGTAAATCTGAGGCATCGGACATGAAAATACGAGCCACTGTTTTAAAAGCAGGCTTGAAGTATTTATTTTAACGTTAAAACAAAATGCGCGGTGAAAAGAAATGGTAAGAGCCTGTCCTCCCTTCTGACCAGTGATAAATTCTTCTTGGGGAAAGGGCAGACGTGACATTTAACTGAACAATATTCGAAACAGGATTGATCTCTGTGTTTGTGCATTCCTCACCCTGATGTCAGAACTGTCAAACTGGTCCATGCTTTCTGACAGCAGACCTGACAACATCAACATCTTAATTCTCTTCCAGAACAAATGGCCATTACCTCCTCAGAAAGCTTAAGATTAAATATAAAAGCAGAATGCCATGAAAATATGGTACATGGGACTGGTATCCTGACAGTAAATTGTCATAATTCCAATTAAAATCAATGACTGATAATTCTGGGTATTATGAACATGTACTTTAATTAAACATATCTTTACAAATACAATGTTTACATCTTGAATATCACTTTAATTACTTATATTTATTATTATTAACTATTAGAAGTTATCCACTAGCAATGCATCTATAAACAAAACAACAGAGATAAAAATGTCTTCACTTCTGTCAAAGTGAAAGGAAGCAGAGAGTCTTCATCCATACTCAAATTTGTTTTCTAGCATAGTATATATGTTTGTATGTACATTTTCATCTATATTATATGATAATGATTGTATATGGTAAATTGCATGTAGCAAAAATCTTGCGAGACTTAGGCAAATTAAAAAAAGCTTAAGGTCACCTTGTTAAGTTCTCTGTTAATTTTGTCGGGGTGAAACTGTTCGAGAAAGTTCCTGAACTGTAGCGCATCGATGGCAACAATCTCTGTGCAACGTCTCCTCCAGTCGTCTCTGAAATGGTCAATAACCAGATATTAGGACAACAAAATACTTCCACATATATAGAAACCATAGGAAGAAAGTTGATCAAAACAAACATAAGAAAAAAAAGGCAATACTTCTGCAAGGCACCACAAAAACTAAATATTCAACAACAGACCATAATCAAAGCGCCAAACAGATCAAAATTTAAACATCAAACTTCAGGACATGGCTGCTGCCCGGTGCTGCTGTAGAGTTCAAAAAAAGAAATGGATTTATACCTTGGAGTTGTGTCGTGGTGACAGCCAGCCCACCTATACGTCTGAGAATATCCCGTGTATTTGCTAAACTGTTGTGATCCTGAAAAACAGCAACATCAAAAAACGTGTTTAAAGTTTGCTCATGATGCTAGTTATGATGAAGCAACACTGAAAGAAAGGTAAAATTAGACAAGTTTTATTGGAACGTCAACATCAAGTCCTTTTTAAGTCAAATTAAGGCTTCAAACTAAGGGATATAATAAGATCAATGATGGAGAAATAAATAATCTAAAATAGATAATACTGCAATAATTGAATATTTACTGACAATGAAATAAACACACAATCCCTACTGCCCCCCAAAAAATAAAGCAACAAAAAAGTCCAAAATTAAACAGAAAAAAGATGCACTTGCTGTAACAAACAAACAAAAAACCTCCTCCTACTCAAAGCAATTAAAAAAAGAGACATATGAAAGAGCTCTGAACTCCAGTTGGCATCATCATCATGTTTCTCTTAAAGTAATGACCAATATACACAGTCCAGTCACATTAATGTGACCATCTGTCAAAAGCCAGAATAACCACCTTTCGCAGAGCGAACTGCTACGAGACGTGCAGGAAGAGAGTCACTTAGGTCCCTGAAGGTCTTCTCTGGGATGTTGAGCCATGCCGACTCTAATGCCGTGGCCAGCTGCGCTAGATTACGCGGTTGAGGATCCATGGCGCGAACAACTCGATCGAGATGGTCCCACAGATGCTCGATTGGGTTTAAGTCAGGTGAGTTTGCTGGCCAGGGGAGGACGGTAAACTCATCCTGGTGCTCTTCGAACCACGCACGTACACTGGCAGCTGTATGGCACCTCGCATTGTCCTGCTGGAAGATGCCATCATCCTGAGGAAAAACAATGCGCATGTAGGGGTGGACATGGTCCGCAAGGACAGATGCGTACTTGTATTGATCCATCGTGCCTTCCACAATAATCAGTGAACCCAGAGAATGCCAGGAAAACATTCCCCAGACCATAATGCTCCCGCCTCCAGCTTGGACCGTTCCTGCAATGGTTGCAGGGTGGTTCCTTTCAGAGGTTTCACGCCTTATACGCCAACGTCCATCTGTCCGATGGAGCATAAAACGCGATTCATCTGAAAACGCTACCTGTCGCCACTCAGTGGACGTCCAGCTGCTGTACTGGCGTGCAAATTCTAGCCTTCGTCGTCGATGAACACCAGTCAGCATAGGTGCACGAACCAGGCGTCTGCTTCGGAGGCCCAGACGCAGCAATGTTCGCTGAATAGTGGTTTGGGAGACACTTGTGGTAGCCCCATAGTTCATTTTAGTGGTCAGTTGCTCAACGGTAGCCCGTCTATCTGCCCGAACGCATCTCCGCAACCGTCGTTCGCCTCTGTCATCTATGGCCCGTGGTGCACCACATTTGCCACGTCGTTGATTTTGGACAGTCCCATTTTGCCATGCACGGTACACTTTTACCACGGCGGCACCGAACAGTTCACAAACTCAGCCGTTTCGGAAATGCTTCCACCCTTGGCCCGAAAGCCAATGATCATGCCCTTTTGGACGTCGGATAAATCGCTTCGTTTCTGCATTACGCCAACGATTGAAATGTTTTCCGAAGCCCACACACACCCTTTATATACGCTCAACTGCACTGTGCTGCCACCTGCCTTCTGTGATTGGTTATTTAACTCTGAAGTGGAAAGTACGTGGTGGTCACATTAATGTGACTGGACTGTGTAATTCAAATCCCCTCAAAAACATAATTAACAATTACAAAAACAAACATAGGAAACAAACGCAGAATAACTTTTCCCACATATTAAACGCTCTTTAATGGTTAACTATGATTAAATGCATATTGTGACAGTGCAATTAAATTTCATATTGTAGGAATAAAGCACAGTTATTAAACAGGAATAAATTACTTTAAATTACTATTTCCAAATGTTCTGTTTAAATCAGAACTTAGAAATCTCAACAATGGAATAATATCTCAGTCATAAAACTGGAGGGACATCTGTTTGCTGTTCAAGAACATGACATTTTAATGGTCCCTGACATTTTTGCACTTGAACAGAATTAATTAATTTTGTTCAGGAACAAAATTAATTCTTCTTCTCATTTTTCATGAGCAAAATGTTCTTTAAACGTATTTGTGGAGGGAAGCTTGTAAAGACCACATTTAGAGAGAACCAACTATTAGAATTATTTCATAAGTAACAACAATCAGCAGGTCAAAGTAAAGTATTAAAGGTCATTTTATTCATGTGCAAATATATCCAAGCAAGAAAGTCTCACATTTGTGCTGGTCTGGGCAGTGAAAGGTCAGAAGTGCATCTCATTGCCGTGTTAATTCAAAGCTGGGAGGAGTGAACTTTTTCATCTTTAATTAACTCATATCAATGTCTTTCTTAATGACCAAGGAATAGAAAAGGAAACATTTAGTTATTGTGAACATAAAACAACAACAGAAATCACATAAATTATGCTATCAGAATTGAGTGGATTAGTGGTTTAAGATGGGAAACATTGCATAGACACAAGCAAGCTGCCACTAGTTTTACCGGTTTCCACCTTCCAGATAAAATCTCCATGCCTCTGCCTCCTGCTTACTGATTTAAAGCATCTCCTGGTCAGCATTGTCTTTAAACCAACCATGTGATTTCTCCCTGATACTATTTATACCGTTGACCGTCCCAGCCATCTACCAATCGGACAATTCATTACCAAGCAGGCAAATTCAATGCAGAGCTACAACCTATTTGCAATTTGCAGTGCAGATACAACCCATTCAGATCTGATTTCTCCATGGGCAAGACACTTGCAGAGCAATTGGATTTACCGATGGCCAAATGCATCCCAGGCTTGGAGTTTATACAATGGAAACAGAGATATTGGGCTCGGTCTAATATAAGAGATGGAAGAAGGTCCATTAGCAGAGCAGTCTGGGCAGGTCTTCAGTCTAATTAATTCTGTGCTGAGAATAAAGTAAGTGAGCAACGGGAGCATCAAGGCAGTACAAAATCTGAATGTGACTCGCAAACGGGTAAGACGCGACATGTCTGAGAAACAAAACAAAGAAGTGATGCCTACTTGCTATTTAGCTACAGTTCATGCAAAAATGAAAACATTTTTAATAAAAAACAACAACAAAACCAAAAAGTAGAATGGTTTTTTGATTGCTGTACACTGATGTAAAATACAAAAAACCTCAGGGATGATTTTTTTTTTTAAACTTACTAAGAATACACTGATTTCCTCTTTAAAAACAACAACAAAGCTTTCACTCTGCAAACATTTCCACAAAACAAAAAGAAGAAGTGGAAAACAGGACAGGCGCCATCAGCCTCCTGCAGAGGGAACCCTCATGTCTGCCGTCTTGTTATTGGGTCTACACAGGTTTCTGACAGCCGTGTTTGTTGCAAACATCCAATTGTGAAGTACTAGGAATTATTTAAGAGAAAGTCTTCAACAGTGCAATCAAGTCCACCAACTCTCCATCTTCCAACTGCCTCTCAAAGTCAATCAAAAAGAAATGTGTGACAAGGACCGTAAACATCTTCAAGCTGACCCAGAACGGGGTAAATTGAAGACGTAAACATCAATTAAGGAATGTATGAAGATTGAAGCACAAATGTAATAAATCTTAAGAATTACGGCTCCAATCTGGAAGGATAACAATCTAGGGTGAATTCAAGAGTGTATTTGCAGGCATCCTTGTCTTTAAGAGGCCAGATGCAAATAAATATCTGCTTTTAAAAGAACTCCAAGGAACAAATAACAAATCTAATCACAGACACTGTTTGCAGGCATTTTAATGAGGCTAGATGTATACAAAGTCCACCAATAGTTTCTATATCAGTGGAAATTGTAGGCAAAGCAAATAGTTTATCATTCCCAAAGATGTTTGCAAGGACCGTTTGCATCTTGTAGTAGATAGTGCAGAAAAAATATTGCCTGTTGAAAACTGGAGCTAGTTAAGGAAAAGAGAAAATATGTGATGCCGAGTTTACCTAAAAGAACCTCAAGCTCAAATTCATTCTCCTCTCCATGGAAATCTGCCTCATATTTTGATAATCTGCTTAATCAAATTTGCTGGACATAATGGGCGTATTTGCATCTGCATGTATTCAGGGAAGAATAGATCAAAAATCCAGTGCAGAAAAACAATGGGTTCAAAATCTCCCAAACAACTCAATTAGATTACAAAAGTAGAGAAATGAAAGCCTAAAAATGAGACATTTAAAATTACCTGTGATAATGAGACACTCATTATCATCAAGGGCCTCTGTGAAGAGACGCGACACGATGAGCTCAGGGTTTATGAGGAACCGAATTTCTTCTTGAACAAGACCAGCACCGATAACTCCTCCTCCGACAAACTTGTTGGCAAAATCCACCTGAAAGATAAGGAAAGACAATTAAAGATGAAGAGAAAAAAAGAAACATCCAAGCTTCTGCTGACTCTGCTCATTTTCTAATCCGTCAGATGTTTGCAAAAAAAAAAAAAAACGAGCTTAGACAAGAGCAGCTTCTCAAACTTAGGAAGCAAAACATGCCATCAAATTGTATTTGCCCTTTCCGTTTTATTTTTGACAGAATCCATGACAGGTTTATTGGGGAGGTTAACCTGAGGTGGTGGCATTACTCAGGCAAACTGTCCACAAAGGCAAAATGAGCTTTGAGCTCTCCCTCATAGCTGCATTTAGTTCTGTAGCAGCCAGTAGCAAATATCAAATTAAGAGAAACTGCAAAAACAATGCTTTCTATTCATTTTTGCAAGTAATTAAATTATTTCAGTTCATTAGAAATAGTACATTTTCAGGGCTGACAGTTTTTACTCAGTGACCCACAGTTGGCCCAGACCGAACCCATCACAGCCGCATAAAAACGCTATGGAAAAAAAAGAAAGTTGAGCAGCTGTGTGAGGGCAGATCTCTCCATTGTGGTCACTCAAACATTGGGACAACAAGCCAGACTCCAGAGTCTGCCTTGACAAGCTGTCAGGACCTCAGCCCCCAACCCCACCCTTGCAGAGCATCCATCAATCGCAGCTACTGCGAGCCCCGGAGCTCGCAGTAGCTGCGATCACATCAACTGTCAGCCCGTGGCAACCGGAGGCAAACAAAAGGTGAAAGTCGGAGGGGGCCGTGCTGACAGTGTTCGGGACGCTCAGCCAACACAGAGAGCCGAGAAGGCCCAGAGGCCTCGACCCCAGTCCCAGCCCAAACTCCCTCTGACGTGTAAGCAGCTCCCTGAGAGGGGTTTATTTTGCAGTGCTAAGCATTCTGGGTGAAAGACTTGAAAATGTGGTGGCATAGTGAATGACTACTACAGAGGAGAAACAGCTCCTGGTACATTTAAGTTGCTGAAAAATGTAAATAAATCTAAATCAGACTGTAACATTTTAACTAGTGTACAATTCCAACAGACAGGGCTCGTACGCTTTTTCCACAGTACATTTCAAGGACTTTTCAAAACATTTTCAACATACACTTTGGAGATAAAAATCAAACAAACCACAAATTCACTAATATATTTATTACTGTTATTAATAATGTCTTGTGATCGTATTCTACATTCTACAGCAGGGACAAGTTAGACTAAAATATAACAAAATTTTATGTTTTGAAAAGTTCTCTCTCAGACAATAGAGCTGACTGGCCTGAAAACAAAACACAAATTTAACAAAAAAAAATTTTTTTTGCTAAATTTCCTGAATAATGTCAAAAATATGAGACAACCTTTATTATGGCACCAGTTACTAGGAATAATAAATATTAAAAAATAAACTAAAAAATGTTCTCAAAGTTTCAGCAAATGGAAATGACCCCAAATTAAAAAAGTTTAGTCAGATTAAACTTCAGAAAATAAGGGGGGAAAAAAGTCTTCTTATTGGGTGTAGGTAAAATATTTGGCTTCAACTGTACATAACCCTTCCCATTTTAGGCTTTTAATCAAACATTAGATTGCCTTTTATTACAAAACTCTGCAGTTTGAATACCAGGTGCTTTCAAGAACAGAAACTGAGAACTCCCCTAACATCTATTTGAAATTCAAGCATTTTCAAGGATTTCAAGCACCCATACAAACCCTGAATAGAGGAGGTCTTACCTGAAGCATCCCATAGCCATCGTCCTCTATGGTCCCTTCACACGTAATGTGGAGCCTTGTGAGCAAAGTCGGCGAGCTGAAATGCAAACATTGTTTTCCACATTCCACTTTTAGTAAGCTCCTGTGTCTTTGATGCTCTATATTCTATTATAAAAACAAAACAAACACAAACAAAAAAACAGCAAACCTTTTCCAGTTGGGAGGTTTATCCAGTCTTTGACGGCTGAATGTCACAAGTCCCGTAGGTTCTGAAAGAAACAAGAATGATTGCTTAGCTTTCTCTGCAACAGTTCAATTTAATCAAAAAGCAGTAAATCTGATTACCTACTCTGTTCAGTGACACTTTTAAAATAACACATCAAGGTTTTCAGCTTCTCAATCTTTCTGGAGGATGAGCCTTCAAACAGCCTGAAAGAAAAAAGATACAGAGTGATATTTGTTTTTAATTCTGCCGCCACCTATTTATTCATTATAGTTATTTCCTACATTTTCCACTGAGAATTTCATCCATGCAAATTTTTGGGATTTTTCAAAAAACATTTACCTAGATAAATTTTACAATCTGTACGTTCCACAAGTAATCTTCTGAAGTCATCTTCGGCTGGGGCAGCCCTTCTGCTTCAAGGCTTCAGCAATCCTCACCCTTTCTATCATCTTAAACCATTCTGCCCATTCTACTGTGGTAGCAACAAGGTTATTTTTAGTCTGCATTACTGCTGGTCACAGGTTATTTTCTCATTTCAGAACATTCTGAGTAAACCTCAGAGATGGTTGTGGGCAAATATTCCAGCAGATCTCCAGTTTCAGAAAAAAACGATGGAGTTGTCTGACACCACCAAGTACAGTACGCTACATTCAGTCACTTAAAGCCTCTTTCTTCCCCATCCTAATGCTCAGCTTGAACTTCAGCAAATTGTGTTTTCAATTCAGATGTCAAAATGAGTTTGAGCAAACAACTACTTAAACAATTATACCTAAATAATGTGCTGTGTCAGTGTATACGATTATATTTTCTTCCTAAGGAAGAAAGCTCAATCTTTAAAGAAGTTGGCCATGGCACGCCATCTTACCACCAACTGACTAAAGTCGAGACGACCAAAAACTGTTCATTTGCAGAATCATTGCTGAAGAGATGGCTGACCCCCATTTTAGCCCCGTGAGTTCAGTCATGCTTTAACTTCTGATATGAATTAGTTCATCTCTCACTCAGCCTCCTTTTCAGTCGCTAGCCGATTATGGAGGAGCTCCTCTGCTGTTACGAGAAAGTTGCCCCAGGCTGTCCATCACAGCGCAACACTCCTGCACTGTCCCCTCACTCGCACATAAAAAAAGAAAAGAAAAAGGGGATCAGGGATCTCTCTATCTCCAGGGATACATTAGGAAACACTGCGTCCCTTTAAAGCAACAGTGTCCTCAGGAGGAAAAAAGGTCCCAACACTATATAAAACCGCTGGCAGCGAGATGCACTGGATATACGAGTGCACTTTGAACACTAAACTCACAATATCCTTCTTAATACGAGTCTGAAAGAAGCACACAGATGCGACAATAAAAAACAAAAAAGGAAATTTTATGGAATGAAAATGAAGCAATGACAAAAGCCTGCTGCACTAAGAGCCCTTCAGGGACTGGAAAACTCATTCAGTAAAGCCAGTTTCTGCTTTCATTTGTCTTTTTTTTGTCAAAGTGGCCTCAAGAAACAATCCTGCCTCTTGTAGCTCTCAGAAAAATGTACTGGACATGAGTCTGCCACCAGCGAAAGCAGCCTTTTTATAACAAACTGTAATATAGTCTTAGAGATATAGAGAATTGACCTATATTAGTCATCGATATATGATTAAAGTTATGTTTTAATTTTAAAAACATGCAACTTCTGTCTACATGCAATAATATTTTTAGGTGGTCTAGCCGGAGTGCTAGGTTTGATCTGAGTACAGTGGTAGCATGAAGGCTAATATTAAAATTGCCATTTCCTATCAGAAAACAAAGTTCTTGGTTTAATGAAAACTATTTTACATCTAAATCTGTCAAGGTTACAAATTATGTTGGGTTTAAATTTAGGTGGTGTGTAAATGCCATTGTTTGCATTTGATTTTATGTGATGGGTGAATACAAATGGCACATCATACTTCATGATTTTATTTTTAAACAATTTTATTATGAATCTTGCATGTGTGTGTGTGCATCTTTTACTTAAATTATAAATAAAAATAATCTAGGTTTGGAAATATATAAGGAATAAATATAAGTGCTCAAGCAAAACAATTGGCCATTTGAATACCTTTGCTAGGGACAGTAGTGTGAAAAAACAACATAGGTGACTACATTTAATATCACATTTGGTTTTAGCATCATTTTTACAAGACAATATTCTTTAAAAACAAGAACACATGAATATTTTTCATATGTAAGGTGGTAGAAACTAAAAGCATCCTTTTCAGCAGATGGTGAGACTGTATCTTCATTTCAGTTGACCATTAATTTTATTTATTTTATTTTTTATTTTTGCCAATTTTTACACATCTGCTGTGGGGTGTAAACATGCCAAGAAAAAAAAAGATGTTTAAATGTGGGAGCAGATGATCAAGCTTTCCAGAAAGGAAAACAAATTCTTAGTATAAGGGATTGCTGCAAACTTAAAGACTTCACACACTGCTACATGCTCGTTCGGGAAGATTAATTGCTGCAAAATCTGTGGCTCGATATAATCGGCTACAATTTAGGTAGAAATTTGAATAATAACTGAATCTGAGTTGATTGCTTAAAAGCCAAAATCAAATTGGAACACTCAGGTCAATACATGACTTCCAATTTGTTAATATGATTGGACTGAATTTGCTATACATTTGCTCACAGATTAGATGCTTTATGATGTGCTTTGAGACAACATTTATTACAACTGGTGCTATAAAAAGAAACTTAATAGGAGTGAATTAAATAGGATCCAATGAGGATATTTAAACTAAAGCATGGATACAGAAAAATATTCCCACCTGAGTTTCTAGTATCCAAAACCATGTTACTGAGACAAAGTGAATTTGCTTTAAAAATATTGAGCAGCAAACGGCATCATATTTTAGAGCATGAAAACCGAAACAAATTTCCAAGTATAATATATACATACATCAAAATCAGCCATTTCTTTGTTTTTAAAGCAGAAACGTAATTCTACAAATGCACAGCAGCAAATCATGACTGGTAAACATTGTAAATTGATTTTAATATTGACCATAAATCTCTTTCAAACAAGACTGTATGAAAACAATGTGCAGACACTTAGTGACTTAGCTAAAGGTTGGAGCGAGCACTCTTACTTTCCCAAAGATCCTCTATGCAGAAACAATGGATGAACTTTTCTAATCCAGGTAGATGAAGAGGATGGATTTCTCCCCTCTAAAGTCACTCTCACAGTTAAAAACACTTTTTGCCTCTGAATTATGAAACAACTGAAATCAAGGCTTTGGATAAAGAACAATCCAAAGCAGAAGGAATTGAATATAGCAAAGTTCATGACACAATTCCAAAAGATGGCCTCATTCTGTGCAAAATACCTGCTCATGTTATTAATTAACCCAACATTACTTCTTTCCCACTGCATGTCTACTCATGATTATTAGCTGCAGCAATGACCTATTTTTCTCAGTGTCTGAGCCAAATGAATGAGTGAGCACGTCAGTTTTTTTCGCATCAGTGTGCAATATGGGTCAGAAGCAGAGCAGACATAATGTGAAGTGATAAACATTTTTTCTAGGAAATCTTTTTTTTCACGAGCTGCCACTGTAGTGAATACAGGAAAGCTGAATTACCATAGAGAGCTTTTAAATTCCTGGGTGTGGTGCAGGTTTCTTAACATTAGATTTACCGCCTGCCAGATAACATTTACATAGTCAATAGTTTCTTCTTTGATGACTTTTGTGTAATGTTTCGGCATTACACAAAAGTCGAAACATTACATAATGTTTCGACTTATGTGTCGAAACATTACATAATGTTTCGACTTATGTCGAAACATAAGTCGAAAACACTCGACATGTTTTCGACTTTGTTTACGGAAACATGTTTGCTTCGGTGGAAACACGTTTGTTTCGAAACAAACATGTTTGATGTTTCATGGATAACAGTTACACTTTTACACTTTTAACATTTACACTTTTTGACCAATTTTAGCCACCTTATGTTTTTATATTTTTATGCCATCTTTATATAATTCTAATTTTTCAAAATAGAAATGAGCATCATGAGCTAGAAGGTCATGCCTTGCAAAGCGAAGGAGAAGAAAAATTCTGAGAATACTTTCATTTCAGCTCATTAAACTTTATGTGAATGAAATTCTCTTGGAATGGAAACTTTTCTTTCTTATAAAAGCCAGTGGTGCAGTCCTTTGTCAAAAGCAGCCATCTGAGTCGCTTTTAATCTAATTTCCTCTTCCATTTGGATAATCACATTGTGATTCCAACAGATATTGGCAACATGTCTAAGCAAGAGATCTGTAGCCAGATTTTAACATTATAACTGATGGGATTTATAGCGACAGTTTGTAAGGAGAAAGAAATACAGAAGATTTTCACAGATGCAATCCTTTTACTAAATCTAAGGAAACATTTTCCTGAATCAGATGTTGTAGAGTAAAATCAAACAATGAAGAAACAGAGCTCAAAACAGAATTTGCCAGGCAGAAGCAGATAAAGTGAGAAAACTTGCAATGGTGAGGTGTAAATACAACTACTTGCACCAGATGTTATTCAGACGTATCAGAGTTAAGGGGAATAAACATAAATGAAAGCCGCATTTTTGTTGTGTAGGCTTCAATTTATGCCACTTAAATTCTTAAAAATACAATGAAGCCTGTGGTTTAAATGCAAAAACTGATGAATACATTCCAGCTGTATGAATGCCTTCGAATGATTTTTGATGAGCAAGTTATTCCAACATTATACCATGTTAGAACAAAAATGTGCTTGTGCCAGAAAAGGTTTATGGTTAAATAACTGTCTATTAAACAAAGCAGAACATCACACACAACCACACACACATAATACCTGAAAAAGTTGATATCTGGGTAGTTGCAGTACTCGTCTTTCTGGAGTTTCTTCTGGGGAAGGTACAAAAGAAGGCGTTTGCAAGCAGACATGCCACCTGCTCCTGAGACATCGTGATGGAGTGACTCATGCCTCTTTTCAGGAGGGGGATAGGCTAGAGGACAAACAGAGGGACAACTGAAGAAGGATAAAATCATTTGTGTTATGCCAACGTGAAAAGGAAGCAGTCTGCATGAGTGCAATAATGTGTAAATTCTGAATGTATTTTTATTGATTCACTAAAAAAAAGAATGCACATGTGGCTTTGGTACAGATGTGCTATGTTACAGTTTCTTTAAAGAAATATGTCATAGGTCCTCACCCCCTTTTACAACAACTAGACAAGATACTTTATCATCTGGGGACCTTTGGGATCAAATTCTGCTTCAACAATTCGCCAAAACCTGCCAGTCACTGTAATGGGTAGTTACTGGTGTTACCTTGGTACAGAGCTCAGACGCTCTCAGCGCTAATTGCACCATGTCTGGCAGCAGAGAGTCAAACAGATGTTCCACAGCATCACACTCCAGGACCTTGGAGAGAGCAAGAGATCTGTTTATGCTTGTTGTTTTGCCATAAACTTCAGCTGCCTCTCTATTACTCAGTCAGGCTGATTAGTTGAAGACATATTAAACACACTTGTCTGACACTTGTTTAAATTATGCAGCAGTAAAACAAACACAAGATACTGGTCAAAAAGAAAAAAAAAACATTGAAATATTATTGATGCAGCACAAAGATGGGAGGACATGAATGAAGTTATTTTTTAATATATATGTCAAAATACACATTAAAGTAGCAATCCAAAAATTCATAATGCTTGTCGTTTATAGAATGCATTTTTTATGTATTACTTGCATTAGCCTGGCAGTGGCACCAAAATGTCAGAATTATCAATCACGACGCAATTTCATCAAAGTTGCACACCAAGCAAACTCATTAAACAATCTTCCAGGAAGAGATGCAAATGACCAAGGGTTTGAAATAAAAAGGGCTCTGTGTGCCCAGAACAAGGAGCCCCGGCTTGTGATTTAGCTCTGAACATTTATATTATGGCAATGGAAGCTTGGCTAAACACCACTGTAAGTAATGACCAGGCTGACATCATAAACTGCTCCTTTGGGTGTAATAAATGACGGCGGTTGACACGATGGGGATAGTAGATATAGCTGAGGTAATATTAGGCAAGCTGTGTAATCAGCAGCAGACAGAGATTCACATAAGCTGACTTAGCTGTCGGTAGGACTTAAGACCAGGTCCACATGCAATACCAGATGATAGAGGAAATCTAACAAAAACTTACAGTGCTTTGCAAAAGTACCCATGTACAAAACATGCAATACATTGGGATTTAAAAAAGATAAACCACCACAAAATAAGACATAATTGTGAAGTAAGAAAAATTTGTCTTTTTTTTTTTTCATAAAAAGCAGAAGTGTATCTGCTTTCCTTTCTGTGCTAAGATTGTTGGTAATGTTACATTTAAACTAAGCAAGAGGGAATTTGACAGAAACAGCAGCAGCTACAAAAATACAATTCAGTTCTTTTGGTCTAACCAAGTAAGCAGTCGGTCTATGAACAGGTGACCAAGTAAAAATGAAGCCCTTTGTGCTCCTAAGCATACATAGAGCACTTGTTGGGCAGCAGAGAGAGAAATGAACTGAACTCAACAAAACTAAGGCTGTCCGTCAACGGCTATTCCGTTATTCATAAGGAATACGAGCTGAGATGAATATTCGATGAGGACGCCCGGCCCGTCACTCCATGCCATTCATGTGCATTTTTGCTCTGACACCAGAAGACATTCTGCCTCAGTCCGACACAAAAGCTGGAGCTATAACAATCTGACGAAACAGATGCATTGTACAAAAGTGCTATTGTTATTTCACTCTGAAAACGAAACTTCATAATCAAAACGTCACACCTCATTGGCTGTTTTTAATTACTTTTGAAACTGTGCTAAAAATATTACATAATGTAACAGAATCAATTTTCTGTTTGACAATTGAAAGTCAAATTTGCTGCACAAGTAATAATTATTTTTCTTGAAAAAAGTGTAAAATGTGAAATATTAAGATCCATAAAGTTATAAGCAGCGATGTAATAAATTTAGTGCAAAACCACAATTTTCCAGACCTAATTTAAACAATTTCATTTATTTACTGCAACTTAATAGTCTTGAGAATAATCATTTATTTCTCATTTAATTTAATAAGAATAAAAAAATATATATTAAATATTTGCCATCTATACGAGTTCCACCTAAATTCCAAGTTAAAACATTCTTTTACCCATCCATTGTCTAAGCCTGCTTATCCTTATTAGGACACAGGGGAGCTGGTGCCCATTTCTAGCCTTCATTGGGTGAAAGGCAGGGACAGATCACCAGCCCATCACAGTGCAAAAAACACACAGGGGAAGCATCCAGTGTAAAACACACACACACACACACACACACACACACACACAACACACACACACACACACACACACACACACACACACACACACACACACACACACACACACACACACACACACACACACACACACACACACACACACACACACACACACACACACACACACACACACACACACACACACACACACACACAACACCACACACAAAGCAATTTGGATTCTGGAGAGAGCAATTAACCTAACAGTCATGTTTTATGACAGAAACAAATTTAGTCATTCTGGTTGGACATCACAGCTAAATCAGATCTCAGCATTAAAACTAAGCCTATGGCTACGGCCTCTTTCAGCGCAGGCGTTCACTTTGATGGAATATCCTTTGTAACATTGTTTTTCACACAAATTACATTTGCTGCATGGTAATTCAACAGAAGCTGACTGGATCGAGCTACTGCCTGCTGTTTAATGTCAACTATTTTCATTTCTGACAAGTTAGTAAAAATGACCTTTTGTTTGAAAGATTAAATTATTAGTCAAAGCTCCGAGAATTTTCCATTTTGTTCAAATCATTTACTGCTCAAACTTGTAGCATACTGACATAAAATAATCACTTTTTTCACCTTCTAGTCTGAAACGCTATTAAAACATAAAGCATTTCCTGCAATAGTCTAATAAACTTGGGAAATCTTATTTCACTTGTACTGCAACACAACAACGTCTCAAACAGAACGTCCCTCTCTCTTTGATGATCCAGGGGTTCAGCCACCTTCTGAAACTTTACAGAAGATGACGCAGAGCACTTTAATATGACAGATGACGGATGGCCTCAAAAAACGACGGTCGAAGACACTGGCGACTCTGAGCAAAGAGCAACGAGCCAAAGCTTTACTGGGAATAATAAAGCACATCTTTGACTTGAAGAAAACAACTAGGTATTGTTAATGATTAAACCTAAGTCAAAATATTCTACATGTCTTTATACATTTCTCTATAATACCGCACGTTGCTTTCGGTCTTTGGATTTGATTCATGTAGCTTTGCTGATAAAAATAAATAAATACTTGCGTTGTGACTTTAAACCCTAACACAACAATCATATTTCACTAGAAGTGCATCTGCAGGTCTTAGACTCGATGGAGAGTCTCTTTCAAACCTGACCACACAGTTTCAATTTCAATTCAGTTGAACCCCTTGCATTTGGTTCTGGACAGACTGGGCCTTTCTAACACAAGAATATGATTTGACTGATGAGATAAAAGTGCTTTTGTGGCAACTAACAGGTTTTATTTCTTACTTTTGACAGTCAAACAAAAATGAAACTAACTTGCTTGACAGCAGGTGGAGGCAATTATATAGTTTGATTGATTATTTTATGAATGTAAACCGTTTCTGTCTTCCTCAGGTTATATATCCAAGTAGCTTTAGAATCTGAACCATTTCCAGAGACACCCGTGATACTTACAAACAAATCTCAAACAGGTAAGAGATGAAAACAATCACTAGAAGAATAGCTTCAGCACTATGATAGTCATGATGTTCTCTCAGAGCTCAGAGGTTATGTATCTCTAATGATGTTGGTGAAGATCTACAAGAAACAATTTATTTGATCTTTTTTCTATAGACGGATAGTTGGACACTTGACGATTCATTGCTATTAGAGTAATCATTTGGTGTCTTGCGTTTCCTACTTTTCGGTGTTTGCATGCAGAGTAAAATCTCTGCTGAGCAAAACAAATATGACTTTTCCATCTTTGGAATCAGAAGAATTAACAAGAAATAAACAGCAACAGTGTTTTAACAATTATACTTTACCTTGTTACAGTACAAGTTCAGTGCTGTGAAGTCCCATTTTCTGGCATGTGAGGCACTATAATTCAAAACCGCTTCCTGTGACAGAATCAAACACATTTCAACTTTTTTTAAGCAAAAGAAATATTGATTGCAAGTTCAATTTATGTGTTCAAAATCCACTGAGATTTCAAAAAGTTGTTTTTTTTTCCTTTTCTGAACCTGAAATGCCATCTTGTGGTGTAACCAGGTAATAACAACTACAGTTATGTGCACACGTTACACCTGGTCTCATTTTTACAAATTCCAGTTCACTAATTTGTAAACCTAAAGCAAAAACACTGAATAGTGGATCAACACAAAACAATGAATGACAGATTTACACATCTTGAAACAAAAACTCCAGAAGAAAATATTTTGTGTGATGTAGAATGAAGGGATAAAGACGCACAACCACTTACCTTCAACTCAAAAGCGTTTGTGAATTTCTTGTCCAAAGTTTCCTTGATCAGATCCCACCGACTCTTTTTCTGAGAAAAAACAGATGGCATTAGCATTCAGTGGTGTAAATTCAGACTGGCAACAAATAATGAAAATGTTATGATTTCTACCGGTTAATAAGGTACGTAACTCTACATGTTGTTTTGATATATATTCCAGTGAAATTTGTATATATCTAAACTTTGCAAGACAACTTAAAAATTATTCATTTTTATAACAAAAACTAATAATGTGGCTTTAAATGACTCTAGGACTTAAACTCAACATTTTATTTGAACAAAAAAAGTTGTTCATACAAAAGCAAATTAGAAATTTTCCACATTTCAGCCCCACACTTTAATACAAAGTCTGCATCTGGGATTTTTTATGTTATTAAACGAGCAGCATGAGAAACACTTCCAGTTTTACCTCATCATCAACTGGAAATAAATTCCCGTTTGAGCAGGGCATCTTCACATGGACATCATCCCATGCATCCAAAAATGTAGCTGGATATGGAATAGGAACTGTACAGTTTCCAAGGAGGTCGGTCTATCAGTGGGACAAGCAATAGAAAGTAAAAGTGTTAGTGTGTTAGTATTCATGTTTCCTAAACACTGCTGATCAGATTGGGATTTATTTACATCTCTTTGCAATTTGCCAATCGACCAAACACTTTCTGGAGTCAGCGAGTTCTTGGCATATTTTTTTCTGAATTTCTGATCATCACAATTTTTTTTTTACAAAATTAGATGTATACAAACTATACCAGTGTCAAGTTGGAAATCTACATTTTACAAAACTATTACAGCAGAATTGTGCTGTGTAGAACTAAAGAAATGAGTTCTCAAACCCTTATCATCACGGTGTGCTGGTCGGGAACGTCTTTCAGCGGTGGAAGCTTCCCACCACATTCCGGCATTCTCCTGAGCTTACTGATCGGCGTTCCCAACCATGTAACTCCAGGAGCTGTACGTTGTTTGCCTGGATCTTTCCTCTCTGAAGACTCATTTCGCCCACCATTTTTCACAGCAAAACTCTGTGATGTGCTCCCTGCAAAAAAGTCTGTTATTTTAGTTCTCTGTCTGGTAAAGCCGTGGGAGTGTGAAGTGCATGCATCCACTGGTTGTTCTTCTATCTCAGAGTCCTTGGTATCAGGCAGTAAAGGACAGTCCTCATCAAACTCTTGTGGTGTTAGTATTTGGGTATCTTCATCGGTAGAAGAAACTGAGGATTTCTCAGCATTTTCATAGTTTGCAGAATCGGATGATGGGTTCAGCTCATTTTCCGTCCTTTCCCCCTCCTCTTCACCTGGACACACTTCTGCACTTCTGCAGGGTTTTACCAGCCATTGTTCAAGGGTATTTCTAAACTTCTGCGTAGGTCTGAGGCCGGTGTTTTGAAAGGAGCCTTTTCTCTTCACACCTGCTCCAGTTTTAGGTCGCATATCCATTTTTGTTTTTACTCTGTTTTCCTTGCTTTCTTTATTTATGGTCTCATTTCCGTTGCTGTGATGACAAGAACACACGCCTAAGGAGAAAAAAACAGAAGCTGTAACAAAAGTTGGCTTGTTATACACATTAGAAAACATATTGTCTGAGCAAAATACCTTTATAAAATGTCGTTTTTGTCTCAACTTTTGTTATCTTTGATGGTTCGAAGTTTGTCAATGCACTTATTCTACAAAACAGCGAGGCATCGTCAAATACATTTTGATGCGAAACAGAGAAATGTTTAAATAAATAAAAAATTAGAAATGTACTCACAAAAAAGCCTGAACAGACGCCAGATACACGGTGTTGTTTGGTTTAGTTGATATTAACTGTGGCTTTTTCAGCTGAGAAACTAGTTTTATCAAACGCCACGAAGCCATGCATGAGAAACTATCTTACACATAAAGGACTAGACGGGAGATTGATTAGAGGCATGATTAATGCGGAAATTACTCAAAATTTCTTCCCTCTGTTTTCAATCAAATCATGACGATAGCTCACACACTAGCTGCAATGCTAACTGCCTTTTTACTGCAGCTAGCAGCCAAAAGAAGCTGAAAAAAATTCTCCCGAATGTAAAAAAAAAACTATCACGGCTTTAGATACTGCAGTACGTGGACATTTATACACACACACACTGAAAATACTGTTGTTGGTTTAATTGTTGTCAAAAAATACGTCCCAATGTAACGTCTTTACGTCATAATTAGTTCTTCTTCTTCTTCTTTTTGAGTTGCCCCGATAGGCGCATTGCTGCCATCTGCTGTTCATTGTTGGACAACTCAATGATGGGCACGCATGAGGCTACGCATTCAAATGTCAGGAATAAACCCTTATTCTAGGGGTTGTCAAAAATCACCGTACTCAAGTTAACAGCATCTCTTCTTCAATATCATTTTGCTCACGTAAAAGTATAAAGTAACCATTCAAGAAATTACTGAAGTACAAAGTATTTTTTTACACAGCCCATAAATGGGCTGAGTACCTTATCAGATCTGATACATTAAAGAATAATGCTGCCAGGCTGAATTAAATATAAAGTTATGCACAAATTCTGGCATTTTTAATACTTGCATGAAAAAGAAACAATTATTTTAAATTCTTACTTATTTTATTGATCTTATACATAAGTCCTTATTACATAAGATAAATAATAAGAACTGACTTGCTACAAAAAACATATATCACTATAGATATTACTATAGTTTCTATAAGTTACTATATTAGTTAAAGAGTAGTGTGGCGGTCAAAAGCCTGAGTGCCTTCTGATTTGTTAAGGAAAACCTGCCTGCCAACTTAGCTCATCTGCATTCACTGGATCTGATCTCTTTGATCCTCCTTTGTAGATTCTCTAGTGGGGTGAAGTCAGGCCAGTGTGTTGGCCAGTCAAGCACAGTAGTTTGGTTCTCTCCCTGCTGGAATATGATATCAGAAGGTCTATTAAGTGTTTCAACAGAGGGAAGCATGAAACACTTTCCTGGTAATTGGCTGCCCTGAACCACTGAGCAACAGCGCTTTTTGCTTTCGACCCAGGTACTACCAACATCAATGGCTAAGCAACAACTTAACACTGGGAATTGTGAAAGCTGTACTCCATATTCTGTGGGTTCTCCATAATGAACCCGTTAATGAAGAATTTTTCTTCCATTGAACAAAAAACAAAACAAAAAACACAAGCACACTTGGAAGTTATTAAATGCTTAAACAACAGCCATCTTTGACACAAGCATTTTATTTAATAAACTCCAGATTTTCTGAAATTTCTAATGAATTTGCAATGTCTTTGGGGCAATTTTAGAAATGTTTAGAACCAGCTTTGTAGCAAGCATAATTTCCTTTCCAGGATATTATCTTAAAGCTTGGGGCAATTTGTATTGTAGGAATTAAAATGAGGACATTTCAAGCAACAACAAAATTAAAGTAAAATAACAAAAACACACACTTATGGAAGATTATTCTTTTAATTTGCAATTCATAATTTGAGGCAAACTATTGGTTTTTACAAAAATAAAAGTAATGAATTGTTATCTCCATATTGTAGAAAGAGTTGCATTATGAAGCCCTGGGGTTAGCTGGGCAGGGGCATTGCATAAGTAGAAAAAAATAACAAAAAAAAAAAAAAGAGAGAGAGAGAGAGATTCAAGTAAAAATAAAAACAATCACATAATCAAAATAAAGTCACATAAAAAGCCTTTTGGCAATTCTTGGAAATTAAGACTCTTTTTGGGTTTTCATTACAGTCAAAGGAGACAAACCAAACCCTCACACAAAATATTATTCCTTTTTAGACATTTAACAGCAAGAGCTAAATAAGACTTTGAAATCAATTTATGCCAAAAAAAAACATGGTGACATATTTATTTAGAGTAGGAAATTCTTGAGTAGAGCCCTGCAGCCTGAGGCAAGACATCTTCAGTAGATGGACATTCTGTTCAGCTTAACTCTCCTACACCTCATAAAGCCTTTGAATGAATTAATTTACTTTCTTGTCACTGGTGCTATCATTGGCAGCTGTGTCATAATGGCACTTCTCGACGCATCTTCTTGGAAACCATCCGCGCATGCGATCTCCAGCTAAGAGGAAAAAGCAGAAAAAGCCATAAAGGGTCCGTTCAAAGCTGGTATAAAGAAAGATGTTTTAGTTACAGAGATTTAAACAGTTTACCTTTCATTTCCTCCTCATTCAAAACTTTGTCTCCATACATCCACCATCTGCAGAAAGAGCACAAAAATCAGGTTTCTGGATAAGCTGCCCTCAGTGATTGGTCATTTTTGTGTGGATGAACATACTTGGTGCCACGGGTGGCCAGGATGATGTCCCCCTTACTGAGGGCGATCCTGGGTTCCTCAGTGCAAGGGGTTCTAAAAAAGGTTTGTAGACCCTTGCTGAGAGGGCAGCAGGCTCCATTATAATCCTCCACCACCTGGTACTGGACCTGCTGGTCAAGACAAACACATATTACATTATTTTACTGCTCCAATTATGACTTTCAGTTTTTTATTTGTCTACATTGTAACCGCGTAGATTGTTTTCACCAAAACAAATGCTATTTTTTTATATACTTCTATAGGATTTACTGTTGCAATCGGAACATCTTAGCGGTCAAAAAGAACAATTAGATATAATGTAAACATATGGTGTGAAGTCACTCTAAAATGTTGACACTCCTTTTAAAAATCACAGCTTTGTGACCATGACAACTGGTCTAATTTTTCCTCCTTAAATGTAATGTACACAGTCCAGTCACATTAATGTGACCATCTGTCAAAAGCCAGAATAACCACCTTTCGCAGAGCGAACTGCTACGAGACGTGCAGGAAGAGAGTCACTTAGGTCCCTGAAGGTCTTCTCTGGGATGTTGAGCCATGCCGACTCTAATGCCGTGGCCAGCTGCGCTAGATTACGCGGTTGAGGATCCATGGCGCGAACAACTCGATCGAGATGGTCCCACAGATGCTCGATTGGGTTTAAGTCAGGTGAGTTTGCTGGCCAGGGGAGGACGGTAAACTCATCCTGGTGCTCTTCGAACCACGCACGTACACTGGCAGCTGTATGGCACCTCGCATTGTCCTGCTGGAAGATGCCATCATCCTGAGGAAAAACAATGCGCATGTAGGGGTGGACATGGTCCGCAAGGACAGATGCGTACTTGTATTGATCCATCGTGCCTTCCACAATAATCAGTGAACCCAGAGAATGCCAGGAAAACATTCCCCAGACCATAATGCTCCCGCCTCCAGCTTGGACCGTTCCTGCAATGGTTGCAGGGTGGTTCCTTTCAGAGGTTTCACGCCTTATACGCCAACGTCCATCTGTCCGATGGAGCATAAAACGCGATTCATCTGAAAACGCTACCTGTCGCCACTCAGTGGACGTCCAGCTGCTGTACTGGCGTGCAAATTCTAGCCTTCGTCGTCGATGAACACCAGTCAGCATAGGTGCACGAACCAGGCGTCTGCTTCGGAGGCCCAGACGCAGCAATGTTCGCTGAATAGTGGTTTGGGAGACACTTGTGGTAGCCCCTTGGTTCATTTTAGTGGTCAGTTGCTCAACGGTAGCCCGTCTATCTGCCCGAACGCATCTCTGCAACCGTCGTTCGCCTCTGTCATCTATGGCCCGTGGTGCACCACATTTGCCACGTCGTTGATTTTGGACAGTCCCATTTTGCCATGCACGGTACACTTTTACCACGGCGGCACGCGAACAGTTCACAAACTCAGCCGTTTCGGAAATGCTTCCACCCTTGGCCCGAAAGCCAATGATCATGCCCTTTTGGACGTCGGATAAATCGCTTCGTTTCTGCATTACGCCAACGATTGAAATGTTTTCCGAAGCCCACACACACCCTTTATATACGCTCAACTGCACTGTGCTGCCACCTGCCTTCTGTGATTGGTTATTTAACTCTGAAGTGGAAAGTACGTGGTGGTCACATTAATGTGACTGGACTGTGTATAAACTGTATAATTCAACTGAAAATCAAACATTTGATTAGGAGTAAAAATATGAAATCAATAGAAAAAGAAAAAACCTTGCTGCATTATTGTGCCACGGTCAGAATAATAATTTAATCAGATTTAATTTAGCATTTAATCATCTGTAATTAATTTTAATTTATTAATAGTTTCCTAATCAATCCAAAATTAGACATAACATAATCCTCAGTGCAAGATAATAGCTGTATAATATTTCTAACAAAGTACCGAGCGCTAAAATTGCATGAAGAGGTCCTTCAAAGAGGTATTAACGAAAAAGTTAGTTCATTTACACGACCAGGTAATTGTGTTTTTACATTCATCCTGCACAGTGGCGCAGTTGTTAGAGCTGTTGCCTTGCAGCAAGAAGGTTCTAGGTTCGATTCCCGGCCCCGGCCTTTCTGCATGGAGTTTGCGTGTTCTCCTTGTGCATGGTGGGTTTTCTCCGGGTACTCCGGCTTCCTCCCACAGTCCAAAAACATGACTGTCAGGTTAATTGGTCTGTCTAAATTGCCCCTACGTGTGAGTGCATGGTTGTTTGTCCTGTGTGTCTCTGTGTTGCCCTGCGACAGACTGGCGGCCTGTTCAGGGCGTCCCCCGCCTCTCACCCGGAACGCTAGCTGGAGATCGGCACCAGCACCTCCCGACCCCATTAAGGGACAAGGGTGTAAGAAAATGGATGGATGGACATTCATCCCATACACTGGTTTATTTTTAAGTTCTACAAGATATGTGATATGTTGCATTAATGGTAGAAAATGTTTAAAATGTCATGACATTTTTGAGACTCACTGTACATGGAGAATAAATATATCACATTGTAAATCTGCCAACCTATCCATGGCACAATAAGGCTTCAGCAGGTACTTACACTTCTAACTCTTTTATCAGCTTTCTGCTTCAACTGCTCCAGCTGTAAAATACACAAAAAATAGGACATAGGTAGGTCAGGACTGTTGCAAAGTATCATTTAACATAAATAAGTAATGCCTCATGAATATTTAGTTAAAAGAAAACATCAGATTCAGAATTATTACTTGACACAGTGGTACTTAATATTTTCAGGCTGTGCCAATCTTTGAAAGTGGAGCTCTTCTAATTTCATAATTAATAATAGATCATTGAGAATATCAGATGATATAACCATATGTGTCGACAGATCGACAAAGGTCAGTCAGATTTGTCTTAAAATGCTTTGCGATGCCACTATTGACGAAATAATTTGATTGTGTAACATAGAAACAATTAATTAGACATTAGCTTTGATATCAAAGCTAATGTCATCAAAACTGTCTCATCAGATCCAAGACTTTGAGAACCACTGCTTGACTGTCGGAAGAGCAGAACATTATAATACAACCAATATGGAGAACCTACAGTTAAGGTGTGCTGGTGACACTTGGGATGAACCGGCCATACAATGCCGTCTCCCTTCGGTGTCCCTGACCATGTGAAGACTTGCTTGAAATTCAGCCAGCGGCCGCCGAGGTCGTATGGGAAGATAAACTCCTCCCTGTTTGGTAGTGCTGTATTCTGTCTTTGGCCTAAAGGGGAAAAAAACAAAACCAAACAAAAAAAACACTGCGGCATGTACATGGTATTTAATCTTTGCAACAACACAAAATAATTGCCGTTGTATAACAACAAAATGTAGAAAAGGTGTTAGAAAAATTGTTTTTGTTAGATGGAAACACTGAAACAGCATTAAATAAAATACTAATTAAATCAAATAGTAAATCTGACCTTTTCCTCAATCCAGGATTCGATTGAGGTTTTATTACGGAGAATGACTTTCATCTGAAAGAAACATTATGATGCATCATTAAACCGTTAATAATGGTACATTTGTGTAAAAACAGAGTCACTGCATTGTATATAGCTCCAGGCTGCTATTAAAATGCTTCCTTTCTAGACCCTTAAAGTGAAATATTTCACAGTTATCCTGAGCCACTGAATCACTGTGCAACATAACAAAACGTCCAAAAATAGAGGGAGGCAATACTGAGAGTAAACATACAGCTCCGCTGAACATCAGTGTGGCTTACATAGTTTATTGTGGCTTTGCATGTTTTCAACTAAATGCCTATGTCATTTGCAACTTTGCATGGCAAACAACTTATGTAAAGTGGAAATGCCAAATGCAAATCTCAGGAGAAACAAAAAAAAAAACAAAACAACTTACTTGAATGAAGAAAAGCATTCCAACTGCAATTGTGGTGCCCAACGCCAAACCTAAGGCAAAGAGAGTGGCAGCAAAGGCAGGCACACTGAAGGGCATGAGGGGCTGAAACTGACGCACAGCACTCATGTCAATCTTTACCGTACTCCAACCAAATGATATCTGCAGATAAGAAAAAAAAAAAAAAAGGAGGTTCGATACTTTTTCTACAGTTGCAAAAAACACAAGAAAGTCAGGCAGAGTGAGGTGGAAGTAATAACTACCCTCTCATACAGCTGTGTATACATGGTCATAATGAAGATAATGGCAGCGTGTGAGCATCCCAGTGGAGCCAGCAGCAGGAAGCTGGTGAAGTAAGCATGGTTTAAGTGGCCACAACAGTTGTTGATCCATGGGCAGTGGTGATCCATCTTCATAACACATCTGAAAGGCAGGAAAATCCACAGTGATTCTCCTCAAAACAACCAACTATACAAAAGAATCAGAGTCAAAGATGTAAACGAAGAAAGAGAGACATTAAACTAAAAGTACAACATCAAATCTGGCCCTCAATATGTGGATGAATGAACACGCTAGCATAGTTCATTAGCATTCAGTTTATCAGTGTGAACCAAATTGTGTTTAGTATATTGTTGCATCTGGATGATAAACCTCTGAGAACAGTTTACTGTTGTAGTAGTTCTTCAATTGTATTTAACCAAATAATGAAAACTTGATACGAGGAGGAGAAAAGCAGTTCTTGTCAAGTCTTGGACTCGGTTCCATAAATTCCAGATTCAGCATTAAAGTTCTGGTCATTGTTTTAAAATGCAAAACACTGCAATTTAAAACAATGCAATTTTAAGGTAGCTATACTTTAGCAGTCATCGGCTTTTAGGACGGAAGAGGGAAGGACCGGCAGATGAATGGACGGACAGGGACAGAACTGCAGATGTGATGACAGATTGATGGAAAAATAAAGTGATAAAGGGAAAAATTAATGGACATAAAGACGAACAGACAGAGAGAGGGGTGGGTACAGACTATTGATGAATGGATAGAGGGATAGACTAATAGATGGACTAATGGTTGGATTAGTTAATGATAGAAGGATTGATGTCTGGGCATAAAATTATATAATAAAGACTTAATGCATTTACAGACGGCTAAATGGATGTACAGTCAGAGGACGGATGGATGAATTTACAACTTCTATTAAAAAAACTTCATAAACAATCTGGAAGCAATTTATTTATAGAAAGGTTTGTGCTTATCATGTAGAAAGCAAGAAAGTAAGGTCTTGAAAAATATTTAAAATACATTTTACATTAAATCCCACAGTTTTCCAGGCCTTTTCTACAATGGGCAGTAACTCCACTTAGACTCAATGCATTTGACATTGTAATTGTGTCAACTGCATAATCCAGGTGCTGGATTAGTCTTCACAAGTCGCATCTTACATAACAGCAAGAGGTGTAAACATAAGCCAACTGTCCGGTAGTTGGAGCTCCGATAACGGCTCAGTTGCTGCCACTGATTATATTGTCCAAACTCAAAAATGAATTCATAGGTGGGAAAAAGAAAAACAGAACCAAGGTTTGTTTGTGCAGGTGTTTACCTGTTACACTTTCGACAGTGGTGGGATCTGGGGGCCTTGTAACCTTGGCAAACTCTGCAATATTGTAGATACTGAGCATCATGTTGATTCTCCTGTTTGAGAATGAAAAACAGCAAGTTACCCAACTAGAATGAAATGACTGACCTTTGTGTAGACACATTTGGAGGGTAATATTTTCTATTGTTTAACCACCTATATATATATAATATATATATACAGTATATATATATATATATATATATATATATATATATATATATATATATAATATATATAACAGTATATATAATATATATATGTAATATATAGTAATATATGTAATAAATCTTACAGGTTTCCAGCCAAGAGGAATGTATCCTGGTCCAACAAACATAGCATTGAAGTAGTTGTAGAGAATGAGCACAGTCCAGTTGATGAGCATGATGAAGTTAATGCTGCCCCCTGTAGTGTCCAGGGGCCAGTACCAGATAATAGAGTCCAGCATTGCCATGGTTGAGCATATAGCGATGACAGACAGTGCTATGATTGGACCCCAGTGGCACAACCGCCGAACCTCATGGAGGTTCTCAAATGTCACAAATGTTGACAGGAACTTCATCCTTCAAACTGGAAGATAACTTGAGTCCTTTTTGGTTCCGTTCCTGAAATGAATGTTCAGTGCGCTACTCTCTTCCACTGCTATCTTGCAAAGCCAGCGGTGCACATGTTTTTTGTCGTCTACTCTGTAACACGTGGCAGTCCTGGCCCCGAGTCACCTGGGATCTTTGAGGCCCCCTGATCCTTGCAGTGATGAAGACCAGCATCCTTTTCCGTCAACATCTATAACACGCCATCCCAGTGAGAGACTCAAATTTCCCCATCTGTTAAGGAAAAAAAAAAAGAACGTGTTTAAAGAAATGAACATGTGCAATGAAATTTTAGTACAAAACTATGAAGGGGTACATACGGAGTTACAGAAATCTCAATATTCTGCTTTTCCGAAAATCAGTAAAAGCTTGATTAGGAACAAGCTTTTACTGGCACAATCATGAGGTAGCATGCTGACTTGACAAATGGTCCAGCAGACAGTCACTGAGACGCTCAGCAAGTAGGGTAAGTTACAAACAGTTAATGTTTTAAGCTGTCCGTTAATTGAGTGCTGTATCCAAGAATGTTCATTGAAAGTTGAGGAGAAGGAAAACATTTTAAAAAAATGGGGGAATATCAACAGGATGCCTGACACCTTGACACAGACACCCTGATATGTGTTAAACACCGTTTTCCCCCTTTTAATAATATCTGAGACACAACATCTCAGAAGACATCTGAGTGCAATGAATCTATAGCTTTTGCTTTTTGAATTGACGTATAAATAAACTAATAAATAATATTCCAGTTAAATGAGAGTCACCAGTATTGTTTTCCAAACCAACAGAGTAAGTGAAAATTTGGATTTTCTAACTTCTGTTCTAACATAAGTATATAATTAACCGCTGTCATGTCAGCGACACACCTGACATTACTCAGCTTTGACAAAATTTCTAAATTTGGGCTGATGTTTCTATTTTTGTCTCGTTTTTTAAATTGATTTAGTCGACATTACGTCAGAGAAACTGAACGAATATGTCATTGCTTTAAAGGGAAACGTAATAAAATAAATATAAAACTGATGTCTAATTCTGGCTCTAATTATCCTGCAGTCAAGATCTGCAATTTCGAATCCAAAAATAGACAACAATAAGAATTTGCAATACTTTTTTTATAGAGGCAAAATGTACCGCTCTTTTTTCCCCCACTTCAGCAGGTGAATCATTATCAAATACATCATGCTAATGAACATGCCTCCGCTTAGCTGTATAGCAAACTAACGTTAAATATCCTAGCTTCCCCTTCACCAGTTTTAACACGATCACCGCTACAAGCCGACAAATTTTCAAATAACATAGATGAAACAGACCGATGTAAAGCTATCACAAATACAAATCCATTTACGCATTTAAACTGTATTGGTAAAAGAGTGAAAAAAACTGTCACTTTAAATTACAAACCTGGCCACTTCCTTGCCCTTTTCCCTTCAATTTCTCCTGTGTACACAGGGTGGGAACCTTACTCATCATAGTCACCCAGACGCGAATACATTTAAATATCAGCAGCAGTTTCTTTCAAAACCTCGTTAAGTCCTCAAAAATGTGAAAATATATCAAGCATAATCCGCAAAACACTAAGGTGAATGTCATGTGCTATTCACTCACCGAACACGTTTTTGGTTTAAAAAAAAAAGACAAGTCTAGTTTCTTGTCGAGCCCTTTTTGTTGCTACTCAAGGAAAAGACTCCATTCGAGACTTGTTGTTATTATCCGGTGCTAACTGCCAACCAGACAGCTTCTTCTGTGTTTAAACTTATTATCCGAAGATGTCTTCAGACTTTGAGACCTACGAGCAGGATTTTGGGACTATCACCGCAGAAGTAACGAACAAAATTGGCAAAATTCCTAAACTAAGTGGAGGTAAGAGAGCTAAATTTGTTAACGTGACTCGGTGAGTTGCTAGCTAAGATGTCAGTTAGCTATCGCGTCTCAGCTGAGAGGAGGAGGTTGTAGTGTCAGGTGAAGCTTACTGGTTGTGTGACTTGATACAGTCACTCGATATTCCTCAAGGAAAAAAGAAATATTAGTCTGTTATTGTGTCACATTTTCGGGTTATTGCTTGTTAAATGACAAACTGAATGTGAACGCTTACCTGTGATGTTTGTTTGATGGATTTAACAGCCGGACGTGTAAATTGGTTGTGTCTTAAATAAAGTGAAATATGTAAACACTGAAAGCATTTCAATATAGTAAAGTGCAGAAAACATTGTGTCTTTGAGTTGTTTATCAAATCAAACGATTTAACGTGATAGAGCAATTCAGTAACTGGGATATGATACAATATTATGTTAAGTTAAAATTCATTCATAAAGCACTTTAAAGACTGAACAGTGGTCAATAAAAATACAATTCATGATTAAACTGAAGTCATATGCAATAAATTATCTCGATTAATCGAATTTGTCAGATTAGAAGTACCTTTTGAAAATAACTTAAGCCATTATTAAACATAGTTAATAAGTCCACATTTCTTTTTTAAAAAATACTTTTTTATTAGTCTGATATAACATTTTAATTTTAAATGTCATGTGTGAAATCTCTAAGTGTGAAATCTTCATTATTAACAGAAATAAAAGCTTTCTTTGTTTGTCTAATTAATCTACATAAAGTGTTTCACTTGTGATAAAATACCTAAAATAAAATGACTTTTCAATAATATTCTAATGTATTGAATGGATCTGTTGATAAAAAAAAGAGAAATAAAGTCTTTCTCTTTTTCAATAAGATTTTAAACTCTCAGGACCTGAGGCCAATTTTTTTCCATTGACTGACTGATTGATCAATCAATTTTATTTATACATTTAGTCAGATTTGGTGAGATTGAAGTGAATCATCTTCCTTGTCAAACAGGAAATTAACATTAACACAGAATAAATATAAATACAACATGATGAAAAGTGAAGTGATGTTCAATACTTTAAAATATCCAAGTAGATGCAATCGCATTCCAAAAATTAAAATGCAATTGTGTATTTATGATAAAATAAGTATAAAACCTGTCACTAATATTTAAAAATGTTTTCATGGACCATTCACATAAAATTTACAGCAGGTATGTCGGAAACAAACCAAATAATCTAAGCATACAAACAAACGAATCCACAAATATAGGTATGATTAGGATGTTTACATCCCTAATGATTAAACATATTCTTGCAGTCAAATATTTCTACTTGTCAGTTGCAAATATACACATTTGAAACCTCATTAATAATTTTTTTTTTATTTCAACCAAAGACACATTTTCCCACTTTTTTGAAAGATAGTTCAAAATCAGTCTGATTACATGGAGAGTGTCTATGAACAGAAGTTTTCACATCTTTCCAAATATGCTCAAACTTTTACTGACTCTTCCTAACACACCTGAAGAAAAGCACCACCACAGCATGATGCTGCCATCATGTTTCACAGTGGTAATAATGTGTTCAGGGATATTGTTATTGTTTTGAAGCATAGGTTGAAAGCAATCTCCTTGTAGTGATTGCTTTTGTTGTATTTCTGACTTGTAATTCAAAAATAATCTGACTTCGGTTTACAAAAATGGCCATTAAATGCAGCAAGGAAAGTTACAGCATTTTCTGTGTCAACCAACTGTTCAAAATTCATATTTTGTCGATAACTTGAGTATGTCGTGCAATGAGTGTAATTCTTTAAGTTATTCTCCAAACTCTGAATGTTTGTTGCAATAAAATATGAATACTTTTCCAAGGCGCCGTCTATATGTATCTTCCTCATTTTCCATTAATAAGTGATGGAAAACCACTCCGTCTTTCATTTTTTTGGATGTACAATAATCAGAATATTGATTTCTAGTTTTTCCTGGAGATAATTTATTCATCATGACATAATATTTGCCTATTAAAGTATAGGGAATTGTGTGAGTTCTATTTTCTTTTAAATGAGTGCTTTTAGGTGGCCGCCTACAGACGTTTGGTGCTTCAACTCGCCGTGAAGAACCACTGTTTATCATTTTTTGTTTATCATTTTCTGCCAGTAAAACAATTTACTGGCATTGTAGTTTAGGGTCGATCAGATTTATCAGCTTCCTAGCAAACTAGTTGGAAACATGTAAAGACAAATCTTAGCAATTTCCTGTTGCTCCAAGAAAATGTAGGTCTGCAGTCTCTTGTTTACGCCTCTTTAGAGATTCTGTGTGTGAAATACGCTCCCACAATTTCAGTTTCTGCCACGAGGTGCCTGGATAGAGCGTAATAGAGGCAGCGCATGATGCAAAAAGTAAACTGGAAATCACAGTGTTTGTTTACAACCCATCAGAAATTGTAGCAAAAGTTCTCCCTGTTTCTCTGCACTCGGCTTCTATGTTTGTGTTGAGATATAAATACTTAATATATATTTGGATGTATTTTGCAGCAGATCCTCGCAGAAAGTGTCTTGAAAATGTAAATGTTGCATTACATGTGTAAGTGCTGAGTAAGAGTGGATGCACATATAGTAAGCTTTAATGGTTTCTTGCCTTCAAGATAATAAATTACATGCTCAAAATCTGAGTTATTTCTCACAGGAGCTAAACTTATTTAGGACTATATAGATTTACCATTTTCAATGACCTGTGACCTTTTTGAACTTCTGCCTCTCAGTTGTCTGTAATGATCATTTCTTGTTGACAACGATACTAAGTGTAAAATATGTGACGTTGTATACTTCTGTTTCTACTGTACTAATCACCGCAATCTAAAAATACGTTTAGGTATAAATTTTGATTTTCTACAGTGGGACAACTTCTAAACTTCTGTCTTGTCCACAAGTCAAAGTTAGAAGAAAAATGGTCAAGCCCTTTCTTCTTTATTTACTTGACTTCTGTGTGCAAAACTCCTCATGTGTCCGTCAGCAGTTTGTAGTCTCAGTAAATATCCATACATATTTCACGCCTCTCCTGCTTGAGTTTGAGTTGGAGAGAGAGCACACTCTCACCTTTCTCTCAATCGCCTCTGGCTGTTTACTGTGTACGTTGTGAGGTTGGACACAGGTTTTAAAAATGTATTTGAGGACTGGCAAAAGGTAATCTTGGCCCATGGATCCATAATAAATGACGATCTAGGGTTAGATTTTTTTTCTCTTCTTCTTCTTTCTTTTTTTTTTAACATTGCAGCCCACAACTGATAGACCTTGTGATTTGCTTTTGAGTTAAAGTTTTGTTGACTCTTGCGTTTAAATATTTTAAAATACTCTTAAATTTTTCCAGATAGTTCTTCTGATTCATGGGTTTGTTTCATGTAAAATATATTTAGTCACGTGACTACTGCCTGAGCGTAGCTCATAAGAACATATCTAAAAATATCTTTTGAATTTACAAGTCCTTTGTTTAATATTTATGAAAAGACCTTTGTGATTTGGAAAAAGGATATTCATGAGGACAATTAACATTTCCTTGTACGTAAACTCAGATCATTGACTTGGATGATTTATGACCATGTTGCGAATTAATAATTGACGTAACAGTTGTGGTCAAACATAACTTGCTGAAGATTTTTCTGGTGACCGTCTTTGTTTTTTGTTGCTTTTAATGTTAGCGTGAGTATGACAGGTGCACGAATATTAGGCAAGTCATATTTTTGAGGAAATATGTTTATTAATCCTAGCTACGGTGCTTTCAGATAATTTAAAATGTTAAAAAACTCACACATAAAGATTTAAGAAAGTAAAAGTGAGGTTTTGGCTTTTTTAGGAATTATATGTATAACAGAACTGGAAGGTGATGGGTTCCTGGTAGCTTCAGACTATCTTTAGCTTCCTCTCAAATCTTTGGTGGTAATTTGTGATTCTTTTTTATTTTCTTTACCAATTGTTTCTTGTGACCCTGTTGAGTATGTGAAACAAAACCTTTGACGCCCCAATATCTTAGCTGTTTCAAGAGCACTGCGTCCCTCTGAGAGACCTTTGGTAATCTTTGACTTTTCAGAGTCAGTTAGATCTCTTTTTTGGCCTATCTTGCATTTTACACCTTCCCTCATTTCACAGATATATCATCTATTATCCGTAAATTCTTTAAGCAATATTTTATCCAGTTCACAATTTGAAAATATGCCTAAAACTGAAGATATGGTCAAAATACTCACTTCCTTAGCAATTCTGCACACAGTGCAAAGGGGTACTTGATCACCAAGCAACTCACCAAGCTGTACAATTGATGTTCCTTCCTGGGATTGTTGAAAAGAGCTAATTTTAGAGCAAATACCAATTTAGCACCTGTACTCAAAGTATGAGCGCTGCTGTCATAAGTAATGATTGAAGGTTCTGAAGTTTATATTGGAACTTGAAGTCCTAATGAGTTTCTATGGGTAATGTGGAAGAGCATCCATGGGGTGAGGTGTGGAGCAGAGTGTTAGTCATTCTGAGCAGGATTCACAGTCGTGGCAGGCGAGCAAAGCTGACACCTCCCGTCCCTTTGAGTTGGCATGAGGCGTCTCACTGCTCCTCAACAGAAACCAACAAAGGCCTCACACACGCCATAACTAAGAGACATCAAATGTTGGCTCGTCGTGTGGAGAGAATGTGTAAATATATCTTCAAATGTGTCCTCGTGTGTTGTTTTCTCCCACTGTCTTTCTATTTCTCTCCCCCATCTCTTCCCCTGTTGTGGGGGAGTTTGGCTGTTGTCACGAAGCTCTGTTCCTCCGTCGGCTGATCAATAATGGTGGTGTTTTTTTTCTCTCTTGCAGAGGAGAAGACGCAGCTGGTTCTAAATGTCGACAAACAGCTTGAAGAAGTCAGAGAGTTGGTATGTCTTTGATCAGTAATTTTCTCCTTTTTCCCATTTTCTAAATTATGAATTTGTGGCAAGAGGAGAGGGAGGAGGAGGTGGGGGCAGTTTTCACGGCAACCAGACAACTGCACCTGTATTATCCCGGTGCTGACATGACATGCAGACATGTGCGCACTTCACATGGCGGAAAGGAGGCTTCCTCCTCACATGATTACTTCCCAGTAATCTGCTTTTAAGTGACACCCCTATGACACATTTCAAGCCATTATCTCGAGGTGAAAGACTTCATGTTGCTGTTTAAAAATAAATAAATAAAAGGAAGCAGTCACCTGACGGTGACAAATTGTTTTTGCAGTTGTCTTGTTGTGGCATGGTGATTAGCTTCCTCCAAGTCTGCCAAGAAGGGATCTGTGCACCGATGCATCAGATGTACTTTCCCCTCATCCGCTGTGACACTGCTGAGCCCATTCATGTCTGTGCAATAAAGGGCCCCTCATATGTTGATGCTGTATTTATTTACAGAGATGCTCTATTTTGTTGCTACTTTTATCACAGCTGAGTGACATGAGCAGAAGACATTACGTTTTTACAGTCAGCGCTGGAACGTAATATTGCTGTGGTTACAGATTTTTAAAGTTTTCTCTTTTTTTTAACTAAAATACTTTTAAAGCCTTCCTTTTTCTTTGAAGATATCCCTTTTTGTTTTATTCACAAACTATGGTACAGTCGCGCTATACCACCATGACCTGAAGACAGCAGCCGTGATTTTGAAACTTTATATATTGTGTTTGAATAATTGTAATGCAGTTATTTATTACAATAATTTGCAGATCTATTGGGATTCTCTCAGTGCTAATGTCAATTTTATTTATAAAAAAACTTTAAAAACAACTTATATATGCACCAAATTGCTGCACGGTATTCATAAAAGTATTGATAAAAACACGGCAATAAAACAAGAAGAAATTTAAAAAAAAATAGAAACAAAAACAATAAAAAAGAGAGACAGGACAGGTAGATCACAATGTCAGGCTCTCTTTATGACAACCCTAAAATCAAAATTCAATGGTTTTTTTATAGTATGATGACATTTACACAATTAGCTTTTATTTGAAAAATGTAAGCAGGAAGTGTTTCTGCTGCTATCCGACATTGCATCTTAGCTATTGTTGTAACACTACCTTTGCTGCTGTTTTAAAACTCCATTACCATATCAAGATCATTGAATGGTTCTCATTAATTTTACACACAAAAAATAGTGACAGGTGTAGTTTACATTTGCTGAAAAGAAAGCAAGTTATATCCCTCTTTCAGCCAGATGAACAGCAGTGCGCAGCATCTGGTGGTGAGGGCCAGCTCTGCCTTTAATTCGTCTTCTAGTTGAGGATAAAGGGTAAGCAACAGAAACATATTTAACATCATTAATAAGTTTCAATTTGCAGAAAAAAATATGTAGAATTTCTAGCAATTTTTGATTTTTTAAAGTGGTGGTGTTTGGTGGGTAAAGTATTTTTTTTTTGTCGTAGAGTTGATGAGGGGAGATACGTGTGTTGATCCTCGCTTCAAAATCGATTTTTGATGCTGCTGAAATGGATATTAAAGTGTAAGAAAACACCTTGGAAATGTTTTGCCATGAACCGTGTTATTTTTTGGGTTCTAGCTTGAGCAGATGGACCTGGAGGTGCGGGAGATCCCCATCCAGAGCCGCGCCATGTACAACAGCAGACTGAAGAGCTACAAGCAGGAGGTGGAGAAGCTCGAGAAAGACTTTGTAAGTGCTTTTAATAAACTTAAATTCTCACAGGACGATAACACTAGTTCGTGCGAATACACAACACATTTAAGCAGTTTCCACACAAAGCAAAATTTGCATGTACGCCAAATTTAAGGTTGTTACCATCAAGCACCATCAGGTCTATTTGCACCAAAGCTTGGTCTCTAAACCAAGCACCTTTTCTCTCGCAATCATTTTTACTCACACAAACAGCCGAGCACAGAGGCCCAGCGCTCCATCCACTGAGGTTAATTCACAGTTTATTTTTGAACTTGCAAGGGATGCCCACTGAGAGCAGGTTGTGCATGTTTGTGTTGCTGCAGAATCTGGCCTTGTTTAGTAATTCATAACTCACTGTATGTTTTTGCTTCATTTCAAACCTCTGTCAAAGCTTAATGAACAGTCTATTCTTCTGGGTCATTTTCTTTTTACTCTATATTTACTCAAAAATACTCAAGGTATTTCACCTGATCGAACACCCTTTTTAAAAATAGACAATTATTCGATTCAACTATTTTTTTTTCCCTCCTTTGGAATAGTATGATCATTTTTACTACAAGTTGTTGAGGATTTTTCAATGATAAATGTATTTTGTTATTTGTTTTGTTTGTAGTGTTGTGCTACTGCTTACACTGCAGTATAATGTTCTTGAGTGTTCTCAACTCCAGACCTAGCAGATGAGAACACTCGGGTCTGTTCCTTCGTGTTTCTGTTTTGATTTATTTCCACTTTTTACTATTATTTGGAACAAATCACATAAACCAGGATATTAAACTTTGTTTCTATCCAGTTTCTGAAGACATTTCAAGAAAACTTACCTAGAAAAGTTAAAAAGATCTTTAATATGAGTATTTTATTAGTCTCCATGAAAGGGACTTTGTGGGTAGCTCGTTTTCCACAAAGAAAAGACAGAAATGTAACTTTTTCTGAATGCAATGGACATTTAAACATCAACTTAAAAGCTTTTCAAGATAAATATTTTAATAGCATTTAAAAAATAATGGGATTCAAATCTGTGACATTGTCCTATAATTATTATTGAGGTGAAAAATAATATAGTTTAATTGATTGGCCCTTAGACATACCAAAGCAGTATTTTGTAGCAATTTGCCATGAATGGCATGCTCTCTTCTCTTTCTAGTTTTGAAGAGTTTGCACATTTCCTGTCTGCTTACAATAAATGCAGGTCATTAGTGCCAAAAAATCTACAAAAATTCTGTCAAAATAGAAAAACGGCTTCAGGTTGCATTTATTTTTTCAGAATTTTTTGAAGCATCTATTATCATTATTACTAAAAAATACTCCTAAATGAACCTTAATTGAAATGATAGTTGTTCAAAAATTAGCATACAATTTTTTTAAATTAATACTTAATAGGTTGTTGTTCATTGACAGTCATCACCATAGTCATCATAGCAATAAAATGAATGAAATTAATGTTTAAATTTTATCCAACAATATTGGATTTCTTTCTCTGCTGTGAAACACACTAAACTAAAAAGTTGATATCAGTGGGATAATGCCTCTACAATAAAACATGATTTACACAGTCCAGTCACATTAATGTGACCACCACGTACTTTCCACTTCAGAGTTAAATAACCAATCACAGAAGGCAGGTGGCAGCACAGTGCAGTTGAGCGTATATAAAGGGTGTGTGTGGGCTTCGGAAAACATTTCAATCGTTGGCGTAATGCAGAAACGAAGCGATTTATCCGACGTCCAAAAGGGCATGATCATTGGCTTTCGGGCCAAGGGTGGAAGCATTTCCGAAACGGCTGAGTTTGTGAACTGTTCGCGTGCCGCCGTGGTAAAAGTGTACCGTGCATGGCAAAATGGGACTGTCCAAAATCAACGACGTGGCAAATGTGGTGCACCACGGGCCATAGATGACAGAGGCGAACGACGGTTGCGGAGATGCGTTCGGGCAGATAGACGGGCTACCGTTGAGCAACTGACCACTAAAATGAACCAAGGGGCTACCACAAGTGTCTCCCAAACCACTATTCAGCGAACATTGCTGCGTCTGGGCCTCCGAAGCGGACGCCTGGTTCGTGCACCTATGCTGACTGGTGTTCATCGACGACGAAGGCTAGAATTTGCACGCCAGTACAGCAGCTGGACGTCCACTGAGTGGCGACAGGTAGCGTTTTCAGATGAATCGCGTTTTATGCTCCATCGGACAGATGGACGTTGGCGTATAAGGCGTGAAACCTCTGAAAGGAACCACCCTGCAACCATTGCAGGAACGGTCCAAGCTGGAGGCGGGAGCATTATGGTCTGGGGAATGTTTTCCTGGCATTCTCTGGGTTCACTGATTATTGTGGAAGGCACGATGGATCAATACAAGTACGCATCTGTCCTTGCGGACCATGTCCACCCCTACATGCGCATTGTTTTTCCTCAGGATGATGGCATCTTCCAGCAGGACAATGCGAGGTGCCATACAGCTGCCAGTGTACGTGCGTGGTTCGAAGAGCACCAGGATGAGTTTACCGTCCTCCCCTGGCCAGCAAACTCACCTGACTTAAACCCAATCGAGCATCTGTGGGACCATCTCGATCGAGTTGTTCGCGCCATGGATCCTCAACTGCGTAATCTAGCGCAGCTGGCCACGGCATTAGAGTCGGCATGGCTCAACATCCCAGAGAAGACCTTCAGGGACCTAAGTGACTCTCTTCCTGCACGTCTCGTAGCAGTTCGCTCTGCGAAAGGTGGTTATTCTGGCTTTTGACAGATGGTCACATTAATGTGACTGGACTGTGTATTTTAAGGTTTTTACCCATCTTTGCAAAGCACAACATTAAATATAGAGAATGCTGTGTTATGTCTCAAATGAAATAATATTTCAAACCTTTTACTCTTCTAAATGCACAGCAGCAACGTAAACGTGCTTAAAAACCTGCCTAGATGGAGACCTAGTGCACCAGCAGTCTGTGAACACGCCAGTCTGACTGAGATGACAGAGGGGGTCTCGACAGGTTGCTCTCCTCACCCTGGGTTTTTAATTGGCTCATGATTAATCTTTAACTTTTCTTCCTCCTTCACTCACTGTGCCTAATCATCAAGCAGTTATCACCTGCTGAGGCTGATGTTAGTCTTAATTTTCATTGCCGGTGTTTTCCTTTTATAATTATTTCTCCCATTGGAGCATTTGGGAGACTTGTTATGCATTCCTACACTCAGCTTACAATAATACATATATATATATATATATATATGTTTGTGTGTGTGTATATAGATAAAAAAACATGTACATTTGAGTCATTTTTGCACACCAAAGTTGGGTACATCATGGCATGCAATAATGAAATGCAAAGATGGAAGAAGGAAAGAAGCAGCAGCCATAGTTCTTGTTGTTTGTGCATAATTAGCCCCTTTTCACGTCATGTGCTGTGGCCTAAGCAGCACACATGGAAACTACAATCACCCAACTTACATAATTATATTTTACTGGAACTTTTTTTTCCCCCCTGATGCAAGTGTTTGGACAGCGAGAACTTCCACGTCTCTCAGATGTGCATCAGAAGTGCCAAATGCTGTGGCCAACCTCAGCCTCTCACTTCCTACAGGCCAAGGAAGGACATGACACTCGGTTCGAGAGGAATCTGGTAGAAAAAAGGCAATCTCCTTTCTTTTTAATGTAAAAAGCTCGGCTTTTGTTGTGCTTTCCGTGGATATCAAGGCCTTTTCACTCCCTCACTACTCAATCTCGCCGCACTTCCCACCCCCCACTGGCCTCCCACGGGTGTCTCCCTCCTTAGCCTTCTCTCTCATCCTCTCATTCACCCATGGTTTGAAGTGTTCCTACCACCGGTGTGCCAGCTTGAGACCTCATTCCCGCTTCTTTCCAGACGGGGCAAGAGTCGACCTCGCTAACCCGTCCATTTCATCCAGGAAGACAACTTATCAAACGGGCCTCCCTAAGGTGTATATATAAGCTTTGTTGCTGTGGTCGAGAGCTTCATCCTGATAATAGAGGAGGCATTGGGGGTCTGAAAGGTGCAGCAGCCGAAGGGGATGCCATCCTTTTAAAAAAGTATAGAACTAAGATTTGAACAATCCTGCTTGAAAGGGTTCAAGCAAAACAGAGCAGAGTGGTTCAGCTCTTATAGCAGCAGCTTTCATCAAGTCAAGACGACTCGCAGTCTTTTTAAGAAAATCTCAGTTGATGTGTTGATATTCTAATAATAGTGTGAATTCTTAGTTTTAATGCAGTTAAATGACAAAAATATGCTGATTCTCAGTATTTGAGCAGGGGAAATGATCTGATTCAGACTGATGGCTGATGAGTGTGTTTCCGTTCGCAGTGGCTGTGAAAGGGCCTATCTTAAAGTTTGAATTGTAGTAAAATTTCTAACTTCCTTCAGAGTCTAAATGTTTGAAGAAAATGAAAAGAAAAATTACTGGTGAGGGTTGTCTTCTGCTTTGTCAGAGGAGATTGTTTTTGGAACTATTGAGCAGACCTCTTTGAGGAAAAGGTATTATGATATGGGATCATCTCTAAATGGAACAATTTGTCAACATTTTTAAAATGATTTCATAAATTGGTGTTATTTGATTAAAATACATAAGTCAGTGTTGTGTTTCTGTTGGTATTTTAAAAAATGTTTTCCTTGCTGTTTTCTGAAGTTTTACTGTTTTGCAACAACGTACAAAATGTCTTTTATCACACAAACCTCAATGTATTTTATTGGAATTTTAGGTAACACTTTATTTGAAGAGGGTGAATAAGACTGTCATGACTCTTTCATAAACATGACATAACACCTGTCATGAACATGAATAAGCCTTCATGAATATTTATGAATGTTGTCATATAGTGTCACTTGGTAAATTATGACATTTTTAATACAAAATTGACATTATTCAAAATGTCTTTGTTATGACAACTTGACATTAACCAATAAATCATTACTGATTAAATGTTACTTTTAATAACATAAAGTTACCTAATTTTTAAAGTGCAATCAGTAATACATTTTTAACAAATTTATATCAGTAATCATTCTTGGTTAATGACAAGTTGTCATAACAAAGACATTTTGAATAATGTCAACTTTGTATTAAAAGTGTCATAATTTACACAATGACGCTTTATGACAACAGTCATAAATATTCATGAAGGCTTATTGATGTTAATGACAGGTGTCATGATGTTCATGACACATGTCTTGTTTATGACAGGGTCATGTCAGTCTTATTCACTCCCCTTCAAATAAAGTGTTACCGAATTTTATGTGATTGATCAATACAAGTTGGGACATTATTGTAAAGAGGTACAAAATGACACAGGGTTTTAATTTTATTTGTACTTTTTTGCACATCTGAATACTGTAATTGATCTGCATTATTTGTTGACACACAAATTTGCTTTGACTTACACCATTCTGTTGTAGCTCTGGTTGAATATTTCAGGCTGTTGTCCTCCTGTAAGGTCAGCCTCCACCACTGACATCAATGTACCTCCACCCATCTTGCCATTAATTATGATGAGCTTCCTTGTTTCTGCTGAAGAAAGCACCCCCCTCTCCACAGCATGATGCCATCACCACCATACTTTAAATTAGTAATGGTATGTTCAGGTTAGTCATTTAATCTCTCACCTTGCCACTCTCCTGTTGAGACCAGATTTTTGGAGTGCATGAGTAATTGTTGTCATCATGTTTGCCCACCTGAGCTGTCATCATCTATTGCTCCTGCAGAGTTGCCATTGGATTTTTGGGCCACTTCTCTGACTATCACTAATGGCCAATCCATTGTAAGCTCTTCAAAGATTTGAATATTGTTTTAGAATCTAACACAGCTTTACATTTCTCCACGACTTCATCTCTGACCTATTTGGGGTGTTCTTCGCTCTTCATGATGCTGTTTGTTCATGAACAAGATTTAGCAAACCCTTGAGACCATCACATAACAGTTGTCTTTACACTGAGATTAAATTACACACAGGTGTACCATGTTCATAGTATTCCACAAAGAAAGATGTTCTTCAATGACAAACGTATTACTAAATAAACCAGCTATTTACAAAAAAATGGTTCAAATGGCAAGTGCTGGGAATGAAAGAACCCCTGGCGACCTGCCTGTGAGCCTTAAAAGCTGCTCAGATTATATTGTTTACTTGGATTACTGTAGAATATTCTATACATTTTGTGAAAAATGCTTGTTTCAGAAACATAAAGAAATCATAGGATTAAGTAGTACATTCATAAACATGCAACACAGCCCTAGAAGGTTAAAGAGCGTTCTAGAATAATCAAGAAATAAACTTGTTTTAGTTAGATCAATCTTTCTAAGCTTGCCAACAAAAGTTCACTAATGATATGACGTCTGAAGGCAATTGGTTGGACTGTTTTATTTTTCTCTTTAGGAATAGCTAAAGTAAAACACATCAAGATTGATGGTTTCAACATGACAACAATGTGAAAAAGTTCAGGATAGCTCGCCAGCATGCAGCCCTGGTTCCACAGGCTTGCGTGGATGTTCAGGTCTTTTTGCTGTAGATGGCACTATTGCTCTAAGGATTGCCTTTTGTTTCAGGACCAACATGGACAATATTATCAATTGCTTTGAGGTGCTGGAGTGGAGTCAAAATGACAAGTTCATTTCCCTTATTACTGTGTTTAGCCTTTTTTTTATGTTTTCTTTTTAATATTTTTTCCCCAGCATTCTTTTAAAGATTTAGATCAGGAGAACAAAAACTAAAAATATGTGACGTCTAATATAATTTTGTAAAGGTATTGTAAGAATTTCATAATTTAGGCCTCACCAATTTTTCACATCTCTTTTAAAATTTCACATATTGCTTAAGAAATGTATTTATCTTTTTATATTCAATAGCAGAAGGGTCTAAATGTAAGAGGCATTATGTTGAGGAATCCTAGACTTGAATAAGGTTAATTAGAAGCCTTTAAATAAAAGCCCTGATACGTTTTGTTATTGAGTACCTCATAGTTCTCTCTCTTTTAGTGTCTCTTATGGTCAAGGCAGTTTTATTGATGGCATGAGAGCCATTGTGCGATGCTTTTGTTGCAGGGCTGATTTACTTGGATAGAAATGCTGATGCTGATTCGTCATAAGATGCTGAATATTATTTTATCAAGGATCCCCCCCCCCCCGAAAAAGATGCCATTCATCACTGCGCTTCAATGATTTCTTTTGAAACACACACTCCATCCTGACCAATACACATTTTATTTTTTGTATTCATTTGAAATACATTACTTGAAGAAACGTGTTCATTCTTAAAAGATTTGAAATGACGATGGAATGATTCTTTTACGACTCCCATTCATTTCTGGCTTCATTTAATCCATTATAGATCATGAAATTAAATCATGGACCCCACTGTCACAGGGACACAACTATCCCTTCCTAATTTCCAGTTGTCTGCTGGGTATTGTTTGGAGCTTCAGTCATGGTCAAGGGGGATGTCTGGACTGCCTCATCCTTTAATAAAAACGGTTTAGATGGAATGCTTCCTCGTGTCTGCCCAGGGAGATAATTAATGCATTTACAAAGAGTCGACCAACCTTGAAATATTGAACAGTTTATTTTTCAGGTACAGTTGAACATAATGGGGAAAAAAAATATGGTCTAAAAAATGTTTCCCCTTTGTATATCCCTTTCACAAGTGACCTTAAAAAGAAAACTTAAACCACTGAGCTGTCTTTTTTTATTTACTTTTTATAATACCTATTTAAATCTTTTAAAAGGAAATACATGTTTCAATTTTAATAAAAAAAAATGCAGATACACAAAGAAATGAAAAATCAGATTAAATGTACCAATTTTGAGCGTAAATCTGACCAAAACATTTTTTGTGTGTGAATCAAGTAGCACTTTAGTGTCCTGTTTTATTGGTTGAAAGCGTCTTAATACTAGGGTGTTTACTTCTCACTAATTTGAGGGTTATTCACAAGCTGTTCATTTTTACTACTACATTTACTCATGTAACAATTGTTTAGCTGTATAATTTAAATCTGTAGCGTATGAAGTCTGATTTTATTGCTAAGCTTAAAAAAAACAAACAAAACAAATCATGTTGATAATTACCTTTTTTATATTGAGTTAGTCTTTATAACTAAGCCACAATATTTCAAGGTTGCAGCAACCATTTAAGTTCCATTAATGCTTGACATGTTTAATATGATGAACAACTTTGATGGAGAAATTAGTTTGCAAAGTCATTTATCAAAAAGTTTAGCATTAAGTTTTTTGTCCTTTAAAAAGTTTTATTTCCTCCCAAATGCTGATAATTATGTTGTAGTATCATTTTTGGTTGATTTTTTTGGAAGGAGGGTTGGACAAGTTTAATTCTTTCGTTAACCATGTTTCAAGAGATTATGTATTGGGATTGTTGTAATCCATCTTTTTGGGTTTATGTTTTTATGCCCCTTGTCCTCATTACTCTGACTCTTGCCAGAGACAACATGACAGACCAACATGAGTTGGTTGTTCGACACTTTTTAAATCGCCTTAGGTTGGCTTACTTGTTCTTACCAGAGACAGAAGTGAAGACAGATTGACTCTTTGAATGTTTTTTTTCTGCTTAATAAGCCATCAACGCTAAAGTCTAATCACTCATGACAAGTTATAAAAGGGACTCCCTTAAATTGTCTGGGATTTTCTTCCTACATTTCCTCTGCACTGAGTGCAGATTTAAGATGTAAGCAAGCAGATCTTCCTCTCTACTTAAGAATCACGGCTTTCATTTGGAGGTTGCTGTGAACTGTGCATCTTCGTCAGGCTATTTATGAATTTGGAGACTTGGAGGCTTTTCTATGTCCTCTTAATGGACACCATGATTGGCTTCATTCATGGATTTAGTTCTTGTCACTCAAGTTGGTTGAAGCAGTTTGTTACAAAGCTTAAAAGGACGTATTCATATGTAATTTGGAATGTGCTAGGTAAATTATAACATCAGCACCCTCAAAATGGAGTTTGTGCAAGGGTTAAAGAAATCTGTAAATCTTTTGTCTTAGACATATTTTGATATGTAAAAAAAGTAACTACAAAGCCATCCTTTGTCATTAATGAGTAATTAGATAAATACACTGTAATTTGTGTAATTACATTATTATTAATGGAGTCTTTTAAGCTACAAACTGGAGCTGCACCAGTCTAGATTAGCTGATAGGAATTGTGATTTCTGACGGATTTTTGATTTTTTTTTTTTCTTTTTTGTTATATAAAGAATGCAACACACATAAAACAGCAAATTTGAAGGTTCTCATGAGAGGAAGTTGCTAATTGTAAGACATTCATTAAATAATTTTAAAATTCAAATTCATTGACATATGGCCTGCTGGTCTCTACTCAGAGCTGAATAATGGAAATTTGTTCTCGTTTTTATTTCTGCCAGATTGATCAGTGGATTTTATGTTTTTAGATGCACCATGTAGCACTTTGAGATTTCTATTAATGAAAAGTGCATTATAAATTAAATTATTATATTATTATTATTATTATTATTATTATTATTATTATTATTATTATTATTATTTTTATTATCTCTGTCAATCAATCTTTATATTTTCAGTACTTTTTATGAACAACATGGGAAACGCAAAGTGTTTTACTAAGAATGAACAAGAGGCCATGAACAGCACAGAAATACCAACAAAACAAACTAATTCAACAAAGTAGCTTAAATAAGGATGGGGAAATTAACCCAAATTCTCAACATTGTTTAAAACAGAGGGGACATTGGTTTGAACTTAAGGAAAGGCAGTTTTTTTATAAGACAAACATGAAAAATACTGAAATACTAAGTTCAAACAACCTATTTAAAAGTTCTTCAATTATTGGTAAAACAAAATAAGTTGATATAGTGATTATAGTCAAACCAAAATTGCAATAGAACTACAGTTATAATTTACATGAAATCAAAAATGTTAAAAAAATATTCATTGCAAACAGTTTGCTAATGGAAGACAAAAAGATGCAGTTTAAGTTGACTTTTAAACATATCAACACCCTGCGCTGTCTTCGACGACGATGATCCATCACTTAAATCATAATCAATGAGGAATGGATAAGCAATTTGCTTCTGCTATTATAATGCACTTTAAATTAAGATTTGATCCAGAATATTTGATAATTTTTCATGTTTACTACTGTCATGAAGAATTGTACAGTACATACAGATACATAAGGGAAATAGTTATTTTTGCCTTATTAGATCTGAAGTAAACATAAACCTTATGCCTATATACAGATTTTTAAATATATATTAGCTAATAAATAAGCATTAGGAAAGCACTAGGAAAAATCCTGGTATTTCTAGTGATAAATTCTATTTTTTGTTCAGAGTTGCCTCACAGAAATCACATAGCCTCACATTTGTAGTGAGATCTCCCCACTCCTTCCTCCTGTTCATCTCTCTTATGGTAACTTTTGTCTGTAAGGAGGGGGATATCTGCATTTTGCCCGAAGCACCGGATTTGTTTGTCAGTGTGCAAATTCGACCGTTATCCGACCAGCCGATCGTTTCCTCTCCCCGCTTATCTCTCCTGGCCCCTCCAAAGTCACCGCACTTCTACACACAGTGACAGCGATCAGTATAGCTTTCAGACGCTTGTCTGGCTCAGTCTTAAGCGAGAAGTGAAGGCCCTCCCAGGTCCCCTCACTGTCCTCGGGGCTTGTGTGATTGAGTGACTGGTGAGAGCGGGGGGCTAAAGATAATAAGGGGGGGATATAAAGACATGGGGAGATGATATGATAACGCCCCCTCCTCCCTCACTCTTTTCCACCTCCCCTTCACTTTTTCTTTCTGTTCTCCTCTCTGTCCTACTCCCCATTTTTATGCAGCGAGCCCATCCCATGCACTAGTGTAAACCAGAAGTGACATGTGACACCCACTCCCCAGTGATGTGCTGACAAGCAGGTACTAGAATAGGTGACAATGTTTTTTTTTTTTTTTTTTTTTTTTTTTTTTTTTTTGCCAGACTGGCTTAAGTATGGTGAGGGGGATTCATGAAGTATTTATGAAATATATTATGAATCATTGGCTCTGTGTTTTCCGTCTGTATTTTAGGCAGTGGCATTTGATTTTTAATAAGTAAGCCTGAGAGAAGGAGACACGGTGAATAGATGAGGAACTCTTCTTGTATCCTGTGTTTACTGGTGTTTCCTAATAGTTAGATTTCCATGTTTACACGTTTTAATCCCAACTCACAACCCTGACACACACACACAATAAAACCTAAGTTTCTTCCTCTGATCCTAAGTGTTTCTAATGAGGGAGCATGCCAAAAAGAAAGGGGGATGTTCTTTTGCTCTCTGCAACCAACAATTTTGCCTTTTTTCTGGTGTTTTTGAAGCCTGCAGTGGTATCTAGCTGTGGCCTTGATCAGAATTACATTGTGGAAGATGAATTAAGTGCTTTTTCTTTTTTTTTTCAATTATCCCAGAGGTTGGCAAACATTAGAGCATCAGCTTAGTCCTGCAGTGAGACTAAAGTCTTTAGTTTTGTTCCTCTGTTTGTTCTCCTGTTTGCTTCACTTTTTTCTATGTGTATTTCTGAGAGCAAATACAACGAGAGAAGATTTAATAGCTTATTAGGTAAATAGTTTTAAGCTAGGCATTGGTCAGATGAGATACTCGAGTACAAATACCATGATTTCATGGGATTCACAAAAGATGTAAAATAAAAACATGATCTTTCTGGCAGGTGCAGTTAAACATATGCATAAATTGTTGGAGTATTTTCCCCCTACTGTTATTTGTAAAAATGAACAGTGAATCAGTGATGTTTTATTAAAAGAAAACTAATTATTCCTTATTAGCCAGGATTGCTAGCCTGCAGTCTGCTGCTTTACAGACGCACCCCTTGTAGCTTGGCCGCTGTAATTTTTAAACTATCATCTTAATAAGAGTGACATAATGCACACCTATAATTCCTACACTATGTATTTTTTTTGTATCAGAAATATTTCCTAAAAGTCAAACTTGGCATTGTTGTTATTGAGGAAAACAATAAAGTAATTTTAATTCAGTCATTCCAGTGCACAGCTGGAGGAGAGGGGAGGAGAGGAGAACCAGTGCATTGGTTGGTTGGTTATTTTTTTTAGTTTGAAGATAGAAGTATAAAATCACACACGTGAACAAGGAATGCAAAAGTCACATATTTTTGTACTGCAATAATCTAAGCATGCTTGGAAAGGATTAGGAAGAAGTAGGAAAATTATGAACTCCTACCACATAAACTCATGTAATATTTTCAGATGGACCCTCATTATTAAATAAAAATAATAAAAAATAAACATAGGACAATTACTTTGATATTCTAGTCACTCTGACATACTGTGGCATGTCCAAAGGACTTTAACCCATACAGGTAATGGAATGCAAAGTCTTAGCAGTTTGGATGTGGAATTGACTGGATTATCAGTTATCAGTATAAGAGGGAAAATATATCTAATTTTTCAGCAGCTGATCAGCAGTCCACAGGAAGTAGTGGGAGAGGGGCAGCACTATGTTTCTCTATGTTGCTTCCACTTTTTCTCTGCCATTTTATTAAGATAATTTAAAATTGCCTGAAAGGACAGTTTTAGCTGCATTTATGTTGTAGTGTTTCCACTTTTACTTGTCTACCTCAGTTAATTCCCCTTGGACACATTTATTCTACATTCTTCCTTTTACATACTTAAAAAAATAATTACAAAATTGAGATTGTTTATTGTAACCCATTTTATTACTTATGCTTGTTCTTAAATTTGACCCATTTAAGTTGTCTTCACTTCTCCACCGTAAGCCATTAGTTGGCCATTTCTCCTAATTTCCAAACTGCTGGTGCATTCCAGCGCAGAACCTGCAGACATCCAGGAAACTGTGAAGTGCACTGGGAAGTTCAGGAGGGCACATGTTGGAAAGGCTTGGAAAAGAGGCCTAACTGGCCTCATCAGCATTTCAATGTGTTCCGCATAGTGAAATGACAAAGTATACATAAATATATAGAGATAATGATCTGGCTAAGTCTCTATGTGTGCTGCTGCATTCTTATGCTAATGGTGAAGCAATTCAGCACCAACAATGGACACATTACAATAAAAGGCAAAGCACTAAAGGAGATGGCCTTCTGTGTGTGTCCACTGATGGACGCGCATGTGCACACGCTCAGCAGGCCCAACTCCTTTCCCTTTGTGTCTAGTTTCTTCTTTTTTTTATTACATTTTTCAATTTTAGATAACAGTCCAAGAATAGACATCAAACAGAAATGAATCATAAATCGAGGTCAGGACTGAGCCTCTTTCCAAAGCAGAGGAAGGGTTAAAAGTGAAGGTATCTTTAAAAAAGATGGGAAGACTGATAGGTGAGGAGTTCTTCTCAGCAAAGGGATCAGTGAACCATATGTAGGTGCCCACAGGCTAATGGGCCGGTTGGTCCCTGGCTTGCCAGGTATCCAGCAAGCACACAAACACATTCATACACACGCTCTCTTTTTCCCTCCTTGTCATCCTCCAGTACCCACCTCTCCCACCCCTCCTGTGAAAATACCTCCTCCACTTTTCCTCTAATCTCACCTTTTTCTCTGGTGCTGACCCGGGGAGGCCGGCTTTATTCCCCACTGCACGCCAGAAGCCAGCGTTGTGATCGGAGCCCGGGCCCCTACGCTGGTTCTCCTCTCCTCTCCTCTTTTCTTGCCCTGGCTACCCACCTCCCCGACGGCTCTACTCTATTGATTTACTCCTCCAACCAATGCTGTCTGTCTCTGTTTTGCACCACCAGCACCCAGGTCCCTCATCTTTAGAACCTCCGCTCTCTCTTTATTTTTCTATCTTTTTGTACTTTCTTTCTGTCCCATCCTGCACAACTTTGCTCTTGGTAAGACAAAAACCTGACAGGATGAGAGAGGACGACAAATAAGAGTGATGGAAAGATAGTCTGGGAGGAAAAATGGGGGCTTTGATTTTTTCTTTTTATTAGAAGCGCTTTCATATTTTAATATTGGGTTTAATCGCACTCTTGTGCCTTAAAGAAATAACCATCATCCTTCAAAAAGTATACAGTTCCATCTCCATCAAAGTCCTGCTTGATATTGCTCTTTTGTTTGGAGTTTCCCTGGCTGTGCACTTAACTCACACTATCCTGGCCTCTTGCTTTATGGTAACAGTTTTTAAGTTCATATTGACTGATCTTAACGATACTTTGCAGTAGAAATGACTTTTCAGGGAAATTCATAACTAATATTACAGAGAAATGAGAATAAAAGGCATCGATCAGAATAGTATTCTTCTGTTGTCAAACTCTCTCCCAAGAGTTAAAATCCTGTATCAATGTGGTTTAATTTAGAAAGTGCATAGATTTTCTAGAAATATGTCTGGCTTTTATTTGTATTTTAAGTATTAGGAAAAAAATGGTAAAGTGGTTACCAAAGAAACTTACGTACCTGTCTTTGAATTGCAGTTAAAATGCATGTGTTGCTTAAAGTAATTGTAACTATTTTTAATTTACTTGGACAGTACCAATTAATAAAGGAAAATAAAAGAATACAGGTAAAGAAAATTGCATCATAAACAATAAATGTATTGTACGACTAGTCGTAACAGTTAAGACAGAGTTGAGATAACCTTCAGAAAATAAAAACATAATTTTTCTGTGTGCTGTTTTAACTGTGAATGCTTTTTTGGGGGGGATTTTTCAGATGGCAGCAGTTTGAATTAGTGATTGACTTTTGTGGGCATTAAAATTTCCATCTGACGTCATGATGACAAAATTGGATTTCGTCATTTTTCCATTAAGCTGCAGGAAAATTTAACCTGCAGCTTAATGCAGATTAGTGGATAATTTCGACTCCTGTTTTATGGTGACAGAAATATAATGTACATATGTCTGTCACCAGTATACATATGATAAGAGATGTCATAAAACTACTTATTCTGAGATCAGGAAGCATGTAAATATTGACTAAAGGTGGGCTGGGATTGTGCCCTTGAGGAACCCCGTATAAGATTTTTGTTTAGATTTATAAATTGCACAATGACAAAAGAACATTCAAATTGTGACTAAATAGATGTAGATAATGTATTAAAGCAGTTGACTACATAACATAAAAGGTGAATATTTCATAAAATGGTAGCATACATCAGGTTAAAACATGGGATGTTTTTCACTTCAGTGTTGCATATATTCAGAGGAAGAGGAATGTCAAAATTCAAATACCACTAATAGATACTGGGCTTTACAAACATGACAAACTAGAGTTTATTATTCATCACATGCTCAGTTTGTCATCTAAATGACATTATGCTTAGATGACAGCAGCTCCTGAACAGATATCCTTACTGATTCACACAAATACCGTATAAGCTACCAATAAATTAGGCAATGTTGATTCTATAGTTTGCAAGTGGAATGACAATACAGAAATATAATGACTTGAATTGTATACTCTAAAGTCACCCGATCCTCGGTTTACCAGCTCATATGGCTCAGTTTGATTTATTGCGTTGTCGCTGCTGATCTTTCGCCTTTAATGTTTTCGACATTCACCTCTTGAAGCCTCCTCAAGGTATTTCGTGGAAGTAAAACACAATGCGGTGTGTACAGAAGCCACCAGAGCACCAACCTGTGAGCTAATGAGAGGCCCCATGCTGTTATCTGAGGCTCAGGCTTCTCTGCAACTGCTGCCTTTTCTTTTAGGGGAGAGAACACACACGCGGGGTACGCCGCTCACATATGTTGCACGGATACGTCCTTTAAAGGAGGGTTTCTTTTGGATGCAAAGGTCTCATAGAAGTCTCAGTTATACAAACGGTCGCCCTCGTGCGCACACATGGACTCGCACACAGCGCACAGCAGACATAATTGAAGGATCCAGCAGCACCAAAGACCACAGTAAAGCAAAGGCTCAAATGACACCCTCCTGTGGCAGTCTCAATTGTAGCTGCTCCTCTTTGTCTCTTAATATATCAAATGCTTTCAAAAAGGAAACTTAATTGAACAACCTCTCAAAATTTGTTACTGGTAAGGGGGAGCAAAAAAATGCAACGCAGCAATTTTTTTTTTTGTTTTTTGAGTTTAAAAAAAAAACACAACAAAAAACGTTTTATTTCCTTTGAGTGTGCATGTTTTCCTTTGTGCCGACTGTGCGTGTGCACGCATTTAAACACCTGCCGTGCAAAGATGCATTATTTAAGATGCTGTTGTGATACTTGCGCCTGCTTAAAGGTCTCTGCTTCCTTTAAACGCCATGCCGCGTCAGTCAACCTCTGCCCCCACATGTGGGGAAACTAGAGTGGGACCTGCTGGCAGCGATCCACACATAAGCTGGGAAAATCACAGCTGGGGAGGACAAGAAGTAATATAGATAACCTTTCAGTCAAGCATACAAGTAGCCATTTTTCTCAGCATTTATTATTATTATTTGTTTTCCTTCCCCCATCACATAAAGTTTTAGACATTTATTTTGTGGAGTTCTATGATGAAAAAGCATGTTAAATTCTTAGGCATCTATTTGCGCTTCCTGCTCACTTGGAGTTTAACACTTTGCTTTTGATCTGTTTACTATTTTTTTACAGAAAAATGTAGCAGGAATAAAAAAATAAAATAAATAAAAGGCCAGTTTGCAAATCACATGGAGCCGGACATGAGAGTTATTAAACCTAACTCACCCAGTCGCTCTCCTACTGCTGAAAAAGCCTGTTACGGAACACAGCATTCTAAATTTTCTATAGTTAATTATTCTTCATGCTATGCCACCAGCCGTGTGTGCAGGGTGGAAAGGAAAAGCTCGGGAAAGTAGAGGAAATAAGCATCTGCGGAAGAACTTCAGGGCCCTCATTACACTCTGCCCCTGGGTATTTTTACGCCTTTTATTTTCCATCTAATGAACTGTTTACATTTTTTTTTATTCCTGCTTTCTAGGCGCCACAATTATTCGACTTGTCCTTGTGTCACTCGTCTCATGAGGCTGAGACCAAGGAGGAGAGTTAGAGGTCACCGAATTAAGTTTATTTTGATGTTATTTTAAATGTTGGATTTCTTTTAATGGTGTTGAGGTATTGGTTGCCATCCGTTCCAGATTGAAATTAGATTTTTATATGTACATAATTACAAACATCTTTTAAAATGTATCCTTTCCTTTATTGTTTATAGAGGAACTTCACAAATCTTTCCATTAAAAGAATCATGATATATAAGCCAATAGACTATAAAGGATTTTTTCAGACAGAAAATATCCATGTATTTGTTATAATTAGATTAAGATCATTCTCTTCTTAGAGGATTATGCTGAACTGATTAGCATATCTGATATAAATTGTTCCTTGTGCATATGTAATTGCATTTTGACGGGCATAGAAGATTGCTTTTTCTTTTCTTTTCTTTCTTTTTTTTTTTTGTCAGCCATCATGTCAACAGAGGTAAAACGTGTGTTTTTGACAGGACACCAGCACCTCCGTCGCTGCATTTGACAGCATGTGTAGAGTTTTTTTTAAAGGCGGGCCACTTTGCATAAAGTTAAGATGTACCTTTGTACTTTTCTTGTGTGCTTCCGGGAATAGAAGCAGTTTCTCACCCTGGATTAAAAAATGTGATAAAAGACAGACCTTTCAAAAGGATTAAAAAAAGCTTAGTTTTTTCCTTGTATGAGCAATAAGGTATCTTCTGAAAGCACTTCTTCTTTTTTAGATTGCAACGCCTGATTAGTTGGTTTTCTCCTAATATGCAGAACTTTGCCTCAACATACTGTAAATAAAGAAGAGAAGGTTTTTCACTATGCACAGATCTGATTCCTGACCTCGAAACTGAGCTTCTTGTCATTTAATCCAACACCAAGCTGATAATAAAAAATTGTTACCACATGAAGCGGTGTTGCACCTGCTTATATTTTACATCAAATGGGAAAGCAGCAATCGCTCAGGAATCTGTTGTTTTCCAGAGGGGAAATCCAAAAAAGCCGAGCGCGTACTGTAGGTACGGGGGAAGTGGCGGCGGTGCTTTCATTTCCATGACATTTTCCATTCTTCGTGCTCTCTTTGTTATCTGCTCTGTTCTCATTGCAGAAGCCCCTTCATGCATTCATCTGCAACAAACAGCTATTTAGAAATACAAAACAACACAGAAAAACCCTGCGTATGTTTTGAAGGCGACGCAAGCCTCAGCATTCAAATCAATGCTTCTCCCGGGTTTCTTCGTCTCAATTACTGGAGAAGTCGTCTTTCCCCCTAAGTTGCACTGCAGCTCTTTAAGATGAAACTTGACTTAAATGGAAAGTGTGGGTGTTTTGTTCACCCCCCCCCCCCCTTCCTGGCAAAAAAGGTGTATGTGTGCGCCTGATGTGCTAGTGTACCTGCTGCCTTAATCTCGTTTTTTTTTTTTTTTTAACGCTACTGCTTGCATCTTTAATTTCTTTTAAAGTTACTGCAAACAGACACACACTGACCTAATGGTAGATTTAACCTCTACCAGAAGGTGGGGCTGAAAAAATGAGCAACGTGGCAACAAGAAGGAAATGCTATTTATTTAAATATACAGTGCCCTACAAAGATATCCATAGCCCTTGGTTGTATTTTTTTCACAAAACAACCACAAACCATTTTAATTTTATAAATATTAATTTATATAAATTGTAATATTAATTATGAAGTGCAATGGAACGGGCTCATGGTGTTGAGATTTGTTTTCAGCCAAAATCCAATGTTTGTAGAAACTCCCCTTTTACTCAGCTACTCCTAAATAAAATGTTTGTTTTGAGGCTTTCATAAGAGGAAAATATTTTTTAATTACTTAAAGACATTTATGGAAGACTTTAGTTAAAAATATATAGTTTTACATTATTTAAAAAATATATACATACATATATACAGTTTCAAACTTCTGCTCATCAATATATGTATAATAATTTATTCATATCATCGATTTACTACAGAGATTTTCATATATTTAGTGGTGGTTTTCAAGTACGTATTGTGCAGAATTATTGCATTTTTAAAGTTTTGGTCTTTACAGTTAATGCAAGTAAGGCTGTCTAAGGATTGAGCTACCTCAGTGACAGTGATAGGTGGCGCTGTCTTTTGGAAACTAACTGTTTAAAATCTCACTTCCTTGACACTCTATGAAGTAATTAGAAGATGTCTTAAGATAATTGGATGCACTGGATTTTACTTAGGTGTGCTGTAGTAAACAGGGGATAAAATAAAAAACACACCAGACTTTTGAGTTTTTAATTTGTATATATATAAAGTGTTTTCCTCCCACTGAGTTATTCACTACTTTTGTGTTGGTTTGTGACATAAAATCCCATTAAAATTCATCCAAGGTCGTGGTTTTCTTTTACAAAATACTATCACCTAATTTTCTTGGAATGCTCAGACTTTCAGTTGCAAGACACTCTTATAATTGGAAATAAAGCAGGTCATTTTGGATAATTCAACTAGATTAAACCAATTAAAATGACTTTTAGGACCTAAGAGTGAATTGCATTTCTGAAGATTTTTAAAGAAATAATATTTAACTGTCCCATGACTGAGAATTAAAGTGCAACAAAACCAGGATTTATCAATATATGGAGGAATCAGATCTTATGTGACACATTTTGACAGTGATTCTGTCCTTATGTGTGATTTTCAAGGGGTGGGGGGGGTTATTGGGCTGTGTTGTGTGTTCGAGTCTGTGCTGCCAATCTTTTTTTTTTTTTTTCTCCCACAGTAGGCGTTCAGCGGTTGGCTTTGCTCCCTGTGGTCGAGTGTTGTTTGGGTGCTCTCTTTATCTAATGGGTTTTTGTGGTCTGGGTCAATCAGGCCCCTCTGTCTCCTCAGTAATTACTCCTGAGAACTGTGGCCCTCGCCATCATGATAATAACAGCCAAATCACATCAGCCATGACTTTCCACTCAGTGCTTCAGATTATGAGGAGACAAAATAAAATAAGGAAAGAAATCAGTCGGCTCGATTGCGATGGGATTTCGAGTTATTTCAATCAAGCAACTTGATATCATCTCTCTGGGTTTTTGTGTGTGTGTGTGTGTGCGTGTGTTGTTTTTTTTGAATAGTCTTTTTCAAGCTGCTTCTCCTGAGGAAGGTGGCGTGAATGTACCTAATACGATAGCGTCTTGAAACTTTCCTACTTTAGAAAGTGTGGGGTGAAAGAAAAAAATACTGCCTTTCAGGAAAACAATGTCCCCAGCAGGTAATTGGGTGATCCTTCTCTGAATTTCTTTATTTTGTTTTGAATATAAATAAACTGCATGGACTTATTTTGAGTCATTTACAAGTGAAATAAATAATTAAATAAACAATATAAATAATTTGTGTGAAAGAAAAGCGATATTTTCATTCGCCTGCTAGTGTTTGCCTTTGATTTTTGCCCACCTCCTCGCAGCCCACCTAGAAATCCCTGTTAAGGCAGCAAAGGGGGGAGAGAGAAAGCGGAGGAAGGCTCAGTAAACACTTTCTCTGTCTGCTGCTGGTGTGTGTTTAGTTTAGAGGGCATGCCAAGAGGCTGTTTTTCCACGGGTCGGGTGTCTGTAAACAAGTAGTACAATGGCAGCCAACTCCAGCACAATCGGAGGTGGCATTCTCTTGAAGTCTGTGTGAAATGTGTGTCTGAGTGTTTTTCTTTTTTTGGGGGGTGGTGTTCTTTTTTTTTTTTTTTTTTTTTGCCTTTTCTGTTATATTTTTTTTTTTTGTGGGACATGGCATTCCTTTTTTATTGTAGCCTATCTGGAGACACAGAGAGAGGCAGAGAGAGAGAGACAGCGGGTTAGACTTTGTGTGTGTCCGTGCGCGAGGCAACCCTAAATCCGATGGGCCGCCAATGGGTGATGAATTATTCCCTGTCTAAGTCACAGCATTGGTGTTATCACAGAGGCTGCCACTGCACTGAGATGACAGCGGTGACAGCCCCCCCAGAAAAGATTTAGCTCTGACAAGTGATACTTCCTCACGGCCCTCTCCCCTGTCCCCCTGCTCCACAGCCTCTCCATGCACATGAGATGTTTCATTACTCAACTTGTATTTGTTTAAGTGGGCAAGGTGATGTTGGGAGCTTCTTTTAAGAACACTGGCTGTAATAGATCACTTGCGATAGATGGATGCACGGGCAATAAACACACACTGCAGCTTGTTGTCATTACTCGAAGCACTTACTTGCACACAAACATCCACAGCCGGCATGTGTAGGATTGTTTGTCACCGAGTTCCATTAGGGGGCTCTCGTGCTTCAAGAATGCCTGTTATATTTTTTGCATCAACTGAACCACTAAACCATATTTCCCCTCTTGTTTTCTCTTTTTTGCTCCCCTTCTGTTACTTCCTCCTCCTCTTCTTCTTCTTCCTCTTCTTTTTTTTTGTCCTTTTTCCTCATCCTCCTCCCGCTGCAGAAAAGGTCACGTATTGCCTACAGTGATGAGGTGCGCAACGAGCTCCTGGGGGATGACGCCATCTCCTCGGAGAGCCAGGTAAGGTGCTAATCAGTTGGTGAAGGGGGGCACGAAACAACGCCGGTGTGGGTGGCTCGACTGCCCCCCAGGGTGATTAGGTGCCCCCACAGCCCCCCACTCCACCCTCCCCTTCCTCTCGCAGGGGCCATCGAGAGTTGAAACCGCCACTATTGTCACCAAGTCATGTGGAAGGAACACTGTTTAATGCAAAGCTGGCCGGCCAGTTAGGAGGATCAGGGCATGGGACCAGCGTCTGGCCCAAGCCAGATTGGGACCAACACATGCACATCTTAAAATAAAGAAAAAAAGAAAGACATAATTGAACACATTTCAATCCAAAACCCCACTATCCCCAAATGTCCAACAGCTGTTCTCCAGCTGGGTGCCGACTTGGATTCATAAGAGATTCTCACGATGAAGGTACAAACAAAGATACACTCAAATGGACCTAGAAAATTGATTAATTTTACTTATTTATTTACTTTTTTTCTCTCTTTCTAAATTTGAATGTTCACAAGCTTGTTTGATAGAAAAACAAAAATCAAAAATGTTAAGTGGTCAAATTCACTAAAACAATTTTAACAATGCTTTTTGGATTTGAAAAAAGTGGAATGACAATCTTAATTATTTTTCATAATTTTAAGGATCGCATTTATTTATTATTTATTAATTTAGTAAAAATGTGTTTCTTGTTTATTGAAACATTGCAGTATCAATACCATTTTTCTGATGACTGGCACATATATACTTAAAAGGAGAATTTAAAAAAATAGTTTATGATTTAGAAAAAAAAACATTCATACATCTTATTTATGAATTAAAATTGTAAGTAACTTTTGGAATATTTTGTAAATAAATTGTTTATTATTACAAATAGCTTGAATAATTGGGGAAGCATTCTTGTGCATTTAACATTTTAGACAAGCTTACCTATTTTCCACAAGCACAGCTGCTGCCATGTTCTACGCAGCCACTCTCAATCTATGACCAGCCGTCTTTTGACTAATTATATTTTCTGTTTGGACTCGGCTGTCAGACCGCACGGGTTACTGCATCTCAAGGCGAGCATGGAGTTGTGTATGTTGACATTCAAATAAAAGCTCTGCACTTGCAAATTTGCAGGCTGAAAAGAAAAGGCAGAGGAATAGTCAAACGCACCTTCACATTTAGCCCCACAGTGCTTTACAGAAGCATGCAAAAGAGGGTAAAGGTAAATAAAGTTCTCAAGTTTTTTTTCTTCCCGTTATCCTTTAAGTCACGACCCATGAGCTGCACACTTTGGAGACATGTGGCATGAACCAAGATTTCCTATTGATATGCTTATTTCCTGGCAATTTAGTGAAATGCAGACGTCACCTCAACGTTGAAAATCGAGGTTCGAAGGAGATTTGCTGTCAGAAATGACAATTTTTACAAATTCCACGATGAGTATCTTTGCAAAAAAAAAAAAAGCAAAAAATGTTAATCCTGTTTAAGGCTATGTTTATATTTTAGTGTCATCATAATTATTCATCATCCAAATAATTGTAATTAAAATTAAAATACCTGTGTAAGTAATGTTACAATTTTTAAAAAAATAAAAATGAATTGCCTTATTATACATGTGCCTGAATGTTATCATTTATAGCCCAAAACACATGTCATTCGCATTATTAATAATTCTGATTTCACACTGTTATAATTAATAATATATAATTCAGAATAACTATTATTTATTATTAAAGGATTCAATAATTAAAAATGAAATGACATTATGCATGATGCGAATTTTACTCTAGCAGGAATTTAAAATTTAGAAAATGTAGGACAAATATTTTGCTATTTAAACCATGTTTTGCAAGAAACTTGTGATAAACATCTAAATATATTTAAAGCTTGAATTATAAAACTAATGAACTGTAAACATATTGAGATTTTATTTTATACTTTTTTTTAAAAATGAGGCCAAATGTTTGATGTTCAACTTAAAAAAAACACACAGTTTCAGCAAGTTGTAACAAAAGGAAAATAAATCTACATGTTGGGATGTTATTTATAGCCCTATTTGGGCCATTTTTATTTCTAAAGTTGGGGAGATAACACTTGTCTTGGTCTTGCTGTGAGTGGAGTACTCACAACTTGAGGGATTTTTTTTTTTTTTATCTAACGAGACGGCGCCGATAGGAAAGGGGAAAAGATGGTGGGGGCCTGGGCAAGTCGGTCAATTTAATTCCTGACGATCTGAAAGAGGTCAGGATCATTTCATATAGCCCTGGCAGAGCAGATCATTACCAGTCACAAATCTGTTGGTTACATGGCAAGGATTTATTGCTAAGTAAATAGGCAACCGTCATAAGTTCTAAAAATGGCGTGTTGGCCCTGCGATAATGGCTAAAGGACGATTTAATAGACTTCGGCATTTATTCGTTATCTGTATGCGGACAGAGACTGAATTGGCACTATCGCTCATTTTTTTTAATAATGTGGTAGGCTACCATTGCACTTTTTTCCCCTGTTTCTTCTGCATGCAACACACACACACACACAAAGCAAAAAATACACACATTTTTCACACACGAACACTAAACGGAATAGTTTCGATTTCAGTCACAGCAGAAGGCTTGGCCACAAGAGATTGTGCTGGTTTGAGCCGGCACGGACCAGATTTTACAGGCTACAAAGGAAGCAGATTACCACTTGTATCGAATTCCGTATTGGATAAAAAAAAAAAATCTTTTGTTTGAAAAAAAAAAAAATTGCTGATTATCATAACAGAAAAATTGCAGCAGTGCAATTTTGAATGCTGGCTGGAATCACAAAAACACAAGGAAAGGCGCTCATGCAGGAGTAATTATACCATTTACAATATTCTGTATTTACTGCTGTATATCTCTTAGCAACACAAACACGGTTGGCAGTACCAAAGAATGGATGCCAAAGAAAAATAGAGCAGAACAGCAAGAAGCAAGAATCGCAGCTCTAGTATAGTTTTAACAAATCCTCCAGAAGGTCTTACAATCAGTCAGGCAGCACAAATAAGCCAGAACAAGTTTTGTTTGGTATCCATTGACTGATTGCAAAGCCGGGGTGAGAGATCGCAGGATCTGATGGGTTCGTTGGAGCCCCAAATAACCACATCCACAGTGTCGTTTTAAACTTTGGCCTCTTCAATAATACATTCTTAGCAGGGAGTTGTTGCTCGACTTACAAAAGACACTCCAAAGTACGTCTTGTTTCTGCCAACATTTTCAAGGGTAAGAGCTCGTTGGAGAAAAAAAAAAGCAACAACCCACATTAACACTTGTTTACTTCCTACACTACATGTATTGATATTATTTATTTAGTTTTTCTACATGCACTGTATTTTTATTTTAAACAACAAAAAAAAGATCAATTTGTCGTTGCCTCTGAAATTAAAACATTGGATCAAACAAAAAATTCTAAATAAGTGTGTTTTAAAATGACATAAGTGACAGTATTTTGATTTTGTTGAGTAAAAATTAAGAACAGATTAGAATCAAGAAAAAATAATTTAATTAAAGCAGTTGTAACACGACTTTAGGGTGCATTTATTTTTTAGGGTACATGGCTAATACAACAACTTCAGACATCTTCAAAAGCTATTATTGCATAAGTTTGATTTTGTTGTGGTCCCCCCCCCCCAGATTCACTAAAGGTCAAATTTATACATACACAACCCGACTAATAATAATACCCTTCTAAGGGGATATTATTAAGGAAAAGGGAAAGCAACCCCACAGGATTTGTAGTCATAAACAAGGTTCTGAGATAATTCTGGTCGAATATCTGGCCAGTCTTTTTATAAGAACTCATTTAAAGTGGTTTGCTTTTATCAAGTCATTCCAGAAGCTTAATGTTACCCTGTTTTGTCCCTAACTAATTTAGATATTTATTGGGAATTATTGTCCTGTTGAACAAAATTTGTTTACAAGTTTCAGTTTAGTCTTAATTCTTTATTATTCTGTCCACATTAAGCAATGAATCAGTGCCATTATCAGCAAAACAATCCCTCAGCATGATGTCCCACCACCATTCTTAACAATTACAGTGTTATTGGATTTGAATATCTCACCTTGACTCAGTCAAATCAGCCTAATCGGTGTAGGAGTAGATTTTGTTGAAGGAACTTCTTTTCTTTTTTCTATTAATGCTAACGTTAAGCTAGCTTCATTTTGAAAAATGAAGAAGCTGCTGTCCTATTCATCTTATAATTTATGATCAGATTAAGCCTTAGTTGGTCCTTGACTTGTTCTTTTGACATCCTAAAAAATTATTTCATCTAATTTATCAAAGTAAATAAGCCTGTTTTAATTCCAATTTTATATTTATTTTAATTTAAATTTAAAAACATACCAGATAACAAAAAGTTTTAGTTGTGATCTGATTCATTATCTACGACACAAGTTTCAAGAAAACTTTTTATGTACTTATTGTAATTTTGCTATTTTCCATCATTCAAAATAGATGAACAATAAATGTTTCATCAGCTGCAGCTGTTCCAATAATGAGCTGCAGTTTACTTGTGTACAATGGTAGCCTCACCTGACTCTCCATATGTGTTTTGAACAGCTTGTTCCTTTACTGAAACTGGATAAGCAACATTAAATATTGAGGACATATCAACACCAATAAAAATAATTTCAAGTACGTTTCTTTAACTCTGCTCCAAAGGAGCATACATTCTTTTTATCCTTTTTTTTAAATAAACAAATCATCAAAATGACAGATATGAGATATTTCCACAACATTTAAATACACTGTAAAGACAATATTTAACTTTCTTTATCTTTTCTATTTCCATATCAACTTCTGCGATGTGACTTCCTTTATAACGTAGCTGATAGTTTAACTTGAGCAATCCAGTCTCCTCCTTGTTTAATCTGACAGCAGCAGGACTTGATCTCTGTTTGTTCACTGGATTCTTTCTGAACAGTGTATTTAGATCCATTTAATGCATTTCTCTTGCGCTTCCTGAATATTAAACATTTAAACGGATGTACCATCAAACTTATTTCTTCATTCTAACCTCGAACATGGTGGTCTTCCTGCCATGTTTCTGCTTTGTTTTTTATCTGTCCTTCACCTGCTCCATCTTTCTTTCTTCTTTCATTTTTGCTCTCATGATGCAGTTGATAAAGTTACGTGAAGAGGTAAGTGCTTCTCTAAAAACCTAATTTTCCTACTGAAAGTTTCATTTGTCCTCCTTTGCAGTAAATTATAATCTGCTCACTGGACTAGTTTGCATTTCTGAATGAGGTTTGCTTAGGCTAGTTTCCCTATTCCTTCATACTTTAAAGATAAGAGTGTTAACCTTTTATTTGACATGGGTCTTTGTGAATACACACATTAGGAGTTGAAGCAAGGTTTAAAGTAGCAGTACAGACATTAATGAACTTATGTCTGAGTGGCACGTTGCTAATTTTGATTAATCCGAATATTTTTGACACGGAACCAAACTTTTGAAGGATATAATTTAATTCACATCTTTCCAAGATCAGGACTGATGTATGATTCAATGTGTGATGTGCATTGGTAACAGTGGGGTGAGATTACAGTACCAAATCCCTTTTTTCCCCTTAAGCCATTTTCCTCGTGGCTGAAGTTGGAGAGGCATAGTGAGACACTTAACTTCACCTCTAACGTTATAGTTTTGTTGAGTAATACTAAGAACTAATATTTATTAGAATGTAATGCAGCCATAAAAACTGAATACTGCAGCAACAGTCAGTGAGTCACACTTAAACCGTAATTTCTCCATCAGATGTCCATTTTCCAATGTCAGAGGAGCTCCCTTAAAGGTTTCAATGCACTACATTTGTAACTGTAATATACATTATTTATGCATGCTCTGTATAAAGTTTACTGTAAGGCAAAAACCAGGAGGAGGGGGCAATTGTTGCAGTGACTCAATGCAGAAAATCTTTAATAAGTTTTTTATGTTAATGTGAACATAGCTTAAACAATCAAAATTATCAGTTAGAAACTGACAAAATAAAAATAAAAGTTGATAACTAATAAACATGGTTTATAAGAACATTTATGTGTAGAGACGTTGGGCAATAAGAAAAAATATTTAAAGAAAATTTGTCTGATCATAATTGAGGTATTTCACAATTCTTATTGTAGTGTGACTTTTTTGGTGAGAAGCTTATCCTTGTTAATCTATGAGAAATTATGCTCAAACACAGAGCTCCTTCTTTTTCACGCTTATGTATAATTTAGAGTTGAAACTTGACCCAGATGCGATGGTATGAAGCATTTAGATTTTATTTAGCAGTACTTTTGTTTCCTCTTCTTGGTGCTCTGTTGTTTTTTTATATTTACTTTAGCCTCAGGGTCATAAGACATCTTTAGCTACCCTACTTGTCTTGCCTTTGTTCCATTGTCCACTCTTTGTAATCACACTTGATTCTTTGCCTTCTCTGCCATTGGCGCCTTTAACTCTTCCACTCTTCCTACATTTGACTCAAAGGCTGGCAAAGCTTATGCACACTTAAGCCTTGCTTTTAAAGAAACTACACTTTCTTTTTCCTTCAGCTGAAAAACATGTTTAAATATTTAGCACCCATATTCACAGCTGTTTGACACTTGTAATTCCTCGTCTTACAAGTCCCAAACAAACGGCACAGAAGATCACACAGTCAGTCTGAATCACAGCTGTCATCATTATTCACTTTGACTCTCCCCCACCTTATTGAAATAATAAGGAAATCATCTGAACTTTGGAAAATGGTGATAGTAACCGCTTGTGTTTGATATTGAAAAAAGGCAGGAGAACGAAAGAAGAGGGTAGAGATTTCTTTTGAGCTACAGCTGCATTGTTCTGGGGCTCCCTGTTAATAACTTACAACTGAAGAGTGTTTCTTGACGCAAAAAGCACAACAACAAAAACACACCATTTTTGTGCTTCCTAAGAAGATCTTTGTTCAAAATGTAGGTGTCAGATGAAAAGGCATACATAGGCAGAAATGGTGGTGGCAGCAGAGAGGTACACCTGTGCACACAGAGGCACGTAGTTTGTCTTATACTACATTTAAATACTTTGCTTTAAGGTTCCTTGAGACAATCTAGTATAATTTGTTTAAGAGGAATACCTGACACGTTTAGGCTGCAGGTACATCCTAAAGCCTAAATAAGGATTAGTATGCAGATGCCTTGTTCTAAGGGAATTGCAATAGCTATGAGAATCACAAAGATCAATCCTAAATGGATGTTGTGGAACTGTAAGGGCCCTTTACGAAAATGCTGACAAAGATGTTTCAGAGATTTTCTTCTGGAGTAACTGGAGAACTATGGAATTGTAATTCAGTATTGAAAAAGATAAATAAAAAATACATTTATACAAGAAATTTGTATTTCTAGACTTTCCTTTAACAATGTTTAAAAATGGTCCTTCATCCATTTGTCTAGATTGACAAAATCCAGTTGTTTTTTTGTCAATTCATCCATCCATCCATCCATCCATCCATCCTCCATCCATCCGGCAGTCCATCTGACCACCCTTTTGTCCATCTGGCCATTACTAACTCTCCATCTTTGTTTATACAGCCATCTATTAACCATCTCCCACTCACCATTTGTTTTTCGTCCATTCCTCTCTGTCTGTCCAATCGTCCATTCGTCCATCCATCTTGTACTACATCTACCATACATTCATAGTGAACAAATGTATTTATATCACATCCGTAAAAATGGAACAGCCTAAGAACTCTGGAAATTTAAAACTGGAAAAGTATATAATTTTGAAAATGTGTAAGAACCCCGTTTGTTGTGACATTAAATTTTTGGGAAAGCAATCTCCATAGTAGTTCTGAATATAGTGAAGAATGCTTGGTTTTAATTTCTAAATGATCCTCCTACGACCATGGGTGGGTTGTTCCATTATTTGGACCATCACAGTGCGCCATTACTAGAATCTCAGTGGCTGAATTCTCACCTTTCCTTTAGGTTCTTTAACTGTCAAACTCAGAACGTATTATTCTAATGAACGCGCCACCACTACCCCTGCAGCACCCCCGTCCGCCTCACCAACCCACCCGCACTCACCCTCCTCTCCCCCGGCCCTAAAAAGAAGACAGAACGAGGGAGAGAAAAGACACAGAGAGGGAGAGAAATTCAGGAGGAGAAAGCTTTGAAGTGGCTTTCCATCGCAGCAAGTCTGCCGGCCGTCTCCCCGAGACGTGTCACCTTTGCCGAGAGGGAATAGGAAAATCACGTTTCGAATGGTAATGATAACATACTAATCACTTGAGCTCTTTGAAGAACCCGGGGAGTGCGTCTGCTCTGTCAGTATCCCCGGCTGCCTCATGCTCCCAGGCACACACAGGCAGTGCAGCCATGGTCTAGGTGTATTAGCTTAAGCATTGCATGTCAATACGTCCCCACTATTTCAACTGATCCATAGGGGCTCATTATTGCCCAAGTTTGGTAACCGTTTTTTCCTGCAAGCGCACTGCCACCATGTCTGTTGGTGCTGCTGCGACTTCTCACCTATGTAACCCACCCTCAAAGCCCCCTGCCACACCTTTCAGCAAAAGAACATAACACCATACGCCCTGTCCCACTCATTGTCTCCATTTTGATTCGCACCTACCACAAACTCATTTTGGCTCCCATTTCCTCCACTCTTCCCATCATTTCTTCTTTCTCCCCCTGCCCTTGCTTTAACTATTAAAAACTATCTCTGCAATTTTAAATGACATCTGTCAGCCACACAAAGAAAAAGGAAACGAGGGAAGGAAGAGTTCAGAGGGAGTTTTCTCCTCCCTGCTCTTTTCCCATCCCTCTTGTTGTCAAACTTTGAAAAGTGTGTCGTAGGCTTTTTCCCCCCACCCTTTTTTCTGCACATTTTTCATTTCCTCTGAGTGATTAGCTGGTACACATTTTGACAGCCCAACCAAGACTAGAGATTTCAGTTCTTCCCCTGTCCCCTTCACTCATGTGATGGGCATCAAATATTGTCAGCGGGGTTGTTGTCATTCATTGGGCTGCTTTTTACTGTCAAACATGTTAAATCTGATCAGTTTCCTAGCGCAGCATGTTAGAAAAGGCCATCAACACAAACAACATTTGGGTAAACACTTAACTCTCCCATGCCTATGCTGTTTGTGATCCTCTACTGTATGTAGTATGGGTTTAATGAAAGCTGGGCCTTACAGGAGTTTGAACTTTAACATGAAGACCTCCAGTATGTTGTTAATCAGAGTCTTTAGTAGTTGCTTTGAGTGTTATTTGTGCCTTAGATAAGTTGTTGAAACTTTATATTTACCAAACATAGAAACACACAAACATATTTATGTGCCTTTAAAGAAAGGCACATAAATATTCTTATTTCACATTAATTCTGCTGTCTTTTAGAAAACCTTGTTTATGACCCTTTTCCATTTGGTTCTGATTCTTCTTTGGGTTAGTTAGTAGTAGGGATTATTTGCTGATGTCATTTAATCAAGCTTCCTAATAGTAGAGTAGAATATAGTCAATCAGTGATTTTCAAAGCTAATTGACAATCATTTTGCTCATAATCATCAACGAAATGCTTCATATACATGTTCAGACTTTGAAGGAACAATTTATCTACAAAACATTTCCAAAACTGACAGGAATTCATGAATGGTTAATATGAAACAAGCTAATTTAAAAAGGTCGGGTAGAAAAAGACAAAAATGAATAGAAATGTTCTTAGATCTTAACAATGGTAATATTTTTTTTTCAAAGTTTTTTTTGGAAGTTTTGCTCCTATTCTTCATATTCCAGAATACAAAACTTTGAGGTAAAAAACAAACTAGACAAGAAAAAAGAAATCTTGTCGATATTTGAAATGCAGTTGGAGCTCACATCACTTGGTGGAAACTAATTATCCAATAAATTGTTCCACATCAGTCCTTTTAAAATAATACATTTTAAATCTGGGAAACATAATTGTTGTTTTTTTCAGCTATATGAAAGCCCATAGGAAACAGACTTTAGCTAAATGCAGAAACAAATAATTGATGTAGTGAGTTAAAGAAAATGTACCACAAGCATTCAAAGCATTGACGGTGGCACATAAGTACGAAGGATCATTTTTCCACTAAACCAGACTCAACAGACAATTTAGTTTACTACTTTTATGCTCAATAAGAGCTTTGATGGGAGCTAAGAAACTAGGCCTAATTGTCTAAACTTGCAAACAAATTATTTCAGCCATTTTGACCTTCACCAACTTTCACTTTTATCAAATTGCTGATTTATTGGTTAATAAAACATCTTTTGCTTTTTGAGTCGTGTTTTGTGTGCTGATTATAATAATGAGGAAGGAAGGAGGACACACAGTAACCCCTACATCATGAATCAATTTAATTCACTTCAATTAATGTATATAATACCAATTCAGAACGGATAGTTTTTCAGATAAACAGATTCAACTCATGTCACCTTATAAAGAACTCAGTTCAGTCAAAATTCAAATGAAATACATTTCATTCTAATTCACTCGAGTCATACATTCAGATTCCCTGACTTCATACGGACTAGTCTTATGGGAGATATAACCCACCAAGTATTTTCTCAGAAAAAGCCAAAAAGAGCCAGTTGGAAATATTCCAAAAAAGTCTGACTACTCTTAAAAAATGTAAAACAAAACAAACAAAAAAATCAATGACTAAAGAATTGCACACAGTACAGTTTGTGCAGATGAAATTACATTGTAAAAAAGTTTTACTTAATAAAATGGACAGTAGCAGTTCAGAACATCTGCAAAATGTCACATATGCATGTTTAGACTTTGAAGAAACAATTTATCTAAAATTTCACATTGTACAAAATGAATAAAAAGGTTTTCAACTGACTTTTATAGCATGCCTGTTTTGGGCAACATGTTTGATTCACTTTGTTTTGATTGGAAACCTCTCCCAATTTGTTGCTATGCTCTTGATTTATCTTGTGCCTTACCTGTTCTCTGATCAGGTCATATAACAATATGAAGGAGCAACAAAGCTCCAAGTAGTTTGTCTTTTTATGTCCAAGATGAGGCAAACCTGCATTTGCTTGCTTGATACTTCATCGGCATGTAAGACATTGCCATACGTGAGGGTTATTGGTAAGCTGGTTGTATTATGTTGTTGCTGTAGGTCTGTCTGTTTGGGTGACGGTGCTGATGCGTTTCTTTGAAATAGGTCCCATGCCTCTCAATCAATTTTTGTTTTCTGTTTGTTTCTGAAGCGTAATGTTTTTTCTCTCTCTCTGTTTATTGCAGAGAGCGCATCTGTTGGACAACACAGAAAGGCTGGAAAGGTCATCTCGGAGACTGGAGGCCGGCTATCAGATTGCAGTAGAAACTGGTACGTACTCTGCTATGGATTGGAAAAGAGTGGGGTAGCGGTGAAGGGAGGGGGTTCGAGATAGCGACGAGGATGAGTGAGCAACGGCAAATTGTCTTGCTCACACACGAGGTGGGTGGATGTGTGTGTGTGTTTTGGAGTGTTGGATTGTGTGTGGGGAGGACTGTTAAAAAAGAATCTTTCCTTGACGCCTGATGACATTTTCGGGTGCACATCAAAGGTGAGAGGAAGAAGTGTACAGGCGGCATATCGGGAGCCGCTTCCCCTAGAAAAAAAAAAATTCAAGTACCCATATAGTTGTGTGTCTGTAAGTTATGTATGCAAGTGTGTTGGGTTTTATAGTAGATTTTTTTTGTTTTTACTCAGGCAGGAGGTCTATGAAAATAAACAATGTTAGAATTCTTAATTCAGGAGTAGGATGGACAGAAAAATAAAACAAATTCCTCATTATAAAGAGTGGTTTTAATCTTAAAATAGGAAAAAAAATCTCATTGGGAGCCTAAATAAATTTAACCAGTTAGCATGTGCTTTTTCCCCCCTTCCTGTCTTCCTTCCTGACAGCCACCACATTATTGAGGCACAGTGTATTCCTCAGAGAGATATCAAAGCTCATTCTTGAAGCATCTACTAGTTTTCTCTGGCTCCCGTTGTAGTTTGGAGAAAAGTTTGTCAATTTACACTATAATCGTGGGGTGGCTGGTGTGCGCGACGTCGACAGATTTAATAATTCAAGTCAACTAAGGTTTGCACGCGGACCACCTGCTTTTGATGTTCCCTGTGACTTGCATTCACGAATTCATAAATGCAGTCTGCATCTTCTGCCTAAAAATGTTGATTCAAACGCCTCAGTTGTTACTCCAGTTTCTCGATAGTGTAGAATTCTACGACAGCTGGGGGATTTTCTTTTTTTTTTTCTTCTTACTCACCCAGTCGCATCTCATACAACAGCTTGTTTGGATCATTTGCCTCACAGCTTGCTGGGCCCTTAGCTTAACATTGATCAGTACCTACTGGGCCCAGCGGTTTCTCCTGCCGGTGTCGGCCACATGCCCCTTGACCCCGGGTTGCCGGTTGGCTGTCTTATTCACACTGTGTGAGGCAGGGTGAGAACAATGCTCGTTTATCCTTGCTCAGTCCCACACACTTGGCTTGGCGCACACCAGCTGTGGGGTATGTTTGTGGGGAATCTTCACCCTGCCTCTTTTATCCACGACCCTTTCCTTAACTCTGCTGTCGATATGAACCGTTCGCTCAGATGCACAACCTGAAATGGCGATGTCTCCAGGTCAAATTAGGAATAAATCAGCACAAGACATAGATTGCATTTAGATTATGTAGTCTTTACAAGACTGATAGATTGATTTTGATGCAAAGCTTTTAAAAGTGGAAGTGAATTTTTGCAAGCCATATGCAACCATGTTTGTTTACAAAGTGGGCCAAAATTCAATTAAAAAAAAATCACTTAGTTACTCAGTTATTTACAGTATACCTTTGACTACCAATAGGCAACACAAAATCTACATATAAACTTTGATAAAGGCCAAGAGGCGATTTTTCAAACTTTTAACATCACACCTGTATTTCTTTTTACCCACAGTAATAACCTTTTTATCTTAAAACAATTGTAATTTTTAATGTGAAAACTGAAATGTAAACTTTTGAGAAACAAGGAAAGCAGATTTGATTAAGATTATTAAATTGGATTACTGCCAATTTAATATTTTTGTTGAAAAAAAGCAACCATATGTTCTGACAGACAGATATTTGCTTATCTCGGTTTTCACAGTTGAAAGCACTTTCCTTTTTGGAGTAAATTGCAAGTTTAACCAGATGGGTTTTCATCCATTGTCCATTTATTTAAAAAAATTACAGTTTCTTAATCTTCAAACATTTTAAACTAAAATATTTTTTGAAACTGAAAAAACAGACATCGTTTATAGTGCGGCTAAAATTATTCCAAATATTGCTCATTATGGAGTTTTCAAGTACTTATTTTGCAGAACATTGTGCAGAATGTGAGAGAAACAAGTGTTATGGTTTCCACACCATAACTCTTGAGTTTTTTATTTGCCTTTGTTGTAAGCCAGACAAAGTGAAGCAGCCTTCTTTCAGCCCACTGGCTGGCAGTGCACAGCAGCAACAAGTTGGGGTGGAGGTGTTAAATGTTTTAGCAGAACAAAATGTCAGCCGTTTGAAACCATAACCTTTTTAACCTTTGGTATTCCTTGACAGCAATAACCAGTCCATACATGATACTTGCTGATTCATTGTGTTTTCTTCATTCCCATGCAAAATCATAGAGGAGTGCATATTTATTCTGGCATTAAAATGTAATCAACTTGTGGGTGTAGTTTCTATCTTGTAATCCTTGCCAAATAAGTGTGACTGCACGTCCAGACGCACAACAAGACCTTTTGACAGGTGTGCTGCTTGTAGCATCCCAGTCTAAATCAGTTATCAGGGCAGTTAGTAGTGACTTGGTTTTGTAGTGGCAGAGTGTTAAAACAAAGTGGGGGTGAAGAAACACCTGTTTAGCAAAATAATTTGTTCGCCTGCATGTTATTTTCTCATAACAAAATGAGTTTATGAAGGATTAAAACTTTGTTGATGACTTGGTGAAGGAAAGGGTTCTGGTCAGTTGTAACCCTTTTTTGTACACACGCTGTGTGTGTGTGTGTGTGCGTGTGTGTGTTTTTTTTCCTCCTACTACTTTCTATTCATATCTGTAAACAAACCATTCAGTACCCCTGGACCTGATCAGGTTTTTCTCTTATTTATTTTCATTATGTATGGAAATAATATCATTTTTTGGAGGCATGTATCTGCTTTTCCTAACGAGCTATGAGTAGACTACAAAATGTTTGTTTAACTCATGAATTTTTAAAAGTGGCTACTAAGTGTCCCAAAGATGGGAATTAATTATTTCACAGTCTGCACACATGACGGCCGAGTATATTTTATATACAACACTCCTGTACAAAATGACCAAAGCTAGAAAAGTATGAAATGCCAAAGGGCTGAAATGAATTGTGTACCCTGTTGTTCTTTGATCTTGTTCTGATTTGTCAGTTTTTTTCCTCCTCTTTTTTTTAGAATCATAAACTAGCTTTATGTTGCTCAAGTGCTCTTTACCTGAAAATTGTTGCTATTGTCTAAGTTTTTGAATAAAAATACAATTTTTGAGTTAGCCAAAAATAATATAAGTGTGCTTAAAGGCCTGCTGTATCTCAATATGTTCATAAATTATTGCTTGCACTTGATCTAAACTTGCAAAACATAAATACGTTATTTGGTCATAATGCTCTGATTAATGCATAATGGTCTAAATTTATACAAAAGAAAACAGAAGAAAATTAAGTTTGAGATTTTACAGGGAAAACAACATATTTTGCAATATAGCTTACCTCAGTATTGAATTTTTAGATAAAATATATATTTAAAAAATGCTCATTAATGTTACCTAATTGCACATTTAGTTTCTTTTAGATAATTTTACTCATCAGGTGTCTCACTTAATATTATCTAAAAATCATGACATACTTCAGATCAATTAACAGAGACTCTGTGATTATACTTTTACCAAAACTGTAATGAATTGTGGCTACTTATTTTTTTGCATCTGACGAGAAACTGAAAATAATAAAAACCAAGGTAACGTGACAGTTTATTTAAGCACAATAGAGAAATACTTTTGCTATGTTCCTTCCAATAAGGTTTGTGTATTTGAATGATTACGTATGGCAACCTCAACTTTTAAACAGGTTGAGGTTTAAAAGCACCAAGTTTTTGTTCCACCAAACTCTCTATAGGCATACTGCAAGTGTTTTTAGTTACACATCTCAACTATCCCCTAATATATATTGTTTTAATGTAAAGTACTTCAGCACGGTTATATTTGCAGTAATCTGAAGTTACTTTCTTTTGCTGCTGTGACACTGTCAACCTTAAGAACTTCCTCAGACCGATCAGAAGTGGAACCATAAGACATTTTATTTCAAAGCGAGTGTTCTCGAACAGAGCGATGGCATAGAAACGCTTTATAGCCTCAACTTTCTCCTCGCTGCTAACAGTACATTTCTTAATGACCAAGAAGGAAAAAAAAGCTATGTTTCTTGGTCACATTTTAGGCAAAAATAAGGGAATCCTAGTTCTGAGAAAAAATGAGTCTCTACATGGTATCATTTTATCATTGCTGTTTTGACTTCTTTCCTTTTTTTTCCAATTTTTTTCTTCGCTCTCAACATCTTCAATGTTTATTGGAAGAAAACAAAGGCTTGCCAAAAGCAGTGAGAGCCCTCAGAGAGATATCATGGAGACTTTTTGGACATGCAGAGCTATTTACCCACCGCACCCTCAAGAAACCAGGGTTCTCTGTTTGTCTCATAAATAAAATATAGAACTTTATTAGTGAAGAGCACTGCCTCAAAAGCCCAGGCACTACACCAAGCAGACATGAGGGATAGCCCAGTTAAAAGGGGGCGATAAAAAAGGGGGAGGGCATGCAGTTAGCTAATTTAAAGACATTTGAGTCGAGAGTATTTGAAATGCCCAAATGTGGAGGCTTGTCAAATGTGAAGACTGATGTTTAATCAAAGGCATGCCAAATATTGGCCCTTAGCTCCAGACTTGAAAAGATTTTGAATCATTTATGGCTGGTTGTTTAGAAATAGAAAAAGCATGTCTGTAAAGACATCAAAGCTACAGTGAATTGCTATCGCACCTTTCTACTTTTCATTTATTAAAGTAGGCCTGGCCTCAAATTTCTATAAGAACAAAACAAGCAAATTTATTGATAAACTGCCTGATGTGGCTTAAATTTTCAGTAAGAAGAGAAACATATGGATATGTGTTTAAAAGACAGTTTTGCTCTTGCCCAAAGTCTTTTTACGAAGACACAATGCTGATTAAAAGAAAATGTGCAATTCAGAGGAGATTCAGTTCAATTATTATATTAAATTACAGTTAAAACTCTATTTGGTAATTTTGCTGACAAATTATTTTTCATTCTTTATTAAGTCCATTGCTTCAGATGCAATTAAAACATAGTAAATGTTTATAATGTTAATACCTAGAAAAGTCCACGGTCTTAAATGTATCTTTATTTTAGCCTTTATAGTTGCACTACAAAGGATTTTAAAATGGTTTTATATTTTTTCTTCTTCATACAGAAGGGACAGCAAGGCTAGTTATTTAATACTAGCAGCTACTAGCAGCCTAGTTCACCTTCTTAAATAAGATAACTTCCAGCCTGATATAAGCAACCTTCAAAATATCCAGGTTTATTTGGGTTTTTATTTTGTTTCTTGTTTCTTTGTTGTTGTTTCTTTTTAAATTTGAGTCTTTTTATATTTGCGACCACAGTTAAATTATAAATACAAGACTTTACTCCTGAAATAATTTCACAAATATCTTTTTGTGAAAGATATTAGTGTCTCATGTGCATAAGACTCAGCCTTAAACCTAAGCTATTCTAATTCAAACCTATATAGTATAGATAACTAAGATGCAGAAACAAAGATGAGGCACAAAAATTCTCATCCACTTTAAAACCTGGCTGGTAAGAGATCGAGGGAACTTCTTAGGTGAGCATCTTTTTGGTTAGTGGTCTGTAATCAATCCTCTGAAATGAAAACACTTCATTAGGAATTGATTTCAGTCCTGTTTAGATAAGCAGAGAGGGTCAGGTTTCGGGCCCCCGGGGGCTCCGACGCAGCCTAAAGTTCACACCATGCCAGGTAGAGAGCAACACTGCAGGCTGTCAACTTTATTAGGCTGGGGATAATCTGATTAGACATTGTCAATCAAAGGTCTCAGTGATTCAGCCGTGATCCTGGGGATTTTTCTTTCCGTCTCTCCCCTTTTCCTTTCTCTCTATTCTCAGAAACTCTTTCTTTTTTTCCTTTTTTTATTTTTTTTGTGATGAATCATTGAAGCAACCTAAACCATGACAGCCATTGCTAGGCTCAGCTAAGCAGCCCTGCAGTCGTCACACGAGGACCCTGTGATGATGTGACGACTGTATTAAAGGGTACATCAATTTGTTTTAGAGGAGTTTGATTTTCAGCTGCCGTGGTATTAAAAGACGGGTGGGGAGGGCAAACACGGCGACTTCATCAACAAGGTTTTAATGACGGCGTGAGGGGTTCCGGGGCAGAAAGAAATAAACAGACAAATGGGAGAGTGACGAGAAATAAATAAATGTGTTTTTTGGGGAAACTTGAAAAAAAATATATCCTCATGACTCCTGTTTGAAGCAGAGAGTGGCTTTGAGTCTTGCTGGGAGTCCATGGGTGCTGGAGTGGCCCAGTAACACAGAGCACGTTTGTCCCGACTCTCTATCACTCCCCCTCCATCTTCTTTCTTTTCCTCTCCCGCTTGCTTTCTTTCTCCTTGTTCGCTCTAAAGATCAGAGTTGGTGTTTCTTTTTTGTGCCGTGCCACCAAAGTCGTGCTTACTACTCAAAAACTGCTGCCAGATGCTTAACAAGTGACATAATGCAACACATTTTTAGACCTTATGTTGTATTTTAACCACAAGCCTTTATTGTCTCTAAAGAGAATTGAATTCACTCTATACTTTTTAAAATATTTTCTTCCAATTTAGCAGTATTGTTTTTTGTTTTTCTCGAATAAAATCCTACATAATGTATTTATTTCTAAATGTTTACGTGAATAAAAATAATTACAATACAATTTTTCAACTCTTAAAAAGATCAATTCATAAGTTATATGATTTATTTAAAGCTTTTTTCTTCAGTCACGTAATGAATATATATAAATCTGAAATAGATTTATATATATAAACTATGTAAATGTGACTGAATATTGTTTCTATGCTTTGTTTTTATTTCATTCTCTTTGCTCTAGAATGTAGCTTGAATATTTTAAACAACTTTCTTTCATTTTCTATTTTAAAAGACGTTTGCTAAAGTGGTTTTCCTTGAGGTATAGCATAATCAATCCAGTTTTTTGTAGGCTGAAACAATTGGTGTGTAGTGTTGGGTTGAAAAAGAATATAAGTCATTTGATATATGTCTTATTAATGGAGGCAAGAGCTGGCACTTAAATATTTCACATCTTGAGTTTTCAGCCAAGAGATTTTTTTTTTTCTTATGTGGAATATTTTTATGTGGCTTTCTAAAAGCTAAACAATTGCTAAAAAAATAACATTTTTATATATATATATATTATATATATATATATATATTTTTTTTTTTTTTTTTTTTTTTCTTGCGAACAACATCTCGCTCTCAGCAAATCTAGCCGTGGGTGAGCTGTTTATCGGTAAACCCCGGTGGATGAAAGGGGTAGCAATAATGATTTTTTTTTTCTCTCCTAATCGGACCTTGTCAGCAAGGCGTCTTATCGTGGAGAGGAAAATGACACCGATCCTATCGAAGAGCCTGGAGTCCGAGTTGGCGGCGTGCGTTCCCCCCGCCCGCCCAGCCCCCCCTCCCAATCATAGTCGGCCATGGCCTAGCCATATCTAGCGCCGCCACAAACGGCGAACGTCGCTTTTTTCATGTGGACTTCAAAAACGTTGCGAGTCATTAAAATTGCACCCACGTTCGGCGGCGGGGATCAGCCGCTCCGGAGCGAAAATGGGTTGTGGGAAGAGGAGACTCGGTAAATGTGTTAATTCCGTCCTCACATGTTTACGGCTTAATTTTAATCTGTTTGAGGGGGGAGGAGGGGTCGGAGGGACGATTGGAAAAGGAAGGGGGAGGCAACGAGAAAACCTCGCACTGCAATAAATCGCCATTATCTTTGACACCCTAGGACTCAGCTGTTCCAGGGATTTAGGGGTCCACTGGCAACAGTGTCTATCATAGGGCATGAAAACGCTGTTTACGCTTGAACTGCGGTAGCTAAGGTGCAATCTCTAGTTTCAGACTAGCTAGACAAAAGGCTTTACGTGGACAATGGTGGGCTAGCACAGGGGCCCTCAATGGAAGAGCTGAACCAACAAACTCAAGTGTGTGTTTGTGACTGTGAGCCAGTTTTTTGTATATCTTTGGGGAAGTCTGCATTTTTCCAAGACGTAGTTGCAAACTTATGAACGCGAACCTTCTTTGAATCTCTATTCCTCAGTAATGCTTCAATCCACCTGCTGCTAAACTACCACTGCTTCCCTCCTTGTGTTCCTCAATTAGGTTGTCCCAAAGTGTTATGGATAGCTGTAATAAAATTATGAGAAAATGTAATAATTAGACCTTTAGTCAGTTATTAGTTTCAACAAGCCTCTCAGCATAATGAGACTCTTGGAGGTAATGATCTGACTAGTCAGCTCATCTAAGCTTCACTGCTTAGTCAAACATGAGGCAATACTGTTACCACAAATTTAGGTCTTTTATGAATAAGCAACATTGTAACAGATGCTTAATACTAATTCAAAACACATAGCTCTTAAAAGTGAAGACACTCCTGTAAAAATGCCAAGTTTATGTGGTGTAAAAAAAAAAGTCTAAATTAGTTTTAAACTTAATTTTTTAGTGTGACCTAAATCCTGTACAGTTCAGCTGGAAAACAGTCTGTCAGAGGTTGCATAAGAGTGAACACCCTTGAATTAATTCCAGTTTTTATTCTTGATATGATTTCTCTGCTTTACCTTGGCAAAGTGCTCCAAATGTGTCAGATTATGAAGGCATTTCTCATCAACAGCCCTCTTCAGGGGAACCCTCAGGTTTCCTGTCAGATTCAGGTCTGGATTCTGACTAGGCCACTGTACAGTTTTTATTTTTCTTCGTGTGAAACGATTCTGTTGTTGATTTGGATGTGTGTGGCGACTCACTGTGGTGCTGAAAATACGATCTTTCCTCATGTTCTGCTTTTCTGCAGACACACTAAGGTTTGAATAACCTAACTTAGTCAGTTTACAAATACATTTGGAAAAAACACAGTTTTATTTTAAGTAAAGTTACCCCAAAGCATGATGCTACCTTCACCTTGATTGACTATGGTTATGGGGTTCTTTTGGTGTTTCTATTTTAAAATTTCAAATACCTTTTTTTGAATTGTGACCCAGAGTTTGGTTTAATTAAATGTAACGCATTCTCACATTAGGTTTCAGAAGATTTTAGCCAGGTGCAGATGTGTGTCACTTTTTATTCTCCAACAATTGACTTCTCTGTGCCTTAATAAGTAATAACTGGTTTTATATTTTTTCTATCATTCCCCTAAATCTAAACACTGAAATTTTTTTGCACATTTTTTGCACTTTAACCCTTTTGCAACTGAATGAATTTCAGGAAAGTCAACGTAAGGACAGCAAACTTTATGGTGATTAGAATTAATTAAGGGTTAGGTGTGAACTCAGTAAGAGTGAAATCTAAATAATAAGTAAATAAAAAATCAAAAGGAAAGTATTCAAGGGAGTGAAGTTGTTGACGCTTTTTTGTTTTCAATATTTTCCCCTTTTAAAGATTTGGATTCTCAGCGGAATTGTGGAGAATCAACATCACATCAAATCTGAAAAATACTTGTTACGTTACAAACAAAAATGGAAATCTAACAGGCATGGGTTACGTTTTTTATACGTTTAAACATTTAGGACACCATTTAAAGCTTTATGGAGAACTTTACTTGCAATTAATAGACAGCAAAGTCTGTTTCTAACCTTAAATGTGGGAAAAAAAGAACAGGACAGTAAAAATGAGTCAAATTCTCGAACTACCATTGTGAACATTTCCAACAGAACAATCTATTCAGCATCTTTTTTTAAAGTAAACCTCAAACCATACTTCCCACAATATTTTCTTTTTGTTCTCTGTCATACTTTTGAACATATAACAGCTTGTTAATCCAGTTTTAGTAAACCCCTGTCTTTAAAACTCCTAAAATAAAGTTATTTTGTAATTATGTCTCCCACAAATCATTTGATATAATCCATCCTCTATCTCTAGATACAACACACCCTTTAGGAGCAAGGTAGTGGTTTGCTGCTATATCTTAAAAGGCACCTTGGTCCCAACCCTAAATCATTTTTTCTTCCTATTTTTAGGTCACAGTAACAAAAAAAAGATACCCCCTGCCTTGGTGCATGCAGGAGAAAAAAGTGTAGCATTGACCTCTGTCTGACACAGAGAAACGGAGAGAAGAGCGGGAGACGGAGAAAGAGGGAGAGATGGAAGAAAACAACAGCATGAGTGACGGAGGAGGAGAGAGAGCTAAGGCAACAACTGTGAAGAGCCGCATAGGGTTAAAGAAAAACAGTTTCAGAAGGAAATGGGAGACAAAAGCAAGGACTCGCAGCCCCCCTATGGGCGCTTTAAAGAGCCGCTACATCTGAGACGCTGAAATATTAAAAGCAGAAAGGACGGACAAATAAATGAATAATACAAAAAAGACAAAAAAAACAGGAGTGGAACTGATAGACAATGGTGCCACCTTGTCATCAGGGAATATTTATCAAGAATATTAATCTGGTGATGAAAATAACTATGATTGAGAAAAGAATTGACAAGATGTTAAATGAAACAGACTTTTATCTGAAAGTAGATGCAGGAATTCAAGTGAAAGCAGAGTTACCAATAAAATTATTTTTTATTTTGTCATTTCAACAGCAATAAAAAAAAGTACTGTTAAAACTCAAACCTGCCTCACTTTAGTTACATAATTGGTCTTTTTTTCTGCACTATATTTTGAGATAAGAAATTTATTTCAACTTTTTATTACAGCAGTAACAGTTTTATTTTACTCTATTTTATTAAATTAAATGTATCAGTGACATATTTTACATAAGTGAACTTTTAGCCACTATTGGTAAATAAATGTATTGAATGGCAAAAACGTAATAGCAAACAGAAAAACAGCCCCCCAAAAAAATTAGTTTTATTACGCAACAGTAATATTAGAGGTAAATGTAATTGTATTAATTTATTGCAAAAGAAAAGATGAATAAATATGTCTAATTAAATATGGAATATTTTCCCACCCTGTTCACAAGTACTTAAAGTTTTTATTCCAATTAAAATGCCTGTTTTTAAACCTCAAATTGTACAACAAAAAAAATGAAAACAATATTTTTTCATGAAAAGATGCAAGTAACAGTCACATCCTTGAAGGCGTTTCCAATTACTCTAATACTACGAATATATCAACTTGAACATGGTCATTTGGTGCCTTTACATTTTTATGTGGAGCTTTGAGAAAAATTCAGTTTGCTTAACAATTTGAAAACCTTCCTGTGAATTGTGAATTGATCAGAATGTTTTATAAATAATCTTTGCTCCTATGTAAATAACATACATGCCATAGAGTAATAAAATCTGATTTTTATTCTGTTAATCAGATTGTTTTCACTTCTGAAGACCGTTTCCTATATGGATCGATTAAGTTTCTGATTTGTTTTGTCACTTCTCATTTCACCAGATAAAGTCTGCAAACTGCTAAGTGGCATGTTTTGCAGTAAAAAAAAAAGGCTCACACTTTTAGATGCAAGTAACCTATGGTGTAAATCTGGAAATCAACAACTGATGATGAATCCTGCATAAATGAATGTTGGCTGCAGCCTTGAGGCTACTATTTGATCCTGTGTTGGAAAGCCATATAGAGCTAAATGTGGTCTTTAGCTCATTAAAAAAAAAAATCTGCATCTTCTATAGACCTTCTCAGAACACACCACCCCTGCACGATGCACAATTATAACGTCCAACCACAGTGAAGCACATTAGCCCTCTCCGTCTGTTCTTCGCCTCTCTGTTGCTCTGTGGTAACCCCTAGTAGCACACCTCCCGTCCTCTGTCAAAGAAGCCTCCTCCTTGGCCGTTCTGCGCCCATCTGACGGGGCGCCGGCCCGTTTAAGACACCCGGGGAACATGAAACGGAGCCGGTCTGAGATGTCAGCTGGTCGCCCCATCTGTCAGTCAGTGGGATGGTAAAGCTGCTGTCCTGGGGGGTAACCTTAGGAGTGCTCTGTGTCCCGTTCAGGCATGTTTTCTGGGTGATGTGTGTGTGTGTGTGTGTGTGTGTGTGGGAGTAGGAGATTCTGCTTCATAGTTTTGAGCAAACAGGAAGCTGACATTCTCAGCGCGTCTGGTGACGTGTTGACCAAAATGACCACTGTTTACATTTGTAAGATCAGAGTGAAATAACGGTTTCTTTAAACCATTTTAAATGACATTTTTAGGACTTAAATGACATTTCCAGACACTATGAAAATAGCAAAGGTAATTCCCATTTACAAAAATGGTGATAAATGTTTGTTTAGTAATTATAGACCGATATCGTTGTTACCACAGTTCTCCAAAATTTTGGAGAAGTTATTTGTAATCAGATTAGATACATTTATTGACAAAAATAATATTTTAAGTAGCAGTCAATATGGATTTAGAGCCAACAACTCGACATCAATGGCTCTTATGGAACTGATAGAACAAATAACAAATGCAATTGATCAAAAACAATATTGCGCCAGTATTTACGTTGATCTAAAGAAAGCATTCGACACGATTGACCATAGCATTTTACTTAAAAAACTTATTAAATATGGGATTAGAGGGCCGGCATTACAGTGGATCTCGAGTTATTTGGAAAAAAGAAAACAGTTTGTACAAGTACATGATACTAGATCCGAATTTTGTGAAATTACATGTGGAGTTCCACAGGGCTCAGTACTTGGACCAAAGTTGTTCATCCTATATGTTAATGACTTGGTTAATGTGTCAGGGTTTTTCAAATGTGTTCTATTTGCGGATGACACCACTTTTTTTTTGTCTAGGTCAAGATATAGAATGAATGTTAGAAAAAATGCAAACAGAATTTATGCAAATACAAAATTGGTTTAAACTTAATAAATTATCTTTAAATTTGGATAAAACAAATTATATGTTGTTTACAAAGAGACAAAGAATTGTTAATATTCCTTTTAAAGTTGATGGTGTTGAGATTTGTAGAGTTAGTGAGGTAAAGTTCTTGGGTGTGATTATTGACGAGGGATTAACATGGAAATCCCATTTGAATTATTTAAGAACAAAAATAGCCAAATCAATTGCATTGCTTTATAAAGTAAGGGATTTTCTGAATGATCATGCAATGTATATGTTGTATAATGTAATAATTGTTCCACACTTGGTCTATTGTGTTGAGGTATGGGGAAAGGCATGCAATACAAGTACAAGATCTGTTTTTGTTTTGCAAAAAAGGGCTATAAGAGTTATCTCCCGTAAACATGGCAAATATCCATCCAATATATTGTTTTGTAAATTGAGGTTATTGAAATTCTATGATTTAGTTGATTATAATATTTTGTTAGTTATGTATAAGGCAAACCAAAACACATTACCCTCAAACATCCAAAAACTCTTTGCTAAGAGAGAGAGCTGTTACAATCTTAAGGGGACACAGATTTTTAAGAAACCCAAATTCAGAACCAGTTTGAAAGAACGATGTACCTCAATTCAAGGAGTCAAGTTGTGGAACGACCTACAAAATGATGTTAAAAATGCTAAATCATTGTACATGTTTAAGAGATTGTTAAAGATTGGATTCTTGAAGAAGTATGAATCAGTATAAAGTGAGCTCATATTAATGTTGTTTAATTGAGATAGACGACTGACTTTGCTTTTTGTTGCAGAAGATAACCATTTTTTTTCCTTGTTTTGATTCAGAGTTGAGAAAAAGGGGCAGATATTATAAGATTTTTTTCTTCTTTCTGCTGCCTTTCATTTCATTTTGTTTTAAATTTCTGAAATACATATGGGTTGAGATGTATTTGTTATTTTTCAGTATATCAAAAACATGTAAGGTTGTTTTTTTATATATTAAATGAAATGAATGAATGAATAAAATAAATTAAAAAAAATAAAAAAAAATATTCATCTTATATGAATCAATTTATCCGTATTGAAGTCAAGTCAACATCAGATATAAGAGAGTTGTCAGATCTTTAAATTACCTGACTCTTGCTTTCTCTGCAAAAAAAAGAAAAAAAAAACCCTAACAAAAAGAAAATCTTTTGACTGCCTTATAAATGAACCAAAGTAGTGACTCCATGTCGAGTAGAAGCAACAATTTCTATTCATGCATTCTGCCTTTTGGTAGATAGGCCGCGCCCTTGAGCTGCTTTAGGATGTAGTCCCTGCCTGTTTGCTCTCCTGTAAGAGGGTCCTGAAAAGGAGCCTCTGTGCATGCACAAATACACACACACACACACACACATACACAGTCATGCGGATGGGACTGTGTGAGTTCCTAAAAAGAAGGTGTTTGCACAGTCAACACAAACTTATTTATTTAGTTTGTTTCATGAGATTTTGCCTGTCCAGGTTATCTAGTTAATATGTGTCTTTAGTCTACCTTTATCATGGATCTTTTTGTTTTTAGACATGCATGCTGCATTTACTGTGCATTTAAAGCTGTAAGATGATCATCTAAAATCATATTTACAGCAACAGTCGTCTTTTCTTGTCCTGTCAGTTTTTCTCTTTTGTGTGTGTGTGTGTGTGTGTGTCTTTGCTTGTTGACCTCTGCGTTGCAAACTTCTTTTAAGTAGCCCAGACAGCCCCCATGTTCACATCAGTCGGTCTCGCCACATGACGTGTGTAGCTGTAGTCCTGAAGGGCTGATGTATGCGCAGTTATGCGGCAGCAAGTCCTCGACGAGAACTTCTATGATCTCGGGTTACTCAATCATCAATCGGGGCCAACCGCGGCGCACTGTTCTGTCGCCCATCTTTTAAAGCGCAGTTGTGAAAGACTGACTAAGACGGCCTAAGGGACACCTTCCTCGGTCTGGCACATCTCAAGTTTGATGTGCGTAGGTGCCTAGTTACAACTTACACACAGAACAAAGTTGATGCATTGATGTAGACTTTTGAAAATGTTTGACGAAGGCCATTTGATCGCGGGAATGTTCTTTTTGGTATTTTTTAAAAATCATTTTTGCAATTTTGGGGGGTGGGATTTGTTTGAGTAATTTATCAATTTGCTACTTGAATTCTCATCATTCTCTGCCCTTAGTTACATTACCAGGGTGCAGGAGATTAACAGAAGGAATTAAAACACATCATCCTACAAATGTATAAACTTTTGATTTGTATGTGGAATATCTTAAATGACTTATTTTATTGCTCCTCTGTGATGATTCAAGTTGATAATACAAATAATGAAATATGAATTGTTAAAATGTTTTGGCAATCATAAAAGCAGCTCTCTTAGAAAGAGAAAGGATACAAAATATTTTGCACACAACACTTTAGAATTAAAATGTACCTTCAGAATGAGGTTTTCTTGAAAAATGTAGACTAATTAAAAAAAATGTGGGCAGACAGACTTCAGTGAAACTATTGTGCAAGAAAGTGGTATCAGTGTATCAAAAAGAAATATACAATAGTTTAACTTTCTCTTCAAAGCAAGGCAAACAAATTCTCAGTATTATCTACATTAGGCTTTAAAATGAGACCTTCGCTGTATAACAACCACACGTATGATTTAAAAGAAATAAATGAAACATATCCATATCATGATGTTGTTACTTTTAAGTATATCATCTGTAAAGACAATTTTCCCACTGTTGCTAAAATAATACATTGATTATTATAAGTATCAATCACTTTTACTTGCCCCTGTTGTGAGGGTAACCTGTAGTTGCCGTATTTCAGCCAGCTGACTGTCAATGCACAGCAACTAGTGAGGGAGGGTCTGTCTTATGAAGAAAGGAAACTTCATCATTTTATCTGGCATCTCATTAAACCACAGGAAGCATATCCTCAATGCCAGTAACCAGTCCATGCATATGCTGAATTTTCCACCTTTCCAATGTGCTTTATGTAAGGTGGTTTGCTGTCTTAATGAGCTATTTAGATGGCCATCTTGAATATGAGCTGAAACAACCAACTTGGTGAATAATTGTTATTGCCTCCTAAAGGCCAGACGCGCAGAATTTATGCAAATTCAGAGCAAAGGGAAAATCTCTGCATCTGAGTGTGTCTTGGAAGAATTGCATTCCTTTCATGTGAACCACATACACACTCTGAACGAACAGAGCAGATGACGGTGATGATGATTAAGATCTTACACATCTGCAGACACTGTGTTTAGTGTGTATGTGTCTGAATGTTTCTTTTTCAAAGAAAAACCTTTCTGTCCCCAGTCTGCTGTGACAGGTTGAACCATCTCTCCTGGGGAGGATTTCACTCCCAATTTAAACGCAGCCGTCGTCAAATGACAACAATGACTCCGGCACTCTACCTTTGTAACATGAATGCAGTTAACTTAACAAGTCTCGATATGTGAGCTTTATCTTTGATGTAATTGATTTGAGTAGTTTCCGCGTGTTTCTAGCAGAAAAGTTTCTTTTTTATTTATTTGTTTGGTAAATCTGTCAGGATGATCCTTAGAGGAATGTACGTCATTATTTTCTCATTTTTGCAAAATTCTTCACCTTTTCCTACAATTATTCAGGACATTGGTCGACATGAGATTGTTGTGTTATGAAAACCTTGAGCAAAGATGCCACATTATTACACTTTTTTTATTTGATTAAAATAAAAAAAATGTTTTCTTAGACACAATTATCCCTCCTGCTACTAAAATAGCATACTTTACTACAGATTACAGTTAAATACACTTATTTACATTATCCGATTATTGTCATATACATTAACTTGAGTAAAAATATAGATTAAGAATGCACTAAGTTTTGTTGGCTTATAAATTGGAATTTTGCATATTTTATTTTTCTCTTTATACAGTAACAAAAACCATAACAAGCAGATATTAGTGGTTACTGCAGTCAAGCTATCTGCTCAATTCAAAAGCTGAATTCAGTTTTGAGCTTTTTTTTTTAGTTTTTACACCACGACTGTCTGTTATGGACTACTGGAAAAGTTTAGAGGCAACCAAATGTGTCTTTCCTGTAACCAAGGAATGAATGTGGTAGCCTTCTTTCAGCTAGCTTGTTGGCAATGTGCAGCAAAAAGTGTAGTACTTCCTCCATCATGTTGAACTTTTAAGTCATCATGGAGCATTTTATCATTTTTAAAACTTTGCCGTAATTTTATGGACATTAACACCTCAAATATCTGTCTACTTTCTTCTTGAATATATACCACATAGCGGACTAGAGTTGTTTCCAGTTCAGTTTGTGCAGGTTCACAGGACCATCTTCTGTAATTCTTCAACTCATTCATTCTTGCTACAGAGGAATCATAAAAGTCAATAGAAGGAAATGCACCAATGAACGGACCTGTTGGCCAGTTTATTTGCAAGTTATTTAGTTTATTTGTGCTTAATGTCCTTCTAATGTCTCACCATTGTAGGTAGTAATTTAGTGTGAACAGAGACCGTTTTGTACATGAGTATCAGTTGTTTCCTCTTTGATATTTCTCTTCAGCCTCTGCAACACATTAGGCTTGGATGTTGCATCTGTTTCACAGACATGTGGCAGCAAGCGTTCAGAAAATGAGAATGTAACACAAAAAGAAGGATTGCATTAAACAAGACTTTTCGGTCGATCTGCATCAGTCGCATACTGTAAGAGTTTTGATCAGAATACTTTTGTGGGAATAATTAGAGGCAACCTTTAAAGATTAGTCAATGGAATTGTATCTGTATCTGTATATTTCAGTGTCTAATAATTAGATTATTATGGTTACATCCAATTAAAACCCCAAAATTCATTTTCCCTGGGAAAAAGGTATTACACAAGACCATTAAAGAAAGAATATAACCTTATGGACTATAAATCAATGGAGAAGGAATACTGACTTGAGAGTTATCCAACTGACTGCCATTCACACTCTTAACAGTAACTGTATGTCATCAAAGTTTATTGCTAGCCAGATTTATTTTATATAAGCATATAAATTGAAATTAAGTGGAAGGGGAAAGACACCATTTTGTGAATGATTTGCAATCCTTTGCTATCATCTGGAGTCAGTGCCTTTCTAAGAGAAAAGTTGCATCTGAGACATGACCAACAAGTGTCCTGTTACTTGTGCTTTAAAAGTCATTACTGACCCAGAGATGTCCGAAGTGTTTTAGTTACAAAAAAAACGTTAGAATGGATTGTTACAAAGTGATTCAACATCTTCTGTTTCTACCAAAGTACATTTTGAACTTCATTTGGAAAACAAGTCCCCAGAGTCTGCAGGATGAATGGAGAGGCACAGAATTGATGATGTTGATAATTTGGGGTCGTAAGCTTTCTCCTGCTGACGAACTTTGGGGATGTTGAAATCATTTTCCAGCAGAACTTGGCACACACCCACAGTCCCAAAAGTACCAGTACTAGTACCAGGTCTAATGACCATGGTTTCCCTGTGCTTTACCAACCAGCAAACTCCCAACTTGCCTAAATTAAACCACAGCAGACTCAACAATACAGACAAGCTGGAAGCTGCTTTTAAAGCAACCCAGATTCTTTAGCAGATGTTCCAGAAGCTGATAGCCTCCATACCTCACCACATCGATGCAGGACTTGATACAAAGCAAGCCTCAACCAAGTGTTGAGTGCAAACGCTGCACAGAGCATTGACATACCTTTCAAAAGTCCAAAACTTCTGCATTAAAAGGCTTTTTTTGTTGTTGTTTTTTATTGGTTTTATGAAATATTTGTTTTTTGCAGTGAAACTAAAATTCATAACCTAATCCTAAAAAGCAGATAAAATAACTTTTCAGTGGTATAATTTACTTAGATTCCAGTCTATTAGTGCTGAACTGTGTTTGAGTGGGTACATTTCTTTTTATAGTTTATGCGTCTGTCTTTGAGATTAAAGCATGTGTTAAGTGCGATGGGCACGCGTCTTGAGCCACCTGGATTATTTGGGCCAAACAAGAGGACCCAGGTCTGTCTGGGCCCCCTCTTCTGTCTGCACAGGGACCTTAAAGCCATGAACAGAAGGTGCCTCCTCACAACTCACACCTGAGCTCCTCCCAGCCTGGGACCGTCCTCTGTTTCCACTTCCCTCCGTCCGTACGGCCTGTTTTCTCTCCTTTCCATCGCTCTCCTCTGTATCCTCTCCGCTTCTCTCCCAGGCCGTGGCCTGGCCTACTTTTACCTCTCCCACTTCGGACCCTTTGATGTCAGCCACGTTGGCCCTTTTCACAGATCAAGTGTGCTTTATAAATATATCCCATTTGGACAATCCTCAGTCTGTTTATGAATATACATTTCACAAATATGATATGAAGTTAATGGTCTAATAAAAAAAGCATTCCCTCTCATGTGTATTAGCTGTGCTTATCATTGTAAATGATGCTAAGGTTTGCACTTAGAGCCGCTCTTTTGTTTATGCTTTTTTTTTTCACTGAAAGTTTCTTTGCCTTTTTTTTTTTTTTGATGTTTTTATTTCAACAAACCTCCTGACTCAGTTCTTAGAGGAAAATGCTTTTATTCTGTGCGTAAATGCGTGTTTGCTTGTCTGTTAGCATCTTTTTCATTTAATCTTGAAGTGACAGGGTGTGAAGCTGGGTAGGCGTGTGCATCTCAGAAGTCAAAAGCTCAAACACTAACAAGACATCAAGTTGACTGTTTTCCCTTTTTTAAGTTAAATTCAACTTGCACTGCAAGGATTCATATTCTCCTGGTCAATTCAGTGACTATATGAATATGTTACAGCTGCTATTCCCATGAATAAAAATGTGTCTTGCTTCCTGTGGCAAACAGAGCTATTCATTGTCTGCACGGACGTTGATGCAGAAATTTGTCAGCTTTTTGTAATTACTGTTTTTAAATAGTAATATATGATTGATTTTTAAACGTTGGCATTTTTTGTTAAATTGTGTAAGGTCTAGATTTAATTGTACAGTTTTTGGATGAAAATCTTTGGCTTTATTCCAAACTTCAGTTCAATTCCTTTTTTTAGATATTTTATTATAATTCTGACTTTTTCCATTTATCAGCATTTTATCTCTTTAAAAGTGAAGGCATCACAGATTTGTAAACAACTTAAACAAATGTATTACTTTTACTGTGATAGAGGAGACTATTTCTGTCTTTTGTGGCTTTCAGCTAATCACAATACACTTCATTAATCAAATGTCTTGAAATCAGTACAAACTTTTGGCCCTTTCTCTGGGTAAAAAGACTATTGCTTTGGTATATTTCTCGACTGTACAACACCTGGCATTGCCAGGATTGTTTGATCCAGTCTTAAGTTCCAGAAAATTGCTCTAATGCCGATATGAGGTAAGGTAATTTTATTTATATTTTTATTTATATAGCACAGGAATGAAAAGGAAATACAAACAAAGTAACAAACCAAAGGAAAGAGCAAAAGAACGAAAAGAATCCAATGTTGATCTAAAGATTGTAAACTAGGTACTCCTGTTCAGGTTTGCTAGATAAGTATCATCTGGTCTAACATTTCTTTAGTTCAGTTCAGGTTTTGTCTGTAAAGTCTGTCCTTCACAAAACCATCTGACATGAAGCTAAAAAATTGAATGCATCCCTTCCATTATAGTCCAGTTTCTATTTCTTTAGTCACTGCTGTCTGTGATTCCTTCAGCTCACGTGTTTCCCAGGCTTCATCATTGATATACTATGTGGATAGTGCTGTCATCACCACTATTCACTGTGGAAATATCCTCAAGTTGATTGACTATTCTGGTTTTGGAATGCTTTCCTTTGGGAGCAGCAGCAAGCACTTTGTAAACTAATCCAAAGTGCTTTTTGTTTTGTTTTAATTCTCTCCAGCTGTTTGGTGTCTGAAACATATGGTTTCCTGTTACATTTTTCTCCTGCTTTCGCACCACGTTTTCTATAATTATTCAAATACTACAGGAAATTGCACACAACCAGCTGCATGTTGTCAGACATTAGACCTAGCGCCATATCAGCGTGTGGGCCTGTGTTTGCAGATAGGTGTGTTTTCCCTATCAGAATAATAGTGTGAAAGATTATTCTTCAAGATGTCTGAGACTGTAATTAGTGGATTGCTTTGAGCCAGTCAATCCCAGAGCAATGAGATGGTCTGCGGGGAGTGAAAGGAGCAACAACGCGAGTAGATGAGGGAAGAAAAGAGCTTTCCATTTTATAGCCCTGATGGAGGTTATATTTTCTGTGACAACTGGACCAGAGTAATCAAAATGTGTTAATAATCCCTTCAAAGAGCTCGGCGGCACATCAGTGGAGAGCTTCATTGAGCGCCCAATCCTCCACCAGACCTGGGTTCTGCCTGCCCCTCCTTCACTGACCCTTAGTCGCTTCCTTTTCTTCCCTGTGCTGCTCGAAATTCATCATCTCTTACTTTTGATCTTATCCATCTCGCTCAACCAATGTTTTTGTTCAGTGTCTGAAAAATTTGGAGTTCAAGCAGGAACAGCCTTCAGCTGAATAACTTAGGTTTGTTGAGGGTTGTGGTTGTTGCAGTAGAGACCAGGCCTAGAAGAGCGCATTGGTCTGAGTTGTTGGGTCTTGTTTGACACCATGCTGTTTTCAGTCGACCCCCTTTGGGATGGTTCCAGGTCAGACTGTATAGGTTCCAATAAGTTCTACCTTTTGTTTGAGGATTAGCTCAAAGGTCAAAGTTCACAAAGCTGACCAGATGGGGTCTCTAGTGCTAAATATCCATACCATCCGCTCCTAAAAGACAGTTGAGCATCAGGATCAATGAACTCAATCGATGGACGTAGTGGTGGAAGTAATGCTGGAAAAAAGTTTGATTATATGCATATTGATCAGAGTGGAGCTAAGAAGCTGTAAGGCTATTGATTCAAGTTTTTTTTATTTATACATTTTTAGCTCATTTTATGTTTACACACAAAGCACAACAGAGTAAGTAATTGTTAGCTAATGGTAAATATTTAAAATAGTTTAATCAGTTTGTGTGTCCTGGTCATTGTATGATTCCATGCTTAATTTTAAACAGAGAAAGGACATTGAAAGAATGCTGGTTTATTGGACATGCTCTAGAAAACCAAGCTTTTGTGAATTTGGGTCAAGTTGAATAGAAAATAAATGGAACTTCTGCCAGTTTTAAAGCTTTTATGCTTCTTAAATGTTCATATCATATATTTTGTTTCCCTTTTGTGTTTATTCATCTAGTCTTTGCAATCTATCCTTCTTTACATGTTCTAAACCTCCTTAATTCTGCTTATAGGATCACTCGAGGATTCTTGAAATAAATGAAATGGAGAACATCGTCATGACTGTAATAATCAATAGATATTGTATTTTAGAAGTGGGAATAACTGGTTTGCTTTCTGTTTTCAGTAAAAGCAGTTCAATCTTGTTATATATATATAGATATATCTATATATCTATAATATATATATATATATTTGTTTTATAACGTGGCTGTTTACATCAGACAGAATCAGTCTCAGTCTGATGCAGTCGTCGTATTTTTAAGAAATGGACAAAAAGCTCAGACTAGAGAGCTGATGGACCACTTTGCGGCATGGTGTGAAAACAATCGTCTCATATTAAAAGTGAACAAAAAAGATCAATGATTATAGATTTCAAGAGAAACAGGGTTAGGTCAAACACTTCCTACTGTGGCAGCAGAAGAGTAAACTGTAAAGCTGTTTCCCAGAATAGACAAAGCAGACGTTACTTTTTGAGGAAGCTTATATTACATCAAGATGCTGAATATCTTTCAAAAAGTCTGTGGTGAAGAGTGTGATTATTTTATGTGGTGTTTTTTGCAACCACAACTGTTTTCAGACTGCTGAAATAGAGGCCTGTCTTTCACCTGCTGCTGCAGAATGCCATGCAACTGGTGAAAGAAAGGCACTAAATTTCAGGGGAGGGGTTATTCTATGAAGGAAAGTCCAGTTACCCCTGCTATTTCAGTGGAATGTAATTGAACAAATTTTATACCACAGGAACAGAATGATGGAAAAGTCCCCTAGTTTTGAAGACATAACTTTTGTTTACCCCATAAGCTTGCCTCAGTCTTTTCATCTTAATAAGATCAAAGCTTTGTGACCTTACAGAGTGGATAAACAAGGGCAAAGCTTTCTGGTGTGGATTTAGTGTATCACGAATCGTCAAGAGTGAAAACATGCTTCATCACACAAATTCATATGGATATTTTAAAGTCATGCAGACTCCTTTATTTGAGCTCTTTTGCCAATTAAAGAAACTCTGCCTCATTTGGTAGTCCAGTCGGAGGCTGTGTGTCAGGATCGGTTTGAGGCATTAAAAAATGCATGGGGACCAGGTAACACCGCCGAGCCCCAGTTTGACCTGGGACCAGTTTGTGTGGCATCTCAGGAGAGATGGCGTCCAGGTTAGGGCGGAAGATGTGTCGGCACTTAATAATAGAGCAACACCATCAAAGTCTGGAGATTTTCACTGACTGACATGACTTGCATCAAGAAATTGTGCTCTGTAGTCTTGAAAAGTTTGGAAAGTATGGGATTTGCTTTTATTTTCTACATCTGGATAATACAGCCAGCGATTTCTTTCCCACACGCTGTTCACGCCTTAGATTGTGCATGTTTGCTTATCAGTATTTAGATTTGACTCATTAGAAATTTTAAAAATGGGATAACTTTGCTACATGTGGTCCTTCAGAAATCCAAAAACTATTATTTTAATTTTGCTAGCAAAGAAAAGACACCAGCATTCACAAGCTATGTTTTAAAGAAGAAAGAGAAATGGGGCTGATCTAAATTAATCAGGATGCCACCAAGATGCTATCTGCAGTTATTGTTTGAATACCACTCTTGTTGCAGAGCTTGGCATAAATACAGGACATGCTGTATAAATTTAGCGTGCACAATATGGCCCTCACTAGGTGGTGTTTGCTCCTTGGGAAGGCTAGTGTAGCTGCAAGCGCTAGAGGACTCATTGACTTTATAATGATTAGTGGTCAGGCCCCCAGCCCATGCTGGTACCAGGGGTCTGGTCTAGCCTCGGCTGCTTGCCCCTGGCCACAGCCGCGCACCACTATCGACTCACCCCTGGCCCCCTCTCTCTTTGGCCTGCCGGCGATGTGTCAAAACCCATTAGCACCGAGTTCCGCAACTATAGAGAGGGGATCATTTTAGGTTTATCTTTCTTGCTTTCCTCTCACTTCTCAGAAGTCGTTTTCTCTCGCCGTCTCATTTGTTTGTTTTTTTCTTTTTCTTCCTTACTCCATCTCCCTCATCCTCCTCCGCCCTGCTAAAGTGAAGAGAATAGCACAGTAGAAAAAGGAGTAACCTTTGACAAGAGTAGTTCCAGTTGTGGTATGTATGGCTGTGTATTGATCTGGATTGGCTTTAGGAACTATAGTGAAGAGAGTCAGTGAGCTGCTGCTACTGCTTTCAAGTCCCACACATTTTCTTTTTTTCCTCAGAAAAGAAAAGGAAGTTTCAGATGCACGTTGACCTCGTTGGGTCTCATAAGCTATGGAGATTTGCTGAGCGAAAGGAGTGAGGTGTTGTACCATGTATATATGTAAAAAGAAGGTCTTGAATGTAGGACCTAATATGTGATTTTCTTTTATTATCATTTCTGTCGTTTGTGTATCGGTATTGGCAAGTGTGTGTTTTGATTGTTTTACACTTGATTCTATTTTATTTTGCAAGCAATGCATCTTTTGGCTCTTGTCGAATTTGACCTCTTGACACACTTGGTTGCTTCTTTCAAGTTATTGACCGACACAGCTAACTATTTCAGAGAATAAAACTTATTTATTTTTAAAACACACAGCAACAAATTGATTGAATTTCATTACGACAGACCCCCTCCCCATACCCCCCCACCCCCCTCACACACCAACAATAACACAATAACACACATCCTAGCAAGGCAGCATCCTTCCAACCCTGGTGCTTATTTTTCTGATGCACTCAATCTCCCATGAGACAAGTGCCTGTCAAAGACTTCGTCCAAAAAACAACAAGAAATCTGAGCAAATCATAAAAAATAAAAAATAAACAAACACACCCTTCTTTTCCATCATTGTTCATCAATCCTTCTAGCTGTGAATTCATTATTTAAAGAACTTTTGGGCGCGTTATTTGAATAATGCGGGGTTTGACGAAGGGAGGGGGCAGGCTGTGTGAAAACAACAAGATGACAGCCACACCAAAACCACCCGAGGGCACATGCCAACACATCGCATCAGTGTCATTCCTTCTCGCTTTGCCCCCGTGGGCTTGCTGCTCTGCTGGTAGCCTCGCAAACACGAACACATTCACACAGGCTGAAAGCAGAGTAATGCTTACTTACTATATTACATTCTAAGGCACACATAAAGATATAATTTTGTTTTCTTGCAAGAGGGCAGGAGAAAAAAGTCTGTAGTTTCTTGTTGGATAAATATAGACTGTTGACGGTACAACTTTTTCTCATACACACACACACACACACACACACACAACACACACACACAAACACCACGCCCTCAGGCTCTGGAGTCAGCAGCAGTGGCATCTGTGGTCTGATAGATGGATCCTGTCTTCTTGTGATCTTCACTTGTCAGACAAGCGTCACACAAAGCCTAAACACAAATGAAAAACACAGGTATGGTGCACATGTCAGTTTGATAGGACCTCACGGTTGCCTCCCCATCCATCAGCAGCTAAGATGCTCATCCATCGACTTGGGATGAGGGACTAATGTGCACCTGTCAGTGTTTGGGCTATTGATGTACCTGGTTTAGCAGTCTAACAGGTTGTTGTGTGTGGTTCACACTGTTACCCAGAGTTTTGTTGTCACCTAGAAACTTTTCCTGCCATTATTATTATTAGTTTTTGAATGGGTGCCAATTTGTACAATGTGGCCTGGAATAAAGGGTAAAGACAGGTATGCAGACCTGCAGTGCCGTACTTATGCATTCCCCTTTAACAAATGTTTATGTATTTTGTTGGGAAAGCAGTGCATATTCTCAATTGGAGACAGACATTTGGACTATGTACTAAACCTCAATTTACTCTGATTCCTGATTCCTTCAAAAGGCACACAGTTAGTTAATGTAATACAATATAATCTGCAGGACAAAGAACACAAACATACAACTGGAGTTAATGGAGATTAGCTGTAATCAATGATGTCCAAAATATTTGCCACATGGGATAAAATTGTCGAGTCAAATTACTTGTGGGTCAAAAAAATAAAATTAAAAAAAACTCTGCTCTGAATTTATTTTCTTTCTCAAGAATAAGTTAGCATCCAGAATTTTTATTAACCAAATAAAGCAATTAGATTTTTGGGGGGCGGCGGTAAGAAAAGGATGTGTGAATCATTGCAGACAAAAAAAACTTTGCATGCTTGTCTAATTCAAACAGGTTTTGCTAATTCTTTCTTCTGCTAATTGATGTCCTGTTTACTATGAAATTATTACTGTTAAGTTATTAAAAAAACATGCTTTATGTTGACCTAAACATGTTCCAGATTTAAATTTGTTGGTCATAATTGTAATAATTCTATGTGGGTGTGCCACACTAAATCAATCCAGGAGCTGCAAATTTTCCCTAGGTTGCACTTAGGACCCCAAATCTCTTAGAGTCCCTGAATCTGCTGATTCTAAAGTACTTCACCTATCACTGTAGATGAAGCCCTCCTTTACTACTATCACCACTGTAACGTTTGCCTCCAGTTGTGGCTGTGGATCCCTCCTATCACCCGACTGTCACAGGCAGACCACAAAAAGGCAGCCTTCTTGTTCAACAACACACCGCGCCCGATTTTGCTGCCAGACAGGAACAGCTGAGACTAGACCACAACAAAAAAACGATGCAGAAGCCACCTTTTGTTTACTACTCTCAAAAGGTGGATCATGGACCGGGCCTGGTAAAGGATTGTGACAGAGGTGATGTCTAAATTAATCATTCATGCTCTTTCACATGGGCTACAGTAACGGCTCTGAAATATTAATGGCAGCTGCAGAATAAATTTGATTCCCTTTTCTCTCTGATTATAATCCACAGGCTCGCTTACACTCACACATGTTTATTTATGCCCTGGAGATGAGGTATGGGGTCACTATCAGGAGCTTGCCTGCACACATAAAAAAAACAGACTCTCTCTTCTTCCTTCTCCTTTTTTGCCACTCGTGCTGGTGTACCACCTCATTGTTTTGGAATATGTACATATTTTTCTCATGTGGTGAGCAAGTGGGCTATACATTATACATAATGTGTTTGTACTGTCTGCGTGTAATATACCGCATGAATACTGCGTAGCTGGGAAGCAGTGTTTTTTTTTTTTTTTTTTTTTTTTGTAATTTAATTAGATGAGGGCCTTTTTTTGTCTGTTTTATTTGGAGAGCACAACCTGAGCTGAGAAATTGAGGCATGTGCACACCTCTTGGTCTCTTCAGGTCATGCCAACCTTCAGTTGTTAAACAAGGGTTAGCAAATTATTTTCAAGTGATTCCAGTCAAAATTATGAGTTGACAGTATTGCTGAATGTTCTTTATGTCACATAGTTTTAGGAAAAGGGTAGTCTCGCTGGAAAGTCAGCAATCAAAATGACCCTTTCTGTGGACATTGTTATCTGACTCCTCTGCACAAATGCTGATGGTTGTCTGTCAAAAAATGTCTTCTGGATTTTGTTTTTCTTTCGGATCCCACACATCATTTTCGTCTGAACCCAAATCACAACACCACAAACCTTAGCTTGTCAACCGGATAACTATCAGCTGTTTACGTCTCAACATGTCAGTCGGGATGGTCCTTTTCTGTCACCTCCTGCATCCCTCTTTTACTCAGTTTTGCACCTCCCACTCGTCTGTAATGACGGATACATATGGAGCCCAACAGGTTATCTCTTTAAAAAGATTATACACAACTTCAACTTTCTAACTTGTGATTGCAAACGTACAGTTGGAGTTTTGTCACAGGGGATTCATTACACGCTGATATTTTCCTAGTGCTATAATTCTAAACGTAAGTATCTTTTTATAACCAAATATTTAAACAAAAAAGACACTGACATTTAAGTCAGAAAATATATATGCCAACTTGAACATGGCAAAAAACTTTATATATACATTAGAAGTAAAGCTGAATAGTTTTTTTATATAAAAAAAAATACAGGTGTGATTTCGGTCATAAGTCCAAATCCAAATGAAAATGTATCTGTTTCTGTTTAAACCTCTTTAAAAAATGACAAACATATTGGTAACTTCCTTACCAATATCATTTAAAATAATTAACATTTTCATCACTTCTCCCCCTATCGTATATAGGATTTCCACTGTTTCCCTTGAGTTTTGGCATCTCGGCTACCTAAGCCAGTGTACAGTATGTACAATAGTAGGGAAAATCCATCCAACTGGCCCAATAAATGATTGGGCTACATTTTAAATGTAGTAAAATGCAAAAGGCTACCAGATGTTTCTAATAAGAGCACTGTTCGATATTGCACAACTCCAACTTAAAAAATCTGATAAGCTTAAGTTCAACATTAGGTTACAAATACAATATTAAAAAACATACATTTATTCTGAATATTAATGACTTACAAATTTAGGAAAATTGGCCTTACCTTTTCCCCTCTCACTATGGACGCTATCCATTCTAAGTATAGATTTCTGTAAAATTCGGGGAAAAAGTGCTTGATTTTTACACCATAACCTCTATTAAAATGCTTTGATTAAGGCTGTAGTGGTGGGTTTTTTGGTGGCTAGCAATCTGTGTCCTTAGATTACTAATGGCATACCAACATGATGGTTATGATGGATGGTCCACTCATGTATTTGTTATCTCTTTTTCTTGGGAAAAAGGGCTGTTACTTCAAGTTTCCTCATTTGTCTCTGTGAATAAATGCTGCCACCTCACTGCCCGTTCATATATCAAAAATACAGAAGAATATTTTCCTTCAAATATTACGCCCAAAACCCCATATGGTAATTTATTTTGTCTTGTGTGTTGCCATCATTTTATCCACAATTTGAGTATGTCTTGAAAACTGCTGCAGGTGCCATGAGTAAATGCAGTCGACAACAATTGTGTGTCTACCTTCCCAAACAGTCAGGTAATTTCAAGCTAATCTGTTTTCATAAAATGTTATGACAGTGATGTGAACGTTGCGTTAAATCATGCCCTGTGGAGTTGTGCTCACTCTTGTGTTACTGCTTCTATTTAGCAAATGTATAACTAAGACGTCGTTTGTCATGGAATCATTTTCTATTTTATTTTCCCTCTCGGTCTCAGTTTTATTTAGCCTTGACTGGCTTTACCGCAATCTGCTTGCCAGTTCAACATGACAGGGGGCCACGACGTCATGCTCTGTTTGAGGTTGAAAATATCAGTCAAGTGACTCTTTCTTTCTCTTTTTTTCTGTGCAAGCAGGCATGCAGACAATTTCTCATGTCTGATGGAGTGTATTTGAGCTTTCTGTACAAAATATTGGTGCGTTGATGTGTGTATTTGTATATTTGTGTGTGTGTGATCCTAATGATGCCTTCTTCCGCTGCTTCTGTTTGGCTGTCAGCACATTGCTGGTGACTGCCGCACACATTACCCCCCGTCCCCACCCCACCCCTTTTTCCTTTCTGAAATCTTGCTGAGATAGGTCATTTTTCAGTGTCAGGACAGACGATTCACGTTGGCACCAGATAGATCCGAGACACATTGGACTCATTACTCTGTGTTTGCAAATGTCTGCTTCATACCGACACAGTAGCTGACACATACTGAAGGCTTGAGCTGAAAATCGTTGTTTCTGGTGGTTAAATGGAGAAACACTGTTGTGTATTTTAGGTGAAATACAGATTTGAATTACCTGTTTAGTTCAACACACAAATACTCATAATTTTTTCTCCATATTTTATTGAACTTTCATGGATTTTTTTAAACCTTTTTTTTTTTTACAGAGTTACGTTACATTAGAGTTCCCATCCCTTCAGCATTTTTGTTTGGGCCTGTCCCTGTCACTGCCTTCCATCCTCACTCATTCCCACCTCCCATCAATTTGACTGGATGGTAAACTGTGTGGGTAGACATTTGGCAGTGCGGGGTATCTGAGGGGTCAAGGCCTGTGCCCCAGGAGTGTGGTATTTTAATGGGGGCTATTTGTACTGACAAGCCTCCTCTGTGTGTTGAGGCAGATTCAGAGGCTCTGACTGTATCTAATCACTGTCAGGAAAAGTAGCTGAAGAATGTGACAGACCCCATCTCCCCTTTCAGTGTTCTCAGATAGCTTTTGTTTTTCTTGTCATTCTTAAAGGTGAATGAAAGGTCTTTTTTCTATTCCTTTTATTTTTGCTTTTACTTTTTATTTGTTTTTGATGGTAACCAGGAGTATTGACTTGCAGGTTATTTTTTTATTTTTTTCGTTTCCTCTTCATCTTCCATACATGGTTGCACAGAGCAAGCTGGTATTTATAGTGGATGTCCAAATCTGGAAACCCTTACACCTTATCTTTTTGATGCATCTGCTTTGTAAATATTCTCACCAGCTACCGTATTAAGTTCACTCTACTAGTTCTGACCCAATTTGCCTTCAGGAATGCATTGACCCATTAAAATTGCTGAAGTTTGACCAAAAAGTTAATGTGCTGTATGCAGGACATAAAAAATGGTAAGAAGTTTTAATCCTTTGTTGCTTTGATCCAACAACGGCTTATAGTCCATATTGACATGATAGCATCATTTCAGTGCTGCAGATTTGCCAGGTGCACATCCATAATTTAATTTTTTCATTCTGCAGCATCCCAAAAGCATCTATTGGTAGGAGATCTGGTGACTATGAAGATTAATGGAGCAAAGCAAACTCATTGTCATGTTAATCATCACAATGGGACAGTGGGTGAGTGCCACCAGCCACAATTGACTACCAAAGACGATGTGGATGCAAGAGAGAAAGGTTGACCAGTAATTTACCATGATTTCTGTCCCAATGTTTTCTGAAGCTTCAGCATCAAGAGAATAGACATGTGCTGCTTATCTGCCAAATGAGATTTGTTCCCCCAATGACTGTAGAAACTACTTCTTCCTCTAGATTAGTGGTTCTTAACCTGGGTTCGATCGAACCCCAGGGGTTCGGTGAGTCGGTCTCAGGGGTTCGGCGGAGCCTCTGCCGCGGAGGTAAAGACATACTTGTATAAAGTCGTGATGATGCCCCGCTTTGCCATCACTTGCTGCAGAGGATCACATTACATTGCTTAGCCAATCAGTGCTGCGGAGAAGCCCTGTGTTGAATACGATGCTTGCCACTATTGTATTTGTATTGGCACTACTTTGTGAAGCGGAAGGTTACGTGCTTATAAAAACAATAAAGGTGGAGCCTCCTTGCTTCTTTCGTGAATGCGCATATGCAACTGAGGGATTTGGTACCTCAAAAAAGTTAAGAACCACTGCTCTAGACGTTAGAAACACAAGAAATGCAATTTCAAAATGAATTTTCTCCAGCTTTATGTGTTCAATCCACTTTGATAAGCACCTTATAAAAGGGTGTAATACCAAGTGTTATTTGGCAACTTTTAACCTCGATCAACTGTTTCTTGTATGCAAGCATTTATTGCATTAGATTTAAGTAAAAATATTCTTAATTGGATTATACCAAATATTTATTTTTATTTTGTTAATTAAAGATTGAGCAGTCAGCTGAAAGTCTGTTCAAATTTAGATCGCTAATGGAACTTTTCAGGTTCAGCACACTTGCTGCTCTGACTATCTCTTTCCCTTCGGCGCAGGACAAGGGTGGCCAAGCTTTGCCCAGGTGCCGTCTGTGCCATTGGCGCTAAAGCAAGGAGAAACTGGCACACTTTGGGCATGGCTGCAGCCCCTTCTTCCTCAAAGGCTTGCCTCGACTCCCTTCTTTCCCCTCACAGTCCCTGCTGCTCCGTAGCCCAGGGAGCTCATTAGGCCAGACTTCCTCTTCATTTAATCCATTTTTCATAGCCTAAAAAACAGTCCCTGATCTCAAAAATCCTGGCTAATTTAAGCCTGGATGTTAGGGAAAAGGAGTGAAAATATAGTTAAAAAAGGGGCAGGCTGTGCAGCCTTTTCATATCTCTGATGTCAAAATTAAATGTTTTTATATGGTAGCAGTATGGCCAGAATGGGAAGATATAGAGAAATCTTTAATATGAAAATGTTTTAGAACAGAGTTTTAGACCCCAATAGACATTATCCTATACCGTCCACTTTCTTGCCTCTTGTCTGTCGGTCTTGAGGGAGACTGACACAGTAACTTGGCCTAATGAAAACATTGGTAATAACATGCTCCCTATCCTTGTTCCGTTAATTATGTATCTGCAACTGGATACCAGGAGCCCCCATTGGTTTCCTCACTTCTTTGTGAATGTGAAGTTTCATTCGCAGCTTAGCTTCTGGTGAGGAATATGCAAAAGAAGATTTTTAAGATTCCCCTTTTATGCTTGTTCTTTTCCTGTGTAAATGAAACTTGTACGACTATAAACTCTCTCAGAAACACAATTACTCTAAATTTCCAGGGTGCCTTTTTGATATATGAAGCATTTCGTCGCTCTTTGTCCATCTATGTTGATAAAGTTTACACACTCGAAAGTTGTCCTGAGCTTTGTCCTTTATCTCTTCCTAGGAGGACAAAGAGTTTTTTTCTTCCCTCTTTCAGGAAACTGTCACAGTATTAATATACCTCCCAGGTTTAAAGTGTTGATTAGGGCCTGTCTCCTCAAGCTGACACATATTTCACCATAGGTGTCAGATGAACATTCAGAGTAGGTATGGGGGGTAGCAGGGGAGTCGCTTGCATACGCAGCTAACTGATGTGGAGGAATTGCTAAGCAGTCTCAGCTGCCTTCTCGTTAGCCTCTGAGATGCCTGGTGACAGAGGTGACATAGTGAAAGTTGCCGTGGGTTAAGAGCGAGATGGGGGTTGGTGCCCCAAAGGGTACCATGCCATGGCCGTGCCAGGCCAGGACCCTGTACCACCGTCTCCAGTGCATCCTCTGTCAGCATGTCCTATGCTCTGGGCCACAGCCAAGAGGGCACTGGGGGGCTGTCACGCGTCGTCCTCAATTACAATCAGGGAGCGGAGCGTGCAAAGACTGTCGCTTGTGAAAGCTATTGCTAAATCATATTTTATGCAGGTGTGTAGCCTTTTGAGTCTCCATTTAAAACCTCACACTCTACCACAAATTGGTTTTGATTAGTGTCTTCATAACAGTTTTGCTGTTGAAAGCTCTTCGGTTTAAGATCTTTTTCAAGAGATGAGTGTTTGTTTGACTGAACTTTATCTTCCTGTTCAACTCTCTGTGTTAATAGACAAAAAGCTGATTTAAAGAGGTGGATACTGTCACTACAAATTATTTCAATTGAGTAGAAGCTTAAACAAAAATTAGTTGTAACCCAAATGGTCTGAAAGCAGAATTAGGTATATTTAGTTTAGATATATTTTCAGTTATCTTGCATACTATGTTGAATTAGATTATTCTGAAATATTTAATTTTATGCTTGAAATATAGGTAGAAACAAATGTAGACTGGAATGTGGATAGTTGTTTGGTTTTGGTTGTTAAAATTGTTTGAATTAATTTGAATTAACAATATACATCTTACTCGTTTGAGCTGGAAACAGACACTATTAACAGACACTTCAGATAAAACCAGTTTAGAAGTAAGTGGATAAATCTGACTAACGCCTCTCACATCTGGCATTAAACTCTGTTCTGATTGATCAGATCACAGGTCCCCATTTTACATGGAATAAGCATGAAGCTACATCACAAATTGGATTTGAGCGGCGCTATCAGCAGACAAAGTGTCAAATGTTCAGTGTTTTTCTATCTAATATACGTTCAGTCAGCTGTACTTCAATTCTAACACAGCTGAGAATCATTTTACTTGTATTGATGTAGAATTATACCAATGACAAAGTCTTTAGCTTTGAACTTATTAGCTTAGCCAATGCAATAATGGCTGAGGTAAAAGAAGTCAAACATTTTTGGCTAGGAAGAGCTCAGCATCAGCCCAAAGTCACTATAGTCAAAAGATTTAAAACCACTAAACCACACCACTTCTGGAGACTTGTTGCTTCACCTTCTCTAGCCTAAGTACAAGGTACTCTATAAAAGTGAATAGACCTTTCACTAACAGAGTGGGTTCGTGCTTTTTACGAGTCATTTTATACTGCATTGAACACAGCTGCTGCATTCAACTCCAAAAACAATTAAAATAAACAATATACTGGTATTCTTTTGTTAATAAAATAAATGTAGTGTTCCGCAGTTAGGCTGAGTATGGATGGGCTACATTGTCTAATCATCAAATAAGGATTAAGCTAAAGATAATTAATGCTCTGACAGATTTAAATTTGAAATAATATTTTACTTTTACAAACAAGTGTATTGTAAATTGAGATCATATCAATATTTCTGAGTGGCCTGGTCACTTGAATCTGATCATCTGTGAATGGCAAGGAAACCTTCCAGTCTCAGATATTTGCACATTTTAACATCAAACTGTCAATTTTTATCAGCAATTATAAGATGCAATTGAATTATTTAGTCCCAATAAAGTCTCTTACATTACTTAATGAGTATTATATTAATCATTTTTAACATTCCAACTGTGGTCCAGTTGTTATTTTCTGTTTGGAGAGACTCGTCTGATTTCATATGAAACTTGACATATAGATTGAAAGAAAATAACCTGAAATCTAAATCTCAGAGGTGTGAATAATTGTGCACTTAATGCGTAAATGTGAATTCTATTCACTTGCTGTTTACTTAGTATTTAACTTTCTACAGTAAGTCAAGAAAAAAAGTTTTTTCTTATGGCTTATAGTTCCCATTCCATTGAATATGCTAAGATTATGTAATCTGACCTAGCTAATCTGCAAATAACTTCACATCTGCTTCTGAGTTTTATTTATTACTCAAAACTATTGCTATTGTTATTTATATACAGGTCAGAATGGCAATGGTGTGTTTTGATGCTTTCTTTGATTGACATATTTTCACAGAAAATCGTACTTTAAAAAAATTCTGAGTTTTATATTTATTGTGTCTTTGGTGTTGTAACCTATCCAAGTTGTTTGTTATTGTTCCCATCATTCATGATTGCATTCATATGCATTCCTCTTTTCTCAAATTTAACAAGTCCTACTGGCTTAAACAATAACAGTTTTTCCGCCCTCTTATAACCAGCAACAATATAGTTAATTATTTAAACTAAATGGCATGCATGATTAATACATAGCAAAAAGGCATGTAAGGTCATGTTATTTTAGTCTTGATGGCTCCTTTAGTGAGGACTTCAGCATACTATAAAGCCCCACAGAGAACTGCATCAGTTTTACAAACCCTCCTTTACTGGGTTGTAACATTCATATGCAGACATTAAAAAAAAGTCATCAAATGATTTTGTCCATCCCCCAGAATGAGTGTGTGCTCTGTTATAGATTAAAAGAAAACGACTTGCTTTCTAAAAAGAGAACTCGAAGAGACAAAAGGGAGCAGCAGGAAAGAAAGGTTTGAAAAAAAGAGATGGCTACAGAGTTGACAATTGAGTTATAATATCATGTCTTTTATGAATAATTAATTTGATGGTGCCAAGGGCCCTCAAAAGGTAGATTAAATTCGTTCTGCCATGTCTTAAAACTTAGATATGCTTCATTAGTATGGGGAATGGTGGCAGGCATGTTGGGTTTTCACTTAAGCTGCTTTACTTAATGATGAGGACCATGCGACACTTGTCAGCCTCATGGTAATGCACAATGTTGGATTAAATGTATTCTTAGCTTCTTAATTGGCAAATTCAAAAATTTATGCAATTTCTCTCCACGCCTGCTTTCCAGGTGAGCATGGCAGCTTTTATGATGTGACGCATTATTTTACACACAGTTGTCTCAAAATTTGATCAAATTGACTCTGAGATGACTGAAAACTACCAGAAGATATTTCATTTCAGCAAAATCAGTGTCTTTATTAAAAGGAGCAAAATTTAGCAGATTCAAATATTTGAGAACAGTTTGAAGTCAAATTTCTTTGAAGTGTTGTTTTACATATTCAGCATTTTATTACAACTAAAGGTAACACCAGACACCAGTTTTCTGGACAATATATAATACTGCCGCTTTAATTTCGATTAGAGTGTCTAGATGTCTAATTATTGAGTAATTTATGGCATCCAGTTTTCTGGAGTATATATATGGTTTTACAAAGAAACTAAACCAGTATGGTTGAGTACCCAAGTTTAACTTATTTATGGAAAACGTATGTTATAATGTCCTGGATTTTCATGATGAAATGCCTGAGAACAAAAGCAAGACAAACAGATCAACTTTGATGTAATGATAAGTAATCCAGGCGACACTGTTTGCTTAGACTGAATAATTGTATAATTGTCCTGTTATGACTTGATATGCTCCATTGTAATAGTCATTATCTGTTTTAGTTTTGTATTCTCACTTAAAATATTATACTCAAGACATTTTCATAAATTTTATAAGATTTTGTTAAGTCATATGTGAGTGACTGAATCTTGAATCTACAAATTAATCACTGATTAGATTGGCATGCTGACATTTTATGTGAATTAACAAAGGCAGCAGACTGTTTTTTTTTTCTTTAACACAGTGGCCTCAGTTATTGTGATCAGAAGCACATAATGCATCCATTCTGTGTCTCATCCTACCTTGCTGTAAAAGCTATTTTATTTTTTTCATATTTCAAAAATTGCTTAAGCATATTGAAGTACAAGCCAAATGTGGTAAATATTACGCACAGTAATGACCTTCTTTGATCTGACGTGCATATAAAACTTAAATCCGTATTTTCAAATCTTTAATATATGCATATTGAAGAGGAGTGTTATGTTTGTGGCCTACTACAGTTTCCAGGATCATATGTAAAAATTATTTACTGATTTGAGAAAAAATTGTGTTCAAAATTGTCATATTTGTCTCCTTCATATGGCCTGCTTCTTTGATTTACAATAATGTCTGTTGGTTACTTTTGTGAACTTGTTTTTCTTCATCACAACATTCCTGCAGATGGTCTACTCCCCCCAGTCATCGTTTATCTTCATCCAGGGTTGTTTTATTAATTATTGATTTAATGAGGAAGAAGTTGTTTGAAGTAATAAGTCTCAAATCTGTTGGTTTGCTAAAACTTTAGGTGCGTGCATTCAGAGCAGGGCCAAAATGTTTTTGTCAAATCAAATATTCATTTTTTTAATATCTGCATTAGCTGACTGGAAGCAGCCAGTGTGCAGGAAGCATCAGATGCGCATCTGAACAGGAGGTGTGATCAAGCGCTGATCAAGACAGTGCAGAGCTTTCTTTCTGTTTGCTTCACTCAGTGTTCACATTAGTTTTACAGTACATTGGGGCTGAGTTGGCAAACCCAACAAAGTGCATTTAACAAGTTATTTCATTCATTTAGCAACAAAAGCCTCTTACCAGTAGGTGTTGAGAAGTGCCAAATAATCTGCATAGAAGGAGCCTCCCAACAGGCCCTGTCAAAACATGCAAATGAGCTTGACGCCATGTCCGATTTTGACAAACATAATTAAGGTGTTTCAATTCAAGACATGTTAATAAGGAAGACTGCAGGCCTCCCCTAGGTCTTTATTAATCAAAAAGCCTTAAAGCTTTGTGTGTGTGTGTGAGTTTGTGTGTATGAGATGTGTGTTCTCAGATTTTATTGGATAATGAACTGTTGCAGAATGTTAGATCTCCTTTCGCATCTTTCGCTGAGTTTGAGGAGATAGGCAGGGAAGAGCTGCCCGAGGTGTGGTGTTGTACAGATAATTAAAAGGCAAGAAATTTGTGTTTCACACTTTGATCTGCCTGTCAAGTTTCTGATTAGAGAAGCAAATGCTTTTAATCAACAGTAATGTGATGATTAGCGTTCCTAAACTGTTAAATATGAATCAGAGGAGCGTCAAGTTTTCCCTTTCTTCTTCCCCCGCCTCTTTACATCCCTCCCTCAGTCCACTGGCAAACTTTTCTCCCTCAGTATCCACTTAGGGTTGTTAAATTAGATGCTGTGTTTGATTAGGACCAAGATACAATTTGGTTTACCCCCCACAATTTCTGTAACTCTTGCTACTCTTGGCATGAGTGCCTATTCCTTCAGCTCAGATATTCACAGTTGATCCTCCAAACCCAACAATTTGTGACTGTCAATAGAAATAACATGTTTTGTTTTCCAACCAATCTGCATAAGAATTTTCTTTACTGTCTAGCATTAAAAGACTGATCCAAATTTCTAAAATTTAAAAAGCATTTAAATACATGAGTAAATATGCACAAACATGCATACGTACATACCAATGCAGACTTGATTTGCGGTTCAGTATTCACAGCTGCAACTTTTGGATCTGTCCCTAGCCCAACACCAAAAGGTTTGCTGACAGTATCTGATTTGAGCCAAAGCTCTTTCTGTCCTGGTTTTCACTTGATGTAATTTCTTCCCATGTTTAGCTGAGGGCTTAGCATACCAAGATGATATATTTAAGGAGAGAACACTTATATTAAATTACCTATAAATCATTGTAAGTGTTTAAATATACCCAATGTTTTCAAAAGAGAGTTCTTCTACTGATTTTTTTGTACACTGCCTTGCAAAAGTATTCAGAGTATTTTGTTGCCTTTTCAAATTTTGTCACATTGCAGCCCCACAACTCAATGTTTTTTAATTGCAGTTTTATGTGATAAATGGACACAAAGTACATTATTTTCAGGCGAAAGGAGAAGGATACATGGTGTAAAATATATAGTTTTTTTATTAATAAATTGTAGGGGTGTGGCCGACTCTGTAGCGTTTTTGTTTCCAACTCTACTGAGTTAATACTTTATGAAACCCGCTTTTGCTGCAATTATGGCTGCGAGTCTTTTGGGGTTTGAGTCTACCACTTCTGCTCATCTAGAGACTGAGATGTTTTCTCATTCTTTGCAGAATAATTCTTTGCAAGGTCAGTGAGAGTAGAAGGAGAATGTCATTGATTTTCAAGTGTTGTGATGGACTCTCAATTAGATTTTGGCGTTTTCTCTGACTGGCCCGTTGTAAAACATAAACGAGTTGGATGCTTTGGGTTGTTGTCCTGCTGGAAGGAGAACCCATCTCAAAGGTGTCCCTCCAGTATCCATTAAGCTCCTATTTATTCTGACCAGTTTCCCCATACTGGTCAGAATACATAAATCCACCTCAGTGCAAACACAATGTTTCATTGTAGTTATGGTGTGTTCAGAGGGATGTGCAGAGTTAGTTTTCTACCACTCAAAACAATTTGGATTTTGCGGGAAAAAAGATTCATTTTGGTTTCTTCTGACCAGGGAACCTTTTTTCACATCCTTGCATATTGCATAAGTGTTGTATTAAACACTCTTAAGACACTACATTTCAATTGTCATCCACCCATAATCTACACATCGATAACATATTTTATCAACTTAATGGACTCTAGCTGCCCTAAAGTTGAACTTTTCATAGCTGAAATATTGAAGTTCACAAAGAAAGGAGAAAAGAGGGAATAAGATCCAAATAATTGTAAATTATGTTGCTTTGATATTGTCTAGGATTGAACAGTGGTCAGAGGTGCCCATCTACAATCGCAGACAAATTTTAAGTGCGCTTGGTGTTTTGGAGAAGGTTTTTCCCTTCTCCAAAACACCTGATACAAATGAGTTGCTGAGTAACAGGTCCTTGCAAACCTGTTTTGTGCTGTGATTGTTCTTTGAACCTCCCACAGTCTTTGTGCAATGCTCAAGAAGAATGCGGCAGATGTCACTGCTAGATAGTGGGGAAGTGAGAGGGATGTCCTGTCAGACCGTGAGTTCCCAAAACCAATAAAAATTAAAAAAAAAAAAATGTTAAAAGTACATGCGCATTGTGATCCCACTGACCCCTCAGGGTACAAAGCTTACAGGGTCAAATGGACCCCATCTCTTACGGGTGAGGGATAAACCTCTGCACTTCCTTTCAATTCACAAATATGCACTTTGTTTTGGCCAAGCAGATCCAGCCATATTAAGATCCGTTGAGGTTTGTGGTTGTAACGTTACAAAATGTTCAAGGCAGTTTGACTACTTGTGCAATGCACTATGCACTCCTCCTGCCTCAGCTTAGATCTGATCATATTAGTGGTTTATGCTTATGAGCGAAAATACCAACATTCACAAAGCTTCTCGGCCAAAATTAAAGTCTAATTATTTGAATTGTACTTAAACTCTGATTTTATTGTTTAGATTGAATAAAGTTTAATGTAGTAGTAGTAGGGTTGTTTTTTCCTATTATTCATGCACTACTTACTTTTTGTATTTTACTTGCTGTGTGGCCAGCACAATTGTCTGACACAAATGTCAGCACTATGAATAATGCATTCACAAATTAGCTCATTCGGATATGAGTTTTTAATTCTACACTTCATTCATTCTTTTTTTTTGTTGTTGCAATTTTGGCCAAGTTTAATCAACACATAAAAATAATTTCCCACTCCTTGAAATACAATTAACAAGTCAGCTCTGCTTGAGCTTTCACAATTGACCAGTTGTGAGTGGCGGTGGAATGGGTGCAATTGCTGACCAGCCGCCTGTAGAAATTCCTTGTTTTTTATTTTTTTATATTTAATTGAAGACCTCCGAACATACTTCTCCTGCCCATGCATTGTTGCATGCGAGGCAATCACTGCAGGCATCCAAGTCCATTAGTTTTCATTTGGATGGTTCAGTGAGACTGGTTGATTAAGTCCAGGCAATTTGCTTGTAGGAGCCCTCATTCTCCACTCAATCCTCCTGCCTCGCAGCCCTTTGCCACCAGTGGGGTTGTCGTTCAGGTTAATTTAATCTTGTTTGTAAGACATTTTAACACAATAGCTTGGCGACTGTGTAGACACCTTGGCACGGCAGAGCTTGCCGTAATTTTCGCATTGCATAACTTTGCATGTGAATACAGCTGCTGCATTTGCAATTACACATGCAGCAAGTATTTTGATACCAATTGTCACTTTAGTGAGGAAGGTAATGTAATATTTGACTGGTAATGTCAAAGTTTAAGGTGTTTGTCCACTGGACATCTTGGTATAGTTATGTTATGCATGTAAAACAAGCATTTTCTTTTCAAACCCCATCAATTTTCATTTTAGGATGGTTAAGGCGACTTCTGCTGTGGGAAATAAATGTAAATCTGGCGATCTGAGAATTTGACTTTGAGGTTGAGGTGAAGGGAAAAGAGGAGGGGGAGCTCAAATAGAAAGAAAATGTAGCTCTCAGTTTTCTCCACCCTAGTACAGCCTTAAACAAATAGTGTTATTACCAGCTGCTCTCCTTCAGGCCCGGTCATTTATACCCATTAAACTTGCGTCTTATCACCCATAAGACACCCTTACGTCTCTCCATCCACCAATTGTCTGTAATCAGCCATTTAAAACACCAGCGGAAATTTCTTTTGTGCTTTGCTCCGGTCTGACGGACAGGCAAACGAGCTGGGAGGAGAAGGGACGGCGGGTAGGGAGAGAAGAGAAGGATATTTTCTGTGGAATGATGAATAAGCCAAGTTGAGTGGCTGACTAGCAGAGATCTGTCTTAATCAGAAGTGATTTGTCAGAACAGGAGCTCTGCGGGGTCAGGGCACAGGCGATGAATAAAACACAGCCTGGCGAAGTGAAGAAAGGCCCCAGAAATTCACCCTGACTGCCCACCACGACTCAAATGTATGCGAGGGGAAGGGCCGATGCAGGGGCTAACTTGGGATTGACTGGAATGGGCCAGCTTTAATCTACACAGAATATTTCTTGGTCTGGGTCTTTTGAAGTGCTTAATCTCTCGCCTTGGCTGCTCATTAATGTCGCCATGTTAACATTACTGTTTGAGTGAGCACACTGCAAGAGAGAGACTGTTAAAATAATAAGAAAAAGTCTTTCTAGGGACAATATGCTTCTTGAGGGAATCTTCTCGAGTTTTCTCTTAACCATGCAATGGTGGTTGTCGTTATTATAAACTGTCTGTAACAGCAACTCTTGAGTCCCCAGATCTTCCTCGCCCCTTTGTGACATAATGCTTGGCGTTCCTTTATTGTGAGCTATGTCACACTGCGAATGTGCTAGCCTCATGGCCTGTGGGCTCAGCAGTACAAATACATTCCACTGTGGGTAAAACTTTGATGGGGTGATGAAAGTGTGTCACCATGCAGTTGCAGACTTGAGAAGTCCTTAAAAAATAAGCTTTTCTGAAAGCATACAAAGACAGGTAACTTTTCTCACCTGGGAGACGTATAAGTTGGTTGCTGCACTATTTTTGTGTGTGTGAGAGTTTGAAAGCGGGGAAATGTATGGTCTAACATTTATCAGGCTTCTCCTTGCGTCCCCTCAACCATCCATCGGGATTTCATACCCCGTTTGTTGGCAATGTGCGGCTTGTGTTGAGATAGAAGTCTGTGTGGTAACCCTCACAAAGTGGTCTCAACAGCTTAATGAAAAGAAGCTTTGCTGAGCCTCAGAGAAAAGCACTGTCAAGATTTGTACCCTGCTGGCTCCGGGGGACAAAAACTGCTGCCCACAGACAGAGACGGGTAAAACAGATTATACCTCCAATTAAAAGTGACTTGAGAAACTTGACTCTCTCTGTCTTTGTTTGCTTTCTAAGCAACACTTTAGTTTTCTATGATTTCCTCAGAACTCGTAGAAAGAACACAAAGATGTTCCCACTAAAATATTAATCTAAGAATTTATTTTCAGCTAATTGATGCAAAGTCTTTAAAAAAGTGGAGGAATGTAATGTCTTTGATCCCAACACTGCTAGTACAGTGTTTTGAAAAAGTATTTTCTCACCACTGATTTATGCTGTTTTTGTTGCACCTACATGTTTTGGATCTTTTACAAATCTTAAATCAAGTATAACCTGAGTAAATACAAATAATTTTTGAACTAATTAATAATGTCAGAATGGCCCACTGTAGGCCTAGTGGACTCTTTGTTTTCATAGGCGTTAGGGACTACCATCGCTACCAAACAGCTAAAATCAGTTAATCAATAAAATTTTATTTATATAGCACATTAAAAACAACATGTGACATTGAATTTAATATTTAAGACCCCCTCTAAAAGCAGTTATAGTTGCCTATTTTAATAGTTCAAACACCAAATCCACCTTAATATGCATTAATACGAACAGTGGAAGCCGCCTTCAGAATAATACAGATGTTAGCTCTTGGGGTACAGAACATCCGCGACAAGGGAAAATGAATGCCCCTAATGGATTGGCTGATTTAGAAATGCCCACCAGTATCATGCCAAGTACTAATGCAATAGGCAGATTTTCTGCAAATAATTTGGGGTTGCATTACGCAGAAAAATCTGCAAATAAATCTGCTAATAGATGGAGAGCTACTGAATGAATTTATTGATTTAGAACACAATGAATTACATCAACCAATAACTAGCAACTAACCAACTAACAAGCTTTTAAGACATTTTTGCACAGTCTTCTTTGCACAATACAGCTGTAGTGTTTTTAAAGCATTATCAGCCTTTTATGGGTGTGCCAAATTTAGGTAAAGACTTTGGCTTGTCCACTTAAAAATCTTTTTTTGTTTGTTTTGGTGGAATTTTTCATTTTGGGGTGGTGTAATTTGCACATGTGTATATTGTACTGCTGCATAACCCAGTTAGCTTAAGGTCATGATCTTGTGGCCAATGACTTTCTACTTTATGTTTGTATATTTGTAACTTTAGCTCATCTTCATGTTTTTCCTTAAGGAAAGCTCCCCACAGCTAAACGTCCCAGTTTCAGTTAAGATTAGCTTATTTAATTGAAATTAAAACAAGGAACCAAGAAAAGTGGGATCTGCTTTATGACCCACAAAATGTTAAAGAATCAGAGTAAATACATTTCTGATTTTTTGTTAGTTTTGTTATTTTTATTTCACAGTCACAGAATACATTGTTTAATAGACATCTGATATTTTTAACGATTTTTGCAGAACAGAAACCATAGATGTTCAGCTGAGATAGTGCAGCCAGAGTCTGCTTTGCTTATGCTCTGGTCATGTTTTTAATAGGGATAATTCCCCATACAAGCATTTGTTTTGTTATTCTATTATGCACAGTCCAGTCACATTAATGTGACCACCACGTACTTTCCACTTCAGAGTTAAATAACCAATCACAGAAGGCAGGTGGCAGCACAGTGCAGTTGAGCGTATATAAAGGGTGTGTGTGGGCTTCGGAAAACATTTCAATCGTTGGCGTAATGCAGAAACGAAGCGATTTATCCGACGTCCAAAAGGGCATGATCATTGGCTTTCGGGCCAAGGGTGGAAGCATTTCCGAAACGGCTGAGTTTGTGAACTGTTCGCGTGCCGCCGTGGTAAAAGTGTACCGTGCATGGCAAAATGGGACTGTCCAAAATCAACGACGTGGCAAATGTGGTGCACCACGGGCCATAGATGACAGAGGCGAACGACGGTTGCGGAGATGCGTTCGGGCAGATAGACGGGCTACCGTTGAGCAACTGACCACTAAAATGAACCAAGGGGCTACCACAAGTGTCTCCCAAACCACTATTCAGCGAACATTGCTGCGTCTGGGCCTCCGAAGCGGACGCCTGGTTCGTGCACCTATGCTGACTGGTGTTCATCGACGACGAAGGCTAGAATTTGCACGCCAGTACAGCAGCTGGACGTCCACTGAGTGGCGACAGGTAGCGTTTTCAGATGAATCGCGTTTTATGCTCCATCGGACAGATGGACGTTGGCGTATAAGGCGTGAAACCTCTGAAAGGAACCACCCTGCAACCATTGCAGGAACGGTCCAAGCTGGAGGCGGGAGCATTATGGTCTGGGGAATGTTTTCCTGGCATTCTCTGGGTTCACTGATTATTGTGGAAGGCACGATGGATCAATACAAGTACGCATCTGTCCTTGCGGACCATGTCCACCCCTACATGCGCATTGTTTTTCCTCAGGATGATGGCATCTTCCAGCAGGACAATGCGAGGTGCCATACAGCTGCCAGTGTACGTGCGTGGTTCGAAGAGCACCAGGATGAGTTTACCGTCCTCCCCTGGCCAGCAAACTCACCTGACTTAAACCCAATCGAGCATCTGTGGGACCATCTCGATCGAGTTGTTCGCGCCATGGATCCTCAACCGCGTAATCTAGCGCAGCTGGCCACGGCATTAGAGTCGGCATGGCTCAACATCCCAGAGAAGACCTTCAGGGACCTAAGTGACTCTCTTCCTGCACGTCTCGTAGCAGTTCGCTCTGCGAAAGGTGGTTATTCTGGCTTTTGACAGATGGTCACATTAATGTGACTGGACTGTGTATTTGATTTTTTTTATTATTTAGAAAAAACATATTTTCTGCTTTTACATTGCAGGAAGTAGTTAAATGAAGGTGCTCTGGTGCAGATGTAAATGTAATGTAATGGAATAATGGGCTTGTTAAATGGACCTTTGGGGAGAATCTTTAACAAGAGAGTCAGAGCAAGGCCTGCGGGCCAGGGTTATTTAAATTGTTAATAGCTGCTTAAACAGGCGAGGAATGTTTTATACGCTAACGAGCAACAAGTCAGGGACATTAACAGTAAATTAATTCTCCTTGCCGAGTTGTTTTATCAACTGTATGTTTTTCATTTAGATTTTCTTTTTGTAGTATCTGTGTTAGTTTTTGTTATAAATTATGTATTTTTTAATTATGCTATTTTTCTGATATGAATATGTGACTTTGCAGGAGCTAAAAGCTTAACTTCATATCCTAGAACTTTAGTTGTTTTTTTGTTGTTGTTTTGACCTTTGAAAATCCTTTTTTTACATGAGGTGACTGGTCTGCATATTTCTGATATATGGTGTTTATGAAGATATGATGGAAATAATGATGAGTAATGACTGTTCACAGAAAAATGAACTTATTTTGTTTATAATAGGAGAAGTGCATGTGATATTGTTGTTTAAATATGTTGTTATGCTCAAGAATAGCTTCACATTTAGGAGAAGGTTATTCCAATAGAATTTCAAAACAAATTCAGCAAAAGTTCATTTTTAACTAAGTTTGACAAATATAGAGCAACCCAATGATTTGTTAAAACTTAGGATATAATCAACTCACTCAGTGAGATTAAATACAATATTTAGTTCATGGGCAAAATGTATCCTAAAAAGCCTTATAGGTGCCTATTTCAATAGTTGAAACACCAAATATGTTACTATGTATTAATGTGCACAATGGAAACCATTTTCACACTTTCTTATTTCTTAATTATTTCCACTGTTATGTATAATCAAACAGTTTCAACATGCGGCTCCTGGATTGGCTGCTTGGCAAAATTCCAGCCAATAGCGTGTTGAGTAACATTGTGCCCGGGAAGGTCAGACAGAGACCACTGTACATTTTTCTTGTTTTTTCAAATAATTTTAAAGTTGACCTAAAAGAATGGAGAAAACAACCAGTGGTAGATGTAAATGGTAGCTTCATACAAATAAACCTTAGTCTCTGTCAAAGCTTTTCATTCTACTTTTTCTCCAGTTTTCGGAACCAATACTTCTTGCTCTTTTTGTCACCTGAACATCCAGTAACCCAAAGTTACAAAGAGTTCCTATTACTCAATACTCTGGCTCGAAATCTTTTTCACCTGCAACCTCATCCATCTTTTGACAGAATGCAAACCTTTCCAATAATGCACTTGCTTTAAAAAAAAAAAACTCCTGCAGTGCTTGTCACACACTCATTTTTTAAAAAAAGAAGCCATGCCACCGACAGAGATGGATCGATGTGGTTATTTGTCTCTTTAACAGCAGATTTCCGCTTCAACTCCCATCCTGTTTGCCCCTTGTTCTTCTCCAATCAGTACGGGGGAGGGCTTGTATTTCTATGGTTATTAATACCTGCACTCAGTCTTTTAATCTGCCCTATTTGTCACATGTGACTGTCTGACTGCACTGTTTAATCTGGGTATCCTTCAATCTGTCTTGTTCCAGATTAGAAATTAATGAAGGCAGGAAGAGACACATTTGAGTCGGTTACAGTGTTAGAGGGTGTAAAACTGAAGGGTTGAATGGGAGACGAATGTTGTTCATTTGACAGTGGTTTTTCTTTTTCTCCCTGGTCCCTTTTCTCAGCCTCTCATTCTCTATCATCGTCTCCCTCTCTCTCTCTTTTCTCTTGTTTAGCTGCCAGATGTAACCCATTTTTGCTGCCCCCACCCCCAAACAGGAGCTCAGCACGTGGGCCCTTTGGTGTGCGGCACCTGTGTAGTGTAATACAGTCAGCAACTGTGTTGTTTATTCTGGATTTGTTTGGTGCGCTTGAAAGCCTGTCTTTGATCCATGCAAAGATTTGTCACTTTTTTCCCCCTCATTTTCCTGATTCATCCCCTGTCTCCCTCATTTTTAACCGCTAATGTGAAGTTGTCTGGTTACATCAGTACTTGCATTATTGTTTTTTAGTAGTTGTGGAAGAGGGCTACTTATTTCCTTTTTTTATTTGTTCAATTTATGGTTTTACTTTCTTCTCCTTTTGTACCAGCATAAGGCTCAGAAAAATGGCACTGGCGACGGAGATAATCTGAAGTGTCTTGTTGGGGGAATGTAGGCTGATATGTTTACATCTACAACACAATAACACAATAAGTAGAATGGAGCAGTGAATGCTGCAGTTACTGTCATATGTGATCCAGATTTTCTTCTGCATTGCAGGAAGATTTAACTGCACATTTGGCCACAGTATGTGTAAAGAAACGAGGCTTGAAGCCTGGCTTGAAACTTTAAAGCTTTTATTTTCAGCCTTCATCTGAAGTATAAAGCGGGGACAGATCTATTGCTAAGCAGATATTCAAACATATATGAACAAGAATTCTATTAATTTCCATTTGTAAATCAAGAACAATATGAAAATAAAACATGTGGGTGATGAAAGTTGCTCACGTAATAATAGACAGCTAAATGTGAGCACCAAAGTTACGATAAGAAAGTCTCCAGCTCAAAATTGAGTTCATAAGGTGAATGTTTATGTGAAATATAAACTGAGTAAATAGTTGGAGACCCAACAATCTGGCACCCCACACAGGGACATAAAGCGCTCTGTGAATCACCCAATATGCTTGTACTTCTCCACAGTGATGAATGGCCCCAAAAATTACAATTTAAAAAAAAAAAAAAAAACATTTCTGTCAGCATTTGTGTGCATTTAATTTCTGCTCCTTATTTACCCAGCATTATTACTCTGATGTTCATGAAATTATGACAGCACTCCCTTTTTTTCATAATAACTGTGAGGCATGAACAATAGGGTGTCGTTTTTTGGGGATTCATTCAACATATTCATATTAAGAATATATTTTTGTTTTCTTCTGAAATTCAAACTATTTTCTGTTCAAGAGTATTGGCAGTATCAATACATTTATGATGATTGTTGTGTTTTCGAAGAGCCTCTTTTGTATCATAGAAGATATTTTGCATTTTCTTAACTCCCTTGTGAAATAGAGGAAATTTGGGTTGTTTTTCATACTTTATAGGCTCTGTAATATGATGAAATCTACCCTGCAAGAGTGTAAACAAAATCATTTCTCAGTAGTTTTTCCACTCACCAGTTATAATACGTTACATTGTATCAAAAATTGTTGCTCTCTTTTAGCCATTGCTGAACACACTGTTTTCTCACACTGCATGCCTTTTGTTTTTTGTTTTTTTTGGTTTTGTTTCTTTTTGTTGCAGAACAAGTGGGGCAGGAGATTCTTGCCAACCTTCACACTGATCGTGAGAAGATTCAGAGAGCCAGAGAAAGGGTGAGTACCCACCTGCCACCTGCTCAAACTGGGTCCTCTCTTCCAACAAGTGCATGCAAAACCATAAGCTGTGACAGCTGGTTAGCATCGCTGTCATATTTTGCCTTCTTTTGAGTTTGTCAAGTAAACACAAATTCTGGTGTATACTTGTGTGCCTACTGAGTCAGCAGAATTGGGCTGCCAAAGCAAGTTAGGTGCCTATTTATGGATATCACTGCTTTCCGGTGTTGCAGATTTTTTTTTTAGTCTCGAATAACTACACACACCATGCAACATCGTATGAAGTGTGATCAAGTTGCCTGCATTCTTTCTGTGGAAATGTTGCCTTTTCTTTAAGATAGGTGGGCTTCACCATGTCCTCTTCTTCTTTTTTTTCTCCAGTCCTCTTTTACCTTTCACCAAGTCTTCTCCATTTTCATTCTCTCCATCTGACTTTTCCTCAGAGAGTCCCTTCTAATCCTTAGCTCTGCCCCCTCCTAACACGCAGGCTGCCAAACGCACAGGTAGGCAGACACAGAAAAGACCAAACACAGAAAGGGGGTGCGGCCCCGTTGGCCCGCTCAACACAGAATGCTTAAAGATCATAACATGGCAGCGGGCCTCGCACAGACGATTTCAAAGAAAATCAAACATCTCCTTTCAAAACGCTCCATAGTGTCTACTGAGAGTACCTGCTCTCTTTCTTTTTCTCTCTCTCTCTCCTGCTCCCCTCTTCCCATGAGTCTCCTTTGCTTAAACTCTCCTCACCACATGTACACAAATTCGCACACAACAGGCTGCTTTAAAGGAAGTTTGTAGAGCAAAAGTTAAGTTAAAAAAACAATATGTATAGAGAAAAGGGTTGAATGACTGGGCACTGCTTTTTTTGCACTGAATATGAGATATGTTACCCAAATTAACCTTTTTTTTCATACAACTTGTACGTTACACAAACACACAAGAATGCACAGCTTCACATGTGGACTTTTGTTTTGAGTTTTAAGCTTCAAATAGAAGTCGACTAAGTATTTATTAATTTTTATTGCATGTGTTTTATATTTCTGTATTTTATGTTTATGTGTCCCTATAGTGACATTTGAAATATTTTAAATGTTTTTTTTATGTATTATATTCGGCACTTTGGTCCTTTTGGTAATTTAAATGCTTCATAAATAAAGCTGGATTTGATTGGATTGGTAATGTTTCACCATGAGATTATTTGAGTATGTAACCATCATCCTAGTTTATAGCAGGACTGGTGCTATGATGCAAAGGAAGAAATGGAAAAAAGGTATTTCTTTAATCCATTTTATTAGTCCAAATTAAAGTTAGGGGTTTTAGTCTTGATGAATTAGCAGAGAACAGAGACAATTTTAAATATTCTCTTAATTAGCATGAAGCTGACTTTTAATCCAGGTAGTCTACTGTTAGTTTTATCCAGATTTCAATGTGTGTTTGGTATCTTGTTTGTTTGGATCACCAGATTATCTCCAAGTATCAACTATGTGCCAAAAAGGCAGCCCTCAGATGAAAAAATCACTGGTTAGAATAATCTTCGGCCTTACCCAACACAGTACTCAAAAAGTACTGTCCATTGTAAAACCCCAAATCAACAGCAAGGAGGCTGAGACACATTTGGGTGTTCCAACAAGGCACGATTTCAAACAAACCTCAAAACCATTTTTTTTAAGTTTAAAGAAAAATAGTGGTGATATAAAGGAAGGCTAAATCCAGGAAAGGTCAGGACCCTCAAGCCCGTTGGAAAATTTAAATAAAATGCCTAAAATGAGTGACTTTTCCTGAAAAAAAGAATCTGTTTAAGTTGATTCTTCCATTTCTGATGATAAGCGTGGTCAAACATCCAACTTCACTGCAAATTTCCAAAATGACGTTTAAACAGAGTAGCAAACAATTAAATATAATAACTCTTAAATCAAAGTCCCGCTTTTATAAAGTAATTAAAGTTGTTTATTGTGTAAGCCACCCTAATTTTCTTTTTTCCAATTTATTTAAGCCTGAAAAAGTCCTAAGTTTAACCACCTAAAACATGTTATCATCCTACGATAACATGTTTTATCATAGCAGTAAATTAATGTTGATATTCAAGGCAATTTTTTAAATCAATCAATATCAATTGCTACATTTCTCTATCCTGTTAGCTCCCTTAACTTGAGACTGGATATGTTTTTGAGCTGTGCTGGGGCAAACTAAAAGTTGAAACGGCTTCGGTTCTTTCACTCCATATATAGGCAAATGCAGTTAATTTTAGACACTCGACTGAACACAAATTTCAGTTGGTTTCCATTTCAGGTTAAGGAAGGAGGAAAACGAAATGGAGGGGTGGTTTAAAGAGAGAAGTGTATTTTGGGAGAAAGTGTGAAGTATCTGGGGGACACATCTATGGGTAGAGGCCGACATCAGGCAAACTGCTGGACTTGTTGTCTTTGCCAGAGGGCCGAAACCCAAGGTCCCCCACCTCCTACCCTGCATCACATGTATCCTTGGCTCTGGCAACCTGCATCGCATCAGCCCAGGCTGCCAGAGGGTAAGAAGGAAAGATGGAAGAAGATGAAGAAAGTAGCTGCGAAGGAATGGAGGGAAGAGTGCATGAATATCAGAGTGGAAGAGAAAACGGCAACAAGCAAGTTGCTGGATTCATTGTGTGAAAAGGGGGCAAATGGAAGAAGATGTAAAACGGAGGATTAAAAACAAAATGGAGCAAACTAATGAAAACATACTGTGTGTGAGAGAATTCATCGGTTATTATCCTGCAGAAAGATGGAGATAAATGACTCCCTGCTAAGTAGAGAGGAAATTGTCAGCAATGAGCATTTCCCGTTCTCCCCCCATCATCCTCTGGAAACACAACTACAGGTAGATGTTAGTGGCAGCTCACTCAGTGCCGTGTCAGCTTATTTTTTTTTCTTTCACACCATGTTGGCAACATCTCTGCCAAATCATTTTACTGTTGAAGTCTCTAAATCTGATAATAGGGTGGAATGAAAACATTCCTGTGACCCCTGAGGGAAAAAAAAAGGCTGAGAGAAAGAAAAGAGAGAAAATACATCAAGAAAAGGGAAATATCCAAGGCAATTAGTCCTGAATAGCCATGATCATTATTTCAAGGGTAGCTTCAAGGACACCTTATGCTTGCCATGTACGTCAAAAGTAAAGGTGTCTCTTATTCTTTTTTTTCCTACACTATTCTGATGTTAGGCAGCAAGATGAGCAGAAGGCCATTTGAGCGACTGCTGTTGACTACATGATTAAAGCCAGGGAAGAGTTCCGTTCGCATTGGGAACAATTTATAGACTTTAAAATTAGGGAAAAAAAAAGGCCAAGATGGTTTTTACACTCAGTCAAGCTTTTTCTGTGTGGGATAAATTGGCTCTGAGTGTTTGCTCAGTAGGTGGTTTTGTCGTTGGTTGTTCCTATACAAGCAAACAACTTAAAGGTAAAATATAGAAATATCCCTTCTTTGTGAACAAAATAATAGTTGTCCAAAAGAATAAAAGCAGAACAATAACTGTTTCTAATAGAAATTACTTTCCATCTTTGTAAGTAACTTAATAGTAGATGTTGTAAAGTAATGGAAAAACCAACTGACCCAGCAGTCATGGTTCTGTAAAAGTGAATCATTATTTGTTCATAATAAAAGCAGTATGAAGTTTAATTGGTGAGGTAGCTCATTCTGTGGAGACGGTGGATCTGATTTAGTCTTATTGCTGGTTGTAATACTTTCCTAAAATAAAGTTGGTCATTCCAGACATTGTTTAGATCTGAAAACAGTCTAATAAAGATTCTAATATTATATACTCTTCTGGGAAAATATTATACTGCACAATCTCCAGTGACGACAAAGCAAACCTGCAACCAACTGTTATTGTCTCTACTAAACTACTGAATATCTACATTGTTTTAATCATGATTTTCAATTAAACAGCAGCAAATTTAACCCAGTGATGTAGATATTTTGTAGTTTTGTTTTGTGAAAGCAAAAAAAAAGTGACATTTTGAATTAATATTCTGAAAATTAAAAAAGCAGTGCAAAAGAAACTTTGGCATCTTTTTATTTTTAACATTACATTTAATCTAGAGAAAATGTATGCTTCTTAACATGTCTTGTATTTCTTCAATAATCAGAAAATGATTCATAGGTAATCAATGACTTTGATGATTGTACCAAAGTGGATAGAAAGTAAAATCCATTTTGCATTGCCTCTGTCTTCCCAGTTGAGAGAAACGGACGCTAACCTGGGGAAGAGTTCTCGCATCCTGACTGGCATGCTGAGAAGGTAAGAAGCAGGTAGGGACACTGTTTCTGCACCTTCCTCTGTGCATTGTGCTTTAACAGTGTTGTGAGCTGTGAATGAATGAATAAAATAAATGTCTTTTCGTCTAACATCATAAAAAGCATAGCAAATAACATGATCACAGTCAGCTGTGAGAAAAATTGGTTATTTCATTTCTTCCTGTTAAAGTTGTTAAGATGGGTCTGTATTTTTTTTTTATTCTTTGTAAATCATTCAGATGAATCAAAGCGCTGAGTGTGTGAGTGAATGATAATTAAAAACATGTGAGGTTGGATGGAATATCACTGTTTTTTATGGCATAGAGTCTTGGTTGGACTGTAAATAAGAACTTCCAAGTACCAACAAGTTCACGCTGCACACGTCTTTTCTTCTGTCTTTGTTTTCCTCAAATCCAACTTCCACTCTTTGTTTCTATTGCTTTCTGCTCCATGCACAAAGCAACCCCCAACAAACGGCACAAGTCCAAGCATTCAGACGCAGACATATCAATCGGCCTTGAATTATTTTGTGGCCACCCCTCTTTTTTGCGAACGCGCATGGAGACACACGCGAACGCACTTAATACCTTGTCAGATCTCCATTTCATAAAGTGCTGGTGGTGCTTAGCTCTGAACCGTGACGCCACAGTTTTGTTTCTTGCTCTCTGTTGTTTTTTTTTTCTTCTTCTTCTTTTTTTTTTCTTCTCTCTCCTCCTTGCTCGTTGTGGATTTTGATTAAGAGTAATATGTAAATGACACCGACTAAATGTAAAATCCCCGGGCAGGAAGGAAGTGCCAATTGAAATAGATGCTTCAGTGCCCATAGACAATTTGCTGGGCGGCTCACGGGGCGACCAACATAAAGTAGGGAGAGGAAGGCCTGAGCAGGGCTGTGACGCCGACTGTAACCAATATTTCTGCATATGTCTCCATTTTGTCAACTCTGATTATGTGAAGAGGAGCGGGGGGTGGGGGGGAGGGTCAGCTCGCCTGGCTTGTCACCCAAAGCTGTCCAGAAATCATTCATCATTCCCTCCTCCTCCTCCTCCTCTTCTCCCCTCCACCTCATTTGGAGCTGAAGTAAATAACACGCACTTATTTCAATATTATCATATTAATGTTAAAGTTCAGCTGTCACCTAATGGGAAGACTTAATCAGACGTAGCATTTTAAGACGCACACCGCCGTCCCCCCCCGCCCCCCTCCTCTTGATGTGCCTCAGCTCCTCTGGTTAGTGCCCTGCTGAAATCAGGATTTATGAGGGCTCTCCAGACTCAGGCTCTGACTGCAAACCCCTCTGACTACTTCCTGTCTTTTTTTTTTCTTCTTTGCATTTTATCATTGTCTGCGTAAAAGGTTGAGTTTGCATTGTAAACCTAACATCTAAAGTCATTTAAAACCAGAGAGGCAGAACTGAGAGCAAAAATTATGTTCAGGATGCTTGAATGAGTTCTCTCTACCCCCTCCACCTCTGTTAGCGAAATGTTCCCAGTTTTTGATTAATCGCATATTCGTTTTTGATGTCACTTGCTTTGTCATTGTACATGAATTGGAAAGGCAACAAAAGAAGTGGAGTTTACAAAAGACTTTTACAAATAGGTAAGATTTTCCACTGATACAAGCCAGAGGTGGGCTCAAATATTTGTGTCCCTTTTTTGAAGCCGCTAAGTTTCAACTCAGGAGGATTTAACAAGTACTTTCTAATGCAACTTCACATTTTTCCACATGAACTGAATGGAAAAAGTAAAACAAATACAAGAGATAATGTATCGTAAAAGGTCAGTATTCTTGGCTCTCATCAAGGCCAGAGTGAAATAAGTGGAGTTTGTCTGATTGTGATCCACAGGATATAAAAGATTTTCCCTTTTTGTGTTTTGCTGATGTAGTGCACTTTAACTAGCAGCTGTTCAAACTGTCCTTTAGGTCTTATGACTGTCACCCCTGCTGAGAAACAATTATTCACTCATTAAGCCAGCTGCCTTGGTTCAAGAAAGCCAATTAACTTTAAGACTCTGTGAATATCACTTATTGTAAGGAACATTCAGAAACATGTTTGCCTCTAAAAAGCTGTTGTTTTGTTCGAAAATAAAATGTTACAACTTTCAAACTGGGAAGAATCCTCTCTGCCAGTGAGGGTAATTGGTATAAAACACTGGATATAGTTCTGTTAATTAGTTGTGTGGAATAAGCCCTGTAAATATAGACGCTGCTTATGTTGTTTCCTCATACTGATTTGGTTTCTTCTCAACAAAATCCAAGGTTTGTGTAATATTAAAAAAGTTGACCTTTTGAAATTATTAATGATCTACCGTTAATTCAAAATGCATTGGGAAATTCAAGTGAAACTACCAATCTATAAGAAAATATGTATGTATATAAATGTAACTTAATAGCATCATTTTGCACATCCCTAGAATATTTGTTGACATATTATTAAATTTATTTTAATAATATGTCTTTTGAGTTCCCACCTGCCATTCACCACAGTGAGTCTGACTGACCTGAAATCAGCTGTTCTTCTAGGACCAGAACATGTTTTCAAGTGTAAGGTTACAAATGATCCAAAAGTATTTGTTCGGACAAAGGTATCAGTCAGGAGAAGGCTGCAATGTCTTGCAAACATATTTTCAATGACTTGAAATTTTACATTTTTCATATTATAGTGTTGACAGTGTCATTTTTTTTACAAATAAACAAATAAAAACTGGGAAATGTTGACATGTATTTTTATTCAGCCCAACTGAGCCAGTTCTTTGTAGACCTGCCTTTCTTTTTGTCTCAACTAGCTTTGCACATTTGAAATTTCTGCAGACTTTCTTTGCAAAATAACTCGAGCTCAGTCATTCTGTATGTGACCATATATATTTAAGTCTTGCCACAAACACTCAACTTTAGGACTTAGGACTTTGACTGGGTTATCCCAATGGACAAAAATGTTCTGATCTAAACCATATAATCTCAACTCTGGCTGTATGCTTAAGGGCATTTTCCTACTCGAAGGGTGCTGCTTGTTCTCTAACAAACCTTTGAGACCTTCACAAAACAGCTGTTGTTATAATGAGATTAAATCATTATAATTATTCAAGTCCACAGAGGTGGACTCTAGATTATTTAGGAGGTAATTTATTGCACTGCTATTTGTTTACCAATTTATAAATGGGGCTAAATACATATGCACGCTGAATCATTCAGATTTTTATTTTTAAAAACATTAAATAATATATCATGCTTCCTTCCACTTCACACTTTTGGCAAGAAAACATTGAGACCTCGTTAAAGTCTTAGAAGAAAAAATAACTTTGAGTGAGTCCATTGTTTTGGATGAAAACAAACTTGAACTAGAAAGTTGAAGATGAGGAGGGATTTTCTGTTTCTGTGTCAGCATGACAGGGACTCTAAGCTGGCTGTCTGCTGTTCCTGATTAAAAAGGCCATAGCCCCGACTAAGGCCTCTCTTGTTCTGTGACATGTTGACACCAAGGCGTTCATAAATACAAGATGATTCTCTGACGAGAGTAAAATCCTTCCAGCTGATTTTCTGAACTCCTCCAGCATTTCACCCACCCATGGTCAGAACATTTGGGGTATAGGATGCAGCTCCACACCCAGTTAGGACCACTGGGGCTCCTGGAAGCAGGACGGAGGGGCGGGGAGGGGGGGTGATGGTTACAGTGAAGGGCAATGAAGCAGCAAGAGCAGGATGAGGGGGGGAGAGGATGTATATTTTGAAGCTGAGGGGTTGTCTGCTCTCACTGGCAGCTGATCCCACATGCAGGTGGTCGACTCAGTCGCCAGGCAGATCAAAAAGTCAAGGCCCCGGGTGGACCTGCCTTTGAAATGGGAATGGGGTCTAGATATCAGACAGAAAACATAAGCAAGCTCACAGCCACAGAACAGCTCCATATTCATGGCTGGGACTGGCAGTAGCGACGGGCAGGCAGGCAGGATGGACAGAACTTGGGCTCATTCTGTGCACTGATGAAGAGATCAGCCCATAGGATGATGCTCTATTAGCATGTTTACATGCTAATAGTGCTGCTCTGTTACCAAACCATGAACTTACTTTCTCCAGCTTCATTTTCATGTGGCCATTATCCGCTCTTTTATTTTACATACTAGATCAGTTGTAAAAATTCAGTAAAAACATGGAACTAACTAAATACAAACAACAGAAGTTGAAATTACCATGTATATATGTGTGTGTGTGTATATATATATATATATATATATATATATATATATATATACATATATATATATATATATATATATATATTTTAAAATATATATATATATATAATATATATATAGCAAAAAATATCAGCCAGGATGTTCACAAGTCATTTTTCCAAATCCAGTAAAGTCTCAAGTCTTTTGCCCCAAGTCAAATCAAGTTTCAAATCTTTAATGGCTCAAATTAACAGTCTCTCATTAACTACTCACAATCGAGCTGCCGATAAGACTGAATTTCTCTAATCAAATAATATACTGTTTTATCATAATTCAACACAGTTATTTATCTATTTATTATCTTATTAAACTCTATTTTTGATAGTAATGGATGAAGTATTCCCACAAATAGCAAAACTCTATTCTTGAGATCCACTCACTTATAGATGCCCAATTTAATTGTTCAAACTCATCATACTATTTACCATAATATAATTTCAGAAGCTAATAACTAGTTTACCCACCACACTCACCCCTAAGATAGCTTTTTACATCTCTTATTTGTAGCAATAAGATTGATTACAACTATTTAAAATGTTGCTCAAATAAAATTCTGCAGCCAAATATTCACATGTCGTGTTGAAGTACTAAGATATTCAGTGTATTTTATGTAAGGTTTGTTTGGCCTGCTTTGCATTTAGTTGTTTATTACACCTGAACACATCATAGCAGCCATTTTTTTTGTCCCAAGTGTAGCAGATAATTCCTAGTGGATCTTCTCCTCTCTGATCTGCTGTCTGTGTGGCTGCCACAATAATTCCACATACTAAATGTGAACATGTTTGCTTTGCTTTGCAGTTTGTTCACCGTGGCATCCTTTCCCATTGCACGCACACACCTCTTCCTCCTCCTCCTCACTTTTGGTTTATTCCTTTGGGTCAGTCCCACCTCTGCTCTTTCCCCTGTTCCCATCTCAGGAGACATCCCATTCGTGTTTGAGTTTTTAATGTCCAGTCTGCTTTTATTTTGGCAAAGAGGCACAGTATCAAAGTTTGAAGAATGTGTACTCCCTTGGCACTGCTTAGGTTAACTTTATAGTGCATATCAAGGTGAGCGCAGCTGTTGTCTGATATGCTCAGTGAAACAAGGATAGCATGCTATTAACTATTGGAGGTGATTTTGTTGTTTTTTGGTGATCTGATGACTGAAATTCGTAAGGGGTTTGATCATTATTCTTGCAGAGCTGTTTGCGTTTTCTTTTCTAGTACGTTGCTGTATTTTATGCTGGTACAGTTAAAGAGATTTATAGTGTTTGATAGTAAAGGAGTAGACGTGCAGTGCTGTATATTCAATACGATTGAGAAGTTAATTTTTGCAGCATTTAATAAAATAAACTGACTTGTTTGTAGTCTCGTTAGCCACAGAATGATGTATACTAAACATGTTTCTGTTCACTTTTTAGTAAAATAGCTTACAGCCAATGAAAATTATATTACATATGACCAGTTAAAAAAAGGGATTTTTAATCCAAGCTATCGTCTACATAATCATGCGGAAGACTGCTGACATGACAGTTTTCAACAAGCAGTCTCTATGCGGCTGAGCCACTGGCAACTGACTATTCAGAGCAATAATATTTAGCTGCAGACTGTTAACACCACTGTAAGACTCAAAATCACTCTAGGGCTCCACAGTATGAAATCCATTCTGGTTTGTAAATACTAGTAACCTATGTACACTGCTAAACTGTGTACAGGCTGATGAACAATAAATAATTCGACTACTTATTAATGTAATTGTCATAAAAGTTTGTGTCAAAAGTAGGAGAAAGGTTAAGGTTAGGTTTAGTTAACATATTGGAGCATGAAAGTAAAGTATTGTAGACGTGGCCTTTGAAATCACATTTGTTTTTGTTGCGGTAACATTACGTGTTTAAACTGTGATAAATGTCAGAGATGCTGCTCACTTCTCCTCTGTCTTGTTTGTTGTAGTTATTGACCAGATTGACTCTGATCATAGAAAGCAGGTACAATTATTTTAATTTGGGGGAAAGAAGGCAAGCAGCCCAGTCATACTTTTTTGCAAAATAAAAACAGCCTAATTCATGTAAAAGGAATTAGAAAGATACACTTTTCAGCTTAACATTTCATATTTAAATATTCTTTATTGATGGGTCTAATGTAATTTTCAAAAATTTCTCAAAGGAATGTGTCTGAATGCAAATATAAGCTGTGTGGCCTATGAAACAAAAACAAGCCAATAAATGTAATCTATTTTTGAAATACCTGTTTTAAATGTCAGATAAGTGTGCAGTCTGCAGATAGACGATACTTTTTATTCCTCTGTGTCTGTGGCCACAGGCTGCTGCTGGGACAATGACAGGGTGCGCCTCAGCCTCATTACTCACTGCTCCAGAGTCAAACAAGCACCGCTGCTTACTGTTTCTCTTTCTCACTCTCCTTCCCGCTCCATCGCTGTCTTTTTCTCTCTTTCTACACCTCGCCCATTAGAGAGTGCTGATGGGACGTTTTTTGCAGGAAGAAAAAGATGCACACAAGCCTGAGCTGTAGAGTAAGGGGTTGTTGACAAGGGCAAAGACGTGTTGTTGTTTTATATAAGGCATGCATTAGTCTGTTGAGGCTTGAATTGCTTCACTGACTAGCAAAGCCTCCCTTTCCCTGTATTTATAGTGGTCATCCTTTTTTTTCCAAGGTTAGTTCCAAGTGAATGCAATGAAATATTGCTTCAAAATTCATCTTTGCAAAAAAGCCCAGGATTTAATATGGGCAGCAAACTTGAAATACAGTACAAAATATTTGCTTTACCCCTTCTAAGGCAATTGGCATTTCAAGTTAAAGCAAAGCAAGCAGAAACTTTGGGCATATCTTGAGTTAGACTCTTTTATTGGGACAAGTATCTCTCAGCTTGTCCAGGAACTCATCTTCAAAGCTGAATCTCAGTATTTCAACAAAAAAAAAAAACAGACTCTGTGCCATCACTTCTCCGAATGCTCAGGGGTCATCTCGTCCCGACATAGAGGTGATGCTTCGTTGGACCTCACTAACACCATCCGAACCGATGGAGTTTCTATATTTTTCCCCCGCACTCCGTTAACCCTGACAGACTGTCGTTCTGACGAGATGACTGGAGATCAGTGGCGCTCTCATCCCTTGAAGTGGCTCCAGGTGTCACTCCAAGGGTACCCGCCCTTTTTGATCTGCCGTCAAGCGCCTGTCGGGCCACGGCACCCTCTGATTTCCCCGTCAGAAGGGAAAGAGGCTTTCCTGTCCAAAAGTTCCACCTCTTACTTTTGAGTGATGGGAAGGGTGAGGAATTGGCAGATGTGGAGCACATCGTTCCCATAATCATTTGTGGAGCTGGGCTTCTTTCCAGTTGTAGATATTGCCTAGCTCAAGTTTAGCAGCTATAGGGAATCCTCTTGACACCTCCACCACCCATGGGAGCATTGTATAGGAATGATCCTGATTTGATATCCCAAGCCCTGACAGTCCGCAGAACAGAAGAAAGCAAAATAAACATCAGATGAAACCAAAACATCCTCAATGATCATGCTGTGGGCCTTGTCTTGAGAACAAAAAGCATCCTCTCAGACATCTTCAGATGCTGTCCAAAGGAGGTCCCTGTTATTACTGAGGTGCTGCACAAACAAAGAGGGAAAGATAAAACAAAATGGAGGAATGGAAGTGTATATCTTCTCAGCGAACATAGATGCTGGTTTCCTTCCTGCCTTTTGTTTTATTATATCCCTTATGTTATCCCCTCCTACTGTGAGCTTCTGTAGAAATTACAGGTGAGCTCTCAGTCTGTGGCAGGCCCAGCATTTCGTCTAGAGGGGAAAAGATAGTGGGTATGAGTGGGGCTGGGGGTGGAGGGGCTGAGAAGGAGAGGAAGAAGAGATTTGTGCTTTTGCAGTAGTGCTGTGTTGTTTGTTGAGCGCACCCTTCCCTTTGTCTGTCTGGCGATAACTTATTCAGCACAGGACCATTCATCCAGGGGTTGAGCGCAGGCGTCCGTCAAGACAGAAAATAATGAGGCGACAGCAGCGCAGAGGATAGCTTTCACCCTCTGCATACCCTCCCCTCACTCCCCTCCATCTCCTCCTTCTAGCCTCCCATTATCAGCTGATTTAAATAGGTAATAGGGGGCCTTCTCCAGGACATTTTGAAGCAATTAGAACCTATCACATCGTCTGTTCTTTGACTCCTTTTTCCTCCCAGCATGCCATCATAGATACTGCTGGGCAGGCTTTTGCCACCGCTTCCAGGAATTTTGTGGAATGCCGCTTCATCAATAAAAGCTTGTTTTGTATAAAGAGGAGAAAAAAAGGCAGCTATGGTGTGGTGCATAGTTTTGCAATAGTGTCACTCGGACAATTTTCTGTGATGTTGTATGTTCCTTTTGTTGTTGTACTTATGTTAATATATTTAAACCGCATGTATAAAGTCTACACACCCGAGTTGAAATGTCAGGTGGTTGTGATTTAAAAATAAATGCGCAATCAAGCCACTCAGACCTTAACTGCCACTAATCCAGAAGGGTTGCAGCTTTAACTGCTGTGACTCTTCTGGGAAGGTGTTTTCTAAAGTTTAGGGGGGAGTTTATGGAAAATTTTGACAATTCTTCTAGAAAAATGTACATTCTTAAGTTATTTCCTTCTGTTGTCTGTACACCATGACCACTTGAAAACCAAAGCCAAATTCCTTGTTTGTGTACACAGTATTGGGCGATAAATCTGATTCTTAAGTGCATTTGTGTGGTCAGACACTGATGTTGGGCGAGAAGATCTGGCTGACATTCTATGTGTGCTGTGAGGCTGAGGTCAGTCGAGTTCTTCCACACAAAACCTGTTCATCCACATCCTGATGGATTGGAGCTTAAAATTGTCGAAAATGCCTTGGTGTGTGGATGCATTAAGAGTTCTTCTCACTGAAACCAAAAGTCCAAAGCCAGCTCATAAAAAACAGCTCCACACCATAATCTCCTCTCCACCAAACTCTAAACTTAGCACAGCACCGTCAGGCAAGTGCCATATTCCTGGCAAGTGGTAAACACATGGTCATCCATCGGGTTGCCAACCAGAAACGTATGATTTCTCACACCAGAGAGTACCTCTTTATTGCTGTAGAATCCTGTGGCGACATATCTTACAGCCCTAATCTAACATTCGGCATTTTTCTTGGTGGTGTAAGGCTTGGATGCAACTGCTTGACCATGAAAACCATTAAATGAATCGCTCTATCTATGCTTGAGTGAATTTGAAGGCCACGTAAAGTTTGGAAGTCTGCACTGGTTGATTGGTAAAAAGTTGAAGACCTCTGCACACTCTGCACTCCACTCTGTGATTTTTATGTTCCCTCCCACTTTGTGGCAGAGTTGCTGACATTCCTAATCACCCAATTGACTGTGGAACATCTTGTAGCGAAGAGATTTTCTTACTGCAGTTATTGGATAGGTGGGATTCTAACACCGTAACACACTGGAGTTCACAAAGTGCCTGAGAACAAGCCATTCTTTCACAAATATTTGTAAAAGTGTGTACCTATATGCTGGATATTATACATTTGTGGCCAAGGAAATGACAGGACCACCTGAATGAACTGTTTTGGATGTGTGAGATGATACTTTTGGCAAAATAGTGTTTATTCTGTAAAAATTCAACAAAAATATGAGGATAGAAAGCTGGTGTTAAGTTTGCTGAGTTTATAACTGGACCAAAATCCAGACAGCAGAACAGGATTATCATTGAATTAATATTTTAATGAAGATAAATGAAAATGTACATAAAACGAAACTGCAAGATGAGGACAAAAACCTAGACGTCAATGGAACTAACCATCCAAACAAACGGGTCATAATATTTCTCAACCCTGCAGTTAACTTTTGCAGTTAGATTTGCAAAAGTTTTGCAAATCTAATAAAATCTGAAGATATCTGTCATTTTCAGACCTCCTTAGGTGACTGTGCAAAATTTCAGTCAAGTCTAGTTCTGAACCTTTAGGGCTATTCCAAATCTTTGAGAGGTTTTTTGGTGATTTTAACACATACTGGTACTAAAAAATAAAATCCTTCTTTATCTTTAGCTTTCTAGCAGTCTCCTAATGGTGTTGGCTAACAGATATTTTACACTTTTCATGATTTCATCCACATTGAAAAAAGTTTAGTTCTAGTTTTCTGTCTAAGGATAGAAAACCTCAGGGCGTAATGCTGGCACCACCATATTATACTATTGATTTTAAGTTGTTTTGGTGATGAGCAGTATTACTTTTTTACCGTTAGTGGTGTTGCTCTTCTTACGTATATCTTTCTTTGCAAGGGTGCATATGATTGAAATATTTAGAAAAGCTCAAATTTTTACTTGTCTTAATATTTTCTTCTAGCTCATCAATCATTTACTGTGCCTCCGTATGTCTGTGTCTCATCCTTGCCGCCCCCCAGGATGGTGCAATGAAACAAAGGCAGAACATTGTTGCAATGTTGTTGATGGCATGAAAGATATTCCTTATCACAACTGGGCAAAACAATAAAACACAATCACAATTTTTTTTAAAGAAAGTTTAAAGGTTTAAAGGGAAAAACATTTGTAGACAACAGGAGCTCCTGTAAAATACTTTAACATCACATTGTTCCTGTTTCCAAGCAAAACACCCTCTAACCTTGAGTGCCTTTATACAAAACACGAAAATGGGATTTATATTGTATTTTTGTGCTTCAATACCAAAGCCTGGAAGGCAAAAGGCCAGACCCACCCATCCCTTAGTTTGGTTTGGTGATATTGTGAAGGCATTCCATGATGTCTAAAACACAAGAGGTTTTATTTAACAAATACTGAAGAAAACCACTTTCAACATGTCTTATTTGCCAAAATCCAATCTTCAAATTCAATCTCAATCTTGTTTGAATTCTTTCTATTGTCATATGAAAATTGGAGTGATTCATTCCTGACAGAAGTGTCACAGATTAAAAAAGATACAGCAAAAGGGAGGAATAACCGAATCGAAGAGCGGAGGTTTTGCCTTTTTGTTATTGATTCACATCATCGTTGTTGTTTTATTCAGCAGATTTTACTACCCTGTGAAAGAGAAAGATGCCATTCAGTTTTGGCATTTCAAAAGAACCTTTCAAAATGTTAAAGCACGCTTGTTTTCTTCCTTGTTTGGTCATGTTTTTTGTGGCTTTTTCTCAGTTGTGAATTAATCTTCAAATAAATGCTAAAATTTTGATCAGTTAATCTAGTAGTGATTGCTGCAAGATTAAAGGCCATTAAAAAAACTCAAGTAAGTAATTCAGATTATGGAAAAGGAGACTCATCCAGTCATGTAGTTTCTTCAGGATTTGAAAAAGCAATTGTTAGTGTGAAAAGGATAATACGCCAGTAATGCTTTTGTCTAAACAGATTTATTTTATTTTCATTCTTTGCATTTGGCCCAGACTTTACTTTGTCCTGATAATTGAGTAAAAGAGTTTATAGAAAAGAATTATTTTTCTCAGTCTATTATTTGGCCCTTGATTTGTCATTGGTGAAACTTCATAATAATGTAGATTCTTGAGATATTTCTTATAAATTCATTCTTTGAGCATTGAACTCTGCCCTCTCTTTGGCAGTGCTTGTTGATAATAGGACATAAGGTAAGATAAGGTCATTTTATTTATAAAGCACATTTTCAGCAACAAGGCAATTCAAAGTGCTCACAAATAAATATGTTGAATTCATTCTTATTTTAGATAGATTTTTAGATCATGCATGAACACTTTTCTATATGAAATGTTTTTTTTTTCTCCCAGATATTTTTATTAGAATTTTCTGTTACACAGACATACAAAAACAAACACAAAAATATGAAAAAAAAAAATAAGAATAATTTTACATAAAGTGCATTCCCTCCCCCCACCCAAAAAGAACACTAAACCACAGGGCTCACTCTATCTACACATAAACAAAATAGAAAAAATAGCTTTACATGTCGCAGTATTTGACAAGATGTAGGAAGGGAAACCAAATATCCTTAAAGTCTTCAAGCTTTCCTTTTGTTAAATATGTCAGCTTTTCCATCTCCAGGTTGTTGCTCAATAGTTTAATCCAGTCATTTATCTTTGGTCTTTCTGTGTTCTTCCACTTCAGAGCAATCAAATGTTTAGCCTGCAAAAGGCAAAAACTCATAAGCTTCTTTCTCTTCATAGGTCCTTTAAATCCATCTGAAAAAATATGCAATAAGCAAAGTTTACTGTCCATTGGAACATCCTGTTCGATCAAACGAGAGATGAACATGATAACCTCCTTCCAGAAAGTTTGAATCTCTATACATTGCCACATACAATGGAAAAGAGTACCCTTATCTAGATTACATTTAACACAGATATCAGGAATATTGGAATTAAAATGGTGAAGTTTTACAGGAGTGATATATGTTCTAAAATATGAAATGGTTTTACGTAGGTGCACACAATTTGTTGCTCTCTAAACTTTGTCTTTGTAGAATGCTTTTCCGGTTAAATGTTTTTGCACATATTAGTTCATCACTCTAGTAAGATGACTTTAGAGTTGGCGTTATGGTAGAATTATGGGTACAGTTAAAGATGCACACTCCTTAAAAAATGTTTAAGAGATAAGTTGGAAAGTTTATTGATGCATTAGTTTGAAAAAATATCACTTGTAACCACAGCTGTATGTGGTACAGCAACCGTGTCAAGCCGTGCAAAAGGAGTAATATCAAAATAAACAGCATTAGCACAAACAAAACAATGCTGCTCATGTTTTGTTTGTGCTAATCTACCTTTTTGTAAATGTTAAAACTCTGTTTTGTTTGACCTTGGTCTTAGTTTTAGGCTGATGAAAGGCTCACATACCTTGCCACTTTAAAAAAAAATTCCATTTGTCTTAGCTCAAAGTTAGAGAAAATTGATACTAGTTACACCAGTTCTGGTGGCGACAAAAATATAAAAAATGGCATAAGTACCTGCATTGGTTTAACATTGTAGCCAGTTTAATAAAAAAGAAAACTGTTTTAACCCGGATAAACTTTGAGAGCACGTTTTAATTTAGTTTTATTTTTTTGTCACTTAACTAAGATGTTGTCTAGATTTTGTCACAATTTAGCCACCTATAGTGTTTTTGGTTTTAAATCTCTTTTTTGTTAATCTTACTGCATTTTTAGTCATCCCCCTCAAACATTTTTGCCTCGTTTCAGTTATTTTGATTAATAATTCTAATCATACTGTGTTACTTTACATTTTAGCTCATTTTTATTCACAAAATGTCCTCAAAAACTGAGCAAAAAATTCAGCAGCAAAATTTATTTTGATTTATTGAGATAAACCTTAATATGCCTATTCCACTCTAAAATTGGAAATATCTGAATATTTTCAATACGTTGTACAATCTACAGGTAATCCCAGCCTAAATGGAACTTTTTTTCCATTTGTATATTTTCCGCTTTGTTTAAACGTCTCTAATTTAAACGTCACACTTTAAAATTGGCAACGTTTCTCATTCCAAATGGTTCACAGTTAAAGTTGACATACCTTTTTAGGAATTAATAGACACAAAGTAAGTGGATAGCTTGATCTATACCATTCTATCAAAGGGTCTTTGTTGGCAAAAACGGCTAAGAAATTTGTTAAAGTCAAGTGCATTGCATACTGAAGCTGTTGGCCTGGTTTGGGCTTTTGGGGAGTGTACCAGCATTGCACTGCTGGTAATGACAGGTTCCATGTTGCCCGTGGCTTGTGGCCCATTGCTCTGTTTGTTTGGAGAGTGGTGCTCGGCCGTGAAGTGCTTGCCCAGCTGGCAGAGACTCCATGCCCCATTGGCCCCAACGGCTGGCTTCTTTTTGGACCACACCAGCCAGGCAGACTGGCATTCAGGAGGCTGTGTGACTGAGGGATGGGAGCAGTTGGCTGTGCACCTTGGTGCTAGATCGGGCCCGCTGCCAGCTCTAGAGAAGATCTCCTTGCTCACACCACAATCTTCGCGTCTCTTTGGTGACAGGGATCACAGTTTGCACCTAAAGGGTCAACATCATCCCATTGTGACCTGCCTCAGCGTGAAGATCCATGCTCACAGCACAGCTCTGAAAACTTTTTATAGGGCTTTTTTATTATTATTTGTATTCATTTGTGAGCTAGCAATATTATTGTGACTGGTAAAAATTTTCCAAAACACATCAACATCTATTATTTATTTGCTTGTAAAATCAAATAGTAACGCTATTAAAAAACAAGCTAAATGACGAAAGTTATTTTAAAAGAAGTAATTAAAATTTCTAGAAATGTAACTTAAAAAAAATTTGTTTCTGGGATCCCATATACTGTTTATGACATTGGTAATTTCACTTAAATTACCAAGATCAAATCACATAACATATTGATTACATAACTCTCCACCTTACCACCCTAAAAATCCAACGGTAGTGATCCCTGACTATTACTATTATTTGAGTGCACAAGCATTTCTACCAGATCAATTACACAGGGAACAAACATCATTAACAATATATGTAGCTTATTTATTTATAAAGAAATGTTTAAAATGTTCTTGTAGTAGTTATAGCATAAATTGGCTTGACTATTATCGTTTTTGTGGTTTTGTGTGATTTTTTTTTTTTTTTAAAGAAATCTTATGCCCCTACTGTTACGAATCGATCCTAACGTCAACTTTTGGAACCGGTGTAATACGGTGTCTTCTATCTGATTTACTAGAAGCTATCAGCGATACAATAGAACCTAAAGATGGCTATGGATGAAAGATGTCCTCACAGTTTGAGAGATTTAGAGAACTTTTGCAAGCCAGAGAAAGCAAATGTTTGATCAAAATAGGGGCCTGCTACAAGACTCCTTACAACCCCAGACAACTTTACCCTAAGTGATATCTTTATCTTTAAGCTAATCTGGATACAAATTGCTGCAGCTGTCACACAACTGCCCCATTCTTGCCTGTTAGATTCAGGCAACACAAGAAAAATATCCAGTTCTTCCTAAAATAACACTGGATTCTGAAATTCAGAGCAGCTCAGCATTTAGAGCCATCTTGTTTGTTTTCTAAGAGTTTGCTGGGTCCCTTGCATACATCCTGTTAGCCATTGTGTAAACCATAACCCCCTTACCCCACATTCTGATGGCGCCATGACTAACATTGCTTCACTGTTACAGGGAAGTTGTGAGGACACTGATGTCTTGGCCTTGCATCCTAGTGTCATTTTCCCAGCCTGTTTGTGGAGCCCGCCAATACCCTCATTCTCCTCAGCTGACCTGACTGCATCATGGAGTATCATACACATGTTAGGAGCTTGATATTCCAGCCAGCAGCAAATGTTTTCCTGCTGTTTCTGCTGTATTTGTCCTCTGTCCTGGCTCATGTTTAGGCTCTGTTGTGCGGTTGTTTTTCCCTGAGCCTCTAGGCCAGGACTCTCATTTTGTTTAACAAGACGTTGACGTACACTCATCCCATCTAAAAGTTCCCTCGTGGTGGAGCATTTAAAAAACAGACTAGACATAAACCATTTCTAAACACTGGTTTCATTTTACCGATCTTTAATTACATTGTAGCAACCGAGGTACAGAATTGAAGCAAAGCACCATGTTATCAAAGCATATAATAGCGAGGGATACCACAGCTGAAAGCCAGCGGGTTTGGAAAAGAAAAAAATATCATACATAAAAAATACTTAAAAAATATTAAGGTGTTAAGAGCCTGAAGATTTCTAAGGTTGTCTTTGTGATTTGTGTCATTTTGTTTTAAAAGTTTATGATTATAGCTTTGTAATTTAAAAAAAAAGCCACTGTTCATTCACTTGCTTTCATAAAGTCCTGCATACAACCCTGAGAAAAAAAAAGTATTTCACCCCTTTTAGATTTTCTTTTGATAAACACCATTCCCCCCTTTTAGATTTTCTTTTGATAAACACCACCCAATGTTAAAACATAGTTGCCCTAATAACTAAACCACATGCCCACAAAGTATTTGCTTTAAGTGTCTTTTATGCCACTGTGGAGGAATTTTGCCTCATTATTACTTCTATGAACTTTTTAATTGTGCCACATTGAAGCATTTTCAATCATTACCCCGTTTATGCAACATATAAATTGTGTTTAAGTCTGGTCTTAAGTCGCACCACTGCAAAATGTTTTGGTGCTTTATAATCTGCATAACCCAAGAATGCTTAACTGATTTCCTGACTGTGTTCATAGGAATTTTCTGGTAAATATTCTGTCAAAATTCATTTTCCTTTCAATGGCCCTGACTAGTACAGTACTACTGCCATGTTTGCCGTTAGGGGTCTTGTTTCTTTTCTGAAAAGCTATGCTTGTCATGAATTGAGGGTTTGGTGAGGTGAGGGAAGATGCAGGCAGGCCAGGATGAAGGTGAAGATGATGATTTTAATGTCAATCCACGGAACTGAACAACGGTGAACAAGACGTTACATGACGGCACAGGGAAACTGGCTGGTACACACCACTACGAGACAACGACAACAGGTGGGAATAAATACACTGGGAGGGTAATCAAAGAAACGAGGCACAGCCGGGAACAATCAACGGGGAAGACAGAGACTCACAGGGGGAACAGGCTAATAAACACAGAAAAACCTCAAAATAAATGCACAGAAAACGCAGATCTCAACAGTGCTAATTTTGATGTAACTGGACAAATAACTTAAAACTTCTGCTGTCATCAGTTCAGTCGATTACAATGACATTATAATTATCTGAGATTTGCATAAGTAAATCTCAGATAGGCCTATGTGGGGGGGTTATCAGTACACCTTTGAACTCTCCCATAAATGCTGTTCTTTCCCAGTCTGTTTCATTTGGTTGAATGTTTCCCTCTGACCATAACTAGACAGAAAGATACGGTGCTTTAGTTGTTCTGGATTATTTTGTGACCTCCTATATGAGTTGTTTGGCACTCTTGGAGTAATTTTGGTCGGTCAGCTGCGCTTGGCAAGGTTCAATTCATGTTTTATGTCTTCCACTTTGGTTTGCAGTGTCCCAAAGCCCTGGAAATAGCTTTAAGTTCCTGTCTAGACTAATAGTTGCTATTTAGTTCTCATTTTCCATTGCATTTCTATAGTTAGATACATGTGTTGTTTATATACACAGTCCAGTCACATTAATGTGACCACCACGTACTTTCCACTTCAGAGTTAAATAACCAATCACAGAAGGCAGGTGGCAGCACAGTGCAGTTGAGCGTATATAAAGGGTGTGTGTGGGCTTCGGAAAACATTTCAATCGTTGGCGTAATGCAGAAACGAAGCGATTTATCCGACGTCCAAAAGGGCATGATCATTGGCTTTCGGGCCAAGGGTGGAAGCATTTCCGAAACGGCTGAGTTTGTGAACTGTTCGCGTGCCGCCGTGGTAAAAGTGTACCGTGCATGGCAAAATGGGACTGTCCAAAATCAACGACGTGGCAAATGTGGTGCACCACGGGCCATAGATGACAGAGGCGAACGACGGTTGCGGAGATGCGTTCGGGCAGATAGACGGGCTACCGTTGAGCAACTGACCACTAAAATGAACCAAGGGGCTACCACAAGTGTCTCCCAAACCACTATTCAGCGAACATTGCTGCGTCTGGGCCTCCGAAGCGGACGCCTGGTTCGTGCACCTATGCTGACTGGTGTTCATCGACGACGAAGGCTAGAATTTGCACGCCAGTACAGCAGCTGGACGTCCACTGAGTGGCGACAGGTAGCGTTTTCAGATGAATCGCGTTTTATGCTCCATCGGACAGATGGACGTTGGCGTATAAGGCGTGAAACCTCTGAAAGGAACCACCCTGCAACCATTGCAGGAACGGTCCAAGCTGGAGGCGGGAGCATTATGGTCTGGGGAATGTTTTCCTGGCATTCTCTGGGTTCACTGATTATTGTGGAAGGCACGATGGATCAATACAAGTACGCATCTGTCCTTGCGGACCATGTCCACCCCTGCATGCGCATTGTTTTTCCTCAGGATGATGGCATCTTCCAGCAGGACAATGCGAGGTGCCATACAGCTGCCAGTGTACGTGCGTGGTTCGAAGAGCACCAGGATGAGTTTACCGTCCTCCCCTGGCCAGCAAACTCACCTGACTTAAACCCAATCGAGCATCTGTGGGACCATCTCGATCGAGTTGTTCGCGCCATGGATCCTCAACCGCGTAATCTAGCGCAGCTGGCCACAGCATTAGAGTCGGCATGGCTCAACATCCCAGAGAAGACCTTCAGGGACCTAAGTGACTCTCTTCCTGCACGTCTCGTAGCAGTTCGCTCTGCGAAAGGTGGTTATTCTGGCTTTTGACAGATGGTCACATTAATGTGACTGGACTGTGTATATATATATATATACTGTATGTATATATATATATATATATATATATATATATATATATATATATATATATATATATATATATATATATATATATACAGTATATATATATATATATACTGTATATATATATATATATATATATACTGTATAGTATATATATATATATATATATATATATATATATATATATATATATATATATATATATATATATACATATAATCACAGTTGATCCACAATTTAACAAGTGGGTACAATTACTTTTACACTAAGGTGGTTTGGATAGATTTCCCCCCTTAATACATATATTAACTATTATATGTAACTATTTGAAAAAGTGCTTTTAAGTACAGCATTCAATTTGGATCGTCTTTATGTAAAGTTAAAATCTATTTGATCAAAACCATTTGAGAAAAAATATTGAATCTCGAATCACTGTTGTGACACTGTTACTAATTAGGGCCTGCCATTGCAATGCATAAGGAGAGCAGTGACTGACCTGCGAAGCAGGTCAGTCACTGCCTCCATGCATTTGCATGGCAGGCACTTACTGTTCTTCTGTCAATAGAATGTCTCTTTATTATTATTATTAGGGCCTGCCATTGCAATGCATAAGGAGAGCAGTGACTGACCTGCGAAGCAGGTCAGTCACTGCCTCCATGCAATTGCATGGCAGGCACTTATTGTTCTACACCTAATAGAATGTCTCTTTATTATTAGGGCCTGCCATGCAAATGCATGGAGGCAGTGACTGACCTGCAGGTCAGTCACTGCCTCCATGCATTTGCATGGCAGGCACTTACTGTTCTTCTGTCAATAGAATGTCTCTTTATTATTAGGGCCTGCCATTGCAATGCATAAGGAGAGCAGTGACTGACCTGCGAAGCAGGTCAGTCACTGCCTCCATGCAATTGCATGGCAGGCACTTATTGTTCTACACCTAATAGAATGTCTCTTTATTATTAGGGCCTGCCATTGCAATGCATAAGGAGAGCAGTGACTGACCTGCGAAGCAGGTCAGTCACTGCCTCCATGCAATTGCATGGCAGGCACTTATTGTTCTACACCTAATAGAATGTCTCTTTATTATTATTATTTATTATTCTTCCATTACCGTTAATGCGGCTCGTACCGCTGCGTGCCCACCCACAAAAGTGGTATCAAATCGAGCGGCTCGGTGCCGAGAAGTGAGCTATTACTTTTGTTGGGATTCTGACTTAAAATGACGACAAAAATTAATAAAAACGAAAAAATTGGAGATTGAGGAACTCGCAGCATCAGTAACCTTTCTGTCTGAAACACACACACAGGACCCCTGATGGCTTACTGAAAAACTGTGTTTAACTCGCCCTCACAGGCATAAATATTGCCCTATTGGTCTAAAACTTGGTCAGAACATAGATACACATCCCTGCTCCCGTAAAATGTTTTCAAAAATTTTCTAGGGCTTATGGATTTTTGTCAGGGTCCTTCAGACTGGCGCTGGGTGTCTCCCAAGTATAGAAACGAGGGAGAAGAGGATTTTCCCGCTCTTTGTCTCCTCACAGCTGCGGGGCATTAATTACCATAGTAACGGGTTCCAGCCAGCGGCAGCCATTACTCTGAGAGACAGCAGAGAGTATTTCCTGTGACTATTGATATTTTGTTTAGATAAAATTATTATTTCTCTGAATTTTTCAGTGTGAAATGACATCCTTACTATGAAGGCTGAAAGATTTAGAGATTATGGACTGTTGTCATTTTTTTAATATTTTGTACCGTGAGTGAGAACATGTGCGAAGCTTCAGTCTCGGTCTGAAGCTCGTTAATCATTAACAGTGTCAATTAGCGGTGCGCTGCGATCGTTGTCTCTTGTTGCCAATAACCTGCATGTGCAGCTGGACTCACAGCGGCGGAGCTCGTCAAAATATATCAACACAATGAAGCTAATACTTGACGCAGATTGGCTACGTCGAGGCTCACTGCAGTAAAAAAAGACATGGAGGATCAGACAGCCGGGAAAGCAGCGCTGTACTCTCACAAACGGGCTCAGAGGTCACAATGCATTGTGGGAAGAATACATATTTCCTGTGATTATTCATATTTTGCTTGCATAAAATTATTATTTCTCTGAATTTTTGAATGTGAATTAAAATACTTAGTATGACGCTTGAAAATTTTCAAGAAAAAAACAATGACCTCTTTATTTATTTTTTTTATTTCAGACCGTGAGTCAGGAGGACATGTCCAAAGTTTATATAGATGTCAGTCTGGTACTGAATTTCATTGAACAATGAGTTCAGCTGTTGATTGTTGCTGTGAATCAGATCAGCCACTGTAATGTTGTGATGGATCTGGCAAAAGCTTCAGTCATTAGCAACACGGGCAACTGTGGCTTTCAATTGGAAGGTTACAGGTTAGACTCCTGCTTTCTCCAGCACATGTTACGCTGCCCCTGGGCAAGGCATCCAATGTCAAATAGCCTACTAAGCTGCATATCAATGTGAGACTAGCCTGAAGCAATTTGATTTGTCAGAAATAGTCAAATAAATTGCTATAAGTTCAGTCTATTTACCATTTAAAACCCATCAGTTTATGTAATACTGATTTGCAATAAGCCATTTCTACAGTGTTAATCTATTCACTGCCATAGGTACGGCTATAGTATTAACAGTCTAAATCACATTTTACAACTGGCTTGTGGAAGCCAGAGCATTAGCATTTTTAGACTACAATTTAGCTCAGGTTAGCGTTGATGCTAATGCTGAGCATCAGAATGCTTTTCTTATTTATTACCAATGTTTCATATACTGAATGTAGTAAGTAATGACAGACAACATGATAGTGATGCTCCACATGCTACTAATAGCAATCATGCTATTATTAGCATTTTGGCTAATTTTGGCTTATGCAACATACTAAATGGTACGAGTGCAGCTTAGTGAACATGCTTCTGACTCCCTGCAGGTTATTGACTACATTGCATTTTTCTTTAGCATTAATGCAAATTTTTTTAGCATCATATTGCTGCATCCAATCCGACGGGCACACTTTGGCAGGCCCTTCAAAATTTCTGCGGAATTTTCTAGTTATTATTTATTATTCTTCCATTACCGTTAATGCGGCTCGTACCGCTGCGTGCCCACCCACAAAAGTGGTATCAAATCGAGCGGCTCGGTGCCGAGAAGTGAGCTATTACTTTTGTTGGGATTCTGACTTAAAATGACGACAAAAATTAATAAAAACGAAAAAATTGGAGATTGAGGAACTCGCAGCATCAGTAACCTTTCTGTCTGAAACACACACACAGGACCCCTGATGGCTTACTGAAAAACTGTGTTTAACTCGCCCTCACAGGCATAAATATTGCCCTATTGGTCTAAAACTTGGTCAGAACATAGATACACATCCCTGCTCCCGTAAAATGTTTTCAAAAATTTTCTAGGGCTTATGGATTTTTGTCAGGGTCCTTCAGACTGGCGCTGGGTGTCTCCCAAGTATAGAAACGAGGGAGAAGAGGATTTTCCCGCTCTTTGTCTCCTCACAGCTGCGGGGCATTAATTACCATAGTAACGGGTTCCAGCCAGCGGCAGCCATTACTCTGAGAGACAGCAGAGAGTATTTCCTGTGACTATTGATATTTTGTTTAGATAAAATTATTATTTCTCTGAATTTTTCAGTGTGAAATGACATCCTTACTATGAAGGCTGAAAGATTTAGAGATTATGGACTGTTGTAATTTTTTTAATATTTTGTACCGTGAGTGAGAACATGTGCGAAGCTTCAGTCTCGGTCTGAAGCTCGTTAATCATTAACAGTGTCAATTAGCGGTGCGCTGCGATCGTTGTCTCTTGTTGCCAATAACCTGCATGTGCAGCTGGACTCACAGCGGCGGAGCTCGTCAAAATATATCAACACAATGAAGCTAATACTTGACGCAGATTGGCTACGTCGAGGCTCACTGCAGTAAAAAAAGACATGGAGGATCAGACAGCCGGGAAAGCAGCGCTGTACTCTCACAAACGGGCTCAGAGGTCACAATGCATTGTGGGAAGAATACATATTTCCTGTGATTATTCATATTTTGCTTGCATAAAATTATTATTTCTCTGAATTTTTGAATGTGAATTAAAATACTTAGTATGACGCTTGAAAATTTTCAAGAAAAAAACAATGACCTCTTTATTTATTTTTTTTATTTCAGACCGTGAGTCAGGAGGACATGTCCAAAGTTTATATAGATGTCAGTCTGGTACTGAATTTCATTGAACAATGAGTTCAGCTGTTGATTGTTGCTGTGAATCAGATCAGCCACTGTAATGTTGTGATGGATCTGGCAAAAGCTTCAGTCATTAGCAACACGGGCAACTGTGGCTTTCAATTGGGAGGTTACAGGTTAGACTCCTGCTTTCTCCAGCACATGTTACTCTGCCCCTGGGCAAGGCATCCAATGTCAAATAGCCTACTAAGCTGCATATCAATGTGAGACTAGCCTGAAGCAATTTGATTTGTCAGAAATAGTCAAATAAATTGCTATAAGTTCAGTCTATTTACCATTTAAAACCCATCAGTTTATGTAATACTGATTTGCAATAAGCCATTTCTACAGTGTTAATCTATTCACTGCCATAGGTACGGCTATAGTATTAACAGTCTAAATCACATTTTACAACTGGCTTGTGGAAGCCAGAGCATTAGCATTTTTAGACTACAATTTAGCTCAGGTTAGCGTTGATGCTAATGCTGAGCATCAGAATGCTTTTCTTATTTATTACCAATGTTTCATATACTGAATGTAGTAAGTAATGACAGACAACATGATAGTGATGCTCCACATGCTACTAATAGCAATCATGCTATTATTAGCATTTTGGCTAATTTTGGCTTATGCAACATACTAAATGGTACGAGTGCAGCTTAGTGAACATGCTTCTGACTCCCTGCAGGTTATTGACTACATTGCATTTTTCTTTAGCATTAATGCAAATTTTTTTAGCATCATATTGCTGCATCCAATCCGACGGGCACACTTTGGCAGGCCCTTCAAAATTTCTGCGGAATTTTCTAGTTATTATTTATTATTCTTCCGTCACCGTTAATGCGGCTCGTACCGCTGCGTGCCCACCCACAAAAGTGGTATCAAATCGTGCGGCTCGGTGCCGAGAAGGGAGCTATTACTTTTGTTGGGATTCTGACTTAAAATGACGACAAAAATGAATAAAAACGAAAAAATTGGAGATTGAGGAACTCGCAGCATCAGTAACCTTTCTGTCTGAAACACACACACAGGACTCCTGATGGCTTACTGAAAAACTGTGTTTAACTCGCCCTCACAGGCATAAATATTGCCCTATTGGTCTAAAACTTGGTCATAACATAGATACACATCCCTGCTCCCGTAAAATGTTTTCAAAAATTTTCTAGGGCTTATGGATTTTTGTCAGGGTCCTTCAGACTGGCGCTGGGTGTCTCCCAAGTATAGAAACGAGGGAGAAGAGGATTTTCCCGCTCTTTGTCTCCTCACAGCTGCGGGGGATTAATTACCATAGTAACGGGTTCCAGCCAGCGGCAGCCATTACTCTGAGAGACAGCAGAGAGTATTTCCTGTGACTATTGATATTTTCTTTAGATAAAATTATTATTTCTCTGAATTTTTCAGTGTGAAATGACATCCTTAGTATGAAGGCTGAAAGATTTAGACAAATAAACTATTATAGACTGTCTTTATTTTTTTAATATTTTGGACCGTGAGTGAGAACATGTGCGCAGCTTCAGTCTCGGTCTGAAGCTCGTTAATCATTAACAGTGTCAATTAGCGGTGCGCTGCGATCGTTGTCTCTTTTGCCAATAACCTGCATGTGCAGCTGGACTCACAGCGGCGGAGCTCGTCAAAATATATCAACACAATGAAGCTAATACTTGACGCAGATTGGCTACATCGAGGCTCACTGCAGTAAAAAAAGACATGGAGGATCAGACAGCCGGTAAAGCAGCGCTGTACTCTCACAAACGGGCTCAGAGGTCACAATGCATTGTGGGAAGAATACATATTTCCTGTGATTATTCATATTTTGCTTGCATAAAATTATTATTTCTCTGAATTTTTGAATGTGAATTAAAATACTTAGTATGACGCTTGAAAATTTTCAAGAAAAAAACAATGACCTCTTTATTTATTTATTTATTTTATTTCAGACCGTGAGTCAGGAGGACATGTCCAAAGTTTATATAGATGTCAGTCTGGTACTGAATTTCATTGAACAATGAGTTCAGCTGTTGATTGTTGCTGTGAATCAGATCAGCCACTGTAATGTTGTGATGGATCTGGCAAAAGCTTCAGTCATTAGCAACACGGGCAACTGTGGCTTTCAATTGGAAGGTTACAGGTTAGACTCCTGCTTTCTCCAGCACATGTTACTGTGCCCCTGGCCAAGGCACCCAATCTCAAATAGCCTACTAAGCTGCATATCAGTGTGTGAATGTGGGACTAGCCTGAAGCAATTTGATTTGTCAGAAATAGTCAAATAAATTGCTATAAGTTCAGTCTATTTACCATTTAAAACCCATCAGTTTATGTAATACTGATTTGCAATAAGCCATTTCTACAGTGTTAATCTATGCACTGCCATAGGTACGGCTATAGTATTAACAGTCTAAATCACATTTTACAACTGGCTTGTGGAAGCCAGAGCATTAGCATTTTTAGACTACAATTTAGCTCAGGTTAGCGTTGATGCTAATGCTGAGCATCAGAATGCTTTTCTTATTTATTACCAATGTTTCATATACTGAATGTAGTAAGTAATGACAGACAACATGATAGTGATGCTCCACATGCTACTAATAGCAATCATGCTATTATTAGCATTTTGGCTAATTTTGGCTTATGCAACATACTAAATGGTACGAGTGCAGCTTAGTGAACATGCTTCTGACTCCCTGCAGGTTATTGACTACATTGCATTTTTCTTTAGCATTAATGCAAATTTTTTTAGCATCATATTGCTGCATCCAATCCGACGGGCACACTTTGGCAGGCCCTTCAAAATTTCTGCGGAATTTTCTAGTTAGGGCCTGCCATTGCAATGCATAAGGAGAGCAGTGACTGACCTGCGAAGCAGGTCAGTCACTGCCTCCATGCAATTGCATGGCAGGCACTTCTTATTCTACACCTAATAGAATGTCTCTTTATTATTGGGGCCTGCCACTGCAATGCATAAGGAGAGCAGTGACTGACCTGCGAAGCAGGTCAGTCACTGCCTCCATGCATTGCATGGCAGGCACCTATTATTCTACACCTAATAGAACGCCTCTTTATTATTATTTATTATTCTTCCATTACCGTTAATGCGGCTCGTACCGCTGCGTGCCCACCCACAAAAGTGGTATCAAATCGAGCGGCTCGGCGCCGAGAAGTGAGCTATTACTTTGATTGGGGATCGGAGTTACGACGGCGACGTAAAAAGCGAAAGACGAGCGAAATTTCCAACTGCCGAAACCTTAGAGTGTAACCGAAATCAACTGCCGTTTTTTAGAGTGAGAAACAGAGTGGATTTTTGACCCAAAGATGATTTTGAAATCGCTCTCATGCCTTCAAAAATTGCTCTATTGGTATGAAAGTCGGTCATGACATAGATAAATTTGTCTGCTCCGGTAAAATGTTTTCGAAATTTTTCTAGGTCTTACGGTTTTCTGTCCAGGTGCTTCAGAGTAAAATTATGGGAAGGGGTAACTGACGTCGATCCCTCTATATTAGATACAATCTGCCCTGCACTTCACTCCCCCAGCTGACAGTTGGAATTTAGGATTGATCACCATGGCAACAGAAGACAGAGAAAGGCAGAGCTTCTGCTTTGGACTACAAACCGGCCATATTAACTGTAGTTCTATCTACGGCCATGACTCAGAATGTCAGAATTTACAACATGGCGGAACTGTCTGTTACTGCAAAGGAGGACTTGGCTGCTATTTAGAACTACTTGTGTTTTTAGCATTATATAACTGATTTAACTTAATCACAATAACACTTGGAATTAGTGTGGCCATTTCAAATTAATCTTACTGAAAATTTCAAAATAAAAGCCTCATTAATGCCAGTAAGTGCACCACCACCTCAGTAAGTGCACCACCACAGCCAGTGCAATTATATTAGCTCTAATTATATTGCAATAAGAAATATTTCAATAATTTGAAATAATTCTTTCTGCCAGCATTTAGGCTAAAATTAGAATATTGGCTAATTTTACACACTGGATAAGTGTGGCTATCTGAGGGCACACATTTTGAACCTTACTGAAATTTTCAAAATAAAAGCCTTGAACATTTTTAAATCAACTATTGGTCTTTTGGGCTTTACATCACTGGTTTAACCAAACCACTGCTACACATTGAATTAGTGTGGTCATTTAAAAAGAAGCTTACTGAAAGTTTCAAAATAAAAGCTTGCATATTCATCTCATGTCATTGCACCGCCATAGGTGGTGCAATAATTTTAAACTACTTTTTCTTTTCATTCTCGGGATGCCAGCATTTAGGCTAACATTAGCATTTTGGCTAATTTTAGTTTATGCTTTAATATTAACACAATGAATAGTGTAAGTACAGCTTCATCAACATGTTTCTGACTCTCCACAGGTTTTTGACTACAATTTAACTCAGGTTAGCATTGATGCTAATATTAATCATCAGAATATTTTTCTTAGTTATTAGCAACATTTTTTTAATGAATGGATTAAGTAATGACAGAACACATGCTAGTGATGCTCTAAATGCTACTGATAGCATTGATGCCAACATTAGCATTTTGGCTAATTTCACCTCATGCATTAATTTTAACAACATTAATGGTGCAAGTATAGCTTCATCAACATGTTCTTGACTCTCCACAAGTTTTTGAGTACAATTTAGCTCAGGTTAGCATTGATGCTAATGTTAAGCATCAGAACGATTTTCTTACTTAATACCAATGTTTCATATACTGAATGGAATAAGTAATGACAGACAACATGCTAGTGATGCTCTACATGCTACTGATAGCATTCATGCTAACATTAGCATTTTGGGTAATTTGACCTTATGTAACATACTAAATGGTGCGAGAAAAGCTAAGTGAGCATGCTTCTCACTCCCCGCAAGTTAGTGACTACATTGCAGCGTTCTTTAGCATTATTGCTAATTTTTACCATCAGAACACTTTATTAATTCGACGGGCACACTTTGGCAGGCCCTTTAAAATTTCTGCAGGAATTTTCTAGTTATTCCATATTTTTCTTCCGTCACCGTTAATGCGGCTCGTACCGCTGCGTGCCCACCCACAAAAGTGGTATCAAATCGAGCGGCTCGTGCCCGGGAAGGGAGCTATTACTTTTGTTGGGATTCTGACTTAAAATGACGACAAAAATTAATAAAAACGAAATAAAAACGAAAAAATTGGAGATTGAGGAACTCACAGCATCAGTAACCTTTCTGTCTGAAACACACACACAGGACTCCTGATGGCTTACTGAAAAACTGTGTTTAACTCGCCCTCACAGGCATAAATATTGCCCTATTGGTCTAAAACTTGGTCAGAACATAGATACACATCCCTGCTCCCGTAAAATGTTTTCAAAAATTTTCTAGGGCTTATGGATTTTTGTCAGGGTCCTTCAGACTGGCGCTGGGTGTCTCCCAAGTATAGAAACGAGGGAGAAGAGGATTTTCCCGCTCTTTGTCTCCTCACAGCTGCGGGGCATTAATTACCATAGTAACGGGTTCCAGCCAGCGGCAGCCATTACTCTGAGAGACAGCAGAGAGTATTTCCTGTGACTATTGATATTTTGTTTAGATAAAATTATTATTTCTCTGAATTTTTCACTGTGAAATGACATCCTTAGTATGAAGGCTGAAAGATTTAGACAAATAAACTATTATGGACTGTCTTTATTTTTTTAATATTTTGTACCGTGAGTGAGAACATGTGCGCAGCTTCAGTCTCGGTCTGAAGCTCGTTAATCATTAACAGTGTCAATTAGCGGTGCGCTGCGATCGTTGTCTCTTGTTGCCAATAACCTGCATGTGCAGCTGGACTCACAGCGGCGGAGCTCGTCAAAATATATCAACACAATGAAGCTAATACTTGACGCAGATTGGCTACATCGAGGCTCACTGCAGTAAAAAAAGACATGGAGGATCAGACAGCCGGTAAAGCAGCGCGCAGCTACAAACACTCACCCGGATTAGCATGACGGTCAGAAAGCTAATCAAATAACCTGTAAAATTATTTAAATCTTAGATCTGTGATGTAAGACGCTGGTTCTGCTCTTGAACCGCTGCTAGCTACAGGCAGTAACATTTAATATTTGGCACGGAGCCGCTTCTGCTCCACCTGTTAGTGACTCTGACCGAACCTCTTTAAAGCTGCAGCATCTAACTAAAAAAATACATTTTACATGCGTACTAAAACTTTCGCTGTCCTAACATGAGACAGATAATCTCTAAAAAATAATCGATCTCCTCCCTGTTCTGCCGGAAACAGTCAATCAGAACTAGCAGTAACCAGCTAGCCGCTATGCTAACAGGAAGTTTTCATTCAGTAACTCTGAAATGTTGATTGATCCTGTTTTTGCCTTTGAATGTTATGTTTTATACTTGAATTTTTTGTCAATGTTGAGAGGTGCAAGTAGGAGCTTAATCAACATTTTTCTGACTCTCCACAGGTTTTTGACTACTATTTAGCTCAGGTTAGCGTTGATGCTAATGTTGAGCATCAGAGCACTTTTCTTACTTATTAGCAACATTTCATATAATGAATGGAGTAAGTAATGACAGACAACACGCTACTGATTCCAAACATGGAACTGATAGCAGTCATGCTAACATTAGCATTTTGGCTAATTTCACCTTATGTGTTAATTTTAACAAAATTAATGGTGCAAGTACAGCTTCATCAACATGTTTTTGACTCTCCACAGGTTTTTGACTACAATTTAGCTCAGGTTAGCATTGATGCTAATGTTAAGCATCAGAACGATTTTCTTGCTTAATACCAATGTTTCATATACTGAATGGAATAAGTAATGAACGTTTTATTAAAAATCCGACGGGCACACTTTGGCAGGCCCTTTAAAATTTCTGCGGAATTTTCTAGTTATTATATATTATTCTTCCATTACCGTTAATGCGGCTCGTACCGCTGCGTGCCCACCCACAAAAGTGGTATCAAATCGAACGGTTCGGCGCCGAGAAGTGAGCTATTACTTTTATTGAGGATCGGAGTTACGACGGCGACGTAAAAAGCGAAAAACGAGCAAAATTTCCAACTGCCGAAACGCAGAGTGTAACTGAAATCAACTGCCGCTTTTTTAGAGTGAGAAACAGAGGTGGATTTTTGACCCAAAAATCATTTTGAAATCGCTCTCATGCCTTCAAAAATTGCTCTATTGGTATGAAAGTCGGTCATGACATAGATAAATTTGTCTGCTCCGGTAAAATGTTTTCGAAATTTCTCTAGGGCTTACGGTTTTCTGTCCAGGTGCTTCAGAGTAAAATTATGGGAAGGGCTAACTGACGTCGATCCCTCTATATTAGATACAATCTGCCCTGCACTTCACTCCCCCAGCTGACAGTTGGAATTTAGGATTGATCACCATGGCAACAGAAGACAGAGGAAGGCAGAGCTTCTGCTTTGGACTACAAACCGGCCATATTAACTGTAGTTCTATCTACGGCCATGACTCAGAATGTCAGAATTTACAACATGGCGGAACTGTCTGTTACTGCAGAGGAGGACTTGGCTGGTATACAGAACTACTTGTGTTTTGAGCTTTATATAACTGATTTAACCCCATCAATATTACATATTGAATTAGTGTTGCCATTTCAAATTAAGCTTACTGAAAATTTCAAAATAAAAGCCTTAACCATTTTACATCATGTAATTGCTCTTTTGGGCATTAGATAACTGTTTAAGAAATCCACTGTTACAAATGGGATGAATGTTGCCATTTTAAATTAATCGTCTGAAAAATTTCAAAATAAAAGCCTTGACAATTTTTACATAATGTATTTGCTCTATTTTGTCTTAGATAACTGTTTAAGAAAACCACTGTTAGTAATGGGATTATTGTTGCCATTTCAAATTAAGCTTACTAAAATTTCAAAATAAAAGCCTCATTAATGCTTTCCAGTAAGTGCACCACCACATTTGGCGCAATTATAACAGCTTTAATTATATTATTCCATCAAATTATTGCACCGCCATATGCAGTGCCATAATATTGTCTTTATTAGCTTTTCCACTCAAGTTATGGCACTGGCTTGCCTAAGCTTGCATCAACATGTTTTTGACTGTCCACAGGTTTTTGACTACAATTTAGCTCAGGTTAGCATTGATGCTAATGTTAAGCATCAGAACGCTTTTCTTACGTAATACCAATGTTTCATATACTGAATGGATTAAGTAATGTCAGACAACATGCTCGTGATGCTCTACATGCTACTGATAGCATTCATGCTAAAATTAGCATTTTGGCTAATTTTACCTTATGTAACATACTAAATTGTGCGAGAAAAGCTAAGTGAGCATGCTTTTGACTCCCTGCAAGTTATTGACTACATTACAGCTTTCTTTAATATTATTGCTAATGTCTACCATGAGAAAGTTTATTAAAAATCCGACGGGCACAATTTGGCAGGCCCTTTAAAATTTCTGCGGAATTTTCTAGTTAGGGCCTGCCATAGCAATGCATAAGGAGAGCAGTGACTGACCTGCGAAGCAGGTCAGTCACTGCCTCCATGCAATTGCATGGCAGGCACTTATTGTTCTACACCTAATAGAATGTCTCTTTATTATTCCATATTTTTCTTCCGTCACCGTTAATGCGGCTCGTACCGCTGCGTGCCCACCCACAAAAGTGGTATCAAATCGAGCGGCTCGTGCCCGGGAAGGGAGCTATTACTTTTGTTGGGATTCTGACTTAAAATGACGACAAAAATTAATAAAAACGAAATAAAAACGACAAAATTGGAGATTGAGGAACTCACAGCATCAGTAACCTTTCTGTCTGAAACACACACACAGGACTCCTGATGGCTTACTGAAAAACTGTGTTTAACTCGCCCTCACAGGCATAAATATTGCCCTATTGGTCTAAAACTTGGTCAGAACATAGATACACATCCCTGCTCCCGTAAAATGTTTTCAAAAATTTCCTAGGGCTTATGGATTTTTGTCAGGGTCCTTCAGACTGGCGCTGGGTGTCTCCCAAGTATAGAAACTAGGGAGAAGAGGATTTTCCCGCTCTTTGTCTCCTCACAGCTGCGGGGCATTAATTACCATAGTAACGGGTTCCAGCCAGCGGCAGCCATTACTCTGAGAGACAGCAGAGAGTATTTCCTGTGACTATTGATATTTTGTTTAGATAAAATTATTATTTCTCTGAATTTTTCAGTGTGAAATGACATCCTTACTATGAAGGCTGAAAGATTTAGAGATTATGAACTGTTGTAATTTTTTTAATATTTTGTACCGTGAGTGAGAACATGTGCGAAGCTTCAGTCTCGGTCTGAAGCTCGTTAATCATTAACAGTGTCAATTAGCGGTGCGCTGCGATCATTGTCTCTTGTTGCCAATAACCTGCATGTGCAGCTGGACTCACAGCGGCGGAGCTCGTCAAAATATATCAACACAATGAAGCAAAATATATCAACACAATGAAGCTAATACTTGACGAAGATTGGCTACATCGAGGCTCACTGCAGTAAAAAAAAGACATGGAGGATCAGACAGCCGGTAAAGCAGCGCGCAGAAGCTAAACAAATAACCTGTAAAATTATTTAAATCTTAGATCTGTGATGTAAGACGCTGGTTCTGCTCTTGAACCGCTGCTAGCTACAGGCAGTAACATTTAATATTTGGCACGGAGCCGCTTCTGCTCCACCTGTTAGTGACTCTCTGACCGAACCTGTTTAAAGCTGCAGCATCTACGTAAAAAAATACATTTTACATGCGTATTAAAACTTTCGCTGTCCTAACATGAGACAGATAATCTCTAAAATATAATCGATCTCCTCCCTGTTCAGCCGGAAACAGTCAATCAGAACTAGCAGTAACCAGCTAGCCGCTATGCTAACAGGAAGTTTTCATTCAGTAACTCTGAAATGTTGATTGATCCTGTTTTTGCCTTTGAATGTTAAGTTTTATACTTGAATTTTTTGTCAATGTTGAGAGGTGCAAGTAGGAGCTTAATCAACATTTTTCTGACTCTCCACAGGTTTTTGACTACTATTTAGCTCAGGTTAGCGTTGATGCTAATGTTGAGCATCAGAACACTTTTCTTACTTATTACCAATGTTTCATATACTGAATGGAGTAAGTAATGACAGACAACATGATAGTGATGCAAAACATGATGCTGATAGCATTCATGCTAACATTAGCATTTTGGCTAATTTTACATTATGTAACATACTAAATGGTGCTAGAAAAGCTAAGTGAGCATGCTTCTGACTCCCTGCAAGTTATTTACTACATTGCAGCTTTCTTTAGCATTATTGCTAATTTTTACCATCAGAATACATTATTAATCCGACGGGCACACTTTGGCAGGCCCTTCAAAATTTCTGCAGGAATTTTCTAGTTATTATTTATTATTCTTCCATTACCGTTAATGCGGCTCGTACCGCTGCGTGCCCACCCACAAAAGTGGTATCAAATCGAGCGGCTCGGTGCCGAGAAGTGAGCTATTACTTTTGTTGGGATTCTGACTTAAAATGACGACAAAAATTAATAAAAACGAAAAAATTGGAGATTGAGGAACTCGCAGCATCAGTAACCTTTCTGTCTGAAACACACACACAGGACCCCTGATGGCTTACTGAAAAACTGTGTTTAACTCGCCCTCACAGGCATAAATATTGCCCTATTGGTCTAAAACTTGGTCAGAACATAGATACACATCCCTGCTCCCGTAAAATGTTTTCAAAAATTTTCTAGGGCTTATGGATTTTTGTCAGGGTCCTTCAGACTGGCGCTGGGTGTCTCCCAAGTATAGAAACGAGGGAGAAGAGGATTTTCCCGCTCTTTGTCTCCTCACAGCTGCGGGGCATTAATTACCATAGTAACGGGTTCCAGCCAGCGGCAGCCATTACTCTGAGAGACAGCAGAGAGTATTTCCTGTGACTATTGATATTTTGTTTAGATAAAATTATTATTTCTCTGAATTTTTCAGTGTGAAATGACATCCTTACTATGAAGGCTGAAAGATTTAGAGATTATGGACTGTTGTAATTTTTTTAATATTTTGTACCGTGAGTGAGAACATGTGCGAAGCTTCAGTCTCGGTCTGAAGCTCGTTAATCATTAACAGTGTCAATTAGCGGTGCGCTGCGATCGTTGTCTCTTGTTGCCAATAACCTGCATGTGCAGCTGGACTCACAGCGGCGGAGCTCGTCAAAATATATCAACACAATGAAGCTAATACTTGACGCAGATTGGCTACGTCGAGGCTCACTGCAGTAAAAAAAGACATGGAGGATCAGACAGCCGGGAAAGCAGCGCTGTACTCTCACAAACGGGCTCAGAGGTCACAATGCATTGTGGGAAGAATACATATTTCCTGTGATTATTCATATTTTGCTTGCATAAAATTATTATTTCTCTGAATTTTTGAATGTGAATTAAAATACTTAGTATGACGCTTGAAAATTTTCAAGAAAAAAACAATGACCTCTTTATTTATTTTTTTTATTTCAGACCGTGAGTCAGGAGGACATGTCCAAAGTTTATATAGATGTCAGTCTGGTACTGAATTTCATTGAACAATGAGTTCAGCTGTTGATTGTTGCTGTGAATCAGATCAGCCACTGTAATGTTGTGATGGATCTGGCAAAAGCTTCAGTCATTAGCAACACGGGCAACTGTGGCTTTCAATTGGAAGGTTACAGGTTAGACTCCTGCTTTCTCCAGCACATGTTACTCTGCCCCTGGGCAAGGCATCCAATGTCAAATAGCCTACTAAGCTGCATATCAATGTGAGACTAGCCTGAAGCAATTTGATTTGTCAGAAATAGTCAAATAAATTGCTATAAGTTCAGTCTATTTACCATTTAAAACCCATCAGTTTATGTAATACTGATTTGCAATAAGCCATTTCTACAGTGTTAATCTATGCACTGCCATAGGTACGGCTATAGTATTAACAGTCTAAATCACATTTTACAACTGGCTTGTGGAAGCCAGAGCATTAGCATTTTTAGACTACAATTTAGCTCAGGTTAGCGTTGATGCTAATGCTGAGCATCAGAATGCTTTTCTTATTTATTACCAATGTTTCATATACTGAATGTAGTAAGTAATGACAGACAACATGATAGTGATGCTCCACATGCTACTAATAGCAATCATGCTATTATTAGCATTTTGGCTAATTTTGGCTTATGCAACATACTAAATGGTATGAGTGCAGCTTAGTGAACATGCTTCTGACTCCCTGCAGGTTATTGACTACATTGCATTTTTCTTTAGCATTAATGCAAATTTTTTTAGCATCATATTGCTGCATCCAATCCGACGGGCACACTTTGGCAGGCCCTTCAAAATTTCTGCAGGAATTTTCTAGTTAGGGCCTGCCATTGCAATGCATAAGGAGAGCAGTGACTGACCTGCGAAGCAGGTCAGTCACTGCCTCCATGCATTTGCATGGCAGGCACTTATTGTTCTACACCTAATAGAATGTCTCTTTATTATTATTATTATTATTTATTATTCTTCCGTCACCGTTAATGCGGCTCGTACCGCTGCGTGCCCACCCACAAAAGTGGTATCAAATCGAGCGGCTCGGCGCCGAGAAGGGAGCTATTACTTTTATTGGGGATCGGAGTTACGACGGCGATGTAAAAAGCGAAAAACGAGCGAAATTTCCAACTGCCGAAACGCAGAGTGTAACTGAAATCAACTGCCGCTTTTTTAGAGTGAGAAACAGAGTGGAATTTTGACCCAAAGATCATTTTGAAATCGCTCTCATGCCTTCAAAAATTGCTCTATTGGTATGAAAGTCGGTCATGACATAGATAAATTTGTCTGCTCCGGTAAAATGTTTTCGAAATTTCTCTAGGTCTTACGGTTTTCTGTCCAGGTGCGTCAGAGTAAAATTATGGGAAGGGGTAACTGACGTCGATCCCTCTATATTAGATACAATCTGCCCTGCACTTCACTCCCCCAGCTGACAGTTGGAATTTAGGATTGATCACCATGGCAACAGAAGACAGAGAAAGGCAGAGCTTCTGCTTTGGACTACAAACCGGCCATATTAACTGTAGTTCTATCTACGGCCATGACTCAGAATGTCAGAATTTACAACATGGCGGAACTGTCTGTTACTGCAGAGGAGGACTTGGCTGGTATTTAGAAATACCTGTGTTTTGAGCGTTATATAACTGATTTAACCCCATCAATATTACATAATGAATTAGTGTTGCCATTTCAAATTAAGATTAAAGAAAATTTCAAAATAAAAGCCTTGACCATTATTCATCATGTATTTGCTCTTTTGGGCATTAGATAACTGCTTATGAAAACCACTGTTACAAATGCAATGAGTGTTGCCATTTCAAATGAAGCTTATGAAAAATTTCAAAATAAAAGCCTTGACCATTTTTCATCATGTATTTGCTCTTTTGGGCATTAGATAACTGTTTAAGACAACTACTGTTACAATTGGGATTAGTGTTGCCATTTCAAATGAAGCTTACTGAAAATTTCAAAATAAAAGCCTCGATAATCCTCTCAGGTAAGTGATATTAGCTGTTGGGTTCAGCTGTTGCACTATTGCAGTGAGTTAGATCAGCTATAGAACTATGGTGATGGATCTGGCAAGAGCTTCAGTCATTAACAATTGATGATGAACAGTGTAAGACCCTTCAGTTTGTGTAATACTGACTTTAAATAGGCCATTTAAACCGTGTGAGTCTGTGCACTGCCATAGGTAGGGTGATAGTATTGGCATTATATCTCTGATTATAGAACTGGCTTGAGAAAACTAGATCAATTACATTTTTGGACTATAATTTAACTTAGCTTAGCATTGATGCTAATATTAAGCATCAGATCACTTTTCTTACTGACTAGCAACATTTTGTATTGTGAATGGAGTAAGTAATGACAGACAACATGCTAGTTATACCAAACATGATACTGTTAGCAATCATGCTAACATTAGCATGTTCGCTAATTTCACCTTATGCATTAATGTGAACAAAATTAATGGTGCAAGTACAGCTTCATTAAGATGTTTTTGACTCTCCACAGGTTTTTGACTACAATATAGCTCAGGTTAGCATTGATGCTAATGTTGAGCATCAGAACGCTTTTCTTACTTAATATCAATGTTTCATATACTGAATGTAGTAAGTAATGACAGACAACATGCTTGTGATGCTTTACATGCTACTGATAGCATTCATGCTAACATTAGCATTTTGGCTTATTTTAGCTTATGCAACATATTAAGTGGTACAAAAAGAGCTTAGTCAACATGCTTCTGACTCCCTGCAGCTTATTGACTACATTGCAGCTTTCTTTAGCATTATTGCTAATTTTTACCATCAGAACGCTTGATTGAAAATCCGACGGGCACACTTTGGCAGGCCCTTCAAAATTTCTGCAGGAATTTTCTAGTTATTATTTATTATTCTTCCGTCACCGTTAATGCGGCTCGTACCGCTGCGTGCCCACCCACAAAAGTGGTATCAAATCGTGCGGCTCGGTGCCGAGAAGGGAGCTATTACTTTTGTTGGGATTCTGACTTAAAATGACGACAAAAATTAATAAAAACGAAAAAATTGGAGATTGAGGAACTCGCAGCATCAGTAACCTTTCTGTCTGAAACACACACACAGGACTCCTGATGGCTTTCTGAAAAACTGTGTTTAACTCGCCCTCACAGGCATAAATATTGCCCTATTGGTCTAAAACTTGGTCAGAACATAGATACACATCCCTGCTCCCGTAAAATGTTTTCAAAAATTTTCTAGGGCTTATGGATTTTTGTCAGGGTCCTTCAGACTGGCGCTGGGTGTCTCCCAAGTATAGAAACGAGGGAGAAGAGGATTTTCCCGCTCTTTGTCTCCTCACAGCTGCGGGGCATTAATTACCATAGTAACGGGTTCCAGCCAGCGGCAGCCATTACTCTGAGAAACAGCAGAGAGTATTTCCTGTGACTATTGATATTTTGTTTAGATAAAATTATTTTTTTCTCTGAATTTTTCAGTGTGAAATGACATCCTTAGTATGAAGGCTGAAAGATTTAGACAAATAAACTATTATGGACTGTCTTTATTTTTTTAATATTTTGTACCGTGAGTGAGAACATGTGCGCAGCTTCAGTCTCGGTCTGAAGCTCGTTAATCATTAACAGTGTCAATTAGCGGTGCGCTGCGATCGTTGTCTCTTGTTGCCAATAACCTGCATGTGCAGCTGGACTCACAGCGGCGGAGCTCGTCAAAATATATCAACACAATGAAGCTAATACTTGACGCAGATTGGCTACATCGAGGCTCACTGCAGTAAAAAAAGACATGGAGGATCAGACAGCCGGTAAAGCAGCGCGCAGCTACAAACACTCACCCGGATTAGCATGACGGTCAGAAAGCTAAACTAATAACCTGTAAAATTATTTAAATCTTAGATCTGTGATGTAAGACGCTGGTTCTGCTCTTGAACCGCTGCTAGCTACAGGCAGTAACATTTAATATTTGGCACGGAGCCGCTTCTGCTCCACCTGTTAGTGACTCTGACCGAACCTCTTTAAAGCTGCAGCATCTAACTAAAAAAATACATTTTACATGCGTACTAAAACTTTCGCTGTCCTAACATGAGACAGATAATCTCTAAAAAATAATCGATCTCCTCCCTGTTCTGCCGGAAACAGTCAATCAGAACTAGCAGTAACCAGCTAGCCGCTATGCTAACAGGAAGTTTTCATTCAGTAACTCTGAAATGTTGATTGATCCTGTTTTTGCCTTTGAATGTTATGTTTTATACTTGAATTTTTTGTCAATGTTGAGAGGTGCAAGTAGGAGCTTAATCAACATTTTTCTGACTCTCCACAGGTTTTTGACTACTATTTAGCTCAGGTTAGCGTTGATGCTAATGTTGAGCATCAGAACACTTTTCTTACTTATTAGCAACATTTCATATAATGAATGGAGTAAGTAATGACAGACAACACGCTACTGATTCCAAACATGGAACTGATAGCAATCATGCTAACATTAGCATTTTGGCTAATTTCACCTTATGTGTTAATTTTAACAAAATTAATGGTGCAAGTACAGCTTCATCAACATGTTTTTGACTCTCCACAGGTTTTTGACTACAATTTAGCTCAGGTTAGCATTGATGCTAATGTTAAGCATCAGAACGATTTTCTTGCTTAATACCAATGTTTCATATACTGAATGGAATAAGTAATGAACGTTTTATTAAAAATCCGACGGGCACACTTTGGCAGGCCCTTTAAAATTTCTGCGGAATTTTCTAGTTAAACTATCTTATTTACTTTGCACCTTTCTTTAACTTATTTTTCTCTCCATTTAACTCCATTGCTCACATTTTTAGTTTATCTTCCAGTGGCAACCCACAGCCAAATAATTGTAGGTATACAAACCACGGGGTTGCATTCCCGTTACACAGACTCTCGGTGTGTTACGATGTCATGAAGAGTGTCATTGTAGCCCAGAGAGATGGACAAGCCTTCGTCCAGCTCTGTGACAAAGGCCTCTGTGAGGTCGTGACCAAGGCCAAGACTATCAGTGCTATTAGTCTAGCGGGGAAACACTATAACAACGGACCCTGTCAAATAATGGTGTCAGCAGTGGGATTGTGCAGCTTCATTTGTGTAAGGAATGTCCCTGTTTTAATGGTGACTTGTCACTGTCTATAGACTCAGTAGGTCAGATTCTGCCATGTTTCTCCCTGCCTATTGTGCTTTTGAATTGATTTTACCATCTATAAGCTGTACAAGGATTTAAGATTTTTACTTTCTATAAACTTTCCAAAGTCATAAAGGTCAGTTGTGAGGGATAGATAGCCTAAAGGCATAGGTGTGGGTGAAGACATGGTGGCTTTTTCCCCTTCCACTGACAACTTGTGCTATGCTTTCTTTTCTTTTTTTTCTTCTTCTTTTTTTGTTTGTTTTGCCTTATCAGAAACTGTATTCTTGAGTTTATGGTTTAGGTCAAGTTCTGGCATTTCACATAAATCCTATTGTTAGTGCACACATTGCTAAAAAGCTCTCAAAAATGTATAAGTTGTTTATATAAGTTGTTCTTATTGGATTGTTTCTGATTCCAATAACAGTTTTAAAAACCTAAAATATATATATATATATATATATATATATATATATATATATATATATATATTGTTCCGAGTATAACAATTATAATATATTTAATAACACAACATATTTGAGTTTATATAAGAGAAATGGCAAATGGTTTGTTCACATGATATGTTTCCACTCTGAAGGCTTATAAATTTTGAATTTTGATATTTGTGTAACATTTTTTTCCACTGCTGTGACGTTTCCACTCTTCCTTCTCCCGACTTACTGGATAAAATGGTTTCTTTGGCTTCTATCTGCTCCTCTGGCCAGAGTATTGCTTCCCCCTCTCTTTGCTACTCCACATCTTTCTCCCTCTTCGAACAGTAAATGTTAAGATCCAGGAGTGGATCAATGGCTCTTATCCTTTGATGTGCCGAGACGCATTACGAGAGGTGAGTTCTAATTGGAGCAGAGAGTTAAGGATCGATGTTGGCTGTAATTGCCTGACACAGGGATGGGTGTGAGACTTTATTATCATTAATATTTAGACATAATGTGGGTGGACTCGGCCCAGGCTAAATGTACAACAACCGTACAAACCTTTGATCTCTGGAGGTAAGCAGATCGATGGGAGTTTGTTGAGGAGTGGTCAAACAAGAAGAGATGGTGGAAGTGGCTGGCTGGATGCACAAGTTAAGAAAAAGATTTTTCTTCAATTTTAGCCTTTTACGATTTAAAAGGCTACAGTAGATCTTAACGAGAACATAAACGAGCAGAGAAGGTTAAGTTTGGTTAATAATTAAGGTTATTTGTTTTACAATTTCAAAATAGAAACATACTTTAGCATTCACCCTGCCTTTGCCCTTTTAATTTACTATCATTAATTTAAACATAAGTTGGTTAAGGTTCTGTCTCATTCAGAGGTCATGAGCAGTTTACCATCAACATTAACATTAATATCTTAGAGCTTTTAATTCCCAGGTGAAACAATACAAAAACAAGTAGTGAATTCTGATTTATATAGACCTATTTAGAGTTGGAGAAGTGGTTTTGTCTAATATGCATTTTCATCTTTTTTTCCTCTATAGTCATAAAAATTCACCATATATGTTTGTGTGTCTGTGCGTGTGACAGGAATCTTTCATTTTAATTTGGGTGTCTTACAAGCCTAGCCAAGGACTAGGTTTGTAAATTAGCCATGTACAAAACAATAGTTGCTGTGTTTTTACATGCAACGCTCTTTAATGTGTTGCCCTTGAAAAACAAAGAAATACTTGTGTTTACCTTTTTGACGAGGTCTATTGTTTGGGAATTGTAACCGAATATGATGTAGGAGGAGTCCTTAAGGGAGTCCGGGTGCTACCTTGGTGTCACCAAACACAAGTCAATGTAACCTAATATTTCTGGATAAAGGAGAGAGATGAGACTGATGGAACTTTCCCCGTCTAACAGCATGACCAGAGGGAGCAGTGAAGATCCCCACAGAGGAGGCCGAGGGCACACTGAAACTGTGATGCTGTTGTGTGTCCTCCCACTGCTGTCTCTGCCTCTGTTTTTGTCTCAAAATGGTTCCCCAAGGACTGATACCTTAATCATTGTACTTAGCAGACAAAGATGGGTAACAGGTTGCACAAAAACAGGTGTGTTATCTTTCACATGTCTGATATTGGACAGGCTAGCGAGAATCCCTCCAGGAACCAGGTCATTGGGATCTGCTGATCCTCCAATGAGAAGGAAATTTGAAGTAGCTCTCATAATTTTCACATCATATTTTAATGTGCTTTTATTAATCTAAGATCTAGGAGTGGGGTTTTCCACCAAAGCTCTAGTGCTTAACCTGGGCTGGTGCTAGAGCCATTTCTTTACTGGTTTGTATCAAATTACCAGCTTGGTTTTCCACAGCCAGCGTGGAGCCACATCATTCATCGCCAAAACATTTCTTCTTGTAAATGTTTAACACACTTGTCACATACAGTGAAAAAATACAAATTATACACCGCTGCATTGAGTTTTTCTTGTGTTAACACATGTTCATCTGGTCACTGAAAGGTTTTATGGGTTACCAAATGAGTAACCAAATACCCAAAATTCAAACAATCCTCAAAAAAAAACATTACACTACATTCCTTCAGACTGCCAATAACTGTTTCTTGAATGAAGGTTCCTATATTTTATTCACATATTTACCAACTCAGAAGTGACACCAAGTGGCTACACAAACAACATAACAAACCCACAACAAACATGAACGACAAAATATAAAAAAATAAATAAATATAGTTCTACATCTCCAACATGTAGATCACTCTCTGGAGTTCAAAACAACTTTTAAAGCAAGATTTATCAACACTAATAATTCAGTTAATATAACAAAAAATACAGATTTTAGAAACTGGGTTATTAATGGTCTTTCAGGTGGAAAATAATCTGTCAGTGCATTAATACACTTAAATTACATGATAATAAAATAAATATTAGGAATATACGAAACGGTGAGCTTGTGTTATTACTACAACTTACAGTTGTGTTGGCTGTTTTTGTCAAATTAGGCCATTCAAAAGTGAAATTAACCGAGGGGTATTAAACATGGCCTGGTCTTCCAGCTCCTAGGCTGTTGTTTTTATGGCTCAACAAAGACTTGGTGCTGAAATAGCACCAATTTAAGTGTACCAGAGTTGGTACTTGCACCAGTGGAAAAACAGATAACTAGTGCTTGGCAAACACTCACACCACTTTAGCTCTGGAATCGGTTTGGAGTAGAAAACTGCCATTAACAAATCAGGGGAATTACCATATAACTATTCACAGATTAACCCCAGATTGGTTTGTCAGTTTTTCCCACTGGCACCTGGATAGTTGACATTTGAGTTCTTGCATCTATTTTATTATAAATATTCTTTACCAAGACCAACATTTATCTTATATGATTTTTTATAGTGTTACTACAGTAGACACCCACCTATTTGCAGTTCAATATTCACCGATTCACCTATTCACAGATGTTTTTGTGGAATATGACTCCAAATTATTTAGGAAAAATAGCCCATTCAAGGATTTTTTTTGTAGCCGTCTAAAATATTTGTAGATGCTTGGGAAGCTGAGACACTAGGTGCAATGCTAGCAGCCAATCCAGGATGAATTAATGATCCTGGATCATTGGCTGGAATTGAAGTCTGGACGGAGACAGAGAAAAACTGTAGATATTAGCTCCTGCTGTAGTAATAATGCATATTGAGGTATCATTGTTGGTTTAACTATTAAGAGAGTTGTGAGCATTTTTAGAGGTCTTAGACGTGGTTATGGGGTCCATCGATTTTTTTGGTACCTGTACCATTTAATCATAGTCCATTTTTAAAGAAAGTGTATTGGGACAGACTTTGTTCTGGTATCCACCCCTGTTGACTCCATTTCATACTTCACCTCAAGGCCAATTCTCACATTCAGTCTATGATCAAGCAGACACATGCTGATTATACTGTGTAGATAGTAAACTTTACAACTCCTGCTCCCATCTCTCGCAAGGCATCCCCTCATTTGCGTTGCCAGGGTTTTGTGACCAACAGTGGCTCTTTTTCTCTCGGGTCATGTCTTTCCCTCTTTCCATTCCTGTCCTGTCTACATCACTGACAGTACAGTACATTCCACAGACACTAGAGCCATTGTGGGAAAGTTTGAGGTTGTGCAACAAATGGCCCATTATGCAACATTTTGATCATTTTACAAGCTTTTGCTGAGCTGACTCAAAGATATTTGTATTTCTGATGAGGTTCAAATGTGAATCTCAATTAATTTGAATAGCAATAAAGTGATATTGTGTTTTACTTCTGTTAATTTTGATGACTATGGCTTTCAGCTAATGAAACCTCAAATTTCAGTTTCTCAGAAAATTAAAACATTAATGATTGAGAATAGTATTTTTAATACAGAAATGTTTTGGCTGTAGCCCTTTTGATCATATTTTAATAATTTGAGATGCATTTGTATTCAGTTACTAATGAAAAGGAAACAGGTTTCTTTGTAGAATTCAGCCATATTGAACTCCTAATAATTTTATCATTAACATATCATCCTTTTCACCATTACAATGTTTTCTTCTTTAAATTTGTGCATTTTTAAAGTCCATGTTTAGCCTCTTGTGAGACCTTTTCCTTTATCATAAACACTGAAGTTGACTCAGTTAAAAGTATGCTGTCTTGTGAGTGTTTGTGTATTAGTCCTTATTTTGGCTGTGGAAGTTGTCTCATGCCCGAGTCTGCGTGGATGAGGGAATGAGATAGGAATGAGATGAAGAGGAGCTTTCACAGTCAGAGGCGTCCCCATCTGTTCGCCTGAGCCTAATTGTTCCTGCATGCGAAGACATGGAGAGAAAAAGGAGGAGGAAAGCATCTATACTCATCCCCCTGTCCCAGAGTTATTTCTGTAACATTAAAAGACTGCCACCAGCATGCTCAAGATTATTGCCATGTAAATAGTGGCACTTGGCTCGATTCCCCACTAATGAATGTCATTTACTCTTTTAAACGAGTTTTAATTATCGACAGAGGACCCTTCTCTCCTCCCACAGGGTGCATGTCGCAATTAGCTGCCAGAGGATGACTGCTAACATTTCTGTTTTTAAATGCATCTATATGTACGCATATGCTTCTGTGACGAAAACCCTTCCAATTAACTGCCTGTGTAATTCTGAGCTAAATCTGAAAGACTGGAGAAAAAGCAACTGATGTAAGAATAATACCTTTCTAAACTGGAGCACGCAAGCCTTGTGTTCGATGTTGTTGGACATTGTTGTGAAAGTAAGGGAAAAGAGAAAATCGTACTACTTTGGAGTTGGCCTCCCAGTTGCAAAATAAGGCCAAAAAAACAAACACAAGCCTCAAATTAGATTTCCCAAAACATAGCATTCCCTCTCATTTTACACACCACTGTGGCCTGCAGACGAGAATAGAATAACCAGTGAAATGCGCCTCTGGAACCGACTGGCACAATCGTAAGAACACTTGACAAGGAGGAGATCTCTTCATCTATCATTATTAAACTTCATAACTTCTTTAAAAATCAAGCTAAATTTTTTATTCTTTTTAGCTTTTTTTTGTACCTCCACTGTCAGATCTGCCTCTCTTTTCTTGCTTTCTTTTTTTTTCTGTCGTAGAAGCTCTCCTTCCCCTTTTGTGAGCTGCTTGCTCTGATTCCTGCATCGGAGGGTTATTTCTGCTCCCAGTGGGAGTGTTTCAAGTTTTAACTTTTTTCATGAGTGAGTTTAGTGAAACACAAGACCAAAGATTCACCAATGAGAGATTTTATGGTCAATTTTCAGTCACCGTTTCGTAAAGCCCTGATTCTCATATACAAGTTTTAGCTGATTTCTCTTAAAGCTCCACTAAGCAACTTTTACAAATTTCTATTTTTGACATATTTGTTAAAATTGTCACCATCTCGTGACTGTAATACGAGACGGATACTCTCTGAAAAGATCAAGCTCCTCCCTGAGCTACTATTGTTATCTGAAGAAATATCTGCTGTCATTAGTTTCCAGGCTAACTAGTCTGAGCATTCATCACAGCAGCTGCTGTGGTGAACCATCTGTAGCATAGCAGAGAGAAAGGGGGAGATTGTGAGCAACATGTACACAAGGATGATTGACAGCACTAAGGCCCTCCTCCTGCCTCTGATTGGTTGCTTCTGATAGAGCAGTCAGAATGACAGCAGGTCCATGTCTCGTACCATACTGTAACAACATAGTTATAGTTTTAACAAATTTGTAAAAAAAATAAATAAATTATAAAAGCTACATACTTCTGCTATGAAGTGCTAGAAATATTGTTCTTGATAACTGGTAACTTTGAAGGAAGACAGAGTCTGGAACTAGTTGCAGTTACCATGATCGTGTCCTCTTGAATTTTCCCTACTTCCTCTTTGTTTTATGACCTGATCTGGTCGCTTCTTACTGGTTTCGCCTGCCCTAAATCTCCGCATCAAGCTCGGAGACAAACACAGACATGGTCAAGAGATGTTTGTGTTTGAGTTTCCTGAGTGCATCAGTGTGACAGCAATTAAATGAAGCACATGTGTGTATAAACTTTTAAAGGAAGACGGACTTCTGATTTACACACATTCACTGAACTGCTGACGTTACTCTCAGAGCAGCAGGTAAACAGCAGAGAAGCCTCATGTTTTCACTGTAACGAAAACAGTCCTAAATAACGTTAAAAACTAAAACCTTCCGACTTCAACACTCTCGCACATATTTTCACTTCTTCTCCGTACTTTTCCTTCCATCTTTCTGTCAGTGTCAGGGTGAGGGGCATGCTCCAGGCTGTTGCAGGTTTAGCAGATTCTGAGGAGCACAGGAATAATTTGAGATCTGCTCTGTTTCATCATCCTCTGCTGTCAGAAGTTTGTTTCTGAAGCAGGAGCCTGAACATTTGCTTCCTTGGATGATCTGTCACAAGTGGCACTTTGTTGTGCAGTTGTATTTGTCTTTGGCAGGTTTTACACAGTAAATATGAACAGAAATACACAGCGATACAGTGTGCAAAGTCTTGTTTCTTGTTTCTCAGAACTTGTTTTATTGTTGCGTTTGATTTGGGGTTTGGGTTTTTTGGGGGTAATTTGTTGTTATACAGTAGCCCCAAAATTAAATCCTTTTGTACTACTTATATACAGTCTTTTCACTCTCCCAACTTATAGAGATTCCTGGTAAAGATGAATGAAGACGCCTCAATTACATTAAGTTCCAGTATTTTATAGTAATAATGCTCTCATACAGACATTTCTTAAAAGATCATCTTTAACAAACAAGAAAATCACTGAACTCGTCCATGTCTCCAGTCAGAGTAATAAGAGAGACATTTAAAAGAGCCGACTGTGCCAAGCAAGTCCATCTTACCTCCAGGCACAGTTAGGAAGACGGTAAGGCAGCAAAAGCACTTCCCAAAGCTTACAGTTGGAGAGCTGTAGCAAAAATTGATCTTGTGGTTCCCATGTTGCCATAACAACCATTAGATGGTAAATCTAAACGGTTAAAGCACAAAATCCAGGTAGGTTTGGCATGAAATAAAGGCGAAATACATGGCAAAGCAACTTTCGCCTAATGGGGAGTGAGATGGAAGACCGTGGGAACCTTGTTTACATGCAAAGTATAGTACAGTCTTTAGAATGCCAGGATGTGTTGAATAATGTGCTGACTTGTCCTGGAAAAATGAAAAATGGATTCTCCTTGACTCTCTCAGGAGTATAACAAATACCTACAATAATTTCAGCACAGTTACATGTATGTGTGGTACCAAAACTGTGACTTTCTCTGCCACATTTTTTTCCTTCCACTCAACTTTTCATTAATATGCGTAGATAAAACATTCTCTGATATGTATGTATATGCATATACAAAAATGTAATTATAATTAACACGTTTTGTGTAAGTTTAAACTACATGGACAGGGTTTGTTTCCCGTGTTGTGCCTTTATAGTTCAGAGGGGAACCCGAGGAAGTGGATATGAAGTAGTAAAAAGACGTTTTAAAGTGCCCATGTGAGGAAGGTGTAAGTGAATAAACAGATAAACAACCAGCAGCCTTTGCAGATCGACTCCCTCTGGCTGCGGGCCAGACAGGTACTACCTCCGGCGTAGTTTTGGAAAGGGCCACAGCAAGCAAAGGCTTCCTCAGAAGTCAGACAGTCTGCACATTTTTGCTGCTGATGGCATACCAGGGGCGCCATTTTCCTCCTTGAGACAGACAAGCCAGAGGATCTGATTGGCCTTCCGCCAATATGCACTCACAAAGGCCCCTTTGACAGCAGGTCAGCCGGTTAACCAAGCAGTAGGCAGAGGGAGACAGCTGGAGAAAAAAAAAAAAACACTTCTATACGCTTTTGCTGCATGATTAAAGAGTCCTACACATTTTAAAAGGTGCATCATATTCTTGTCAAAAATGTTAAAGCAAACATGTACTTTTGCGCTCCTGCAAATTGTGCTGGCCTCACATCCCGAGACATAGGTCTGACTGAATGCTGTTGAGCAAACATGACCCGTGCTTGTACGTTTTCAGTCTGGCCTTGCATCTGTGTTGGCCTGTGTAGACCTCCAGGCTGCCAAAAGAATACCATAAGTATGTAAAATAAACATATCCTATAGCTGTCAAGAATCTTTCATATTTTCCTCCTCACTGATACAGTTCAAGTATCTGTGGTGGAGGTAAAACTTTTGTGTTCTGTTGCAATAGTTTTGTTATTTTTTGTGGAATTAGAGTAACTTCCTAATGTCAAAATTTAAGAATGTGGCTATAGGTATAATTTACATAAGACAAGCGACATATCTTAAACCAGAATGAAGCACACGTAATTTTGTGTTTGCTTTTTAACAATGATAAAATAAAAATGCGCAGTGATTAGTTCATCCCTGTTATAATATTGATGCAGCCTCGCAGCATTGTATTTTTATCGTAAAGCTGTGTAGGTGCTGACACGGTGCCGTTAAATAGCTGTTGATGTCCTCCTGTCGGTTCCTGCGCTCATTATCTCTCCAGTCCAGACCTTGCTTCCCCGCTTTCTCCTGCCGCACATCTCCTCCCCTGCGAATCGGCCGCTTTGCATACGACTGATGTTTAAATGCTGCATTGTTAACTGACGTGGGGCAGCCCTTTGCTGACCCGGGAGGTATTTGCTCGTTTGATCATGGGGCAGCAGTTTTAATGTATCGAAGCACTCCGCTCCGTGAAGCCCCCCGGTATAGGGAAGAGGCAGTGGGCCAACATGGACGAGGGATCCACTGGTTGTAGGCTTGCAAGTGTAGAAAGAAGGTGATTATAAAAATATCTGTTGGTCAGCAAGGCCAAAGGGAGGGTGCTGACCCTGCGTTTCCACTTATGCAGCTATGGTGGGTGTTGGTATTTCAGGGGGTTGTTGCGAGGGTTGTGGAAGAGATGGAGAATAAGACTCTATTGATGAGCAGATTAAATATTCCCGTCATTGTCTGTGTGCAAAGGGTTTTAGTTCTACAGATCTCCGAGTATTTGCATCATTATTTATGGTTCTTGTTCTGTTTAGCACCAATAATATCCAGTTTCAATGAATACAGTAATAAAACATAATTTCCTGTTGCATGTTTTGACTTTAGAATAAGCTGATAAACACTTTTTGTTTCTGGCTTTAAGATCATAAAGAACTGAAAACCTCAGTGTCAGTGAAAATATTTCTTCTTTTACTTTTTTGTCTCTGGATTGAATAATCCCAGTTCGCCAACTGACAGTCCAACAAAAGTGTTGAGAAAGAGAAAAAGCAATGACACACTGTACAAGTTTGTGCTTACGCCGAGGGACCTATGTATCAAACCCCTGTTTGCACTAAAGGTAACCAGACTCTGGCCTCTTAAAAGAAAATATTGAACCCCCACACACATCTTTATTGCCTTTTCTTACCCTTTTGTCCTCTTTCTCCTTTTCTGTTTGGTTTGTTTTGTTGTTCTTTTTTTATGGAAACTCTTTCGGACTGGCAGTGACCATAGATATCAGTTGGGGAAGCAGGAGGGGGAGGAACCTGCAAGAAAACTGTCTTCGCTCAGCTAGATCATTAATATTTGATGGATTGGTCCCCCATGAATTTCCCATAGCATTCCATACTGAGCTTATGATGTGCATGAGACTGCGAGAGTTTATTTGACTGGAAGCCCAGCTCACAGTCAGGTTCAGGAACATAGTAATCACATGGATCATTGGCTAGCAAGTAAGCTATTTTAACAATTATGTCTAGTTTGTGTAATTTTGTGTGATCGGTGTTAATGTTGTGCACTTTTACACTCCTGAGGAACAAGTTCTAAGTCCAGTTGTCACATTAACATGACGAAAGTATTGCGCAAAAAGTTACTTTTTTAGTAAATGTAGCTATATATTCTGTAATCATGGATCCTGAACATGGCAGTTTTGGCCGTTCATCGTCCATCAAAGCTATTTTTGAGTTATTAACGCGCCAGAATCTGCTATATTTCTGAACAGCTAACAGTCCCAAATAGGAATTGGATAGAATAGAATGTTTTTTATTTGTCCATTAATGGGGAAATTTAGTCTGTCAGCAAGTTACAGGTGTACAACATTTTCAGGAAAAAAACCTTAGTTTTATGAAAACCTTTACCATTTTTGTAACTATTATAAACTGTGAAGAAAAACAGATCTGCAGTGGTTTGTGGAGGTTATAAAACGGTTTGCTTATGAACATGGAAAAAAAAAATGACAAGGTACTGGTATCCAAATTGATGAAGGGGTAGATTGGTTCCTTCTCATGTTTTGTCAACATATTCACTGTATTGTATTTTAATCAGGGTTGAATATGCAATCCGCTGAAATGACTGTTGAGATTTCTGTATGACTTGCGAAATACATAAAATACTTGAAAATACATGTTTATAATTTTCAAATTTGCATTGACTGCAGGTATATACTCCAGAGAAAATGCTTTTTTTTTCTTTTTTTTTTTACAACATTGCTCATTACAGAAACTAAGCTAGTTTCATTATTGGGCAATAAAACTCATCAGATGCTTGGCTTTACTTAAGCAACACTATCAAACATTTTTGCAGCTCTCAGCAATTAGCAGGACCAAATATACTAATAGTTTCCAACTTATTAAACCACATAACTTGTTTGCATAGTAGTTCTTTAAGATACTGATATATTGCAACGTACCTGCACATTTCAGCAGATGTGGGTTGAACTTAATGAAATATTGAAAGAATATTGATGGTCACCTAAACCTTCCCCTATCTAAAGTCAAAGAATTAATTAAAAATGTAACTATGACAAACAAGGCTGGACAAGAATCCAAGTTTTTCTTTTTACACCATTTATAGAGAGGAGGATGGTAAGGGAGTCCATGCTCACTAATAGAGAACTGCAGTAAAAAAATCACAACTTGTGGTCAGTGAATCTACCAAACCATGTATTTTAAGACCTGGCATCAACAAGTTAGGTCAGTGTTGTAAACAAAAGACAATATCTAAGCTGTAAACCTGTTAATACATAGACATAGGCTGGTCAGGAAGATAAGGATTTGAGTGGAAGCATGAATAAAGGAGTTTGTGTAGCAACCTACATCCTGAAATTACCTCTTTTTTCTCTTAAAACAACTAACCTTTGTCACCACAAAGAAACACCACAATGTTAGGTTTGTAAAGAGTTAACAGGTTCAGAGTTCCCCAATAACATTAATAACCCGTATGACTGAGATCATTCAAACCCCTTTGTGCAAACTTCTTGCAATTGGGCCATTAAGTACTCTAGAGACTGTTGTCTCAAACGGCGCACCTTTAAATTCCTGCATGAATAATAATGTTAACTTGCTCCAAATGAACTCCCTCCTTCTTATATATGTGAGTCGAGCTCTTTGCGTCCTCATGAGATATCACAACTGGATTTTGCAAATATGATTTGCCTCTTTTATTTCCAAATGTCCCAGAGCAACCCAGATGCCCCTTGACTTTTGAACTGTGGTTCACAGGAAAAGCAGAGGTGAAGCAGCAATCTGCATCTCTCATGGCGCTTCACGCCCACGCTGTAGCCGAGATGGAAAGATAGCATGCCACATGAGTTTACTTCTAAAACAAAGAGGAAGAAAATCTTTGTCGATAAACTCCAGCTGTCATCATCAGCCCCTTCAAGTTCTTTTCGTTTTATTCCCCTAACCTTTTTTCCCTTTTTTTTAATGGTCGCTTTTATTATTTTCTTTTGTTTTTTAGTTTCAGCAGATGATTGACTCAGCAAGGTGCAAGCCCTGATTAGCAGGGCTTCAGAGCCCAGAGTCTATTGATCAGGCCTCCAGAGCACTAAGCAGATGTAGCTGAAGAAACCAGTCGATATTGCTGTTTCTCCAACAATCCCAGTCACAGTGGTGGCTTCCCCCGCACAACCACGATTGCTTCTTTCCAGGGATTGAGAGAAAAGGGGAGATTTGTGTCTATTGCAGATGGTTGTCTTATTTAAACTTAATTGTGCACACTTTGTGATTTCCGTCCTCCAGGTGACTATTTTTTCAAAACTAACTATTTTATGCTCTGGAAATGGAAAATATTCTTAAATTAGGTGAATATAATAAATGTTTTCTGCCTCCTCAAGTTTAGTCTAATCCACCACCTAAGCTCCATATCTGTAGCCTTGTAACTCTTCGGTCTTTCTCATCTCTCAGTCTAGGGGAGCTTGTCTGCAAATTTAATGGAACAGCATGGATTATTTAGTCCAACTAAAGTCTACCTTGTAGTGTCAAATGGGGGATTGTAGAATGACATTATACCCCTACATCTTCTTCCTTTGCTGCACTCCTGGCTGGATGAAGTGATTTTTGGCTGTTAAATGTGCATTACATTTGTACATTTGTTCTGTGTCATTTTTGTCTAGGTAGTGAGATTTTCTCCACCAAATTTCTCCTCCAAAGTTGCATTTGCGTTCATAAAAATGAGCAAAAAAATATGACTCGTTCGAATCTGTTCAAATTCAAAGGCGTCATTCCAAAATCTCATGAATTTGATCAAACTCACAAGTGCCAGTTTAAGAATCAGTTTAGATGTACAGGAATCAAGCCGAGTTGAAATGACCCAATTTACTGCTATTCTTCTGAATTAGCATAAACTTACTCAAATTCACAGAAATCAGTTAAAACTTGCTGGCTTTAACTTTAAGCTAATACAAATCTATTTAAACTCCCAACAATTAGTTTAAATATGCCAAAAAAAGTAGCTTTTTTTTTCCTTTTAAAACATTTCCTGATCTGTTTTGATATTTGAATTGGATGAAAAAGCACAAAATTAGTAGTTAAATATTAAAACAAAATGTTTGGGAAAAGCAATAGCAGTGGAAGGTTTTTAATAATGTGGACACTTTATTTAAAAAGACCATTGAAATGAGACTTTATTGATGAAATTTACAAGCTAAAGTAGAAGAGATTCCTCCATTATGTTGTTAGTTTTTGCTTTGTGAACGACTCTCTGTCTGAATCTTAATTAATCCACTAGTATTCTAAAATAGAATACTAGTGGATTCTATTGCAAAACAGTAGAATCCACCATTGCAAAGCCATTTTTCCTTCTACTGGGACTGCTTTCTCAAAGAAGTAACTGGTAACCAAGTGGTATTGAAGAATCCAGTTGAAGTACATAATAAAGTTTACACAGTCGAGAATTGGCCAGCATCAGATTTTTTTGCATTTGTTTAAAACAGCCAGTGTGTGTGGGTGTGTGTATTTGAGTGGCTTAACTTGGTGTGTGCCGGTGGGCAATAAAACGTCATGGTATGTGCTGAGGCACATGAAGCAAAAACCACACGGGACTTGAAGCAAATATTTAGATTTTATGAAAGCAAACAAGCAGCATTTACAGGATCTTTGTTACCCGTTTATAAAAAGAAAAAAATACAGAAACAAACATAAATACTAATGTCCTCATCTTTCTCATGGAAGCTTAAATAGACTGGATTTGTTGTGACCAAAGAGTTTAAACCATTTATTGCAAGCTGGGATATTTAGTTTTGGGGGGGGTTTTCCTGGGAAAACAGTTTTAGGCACCTCGTGAGTTAAAGCTTTGGAGATTATGTATGTTAACTTTCATGTAAGAAAGAAGATAACTCCAGCAATTAAACCAGCAATTTAACTGCTGAAAGTTGTAATTTCATATATTGGTTCAGCGTTTTATTAATTGGCTTTACAACGTTTCAAACAAGAGTGCCGGTTTGAGGTGTCCAAGCATGGATTCACATTGTCTGTCTGTAGAAAGTAAGTCAGCAAAAGAAAAGCAGCTCCGACAGGTTATTTTGGAAAAAAAGTTAAAAGTTTAGCATGGCGTTAACTCGATTTATGTACGTTAATGACATTTCGACACTGAACAAACAGCAAAAATTTATTGAAGTCATAGGTTTTTGGAGGCCTGCAGCTGTAAGGGGTAATGCTTTATTTTCTTTCACCTTTTTTCGCTGTGGCCAGAAATCGGATCTGCAGCTGGCCCCCGGCCCTCATGGAATGTATACAAGTGGGATTTAGGGTCGTTTTTTTTTTATGGAGTAACTTTAGCACATGGTGCAAAATGTCAGTTTTCAACAGTTTAACTAAGTTTTGTTTATTATTTTTAAATTTAACATTCAAACATGTGCTCAGATTTATTTTAGAAGACTGTGCTTTTATGAATCAAGTCATGTTAAGTTATTTAAAAAATGCAATAAAACAAAATACCTTTCAGCTTTTTCGGATCCTTCACGGGATCACATTTTTATGGCATTTGCATTTGGTAGGTTGGACTTTAGAAAATCTTACGAAATGAGGCGTAAACACAAAACAAAGTTAACTCCTTCATACAAGTCATAAATGTATCTGTTCTTTTCATTCAACATAAATTGAATAATAACTATCAATGTTTAGGAAGGAACTCTTACTCCATACAGTTTAGTTTTTTACTGAATTAGCTCTACTTTCTTGTTTCCATTGGGTGAAAGCAGTTGCAACACAACAAAGAAGCACTAATCAATTGGACACAGAGAGATGTTGGCCATTTTTCACCTTGTTTGAACTGTATTTTATTATTATTATTATTATTATTATTTTTTATTATTATTCATTAAATGCATTAAACCAAGAGTTCCCAATATTTTCAGTTTGTAAATCCATCATACAACTGTGTAATTGTATACCTTTTAATCATAAAAGCTTTAGTTTTGAGAGAACAGCTGGCATTTTTATTGTAAATACATGAATTAATTTCTTTGGAAATTTACTCCTAATTGACCAATTTAAATATTTTTCTTTTATCTACAATTTCTATAACAACAACATGCACTTTAATGCAATTCATGACATAATGTGTAACTTGCAGTAGTCTTGTAGTGCATTTATTTTCTGTCTGATTCAAACCTGCTAGCTCTGACAAGAAACCTTCATCACACCTGGCAGTTTTTGTTTTATAGTCTCGAGAAATAAAATCGAAATCAGTTTATCAGACTTAATCCACCAATCAGCATCATCCAGGAGAAACCCGATCAGTGACTTTAAAAAAATACCCGTGTTGTTGACATTTTGTTTGAGTATTTCACCAATTAAGGATAATGGAACTATCTTTCTCCAAATAGACTACTATCTCCCATAAATGCTAACTAAGATGCTGCACAGTCTTATTTCAGGATGCTCTGTTCAGAAAATGGCAGCTAATCAATATGGCATGCCTTCATAAAATACAAATCTACTTAAAAATACATGCTGCTATCATCTTACAGCCTAAACAGGGAACAATAGAAAAGGAGAAAATTAGAGAAGGTCAACCAAGAAGGGCTTTCTGTTGAAAGAACAGAAAGTTAGCAGAAGGCGTGAGGGAGGGGACGTAAAGATGAGAAACTGTGCACCAGAAGAGAAAAGACAGAAGAAGGTGAGGGTTCAGGAAGGTTAGCTGTCATGGGACTGATCTGTGTGTGTTTGGAGCTTTGAAAGCCACCTGCACCGAGACCAGAATGAGGGAAAAGTTGCAGCAGAAACACAAAATTGCTGCCGGCAAGAAAAGTTCTTAAAAATTCCAGAAACAGTTGCAACATATTCCTTCTTCCTCTTTCACCCATTTCAGTTTCCTCTTTCCATCTCTTCCCCCCCCCCTCTTTTAATCCTTTATCTCATCTTTTGCATGCGTGTTCCTGCCTCCCACTCTGAATTTACACCGTCTTTCTGCTAACTTTCTCTCCTTCTGCCCCCATTCCCTTCCTCCTTGCACTACTTCTCCAGCTGACTGCTGAATCCCAGTCTAGCCTTGTACTGCTGCTGCTACCGCTGCTGGCCGTGGTTGTTAGTAGCCAAATAAAAAATGGATGAACTGCTAAAGCTCTGGTGCTATTTTCCTGCCTTTAGTTGGAAGGAAAAGGAGGAAAGTGGGAGACGGGCAAGGAAAGAATGAGGCCATGTCTTCCTTATTAAAACCTGACCAATTAGTTTTTTATATACTCTTATCAGTAACTTTAAAGGAACCTCTGTTATTGTTTTAGCTGTAAATTATTATGATACATTAGTTTAGAAATGTTTTATTTACATGTATTATTTGCTTTCATCAGAGGAGTTGCTTCCTGTGCAGAACTTCCCTCATATTATTCACAACTCTATTTTATAGATGCTTGCATAAAGTTTGAGATTTACAAAGATAAATGTATGTTTTTGTATATTTAAATGTATTTATGCTACATACTTCCATTTTCTTACACTGTACTATCTAGTAAACCTATTTACATCCATTGCTGGACTTTAGTTACTGGTTTAAACATTGAATAGCATTTCGATCTAGAAACTTATTTTTTTTTGCAGTCTAATAACTCTAGTTTTCAGAAATAAAATAAATAAATAAATAATAAAAATAGATCAAAATCTGAACCACACCTAAGCGCTGAAACAAAAGTATTGCTCTTTGGTTTGTATGTAGTAACTGATGGCATATGATGATTGTGGTTCTCTCCAGACAGAGGAAGCAAAAACAAAGTTTTAAGAGGTTGTTTAAAAGGCAACTGTATTTTTGCAAGAGAGAGCAAGACTTTTAGCAGGTAACGGTAAGGCTGAAGGAAGTATAGAAGCGTGAAATTGTTTTATCCTTTAGTCATTTAAGCCTCTGTCAAATACCACCGACCGATCTTTTTTCTGTACAAACAGAGATTTTTGTTGAAGTAAGGCTAGCCTCACTAACTGTACTTGTAGATGCTAAAGACCATTTAAAATGTTACCAGGTTGATCATTTTTAACTTGTTTCATGATTTGGTTCTGTTACACAGACTCACTGACAGCAATAAGGGTAGAAAATAAATAGTTTAAATTATAGTTCTTAAAGAGAAATCAACTAAAATTGTGACGATCAGGTTTGGGCTTTACAAAAACTCAGAAATCGGCAACAAAATTTTGATTTCTGCTCCTAAATAAGGAAAGTGATTAAGCACAACAGTTAGCTTTTTTAAATCAATCATATATTTTATTATTGTTCTTATTGTTATAAAGTTTACATGTTCTTTTCTTTAAAAAAAATTATTTAAATTTCTCCCACTGCTGCATGATGGCCTATAATAAAAGCTAATGGTCTCGCTCTTCGCTGTACAGTCGGTACATAAGTGTTGGTGTGTGCAGGCTCTTAAATGTTGTTTTTCTTTGGGGAATTACATGGTGTTGTGGTCTTCTTTAAATAATTACAGTAAACAGCGTCCAATTAAAGACCTACTTTAACTCTGTGTGAGTGTGTGCATGCGTGGTGTGTGTGTGTGTGTGTGTGTGTAGATGTTTGGAGGGGGGGGGCAAAAAAAATCACCATTTATCTTTAACACCCCCTTGGGGGCAGTAGGCTGAGCATACATGGCGGGATCAGATCTCTCTGACAAACAGGTCAAGTCATTATCTCTGGTCTGCAGAATGAACTTGATCCAACTTTCCTGAATGCTTCGGTCTTCCTGTTTCTCGTTACGTTCGCGTGTTTCAAACGTTGCACGTTTTTCTGCCTAGCCAGAGCGATCGCAGGCCCGTCTCAGCCCTTTGTTTCATCATATTTCAGTCTGCGGTTTTAGGTTTCGTGTGTGTTTGAGAGTGTGTGGAAGACTCAGACAAAGGGAGTCGGTGTGTGAATATTAGGGAGCACATGTGCTTCTACAATGAAACATTTATTTGAATTAGTTTCGTTTTAACAAGTCGGGGCGTTACTAAGACTTACCCCCACCAGTGCTCCACCTCCGTGTCCATCACTCAAACCATTTGTGAACACATTGATCCTTGCCTCCTTTTCCCATTTCTCCCCTCCTCCTCCTCTTCTTCCTCCTCCTCCTTGTCTTCCTTGCTGTATATTCCCAGGGTTTGCAAGGAGGAGAGCCAGAATGGCTCAGACAGCCATTGATTTTTATTTTATTGGTCTACTTGTGGAAAGAGGACGGATAAGGGAGGGCCTGAGAGATGCAACTCTGCTGCTAAGTTTGCTCGTTGTGAAGTGTGTGTGCGCGTGTGTGTGTTTGAAGGTGTGGGTTGGGCCTGTCTGCTTATGTCTGTCTCACCGCCATTGTTTTTGTTTTGGGGTAGGGGTGTTATCTATCCGTCTGAAAATTATGTGTGTGTGTTTGTTTTTGTGTGCATGTCCAGCCGCCTCAGAGAGCCATCAAAAGCAGACTGTACAAGTGTACTGTGTGCCCGCCGTTGTGGGTTTTCCGTGTGTACACACACGTGTGTCATTTGAGGAGCTGGGGAATCTGGGGTGCTGATGGAGCTGGCACCAGGGACTTGGACCCAAATACACACACACACACACACACACGCATGCGCGCGCACAGCTGAGGTGTATCCTGGTGCTCATTAAAGCTGGTAATAAGGCTGTGCTGCTGAAAGAGAGAGGAAAAAAACAGGCGGAGGAAGGAAGGAAGGAAGGGAGGGAGGAAGAGGATGGGAATGGAGAAAAGGGGAGGAAAAAAAGGGAGATTTTAAATTTTAATAACACTGGTATGGTTTTGTAAATCTTTCCTGACAGAAAAGTCCTCATTATTTTCATCTGTCTCTGAGGAGCCTCTCCTCCAGCTTTGCCTCCTCGGGTAAACGGACCTTTCTCTCTTTACCTCTCTTTTTTTCCCCCGATCTTCGCATCTGTGTTTCTCCCCTCACTCTCCACCTCTCTGCTTCACCCCGCCGCTCTTTCGTGTTTTTCCATTTCCAGCTCCTTTATTGTCCATCTCTATTCCTTTCTCTGCTCTGTCGCTGATCATTTCCACTCTCTGTGTCCGTCTCTCCTACATCGCATTTCCATCCAGTTAGGTGTTACCGCTCCAGTTACCTGCAGAGGAGCAGTGACGAGAGCCAATAGGATAGCCAGGACCCTGCGCTCTTATTGGCTGTCACTTTACAGTTACCGCTCTGCTCTTTCAGTCAAAGATGCTGTAAATTTGCTGTTAGGTCGTAAACATTATACACAGTCATATTTAATAAATTTGAATATTGTTGAAAAGTTTACTAACTCCATTGACTAAATGAAAGACCTTATTTAGCAAATATTTCACTGCTAAGACTACAAAAGTAAAACCCTTATAAAGAATTGGATATTTATTAGTTTTAAATATCTTCTCCTGGCTAGAAGCCTTAAATAGTATTTACAAAAACAGCAGGCAGTGGACAAATTGCCCACATTATATCATTTAACTGTATAAAACTTCAAAATTAAATGATGTATTTATTCAAATTTACATAAAATACTTTAAAAACTTCAATTAACAGTTTTAACAAGAAAGCACGACATAAACGAGAAGAATTTATTATTTTAAACTGGGTTGAAAAAGAAGAGGTGGGCCATAAGAGGGCGTCCCTGAGATGACATCATCATGATGAGGTTTTTATTCTTCTGTCAGCGTCAAATGGTTGGAAGTGGAGTCGATTAATACCGTTTTTAACTTGTCATATTAAACATCCATCTCCAAATAGGGAAATAAAAATGATGTCATTCAGTTATTTGTTTAATTCTACTAAAAAAGAAATGGCAGGTTCTTGAGTCGACATAAATTTTGAGTTGAAACCACTTAAGCAGAATTTTATTAATTTTTTCAATGAATTTTTTTATCTACCCTGTCACACAAAAAGATATCAGTGCTTTTGTTTTGTTCACTCATTTTGCAACAAGTTTTGTCTAAATCTTACCGAAGGAAACGTTTGATCCAGATTGCCCCATTAAGATGCAACACGTGTAAAATGTTGAACATTAAAGTTTATAAAATAAGAAACAAAGGTTTCTGATGGTAGTTTTTATCCTACAACAAACCGTTTTAATTGAATGAATCAGCAGTAGGATGAATCACTACATGTCCTCTTTAGTGTCATCATCACTCTGATCTGGAAAACATGGTTCAGGAGCTCAATAATGCATAAACCGACACGCTGCGATTTGGGTTTCCAGTAGTGGATGTGGGTCAGTGTGCACATCTGCACCCTTTGCATCAGTCACACATCCTCAGTCCTCCGTCTCCCCCACCCCCACACAGACACACACTTCTCACCCTCTGCCTTTATGTCAAGTGTCAAAACTGGAGGATGGATCCGTTTTGATAAGTTCTGTTCTGTCTGGCCACGTGTCAGGACAGGATCAACCACACGGTGGAGGAAAGCCGTGTTCATTTTCCTACCTCCCACTTTTTCTTTTCTTCTAATTCCTTTTACCGGGAGGCTTAAAGGAAACATTTATCTATTTACCAATCAGATTGCTTTTTAGTTGTTTCTGTTAAAAATTCTAAATAACTTATCAATATCTACAGACTTATTGTTTCTCACAAAGAGAAATAAGTCATATTTTCTCCTCCTCTCTAAACGTTTCACACCAACAAATTGTCCCAGAAGTTATTGTGATAAACGATGTTATCGTTTTGAGACCATTTTAAAAATATAAAATGGTAATGGCATAATTATGTAAATTGGTCCTCACAAGGATCAGTAAACACTAATTTCCAATGAACATCTAATAGCAGAACTGGAAGACTATATCCAAAATAAATAAACGAAACAAGCTACTTAAATAATAAAATGGAAGCTGAAGTCTTTGAACAAAGCAGACCATCACGAAAGGGTCTAGTTGAGACCAAGCACCAGACTGAAGCCGTTTGCCATCCAGTCTTTAGTATGAAGTGAGACAGACACGAGAAAAACAATCTTGCAAATGAAAATTATTGAGCCCGATTAATTGATTTATGCTAAATTACAACAGACTTTGCTGCAGCTGCTCATGTGACGGTGTAAGAACAATGATTCCTTGTTCATCATTTGTTTGTTTGGACGATTGTTCCCTCCTGTTCTGGATGTATTTAGCTTGACGGGATTTTTACCTTTACTTCATTTTACTTTAGGACGGTTATGATAATGCGTAACAGTGGCAGCAAGGTGGGGGAGAAGAGGTTTGCAACTGGAACTGATTAGCTTCCCCACAACTCAAATCACCTTAAAAGGTGGATGCAGAGTAGGACCAAGGATCATATCCCCAACTCCAACATCTCTCTGTCCTGTTTCCCAGAGTTTGAAAGAGGAGTGGCAAAAGCAAATGAGGTGGATTAGCAGTGCTTTCCACCAAATTGTTGTCTCTGCTGCCCGAATGTACAGTTAGATCTACAAAGTAAAGAACAAGCTGAAAGCTTCTCACGTCTTGCTTGATATGCAGCGCAGCTCGGACAAGATGAAAAGAGGAATTCATAAAAACAATAATAATTCAACAGTATATTTGAAAGACGTGACATTAAGAAACATCCATCCTCAATCTTCTAATAATTTCGTGTTTCGTTGTTCCACACATTCGTAACAAACGATGAGCTCAAACATGAACCTCTATCCTTAAAGCCAATCAAACCTGAATCATCTATTCTCTAATTAGGCTTTTAGATTTTTAACTCGGCTTTCACTGTCCATTTAAGACGTTTAAAAATGGGGATTGAATTTGCACTTTTACCTTCCCTCAGCGGGGAAAGCTTTAATTGCCAATGTTTACATGATTTTTATTCCAGCTTTGTATCTGTAAACAGATGTTCCTCCTCTGCACAGAGGCTCCTTAAGTCAAAATGTGTGTTTATGGGTATTTTTTTAATATACCCCTGGGACAGAAATAAATAATTAAACAAATTCCGGCCTTATCATATTCAGTGCAGCTTTGAACACTTGGGTTTTTGAAGTTATTCTCTGTGTTTTTTGCTGCCAAATAAGACTCCTCTAATAAATGCTGGTTTATTAGCGCTCTGCCTCCTCATCAGAATGGATAAAGCTAACGTCCTGTACAATTTATTTTTTTTCCCACAGTAAGCTTTAAGTCACCCTGTTTTTATTTTGTTGTTGTATTTTGTTGTTGTCGTTTTTTTTTTAAACAAACACCACAAAGCAAGCTGGCTTCCAAAGCATTCACACACACACACACACACACACATATACAAGACACATGCTCCTCCGGGTATTTGACTTGTATAAATAATCATTCTAAATAATGAATGTCAATTAATGGGGAGAGACGTGGCCTTGCTAAGCGTGCTCTGATGAGGGTTTCAGTGGGATCTCCTCCCCAGCTGCTTTCAGCCAATCACAGCAGCCTCCTCTAAACACCAGAGCCCGGTTTGCTCGTTGCAACTTCTCAATTGCCCGTTCATATTTCGCTGCAGCATCAGAATTATTCGCCATTTTGTTTTTGGTAAGAGTGAAAATGCATTTCACCAGTTCGTATGCAAAGAACTTCAAATTTTTTGTTTGATTTGTGTGTTTATTGGATAATAATCTGCCTCTAAATCCCTACTAAACCTCAAACATTATTTGTGGTGAGCTCTCTTATGTCCAGTGTCTTATTTGCTAAAAAAAAAAAAAGAAGAAGAAGTTCAAGGCGATTGAGTTTAGTTTGTATATTCATCGATTAGGACAAGCGGAGCTGCATCTTTGCAGCTTTCTGCTTTAAACATTCCTCCACAGTCATGGCTTTAGACTAATTGGCTTGCTGAATCTTTTGTGAGTCTGAGCTGGTGGAGTGTAGAAGGCCGCAAGCTCAGACTTGGACTTTAGAGGGTAGCAGGGTGACTGAGCAACCAGCCAGCCGCCCCTCTCCCCTCCCTGGTGATAAATGGCCGCGACACGGGCTATTCATCTCATGCTTAGAGAAGTGGACAGTACCCCCCGTGCATGGCCTCTCGCCTATCCCTCCACAAGTCAGCAAATGTGATAATTCTCTCATTTGTCAGATGCAGCGGAGGGTTGGGAATGTGTTTGTGTGAACACCAGCTTGTGCTTCTGCCACGGTTTCCCGCAGAGTCCTAATACGTCTGGAAAAGTGCTGAATTTGCCTGTATTATTCTCCAAAAAATGAAAAATGTTTGAGCTTTTGGACTTTTTTCATTATTTCTTTTTTTTTTATCCAAAAAAGAAAAATCTCAGTTTCTGAAAAACTATGCAGTTTATGTATAATTTTTAAGTGCCATCATTTATCTCTGCTTTAGGACATCTCAACTTCAGGTTTTAACCGTAAGATTCGTAGGAGTTTTGGTCCACAGCTAAAAATCTGTAAATTCATGAGACCCCAACTATAACTGCTTGTAACGGTTTAGTTCAAACTTTAAATATGCCTTAATATGCAGTAATACACAGTACAAACCATCTTGGCAATAGCTAATATCTACGGTCTTTCTTATCTCTGCTCTTAGGAGTACAGCCAATCACAGCCAAGTGCAAATGCAGCTTCTGGATTGGCTGCTTTGTAAAAGCCAGCCAGTAGCATGTAAAGTGGCATAGCACTTTAAAATTTCAGCTTCCCAACCTCTGTTTTTTTTTTTAAATACACATTACAAAAAGTATCTCAAATGAGCCAATTTTCTACAAATAACTTTGACGCAGAAAATATCAAATATTTAGCTGTATGTAGGTGATGTTCACTGTAAGTTTTTTTTGTTTGTTTTACTACAACCTGAGAAAACACACACAGTGTCATGAAGAAGTATTCACACCACCTGAACTTTGTCAAGTCACATTAAACCAACGCAAAGTAGGACATAACTGTGAAGTGAACAAAACACAATTACAACGTTTTTCACATGAAAAAGCACTCCCATCATGACACTGCCACTACCATGTTCCACCATCTTGAGGATGTGTTCAACATGAAGTTTGGTGGGGGGTTTTGGACTTCTACAAAAACGAAGTCTAAAAAAAAAACAAATATTTGAGTCAAGTCAACAGCTAAATCTTTTCTATGAAGCCACTCATATTCTCCTTTCATTTCACAGTAGTGCACTGGGTGTTTTTTTTTAAGCTATCATGTTTTATTATTTGATAAAGTGCTTATCTAGGATTGTTAAAATGCCAGAAGACAATCACAACAATTGCTACCGTCCTGTCTGATCAGCATATGTCGTTTCATAATTTCTCTATAATAAAACCTCAGCGTCTCAAGTTCGATATGTTTGCGCTTCTGCTCTCCGGTTTGTGTTTTGTTGGTTCGGAGCCGCCTCGCTTTAGTTAAAATGGCACCATTTTATTGTCCAAAAGACTGGGCTGTTTTATGGTGAATTCCTTCAGTAATTCTGCGACTTTTATTACCTCCAGGAAACTCCTGAGCCACTTTTTCCACTTTACTGTGCAAATAAAGTTTTAGAGCCAGTTTGCAGTGTGTATATACTGATCTGTCACATTTGTTTATAAGTGTTTTGCTCTGTTTCAGAAGTGTACACACATTAGGGCAGCCTTCTTTTTACAGACACTACGCAGGAGTAAACACAGCAGATTTTTCCCCATTTTTCATTCAACTTTATGCAAGTTTTAATGTTCTCATAGCAGCGACCACAGAGTGATAAATACCTTGTATCCAAACCTCATGGTAACTATTAAACACAATAAGCCTCCAGTTGATTACTGGTCATTTAATTTGCACATAAACATGTGACTGTTTTACATGTTTACTGCTCTGTGTTGACACAGCATTAACTCCCCTTCCCTTCTCTCTCTCTCTCTCTCTCTCTCTCTCTCTGCAGGATCATCCAGAATCGCATCCTGGTCTTCGTCCTCGGAGGCATCATCCTTCTCACCATCATCTTGGCCATCTATTTAAATCTGCGAAGTCACTGATCTTTTACTGTGTACCCGTACAAAAACACTCCACCCCCCCAACGCCTCTCAATGCAAATATAAACACACACACATATGCGTGATTAATAGCGACAACAGCGTTGTTCTGCTGTAATTAGGACAAATGGTACCCATGAATCATACTTTCCTAAGCCTGACAGGGAGCTTTTTTTTCCATTTGACTTTCCTTTTTTCCTTCTGGTTTTGTTCCTTTTCTCCACTTTTCACGTCCCTTGCTTTTTCCTTTCTCTTTTCTTTTGTACTCAGGTCTTTTTTTTCCTTTCTTTGTTTTACCATCTCTTGAGACAACAGTGGTGTGGAATGTTTTGTTTTTGGGGGGTTTTTCTGATGGGTAAAACTTTTCATGTCATCCTCGATGTAGATTCGCAGCCCATCTCGTCTTGGAACTTGGAAGAAAATACAACTGTGTGCATTTTGCAGAAGTGTTTGGACACAGTTCTGCTCATGCATGCACACTTGCAACAGCCGCAGTCGTAAACTGCAGGCCCTCTGACTATTGTATGTGGAGATGTGTAACTGTAGTATGTCAGAGCTTTGGTAACTTAATGAGTCAACCTTTCTTTTTTATGATGCAGAGAACAGCGCCTACAGAAAAGTCCTGTGTTTAAATCGCTCCGCAAAATCCAAAAATATTATTTTCAGGGCAGAATTTGGGTTCATACCATTTAAAAAAACAAACATGTAGTTTGGTTTATTGAAAGAACGCTGCTTCAATTCATGAACAAATGTGTGACAAATGTTTTAAGAGAGACTAAGATTTTTAACCCGAAAGTGAGCTCACTCTTTAAAAATACTGAAAAGTTTCCATATTTGGTACATTTTTCTCCCATCATAAATCAATACAGTGGACTTTTCAACTTTCTTTGTGAGAACATATAGCTTATACATGTATGTGCTAACATTTAAATATGTCATGTATAGTGTTTTTGCTTTCATTGCAATTGATTCTGTTACTATTTATTTAAGAATGCAGAAGTTTCAGTTTAAATATACAGTATGTGATATAGCTGTGTGATTTATTTTGTTTAAAGATTTTTTCTTTTTTTTTTCTGAATTAACATGAATTATATTGCTGGACCAAAACAAACTGTGTTGGTTTTTAGTTGTTTTCAAGGTTCTTATGTTTTCTCTGCAAGCAGATCTTACCTGTAATGTCTGTTCTCTGTATTTCAGGACTGTCGCAATACATGTTTCTGTTTATCAGCATCCAAATCGATGATATAATGTGGTTACAGGTTCGTCCTCTTGTGTGGTTCTTTTTATTATTCACAAAAGTCTTCAAACCTCCTGAATTATCACCTTTTTGTCACATTTCAGCCACACACTTTATTGCATTTCTGAGGATTGTATGAGATAGAACAACATAAAGTAATCCATAACGGTAAAATGGAAGGAAAATTATGCATTGTTTTCAAAATATTTTACAAATAAAAATCTGAAATGAATGGTGTTGTATCATGCTTGTCCTTGTTGAAGAAAAGCATGTATCCAGCCTTCACAGAGCAACTGGATTTAGGTTTTCACACCTGATAGTCGATGAGACTTGGTTCGATTGGACACCAAAATTGCAACATTTGTTATATTTCCAGCTTCTGCGGCTCACTTTCACACTGCACCGTGTCCAAACTTATAGAAAGATCTGTTCCCCTCCAAAACTTCCTTCTTCCCAAAATGTAAATAAAAATGAAGTACCGTCACATTTCTATGGTTGTAGGATTTTTCTAATCTCTTTTGTAAAAGGCCACAAGCCATTTTTCCTGGTAGCCCTAGACGCTCGCGTTTGCTTTGATTGTATTTACCCAGAATGCCGTGTCCGATATTTTGCTTCCTGCTTTTGGAGCGATCTCTGATCCGCTTCCATTCACTTCACTTCAACCAAATGGAGTTTTCAGGTGAATCAGAGTTCAGTTGCACATTCACAGCTCCCCAAACAAAATAGTTTGATTAAAGTGAACTAAACAAGGCTGGTGTGAATGCACCCTAAATGACAAACAGGTGAACCCTAAACTCTCTGAAGGCAGTTTCTTGGACAGGATTTTATTTAGGGGTGTTGCACTAAAATGGGCTAAATATTAAAACAGATTTTCTTATTATTTGTATAATATTCAGAAAACAATGCATCGTTTCCCTTCTGCTTCACAATCATATGTCACTTTGTGTTGATCTGACATAAACACCTGATAAAACACACTGAGGTTTGTGTGCAGGGGGTATGAGTACTTTTCTTGCATCTTGCACACTCTCTCTCTCTCACACACACACACACACTCACACACATTCAGTGTGAATACTGTCTCCTGTGGTTGGCTCCCCTGTTCACTGTGAGGACATTTGCTATTCCGTTTCAGGGCCGTATTCGTCATTTTCAAGATACAGGGGAGTTGGCACCCCGCCCTCCCCAAATACACACACACACGCAGACAGACTTACAAATCTCTCCCTCCCGTCGGCCTCCATTTCGCAGGCCCTCACCATCCGCGGCGTCACGGTCTCCTTCAAAGCACCAAATTAACGGCCAACAAAATATCGTCCCTTTGACCGTCCCGCGTGGGGCCGACCCACAGAGACTTATCATTAAAGTGGGGAAACGAGGAAGGAAAAAGGAGGAAGTGGATTGGGAAGAAGAGAGGTGGGGGGTTGGATTCCCGGGCAGTTTGACAAACCTTGTCTGATAATGACCCTGTGTGACTGTGCTGTCGCTCGGCCTAAATGCACTGTGTGTGCAGCCTGTACAGTATGTGCTGATGTGCTCCGTTCTCCCTCTCTCTACCTCCTCTGCCACCTTTTCTCCTCCTCCCTGTCCTCCCCTCGCTGCCTCCCCTCCCAGCCTGTCAGATGAGCGGGAGCTAGCAAGCGAGCGGTGGAAGGCAGCGTGGCGGCGGCTTCTATTTGAAGTTGTAATGGTGTCAAAAAGTCAGGGCTGACTGACAGACGTCAGTCCCACAGGGCCTCATTAAAAACAGACCCACTTGACAAGGAAATAATTGAGCGCTGGCGACAACTCGGGGGGGCCCCTCCGCGTTTTTAGATGTTTTTATTTTCTTTTCATTATTAGCGCCGAGCTATTATGTTCATTAAGAAATGGCATTAAAACAATTTTTTTCTTTTTTTTTTTTAAAGCGGGGCGGGGGGAAGGTGGGGAGAAAGGAGGGACGCATGGAGGTGGAGAGATAACGATTTGTTTAGAGCCCCTTTTTCTGTTTTATTATTTAAACAGGAGCACTGTCATGTGAAACCCTGGCAGACGTCGGCTATCAACTCCTCTTTTTTCCTCTTTTTCTCCTTCCCTCCCTTTTTGTTTTCCTCCTCCATACATTGATCACATTTCTCTACCTGTCCTCTTTCTCTCCATCCCTTTCGTTCTTTCTTTCTTTCAGTCTCCCCTACTGAGTGACGTGTGTCATCGGAATACAAACTAGATTATTAATCAGTGCCCACCCCCGCAAACCTCCAACACACACACACACACACACACACACACCTTACCGTCATCTTTCAATTGGCTGATTTGGTTTTCGACAAGCATCTCACCGCAGAAAGCTGAGGATGAAAACTTGTCAAAAATAGGTTATATCTTATTCCAAAGGGCAACAATAGCAGCAGGTACAGACACCTTTTAATATTTAATTTAGACGGGTGTTAACCCTCCTTAAGTGACTGGAGGAGCGGCGTCTTCCATACAGACACCACAGGACGAGGGTGGGGCGGTTAATTATTTGATGTCTGAGGAGTGACTGTCTTTTCCTTCCACTGTTTGCTTTAGAAAGTTCTTCATTCACCCGTTGATCTCATGTTTGTCCTGCTGAACTCGGCTCCCGTCTTACAGCTCCATCTTCAAATAGTTCATTTATTTCAGTAATTAATTCAGTAAATTACATTATGAAGATTTTAATTTTTTTTTTTACACTTTTATTTTTACAGCTTATGAAAACCCTAATTGAGTTTATCTGCAAATTGGCGTTTTCAGTTGTTTTTGCTTGTTTGCAATTGAAAAATACCAAACTTAAAGTAATCAGCCTTCTTTTGAAAAGTATTGCAAAACACAATTTTATCTCTTCATTTTGACCTGCTAAATAATTATCTAAACCCACAATATTTTTATCGAAAAAAGCAAAAGCAGTCTCAGTTCTGTTACTGCATCCCTGTCTAAACTGGAAAAACATTTCTGGCTTTCACTGATGTCATCAAGGTCCAAACAAAATCAGTCCAAAATTGATTGCAAATATCCCTTGCGACACAGTTTGGACTCCCCTGGCCGGCACAGTCATGGGGTGAGACGTTAATTTGAAAACTGTCCACCAGCCTCAACAACCAGTTGACAGAGTTATAAGAGCCCTGAATCCATACAACCCAATGATAAGTTATGTGGAAGGACAACTTCAAGCCTGGAGAAGTGAGGCAAACTGTATTTGTGAGTTTTGATAAGATTGTACCGTAATCATAGCTATAAAAGTCACTGTACACCCACTATCTTTACATATATGCAGAATCATCAACTGGACTGTAACGCTGGAGTCTGACTTCTCTTTTCAATTAAAATTAAATGTAGCATTTCACCCAGACATACGGAAACACAACATTACGGAAATCCAATGAATGTGAATGTTCTGCAGTCGTGATGATGCTAAAGTTTTTGAAGTCTAAAATAAGCCCAACCATCCAGCAGGAAACTCCTGCTCCACATGCGTCCCTCTACAGATGAGCTTCAGGGAGAAGGTGTAGGACTTGCACTTAAGACCCCACCACCAAAACCTGCTTTAATGGCCCGATAAAGGCCAATTAAATGGTCCGGCACACTGGCCTGGCCTGAACCCCATAGAAACGAACAGCAGTATTGTCAGGAGGGATATAAGCGAACCCAGAGCCAACTATCCAGACAGACTGAAGCCCACAGGCTGTTCACCTCCACGACACGCCGCATTGATGCAGTAATTCACGCTAGAGGAGCAACGACCAAGGACATATTTTCTTAGCAGGCAAACATTTATCGTCTTTATGCAGTAATCTGATTTTCCAAGAAGTGAGCTGCAGGCTTCAATCATCAAGATCTCACTTGAAGAACAGCGCGTCACTCTTGTGTGCAAGAAATGTTCCGATTAAAACGTCTCCACGATGTCCTGAGCTCTTCATCGTTCACATTGCAAACATTACATCGGGGATTTTTCCTGGCCACCATCTCAGCAGTTCTCCCTCCGTCCTTTCTTCCAAGGTTTCACATGAGACTTGTAAAAGGAAAGCCTCCCAGACAAGGACTCTCTGTGATGCGCCACCATTACAAACAGCCTGATGTTTGTCAGCCATTTAAGACGACAAGAGATTATGACAAGCGACGTTTGAGCTGTCTACCCCCCCCCCCCCCCCCAACAGCCCCCCCCCCCTCCGGTCCCCCGTGTAGGGTGGGCCTTAAACTGCATAAGCAGCGCCAGTGGTGGGATCACAACAGGAGGGGTCCGCGCGATGCTGTCATCTGCCACACATCTCAAATCACACGTGTGAAAGAAATAAATAAAGTGGGCCCAGCAACAACGGCCGCCCAAGAAAGAAAACCCCACACACACAATGGCGCCGTTTGAGTTGCCACAATGAGCATTATTTTTGATTCATCAGGCGCACAAAAGCGCACGACACGTATGGTGGCTGCAGCCCATTAAGAAGAGGGACACACGTCCCAGTGTGCGCCTGTTTGGAAGAGGAGCCATGTTCTCCGTTTGTACACGCCACCAGTTCCCAGCAGAATGGCCGCCTTTCTCTCATCTGTCTTTTCTTTTCGCCCCCCCCCCCCCCATCAGCGCCGTCGAGCAGTTTATTGCCGTTTGTGCTCGCAGTGAAACGACGACAATGGGCCCCGTTTGTTTCTGGAAGCTTCTGCAGCCGTCGACGCGCCGCGACGACGTCTGCGGGCTTTACGTGACGACGCGGTTGAGACGCAGCCAGAGCGACGCGATGAAAAGGTGACGCGGAGAAAACTGGGGTTTTTTTTTCTTTAAACATGAGGTTTATACACCCGGAGGAAACAGAAACGTTAGAGTTTAGCCCTGAATCTGAGCTGATTAGCATCGTTGCTCGCTGGTTTTATCTTAAAATAAACTGAATTAACATAATATGAGTCAAACAATAGTCCCGACCTCTATAAAATTGGGATTTAGATGACTTAAAAAAAATTAACATTCTTAGGATGTGACTCAGAAATGTTACTGAAGGTGTTAATTTACTGGAAAGTGCGGATAATGCGCTCAAAATATTTGTGTTTTTAACTTGGACTAATTTCCTGCAGTGGGTTTGCTCGTTTGTAAAGAGCTGCACAAAAATATTCTAAGCTGAGAAGAATATCGCTTAGAAGACTGAAATGATCATTTTCAAGATATTTCAAACCAAATCTGCTGTTTCCAGTCGGCACTGCTTCTCTTTCTGTATCTCTTGCTCTTTTTGTCATCTGGAAACACCTTTGCCGTTTTCTCAAGCTATGACACATGGTAAATCTCTGAAAACAATAATCCAGATAAAAATACAAATAAAGCACTAGCTGTACACTTAGCGATATTTAGCAAAAGAAATTAATCAAATTTTCAAAAAAGGGCATTAGTTTTGGAAACTAAAGCCCTCTATCATTGCCGAGCGATTTAGCCGCATGGAAAATTGGAGCTTGTTCAATGTAGAGGAGCATTTAATGCAGGTAATAACTATTTACAACCAAGACCAATTTAAAATTAAACTGTCTGTTTTGTTTCCTAAAGGGCAAACAACACATAAATTGATTGTTTTAGAAGCAAAGTAGCAAACAGCAGCATTAAACCTTTTAAATTCAGGTTTAGTACAAATTTTCTCAAAAAATATTCCAACACTTGCTGCTGAACAATGCGTGATTGTGTTTGAACAATTTAAAAATGACACTTTGGATCAACTAACTGAATATTAGCATTAGCATGATGTGATAACTTACTACGATTAAGGTACTTAATCATAGTGAGTTCTTGTAAACAGGAATATGTTTACCATTTTCTGTTTGCATAAGATCGCTTGGCAAGGGATTTGTTGATTGACCAAACAGCAGATTTTACCCTTAGCCCAGCTAAATAAACTTCTATTTGACTGTTTATCTTAACACTGCTCCAACACTAAACCTATTTATGGGTAGATTATCTAGCTGTTCGCTCATGTTGAGTTTCGTTGGCTTTGAAAGTCCTAATTTGGACTTGGTGTTGACTTTGCAGCCTAATTGAACTCGTCCTACTCTCGGTTGTTGTGAGGCTAGTTGATGTTAGCGATACCAATTGTAACCATGTGAACACAGAAGGAGATGATCCAGTTCTATGCATGCTTTGTTTTAATGAGGCACCATAGAAAACGGTAATGTCTGATTCGTTCACTTGAAGATCAACATTTTTGTGGATTTTAATTGTTATTTCCCTTTGGCTACTGAATCTCTCAATGGGTTTTTCTCACCAAATGATTGAATTCAAGGTATTTATTGTATATAAAGGATTTCCTGCACAACTTTTGTCCAAAAACAGTGGCACAACTAACAGTTTGCCACCACAAACGTTTGGAAAGATTTGTGCTGTCTGAAGGAAACACGTCGGTCTCCTGGTAACCAGTTTGGTTACCAGCTGCAAGACAATAACTTTTGAGGCAAATAAAAAAGGCAAATCAGCTGGCGTCTTCAAACTACGAGCCGTGTGTTTTTAATGTTCTGTAAACATTCAGCCAAAGAAGCTTTAAAACACAAAGAAGCAAGTAAAAGCCGAGCTGAGAAGGCCAAACCGAATCACTTAGCAGCATTTGCCAACCCCCTTCAGCCCGACCTTCTCTTCCTCCTCATTTCTCATCTCCATCACACCTCCGTGTTTCTCCCTGTAGAATACGCCACAACCTTTGAACTGAAATTAACACTTTACCTCTACAAAGACGTACAATTGTAGCAGCAACGTCATTTGCATGATAATCTGAAGATGTTGAAAGGCGAGCTGCTAATGGCAACCCCTCCTTTTCTTCCTCCTCTTCATTCATGTTTTGTCACTTCTCCGTACGCCCTTCACCCCTGACTGTACAGAGATTACAGCTTGTCCAAGTAAATGTTGAAGAAAGTCATTTATGACTTTTCAGATGTTGCGGCCGGGTCTAATCTTGTGAAAGTTTCTCCTTGGGTCGGTTGTCAGTTTTAAAAGGCAAAAATCGTAGAACGAAGATGGAAGGTGAAAAGCGGGGAATGAGTGCAAAGGAGGCCAGGCTGCCTGCGAGGCACTGAGTGGCCTGGACGTTCTTGGAGAGGAGAGTTTAGTTGGGCTCGCCCCTGTACATTAATTTACTTTGCATGCGGTGTCTTAGCAGACATGATTCTAAATTTCCAACTGGGAGGCATCAGTGGAGGAATCGCTGCCTTCAAAAGACGTCCTGCCAGTCACGCTTCTCCCGCAGCCGGAGATCTGAGCGCGCCGTGATAACCTGCGACATCTTTCTGGAAAAACGGGGAGTCGATCAGCTTTGATGGAGCACATCCGCCATGACAGGCTACTGAGGAGCTCGCTAATGAACTGAAAGGGTGGGGGGTGGGGGGGAGCTGAGGAGGGTATTGCTTAGCATAAGAGCACAGAGATGGGTGGATGATTTTGGGAATGGATGGATGGATGGATGGACAGATTGAGAAGCTGAAGCTCTCAGACATTTAACTAGATGGAGAACAGAAGGAGATAGAGATTGTTTGCATAGAGCTGACGCCCTCCAATACTTCCATCCAGTCTTTGTTTACCACCTCCGTCTACATGCAGCCTCCCCATAGGTAGATGTTGGTAGTTAAATATTCGTCAGAAGTTATGCACTACGGAAGCTCTGGTCAGTTTTTCCATCGCAGCCGGGAAGTTTTATTTGATTCTCAGACCGTTTCACTGGGTCAGCTGAGTCAGCGCTGTAAAGGCACTTGTATGATCTCTCCTTTAAAACAGATTTTTCCTTTCTCTTTTTTTCTCTCTCATGTAGTTATGACCTTTCTAGTAACGTCTCTTTAGACTTTTCTGCCAACTGGATCGAGATTGGCTTTGTTTTATTTGCACTCAAGTCAGTAGGAGCAGCTCTGGGCTTCTGACTGCATGATGTTTGGATAAAAAGGCAGGTGTGGTGAAATTTAAGAAAATATAACTGATTATAATTGATTTTATTTATATATAAAAATCATCTCAAGCAGATTGAGCTGTTTTAGGGCCACTTGTCATTTTAAATCCAAATAAGTTGCTGCTGGCCATGGCGCCCGACTCAGTGCTTACACTTAAATGTGGAAATAGTTGCAAACAGATGCACAAACATACAGTCATACAGCTTTGAAAAGCGGAAGTAGAGCCTCCTGCACAACCAACAAGAATGCAGCAAGATGTTTCTGTCAACAACAAAATGGCTGTCTTTTCCAGCAGCCATTGTATGACTCGTACAGTGGTAAAAGCAGCTCACTTAGCAACTTGGATTACTAATGAGGAACTGGGGGTTGCTGGTTAACCATCGACTGTGACTTAACAGTCAGGAGGTTTCTGAACTGTCTCGTTTTCCAGACACCAAAAAACATTAACTTATTGTCAGATAAAAACTAAGTTGTTGTTGTTGTTTTTAACCTTTTTGACTGTTTATACAAGCAGCTAAACCCAAACGGAAGTATAAAAATGTGCAAATCTCAATTTTGCATAATAGATCCTCTTTTAAGAGATGTGGCAACCACAAAAAACCAGAGACTTCAGCCTTTAGGTTCCAATCACATCCCATCTTGGCACCAACATAACTTCTTCTCTCTGTAGCCTCTCTAAATTCTTCCTACAACCAAGTTCTTGCCAAAACACCTTAGGAGAAAGTTAGGAGAGTTTCCCTCCACTTGACCATTGCACACAGCTGACTCACAACTTGCGGCAGCAGGTAGGATGAGGCGTTACTCCTCATTCCATGCAACCCTGTGTCATACAAACGGAAAACAACCCTTATCCAGCTCTGGCAAGTTATTAAAAGGAGTTTAAACCACTGGAACATTTTTATAAACCACGGTATCTCTTGAAACCAAAGACCGACCCATGTTATACTCAAGTACCAAATTGTAAACCAAGCTTTTCTGGGAAAACATTTTTGTGTTCACTTTAGAAAACAGCTTGCAGGCACTAAGGAAAGGAAGAAGAAAAAAAACACAGGCTTTCTCACCGTGCACACACTCGCCGAGCTTTACACACAAACACACACTTCCCTATTGAGACGTATGGACGTGGCAACAAAATGCACAACTTTTTGTTCATCTCAAGGACTTGTGAGGGCCCAAGTGAACTGAGAGGCCTTATTGATTTTACCTCTTTTCATGCCGCGACTCTGGGATTACCCATTTTCTCATTCATTTTTAAACACCACTCGAGAGATTCTTCTTTTCCTTTTCCCTCAGTTTTTTTTTTCCCTTTTCCATAACCCTTCACTTCCACCCAACATGCGCATCCCCCCTCTCTCCTGCTCTCGTCCCCCTCACACCTGTGCAGCGGTTGTACCTACCACTGTCTTCTACAACCAAGTCCTTCCTTGACCCTGGAAATTGTAATGCAGCCACAGATCACAGCTGCTGAATATCAGGGCTTACAAAAGCGGTTAAATAAAATATGTTGAAATCGTCCGATCCCCGAGGCCACACCAGAAATTCTAATCAGGTGAGAGGAAGGGGAAAGAGTCAGGAGGAGGATTATGGGTAAAGGGAAACGTATGGATCTACGGGGCAAGAAGCAAAGAGAGGTGAGACTCAATGAAAGTCAGAGCCGGTTCAGTCGAGTCCTCGAAGTGAGAGTTTTTCAGACGTCTGACGGCTAAAGTGACTGTAATTGTGCAAAAACTAAAGAATTGGGGTCAGCTCTGTGTAGGGGGGTCACTTTTTAAACCGCACATTACTTTTGACCTTCATCCTCCACATCAACTAAACTTTACAATTTAGAACAAATAAAGTATCTTGAAAATGTAATCTGTAAATAATGATTTTATTGGCATTTGAGCTGTTGTCGTTGTATTGTTCTGTTGACACAAAACCCTTCTACGGCGGCGTTGGACTCAAAACAAGGGACAGGAAAGGTGAACTATTTCACTTCAGTTTTATTACTGTTGTTCTAAAGTGAACGGTGAATTGCTTTATGACATTGTGTTGAGTGACTAACTGCATGTGTGAAATATCTTAAATGTGGAAAACAACAACAGGGGGTGATGTTGGGTGCTAATGTTCAGATAATGCAGAGCCAGACTAAGGAAAGACTCTAAACTTTAAATGACAAAACGCAAACCTATTAAAATATCGACATGAGGCCGGCACTGCGTTACACAATGTGGTGAAAGTCAAGACAAACGGGAAAAAAGAAGTTATATTAACTGGATATTGTAAAAAATAAAATAAAAATCTGTGATTAACAGATGATATGTAACCAGTCTTCACATCATAGGAAGAAGTTTGCAGAGGTAACACGTTTGTTTTTTTTTAATTATCTTAATAAACTCCTAGTTAGAGCATTGAAATAACCTTCATTTTGACATCTGAATACATATTGTTTGACATGTAATGTTTTATTTTGCTGAAAAAGAGCTGCTACTTCTTTTAGCCTTCTGTCAACAAGTGTTTATTTTACATTTACTGTAGTTCTATGTTTCAGTTTGGCACTGGTTGTTTTGGTTTTATTTAGTCTAATGATTTACTGGACATGATGCTTTTTTCTATAATCCTTACAAATATGTTTTCTGTAGTTTTTCCTTTCAATAAATATTAATCATAAGAAAGAAAACTAATCATCTGCTTTATGATTGTGTGTTTTAACTCGCTGGAAAGACCAAGAATTGATTGCCACATGAATGAACTTCATGTTTGTTTATGCACAAGATCATTTAGGAGCAAAATACACTAATTCAGACACAATAGGATTTTTTTGGGCTTGCAGGACTTCACAAAGGTATTTTAAAAGATTCTGAACAAAATCATTAATTTCATTTAATCTATGCCATTCTGTTTTCCACAATTCATTGGAAAACCGTCATCGCCTCAAGCTAGCAAGTCTTCAAAGTGTTGGAGCTCCTCATAACCTGCGGTGTCAAACGACTATTTGTAAAATAATTGAGTCTCCGGATATTAATGCTCTCATTTTATGCTAAACAGGCCAAGTACATCCCTGGCCCATAGGTCTTCCTTTGACCAGACGTAGGAGGGCGTAAAAACATATTAATTATTCTCCTGGCATGCTTGTTAAAGCGCACCACAAAGGTTGACCCAGCTGAGAGCAGCCCATCGCACAGCACTGCTTCAGATTAACACATTTACTGTGTTTTTTTGTTTGTTTTTTTTCTTTATCTCAGACTGATTTAACTTAGGTTTAGTTCTGACACAAGACATTGGCACAAAACCCCAGTTTTCAAAAATCATTTTTCAACGCAATGAGAAAAACATAAACCAACCTTAAACGTCAGTGGGGGTTTTTTTTCTTCTTCTTTTTTTTTTTTTTTTTTTACGAGTGCCATGAAAACTTTCATGCTGTGGTTCCCACGACTGAACACCCCACGGACTCAGTCACATGTAAAAAGAGGGGGGGGGGGAAACCTGCGGACAGTCCGGTGCGAGGTGATTGATCGCACTTCAATCCCTCAGTGGTTCTCCAAACACGGAGACGCTCAATTACACTTCAGGATCAAAATGCTGAATTCACACACTGAACTCAGGAGAGAAGGGGGTGAAAAGAGAAATACACAGAGACCTGCGATGGGGATATAAACAGTTTGACTCTAACAAAGCACTTATATCTCTTTAGTTTTACATTCAAAGACTAAAAAGTGTTAGAGTTTTGTTTTAGGCCATATATGTTTAATTCCTTATAGTTAATGTTGAGTTAAAACCTTTGACAGGTAATTAGTTATTTTTTTAAAAACTGGTTGAAAAAAATATATATTTTAAATGTATTTTATTTAGGCTTGATTCAGACTGCTGGTCTATAAATGACCATCCTTGCAATTTTTTTTTTTACATTTTTCATTGTCTCCAAAAATTGTGTAGAGCTCCAAGTCTTTTTAGGTTTATCTCTACCAGTTTTGCATATTTATGTCCATTCTGCCTTAAAACAGCCCAATATCTCTGGGATTGGATAGGAAGAATCTGCTAGCATCAGTTTTAAAGACTTGCCACGGGTTTCTAGACTTTGACTGGACCATTCATCCAAACTATTCCATGGTAGCTCTTTGGGCATACTGAGGGTCATTAGTTGTCATCTTTTACAATGAGTTTTCCCACTTTTTATTTCTGCATTTCATCCAGAGGTACTATGGGTACGATGGAGTATTAATGTAACGTAAAGAATTTTTTTTTTTTTATTTGCTCACCCATTTCAAATTTAAAGACACAGCGCAGCTCACAGACCATCCCCCTGAATCCATGTAGACCTTGAGTCCTGTCCGTTCAGTTATCAAATACTGGAATTTTTTTTAAAAAATTATAGCATTCAGATGAACACTGAATGGAGTCCTTTTGATAATCTGTTTTTAAAGCGGTTTCCTTCATTTCTTTAGTGATTTGTGATGATGTAATAAATGAGATGAAGAGTAAGTTCAGCGACGAGGGTTTCTCACTATTACTAAGGTCTAAAAGGTGTTTTATTTCATGAAAATATCTAATTTATCACAAGCCTTTATCATCAACAAAATTCAGTCGTATTCTTCACTTCTTCACTTCACGCAGCAATGATTCAAGCTACTCATTCATATCTGTGCCCATTATCATAAATCCCTTAGAAAATTTGAACAAGGAGAAAAAATAAGTTTCCACACAAAGAGACGGTGTTGAATGACCATGTGGGAATAAAAGATGGGCCTTAATGAAGGATGAATAATACACATTTACAAGTGTCCTCATAGTTCACTCTGTTGGTCGCCACGGATAGAAAGAGGAGAGTCGTCTGGAAGAACAGAGGCAAAAACTGTGCAGAAGATAATCTGGAGCTCGACGTTCGGGGCAGAAGATGCCCACTCAGAACCGAGGTCAACGCACAACCACCCCAGCACGACTCGGCCTCTGCATCTTCAAGTAAGGAAAAACAAAATTCTTTGTAAAAGCATCGGTCTACCAGTTTTATTTACCTTTTGTTCCCGTTGCGCTGCTTCAGCGAAAGACGGCCACTCGAGAAAGTATTTTCCCTCTTTGAATGAGTCCTGCGGTTCTGAGCGTCCTCTGAAAGGAATTAGACGTGGGCTACTCTAAGATCGTTCTGTATCCAAGTTGTTTGCCCTTCAACCGTTTCCATCAAAATCTAATGCAAGATTGCATTTGATTTCAATGGTGCACACAGGGGGTTGGCTGAAAAAGCAGTTTGTTTTGTGCAAGCCATAGAAGAGGATTTATTTTTAATCAAGTGGTATAATTTGTTTAGACTTTATGTTTTCAGAAAGACTGATGGGCTTTTGCACTGACCACGGGACCAGTGTTAGAGTTGAATTCAGAGGGACGAATACTTTGAATCCGCTTTTGGGTCGGGGAAACCTGACTAGAACATAAACTGCTAGGTTTGCTTTAATCAATCTCTTAATTTGTTTGCCAAACTCTGATGTGGAGCAAAAGAGCAGCTCTTGTCCGCCTACAGAATCTAGGTCTCGGTTCGGTTTCACTGCATTCTGGCGCAGCTTGAATGACCAGAGACCAATTCAACAGCAGGATGTGTACTAGCACATGGCATTCTGGGTAAATACAACCAAAACAAATGTGTGACTCCAGCGCCAGCGTGAGAAATGTCCTGTGGTTTGCTTTTTTTTTTACCAAAGACAAAAATAAATCCTACAACCGCTAAAACTTGACGCTACTCCATTTTTGTCTACGTCTTCCGAAGAATGAAATCGTGCTCATGTCATTAAAGGTTTCAGTAGTTCTTGATGCAGCGCCCCCCGCAGGCAACAAGGAGAACGGGTGTGAAAGCAAACAGTACCCGCTGAAAATTTGACAACTGTTACAATTTTGGTCCCGACTCGAAATCTGAACCTAACAGATCAGCAGGTGTGAAAACCTCCTGAATGCCAGACTAGGTCCACACAACTCACATCCTTTACAAAGCTTTGCAAAGGTATTAACACTCTGATCTTTTTCAGCTGCAACCAACAAATTAGTGTTTGTTGGAGCCACAAACATTAATTAATTTTCTGTAGGATTTCGTGTGACGAACTAAGTGAATGAGCATCAAGTAGAGCAGATAGACCCTTGATAGGAAGGAGGATTTTTTAAATGGGTGGAATTTTTTCTCTTCTGTTGAAATATTGAGAATAAAGTTGAGATGATGATTAAGGTTTAATATTGAGAATACAATTGAAAAGGGGGGAAATGAAGAATTTTGACATGGCCGTCTTTTCCCAAACAGGTTTGCTAAGCCTTTGTGTTGACTCAGAGTCTCCATCTACATGAAGATCATTTTTTCTTTTTTTTATTAAATCCTATTATAAAGCACTGGTTCATTTACACAATAATAATACTGTATTATACTAATGCATTTTGTTTGTTTGCACCTTTACAAGATGAAAACAATACAAAAATAAAATAATTAAAAAAAACAAGTGAAAAAGCTACTAACTTGAACAGATGAGTTTTGAGTTGTGATCTAAGAGTCAGAAGAGTCAATATTATGGATGTCTGGAGGTAGGAAGTTCCAGAGTTGGGGAGCAGAGGGAGGAAAGGTTCTGCTCCCCGTGGTGCCGAGGCGGACAGAGGGAATAGTGAGGCGGATAGAAAAGAAAGAACAGGGAGAGCGGGAATGAGGGAGGGAGGGTTGATGCACTGGATGGCCTTGAATGTGAGCAAATTGTATTCTGAACAAGTTACTGTAAGACTGGGGTGATGTGATAAAGTGAGGGGTTTCAGTAATTTTGGACCGTTTGAAGTGTTTTGGAGGGATTTGTTCAGCAGACCCAGGAGAAGAGAACCAGTAGCCTGAGATGAGAGCAAAACCAAGGAGACAAACTGTTAGAGCAAAAGTAGAGACTTTGTTAGGGAAGTTTGACACAAACCAGGATTTTATATGAGCTCAACAGGAAGTGATGGAAGAGGAAGGAAGTGTTGAATTTGATAAATTAGAAAAGAAGAGCTGGACGTCATCAACAGGGACATGAAACTGATGTTGAATTTATGGAAAATATATCCAAGTTGTGACTTTTTCCAGCTTTTCATCAACGTATCAACGTTAAGGAACAGTTTAGTTAATAGATGCTCCTCTTGTTTCCTTCCTGATGGATATAAACCCTCAAACTGATACACGTTATACCTTCCTTTATGTCCAACAATACGTCTAGAAATACTGTTCAGCCTCACAGGCAGAGCTGTGTCCTTTAAAGCTGAACACTCATGACATTTTCTGGATTTTTATATCTTATGAAGTAACTGTTTATAAAAAAATACAGTCAATTCCAAACTATAAAGAACATAAATGGTTGAAGAAGTCATCATCGTGATTTAACCTAAACATGCAAGCCAAACCAATGCATTTAGCAGCTTTATATGCAGAACAAAACATCTTATAAGAAAACACTCATTAAGCAAAATAAGATTGACAAATAAATTTGGAATATTGGCTGAGTAGAAATCTATGTGGGTGGAAAAGTAAAACCTCACGCAGCCCCACGCATTTATTAATTTCACCTCCGTTAAAAATATGTTTAAAAAACTCACTTCCTTCTTTCTATTTTGTGTTGATTTATTTGAGACAAGAGTTTTTGGTGATTTGAGAGACATATTGTTGTATAGCAGTAACATAATCTCAACCAATCTCAACCATCAGTGTCTTTTATCATGCCGTCTCTACTGGCAAAATTGCTGCTAAAAGTATGTACAACCTCATTTCTGAAATGATTTATGTTTATATTTAATGGCCTGATCGCCACATAATTAAGAAGTTATGGCCATTTCAGACAATATTTACACAATTTCTCCCATTATCATAAAACCGATCAATTTCACCAACAGAAACATTTCCAATCCGATAGATATCCAATGTTAAATCGTAATGTTTTGGTTTATTTAGGGTCAGGTGTGTGTTAGTCAATACTCTTAAATGAGCTTTAGCAGTCGGAATGCCTCAGTAGATATCTGTCAGGGGTTTAACTCCAGGAGTTACAATATCCTGACTGATGGATGATGGCTATCCACCTGAGAAGACCTGGAATCCAAGAAAAGGCCAGACATGTGGACAAAGACAAGCTGAACATGAAGCCGGGGGACATGCCTGAGAGGTTTGCTTCAAAGCCGAGGAAACCAACATGGAGAGGGAAATCATCTGACCTTGCAAGTGAAAGAAAGGTCCTCTTAAATGTGAAATTTAGTGTAAGGGTTTCCGAAACTCCAGAAAAGCTGCAAGAGGACGACTTGTAAGGGCACAACGTCGGGGCTTTAGCATGCAGGACGGAGAACAGGGGCCTCTTGTGTGACAGTCATGGTGATAAACTGTGCAACATGTTTGACGTGTAAGATTTAAAGAGCCATTTAGATCAGAAACAATGTTAATCGGGTTGCATCAGCACCATGGACAGCTACACAACTTTTCACTGAGTTTTTAAGTAAATTATCTTCCCCGTTTAAAAGTAGGACAGATTTAAACAGGAATAGCTTTGTCTTAAACTGCAAATTAGGCAGAAATTTGAGCTTTTTCATGTGATCTTTCTTTGGTTTGAATCCACTTTTCTGTTACCGCTAATGATCTTCAGCAGCTCCCCTAATAACGCTTATTAAAGTAAATTTGCAATATTTTTAATTCATAATTTGGTTATCAAAATGCGTAGGTGGATTTTGTAACAAGTAATGAATGGGGCTCTGCTTCATTGCAGTTTAAGTATGAATGAATTAGAGACCCATTTCTCTTAGAAGCTCCTCAAAATTGGAAAGACGAGAAACCATCCTATTCTAGAAAAGCAGTTGTCAGTCACACTCCAAACAATTTCTGAAAAATAAAAGGAGCTAAAGCACTTTTTATGTAAACTTTGTTCTTTATAAAGGTGACAGAGTGGGTGTATTTCTCTAAGCTGCTCTTACAAAGGGGAAAGACAGGAGAACATATACAGTATTTCAAGCAAATAAACACCTGATCTGTGCCACTCCTGACAATTCCTACAAAATGAATTTGAATAAAAGTTTTAAAGTCGACTCTTCAGAAGTAGAAACACAAGCAAACATGACGGTAAAGTAAGGCGTTTTGAAGTCATACAGATATAATTCACTTATCTACTCTTCAAAATGGAAAAGACAAGAAAACTCACCATTCAAGTAAATGTGTAAAATGGAATTTGTAGCACTTGATAGGATAAATGTTACAAAGCACTTATTATATACCGATTTAAATTGACACAAAAGACAAACTTCTCTTCCTCAGCGTTCAAAATGGGAAGAAGAGAGAACATGCCGCTCAAATAAAACAGATCTTAATTCAGGGATTGGTTGTTTATCTGGCAAAAAAAAAAAGAAAAAAGGTAGAAAAAAAATGTACAAACTCTTAAAATATTTATTTATTACCAGGCTTTTTACTCATTCTTACCAGCAGCGTCAGTAAACACAGAGAACGGTGTGAACTCTTCAGTTTTGGTGACTGCAGAACCCAAAACGGACAAATAAGCTGGAGAAAATGGCTTCATTACGGCGGAGAAACCAAAGCAGCAGTGTTTTACAAGTGGCACACACTGATGCTCAGCCAGACAGATTGTTGACGAAGCAGAGGGCTCTCCTGGTTACACCACGACTCCTTAAAAAACAAAAATCCCCCGACGAAGCTCCAGCTCGGAGCTGCCGTGGTGTAGGGGGCCGGGGTCAGCGGTTCATCCGTCAGAGAGGCTCGGCGCTGATGGATGGCACTCAAAGCAACGCACGCTCAATCCGCTCTAGCCCTAACCGCTGAGAAAGGGCCTTTGCAGGCAGGGAAATAAATAAATAAACAGCAACATCAAAGGGATGTTCAAAAGAAAAACAAAGCTTGCACAGGTTCGTTTGCGAGCACACACACACGCACGCACACGCGCCGGCTCCCTTGCACACACACACATCCGGAGAAAAGGGAGGCGGAGGGGAAAAATACAAAGGACTGAAAGCGTACACATAGTTTACTCTCCAATGACACTCAGCTCGAAGAAAACCCAGACAAACAAGGCAGAGTGGTGAAAATTGGAGTGTTTGATGGTTTGATATTCACGCTGAAGAGACTGGAAAACAAAGAGCGGGTCAAAAACTGAATAAAAAGTGAATTTTCATGTCATTTTTGGCCTGATTCAAAACTGTGCCTCTGAGCAGCCTTAACGACCTTCATGCAAATAACGCCGTTGAAGCCGCAAACAGATCTTTTTACGTCTTAATATAGAGAGCTGGTTTACTTTCACAAAATCATCATTTACATATTAACTCAAATATCAACTGATGTTTCGGATCATTTTTTTTGTTTCATGTTGTCAACATTTTCCCGAAAAGTACCAGTTGTGCATCTGCTTGACTTGAAATATTATTTTGGCGCTGGTCGTAAAACAGCCCACATTTACAGTCGAGGATCCAGGTTTGAAAGTTTTTATAAACATCCCTGATAGAAATCTGCAGGTCATCTGTCAGGCTCTCCAAGTCTCCACGACAACCGTTAACATCTCAAACAGCAGGTTTTTTTGGAGTGAGGCAGAAAAAGAGCTGCTTCTCTCCTACCAACACAAATGTGAAGCTGTGGTGTTTCCTAGCTGGACTGTAGCTGTGTAGTTTGGGTAGCAGAGACTGAGATTTAGTTTTATGGCAAAAAGCAACATTTTTTGCACCTGGTTGATGTCAATGCAGAGTTTTTTTGGTGTGGATGTTTGGATGTCCAGAACCTTCCCCGGTTCCCTCCAGATACTCCAGAATCCTCCGTCGCGTCCCTTAGCTTTTACAAACTCTGTGCAGCAATAACTGTGTAACTCCATGAACACTGTTGTTGTTTATGTTGGGGCTTAAAATTTGGAACATGTTTTTCTCTGTAAATATAAACTGGCAGAGATTAATATTTTCTTGACTTTCTTAACTTCGATCTGCTTGTTTTCTTCCCAACTAAACTAAAAACAACCAGGCTTGGGACTGCAATGCTGAGAATTAGGGAAGAAAGAGACTTGACTTAGTTATCAAGTATGTCTTTTTTATAAAAAAGTACCAAAGATTGATTTCACTGCTGCCTCTTCAATTGTTTCCTAACTAAATTTCCAGATATTTAAATACACTGTATAAAAGGAGACAGTTTAGTCTGTCTTTGCTTTAGTTTCTCTTTTCCTGTCAAAGAATCAGAATAAATGTTAAGTTATGTATACTTCACATATTTTTATTTGGTAGACTAAAGAAAAAATATGGAGATTATTCCTTTCAAAATCAAGAAAAGTTATCAGATGTAGCAGTATGATTTGGAAAACCCGTTGTCCCCACGTTTTAGCTGCCTGAGTTCTTGACAGGATGCTTCAGTGTTTTGTCGTGTTGTTCTTTTCTCACAAAACGTTAAATTTCATAAAGTGCACCAGTCCCTCTAGTCGCAAAACGTCCACAGAGCACAAAACTGACACCTCCGTACTTCACAGCTGACATGATGTTCTCATGCATTTTGTCCTCAAATTATATCCATTACGGACAGATTCTTTAGTTCCAGTTTCATCAGAACCCAAGATGTGTTTCTGGAATTTATGTTGATTATTGTTCCTGAGTGTTTTGTCGTTCCATGTGTTTTTTGTTTGTTGTTTTTCTTTTTCTTTGGCTTCTTCGTGTCTGAGCGGCATTTCAGCCCATGTTGGTACAGAACTGCTTTCACTGTGAATAACTACACTTCAACCACTCCCTTCTCAAGCTCTTTGTTCTCGGGTTGATTCACACTCTTCATAAAAAAAAACCTTCTTCTTCTTGAACAGTGTGATTTCTAACTTTTTACCAATTGAGCTTCACTGTCAAGGATCACCATCAGGGGATAATTGAAATAACTTTGCGAAGGAAACCCTTTAAAGAACTTTGCATGAGGTAACTCCATGCAATCAACGGAAAACAAGTTTTACTTGTAAAACTTCTCCCTGTGTCCGACCCAGAGGATGCTTCTATTTGTATTTACGGGCTGAGCGTTGTGAATTCTTTAAGCTTTCACTCACCACAACAAAAGAGAAAACTTTACGTCGTTTATATTTAACGGTATTTACCTTTGATTGGGTTTTTTTTCCTGCTCTTTGTATTTTTCAACCAATTCAAGTGAAGCTAAATATTATTGTTTTCATGATGGTGGATATTGGCAGCTGGGAAGCAGATTGTGAACTCTCTGGCTGGTTAAGGGAGAACTGCTTGCATGGCCTTGAGTTAGTCAGCATGGGCCCAAGCCATGAAATATTGAGGAAGCTGCGAAGCCTCGTCTGGGGCCTCATGGAGGGTTTGCGTGCACACGCGTGTCTGTGCATGTGTGTGTTTGTGTGTGTATGTGGGGTGAAGAATGCATGATGGTGGAAACGGAAGATATTGTGTTTGCTCCCCAAAAACCAAAACAAACTCTTATAGCCTGTTAATGTGTTCCTGAAATGTGAAAAATCTGCTGTGATGCGTCTCAGTCTGGAAATGTAGCATTCTGTCTCTTGTTTTCCCATCCAGCTCTGCCTGCTGCTCTCATCTGCCTCTTCTGCTCCCTCCAAGCAGCCGGGATCATGATGTCCGAGATTTAATCTCATCTTCATTCCCTTAATCTTTTTTGTTCATTTCCATACGCAAATCTTCTTCTCATCATGCTGGTTTCTTCTTCTCTTTCTACTTCTTCACTTCTGTCTGTTTTTCAATCATCCAAGGGGGTTGTATATATATATATATATATATATATATATATATATATATTATGTGTGTGTGTGTGTGTGTGTGTGTGTGTAGTCAGCCAGTGAGCTGAGCTACAGTACAGACAGTTTAGTACAGTTGAAAGAGCACATCAGACTCCTGCCCTGCTCTCTCTGAGGGCTGATAATATGGGCCCCTCTTACCTGTTAGGAGCTAGTGAGCCGCTGCTCCTCCCCTTAAATGAACTTCAGAGGGGGGGATCGGATTGACAGGAACACAGAGAGGGCTGCTCCGTTTGACTGGCGGTCCTGTCAAGGCGAGCCAAGGCGCTCTCTCCGGCCCGCGCTGCTTTTTCTTCCACCAGGCTGCTCCGCTTTGCTGATCAGGTCATAATCGTGCGATAATGACCCAAAAACAAACACACACCCCAGTGCCGGCAGGAAGTTTACATACAATCATCGTATGGTTGTGATTCTCATTCGGATGTGTGTGTGCTTGTAAAAATGTATTTTGAATGGGGGGGAATGTTTGCACAATTTGAAGTTTTATGGATTTCTATAATCAAGTTTAACGTTATTGTGAATCTTCTCCAAGGGTGAAAATGATCTGATTTGGATTTATTTTAGCAACTTGCCTTAAATGTTTTCTCACCAGCAGCACATTTCTGCTATAGTTCTGACTGCTTATTTGATTACTTGTCTGATTAAAATTGGTAAATTTAATTAGAATTAGTTTGTTTCCTTGCTTCAATTCATCATTCAAAGACAGACTATTCAGTTTGAAAACAAGTTGAGGTCAATTCTATTCCAGAAGCTTAATTCTAGCCTGCGTTATCCATTTCAGAACCAAATTGGGTTGCAGTTTCAACTGGGAACCAGCGAGGCTCACACACACGTCAAAAGCAGGAACATGCTAAAGATGATTTCGTGATCCAAAATGAAATTGTCAGCTGACCCATCAAATGTTTTCTGCAGGAAATGGTCAGGTGAGGTCATGTTTGAGCTATTAAGAACCAGCTTTCAAGCACGGTGGTGACAGCGTCATGATGGGGGGGATTTTTCCTCTTTGTGGTAATTGTGGAGCTCACAAAGTGGTTGAAATATTTACAAAGGACTACTTTCAAATACTTCAACCTCATCTCAAATGAGCAGTTAGATAAAACGTCTAGTCCCAACAGGTTAATGGTCCGGAGCAAAAACTAATGCTGTTAGTAAAATGAGCTAACATAGAGATACTCCTCAGTCCTGCTGAAGTAAAACAACCACTTTAAATAAATGTTAAATGTTTTGAAGATCAGTAGCTGAGTATCCAACCAGAAATTAACCAGACGGCTGTTGGTTGCTGGCGGTTTCCTCACAATTTCCTGAACTCATTTTTACCAATATTATTGGGGTTGCATGTATAATTTTGACCCAGTGAGAATTTAATAAACTCTACAATAAAATAAAACCTAATTTGCACACACATTTTGTGTTTTAAAAAGCTGAAGTTTTATCTTGTCTCATCAGTTCGCCCTGGGGAAAAAATAAAATAAAATAAAATAAAAGAACAAAGTCTTTGTGCCTAAAATAAGTATATGTGAAATTCTGACAGGCATTGCAACCGTTTATGCTCCTAATGCCTCAGTCAAGGGCATTTTAGCAAAAGATTACAGAACCCAAAAGCCAGCTAATTTAGCAAGTTACCATCAACCAAGCCTTCCTATTAATCCCCTTTCCCCCCAAAAGTGTATAAAGCTGAGTCTCGTAGCTGTTTTAGAAACCATTAAGGTCTCATTTTCCTCCCTTGACAGATTCTGCATTGTAATAAAGCCGAGAGGAAGCTTCTCTTTAAGCCTCAGCACCGTAATAGCCCGTATGATGACACTTTATCTATAGTTTGTGCATATAATCACTAAACTAAAGGGGGCGACCTCGGGGCTTGGGTTCACCCGCTGACACTTGACATCTTTATAATTAACTGGGAAGGTCTAATCTCTGTCTTCAAATGACGCGTGGCCACTCTCCATTTAATATGCTTATAAGCACTATGTATTATTCAGATATGCTGATGAGGCTCTGTTAGAAAACAGACTTTGTGACACAGGTTTTCTGGCCCTCTCCCGTGGCGGCCGGGGCGCCGGGGAGGCCGCTAATAGACCTGCAGGGATCGGAGATCAACAGCCCTCCTGAAATTTTTATTCCCCATGAAAGACGACAAAGTTTTCTCTCTGCGTTTTCTTTGTCTTTTGTGCTGCTGCTGCTGCTGCTGCTTCAGTTTGGCAAACTCAGGGAAGATGGACTAGATTTGTTTTAAGTGCAAAGACAACATATTTTTCTTTTCTGTTTTTTTTTTTTTTTGTCTTTGGACCTTTTTGTTGGACCGTTTCGTCTTTGAGATGTTTGGAGAAACGAGCCATCTTTAGACCGAGTGAAGCAGCACAACTTTTCATATACGTGGGCTGGAGAGAAAAGAGCCTCTCATGTATACTTTTTTGGCTCGAGTTACGTTTGAGCGGCTGCTGGTCGCCGGGTCAGAGGCTTCAGTGAGCCGGTAACCGCTACACGAATCCCCCCTCCATCCTCACCGGAGCTTCTCAGCTGCGGCGGCGCCTTGACACTTTTTCGCAACCTTCTCTCCTCTCAGTTTGAGGAGGGAGGAAAGTCAGAGCCGTCTGCTGTGTGCTCTCCGTCGAAAACGCTGTTTTTGTGCTTTCGCCTTTTTCCCTTCGATCCATATTCATGACCCGCTCGCAAATTACAAAATCAATACAGCGCCGTGATTACACTGTGGGGAGGTCATCCGGTCCTGCTATTTGGAAATCTTACATGCACATATCAACTTGGTTAAATAAACAAAGCACCACAAAAATATTGTAATGAATGCATTAGGGGGAGAGGATCATTAAAACAGGAATATTCATTACATCTTCTGCCAGATTTTTGATAGCACAGTTTTACTTGTGCTGTCGATGATCTACAAACAGATCGCTTCATATTTGATAAAAATCCGTCTTTAATCTGCCGTTCTCTGGGTTTCTAAACCTGAAAACAGCACTGTGATGTTTCTGCTGTGAACTGTGAGCGTTGTTATCCTCTTTGTAAAGTAACTCAGCGATAGTTTCCACCCATACTGCACTCACTCCACCCCCATGTGCACAATTTAACATCTAAGGGTGATAAGTAAGTAAAATAATTCTGCATGTGCCCTTTATTTCAGGTTCATCCTCATGTTTGTTGATACTGAAATTGCCTAATCAACTTATTTGTTCCTTCAAGGTTAAAAATGAGGGTTTGCATGTAGTGAATGCATTTTAGGTTTTCTTCCTGCCATCCATTGGGACATATTGAGTGTTTTGGGGGTTTTTTCTGTTGATCCCAGGCCTCCAAATCTTTGCTGCTGTCTCCTCTGCCTGGAGCCAGCCCCAAGCCTCTGCACCGCCTCCCACCAAGTTCCCTCCGTTTCTGGCCTCGTCTCCAGCTCCCTGCTTGTCCGGCTAACCGCTGCATCGCCCGTCTCCTGGAACTAAACTGTGGGATTTCCAGTTCCAATCAAACCTTTCTGGGATTCTAATTTCTTTTCATTTTGCCCTAAAATTTGCTACATAACTTTTAAAGGAACAATCTAATGATGAGACGAAAGTGGAACTTTTTGGAAGGTGTTCCTTTTACAGCCAACAATATTTTTTTACAAAGTGATCATTCTAATAATCAACCATGGTGGCGGGAGTTTGATGGTCTGGAGCTCATTTGCTTTTTCAGAACTTGCACACATTCATGACAGTTGATGGAACCACGATTCATGCTCTTTGGTCATCACTTTATAATGTTTTCTGAAGTAAATCAGATGGTCCGCCTTTGAATTGTTCATAAAAAAACAAAAAACAAATCGAAGGTTCTTAAGTGGTCTCGTCAAAGTCTGGAATTAAATCGGATTAAATGTTGTCATGGGACCTTAAACAGGCTAATTGAATTATAACAATTCTGAGAAGAAGATAAAAGTCTCTTCATGAAAGTTACATGAAAGATTTATTGTCAGTTTAAACAGTTTAGACAGTGAGCTGACTGAGCAGCTGACAGCCTCAGCTAACTGAAATGAACTTGTTGTAATTTTGGTTGTTTTACTGGACAAAACGAGCATTTTGTCGACATTAAGCACATTGGAACTACAAAACAACTTTATAGCCCATTCTTTACATTTACCAGTGCATGGATGGAGTCTTAACCTACAGCTGTACTCTCCATTTGAAAAGGCTGCTTGTATCTGTCCTGGTGAAACAAGTCCAAACAATGCTGTTTTCATCAACAGATATGTAAAAAGGGATCAATTATTTTAAAGAAGTAAAACTGTCCAGTGCAGCTTAGATTTACACATTTACTGTAGTCTCTGTGTAAAAGTTGAGAAAGGCACAGATCTGAACTTTTTTTTCTCTTTTTCTCTTTGTTCTGATGTGAAAGTTAAAAGCATCCCCTGCTCTGTTTGGTGTGCCTGAAAGGAGTACAATAGTTTATCGCTTATTATTATTATTTTTTTTCTATTCTAAATTCCTTTTTGTTTTTTCAAAACTGAGGAAAAAGTGACAATTTTACAGAAACATTTCTGGGGATCTTTGTAAATTGGAAAACAATGATTTTGCAGCTTGTGTATTTTCACCTATTGTTACACATCAATATGTTTAGGGTAGCAAACAACCCTGTTTCCTCTCATTATTCTCTCTTTTTCAGAGACAGTTTTGTCATATCTCACTCAACGAGGCCTTTAAATTCTGATTCACCTACATTGTAGATGTGGTCACGTCTGAATAACATTTTAAACAGCTATGTAGTTTCACTGCGCTGGCTAAGATGTCAATGTGCCTCCGCTTTTGTTGAGACATCTTCACTTGTGCAGTGATCATTTTACAGAGCAGGATTATGTTGGTATGATCAATATGAAGATGAGACACTTCCGTCTCTTCCCTCTATCCAGGTGAGCCTCCAGTAAACCAACCACCCTTTTTAAAGCCTTTAAATTAGTGAGCATGACAGGTAGCCCCTACTCTACACCTACTTTCAAGATCTGACAGGTTGGATTTGGAGCGCCGGTTCGCCGCCATTTTTACGTTTCTCTGGCGATTTTCATTCAGGTTCAGGTGTCGGCTCTCGTCAGGCCACTAAAGGAGGCTTATCCTGAAGTCACTCTGTTATTTTTCTGTGTGCAGAGAGTCGTTGCACTGTTCGGGGACAAACCTTTGGCAAATTGTGAAGTCGAAAGTGTGCTGAAGCGGGTTCTAATCAAGGACTAGTCAACTATAGTTTGAACCAGACGTGTTTCTGAAGTCAAGGTTCCAAAATTCAGCATAAAGCTCCCACACTCAGCTTTGGATGAGGCCTTTCTGCGTGACAAGGCCCCCAGTCCATCATCTAAGGACTAATCAACTTAACAGTTATGTTTTTGGACTGTGGGAGGAAGCCGGAGTACCTGGAGGTACTGGAGTACCTTTGTCGTTTTCTGCAAAGTCAGTGCAGAAACACCAGTAGACTTAAGATCGAAACGTCTTCCGGTACGACAAACTGCACCACAAAACTCACAAAAGAGCGATGCGTTATTTCTATAAGTGAAGACGAACAACTTCTAGTCTAACAGAGAAAGTTGTGACAATCTTTCCATCTAAATCAATAAAAATGGAAACAAAATCAATGTTACTCAGAGTGCAAGTGAAAAGAACTTAATGCCATCTCATCCTTATCTTCATGCTGTCTGCGAGTGACATTTGAAAAAGCCCCGTTTCACTCTGTGTCTATATTTATTGCATCCCATGGCACACGGCACCGTTGCCAATTATTGGTCCGTATAGGCACGATCAACACGCCTGAGAATCTGAATAAAAAGTGCCAGACAGCAATGATGTGCTGCACAAATATGCGTGGGACGTACAAGATGTCTTGTGCATCTGTTCAGAGTGTGTGTCCGCCAACCAGCCGTTTTTGCAGATGCATCAAGAAGAACTTTAAAAAAAGAAAAGAAACAAAAGAAAGACCTCCAGGCCAACAGGCCTTTTTGCAGCCATATCTGCAGACTGATTTGTTACTTTTCTCACATCCACCTGTTGTTTGTCATGGGGCCTAATTAGAGGGCTGCCGTTTATGTGGTGATGCGGCGTCACTCACTCAATGAGGACGGGAAATATTTGCTGCTGTCGGCACCAGAGGGTGTCGTGCAAAACTTTGGTGCATTTAGGATAGTCTTATCTCACTTTATAATTTAACAAGCGAGCTATTTATGCCCTTTCCCCCCATGCCCTCCTCCCACTCCCACCGACTCCTCTTTATCGCTTCCACACATCCACTTTCCCTCTCCAAATCTCCCCCCTTCTCTTTTCCGTTTCTAGGCCCGCGCAGATTGTCACTGTTATTTACCAAATATAGCCTGACAAAGAAGAAGTAGGATTTTTTTACTGATTGAAGATCAAAGTGGTAAAGTCTCCTCCTCGAAGCCCGCCCCTTCTATTAGCCGCCCTTAAGAACAGAGGAAAACATCAATTTCTCACACATCAATGGCGGCTTCCTAATCAATTGAAAAAGACACTTGTATGGGGATGCAAATCTTATCTTTGTCTTATTAGCGCTTTCAGAAGATGCATGTCGGGATTTAATGTTACAAAATAAAAGGGGGTCGCTTTTTTTAATCTAAAGATGCAGAGGCGTTAGTAATGGTCCAAATCAAAGCCCGGAGACTGTGGTAATTACTGGAGGAGTTTGCCTATCCTTATTAATATTGATCAAATATTACTGTGATCTGATCCCCGGGCTTATGATGAATTTGGAAGGTGGTTAACGAGCACAAAGAGGAACACTGCATTCGTTTTCCACCCATCCACCAACGGCCAGTAAATGCCCGCTTTCCTCTGCTTGTGACAGTAAATTTGAGGGGGAGGGGGACAAAAAAAAGCAGTCGTCTTACGTCAAGTTCTCCATTTCGCCTCAAGTCCTAACAAGGTGATGCATCCTCAACTGGAAAAAGACGTCTGTGTCAAAGGCAATTCAAGGTTGCGTCTTTTTTATTGACACGACGACGACGATGATGATGTGTCGAGCTTTCAAATGGCCCCAAACAAGCATGGCGTCCTGAGGGCGAAAGGGATGCACAGAACAGGCCGATTCATCCACCTACAATGGCGCAGATGATCACAGACTGCTAAAAGATCCTCAGTTTGAAGTGTAAATAAGGCAAAGCTCAAAAGTGTTGCTGTTAGAGGCCGCGGCTCCTTCGTAATGCGTCCCCAGTTCTGCAGAGCTCAAGTAACACCTAAGCGGTAGTTAAGCACAAGATTTCATGCCCTGAAATATGTATCCGATAGCACGCGGGACGGTGGAAAGGTGGAAAACTCATTAATGTTTATTTCATTTGCAATTCATATATCGGAAAACCTCCAGCTATGAGCACATAAACAAAAGAGAGAGGGAGCGGTGCAGTCACCCATGTGGAAGGCATTGATTCTTCCTCACTTGAAGCCTTCAGGAGCATATCGGACAGAAAACTTTAGGCCAATTGATTTTCCTGCATTAATTTCTCAATTAGGAGCTTCGAAGGAGACCATGAGGGCTCCAGCCAAAACACTGAAGCTTTGGGGTGTTCGTTACACGACCGCAATGCATCTGATCTGCCTATAACGCAGATCTGTCTGTGTGATTAGGATGATGTTTTTGGAATCAATTTTAGGGAAGAAAAGCAAATACCTAAGAGGGGATCAATATTTGAACCAAGTATGCCCTTAAACTTTTTACACTCCCACCCCTACATCGGTGGAGTGTTAGAAAAAAGGCTCATGGACCTTTGAGAGCAGCTGTGAGCAAAGAGTGTGTGTTGTATTGACAACAAAGAGCATTACGGGCAAAAAGAAGAATTACACGAAATATTTGTACTTTGTAGCATCTGTCTGCTTTTTGTTATTTGATTCCTTTGCCGTTTTTGTACAAAAATAAAATAAAACTGCTGTCTCTAAGTTGTCTTAGAGCATCAAGTTGACAAGAAATTTCATATTTTCCTTTGGAAATGAATTCAGATAAAACAAAGTCACAGAACATTTGGATTAAAAACAAAATACAGTTTTTACAAAACGTTAAGAAGATTTTCAACTTTAAATCACTGGTTTGCATATTTGTAGTGCTTTTTGAACTCATGCACTAGAGGTTGATTCTTATTTCATATGATATTAGTACAAACAATTTAAACTCTTGTGCATCTCGCGGTGGCTAGTTTCTTGTGACTGGAGACAGGAGACTGAGTGACCAATGCAGATAAAAGAGGCTGGTCAACCCCTGAACTGCGTTGTGCTAAGATGGGTTCCACTGTATTTATTAATGGATATCAAGTACTTAAAGAGGTATTTGCAGGTGACTGTGGTCCCTAACTCTGGCACACACTCTGGATCCACTGGAATGAGCTAAACAGATTTAAAGGATGGATTTAGTGAAGGGGCGAGGGTGACTGGCAAATGGTTGGAGGTTCAATCTCCAATTTTCCACATTAATGTGCCAAAGTGTTCTTAACCAAGTCAGCAAACTGCATTTTTCTCTGAATGCATTTAGTTAGGTGTCTGTAGGATGGAGAAGCATCGCGATTCCTCTACAAGAGTGTAACCTGACAGGCTGGGAGGGGACAGAAAACCAAGAGGGTCGTAGTAACTCGTGAGCAACTCCATTGGCAACAGACTTTATTTGTGGATATGCCCAATTTATGAACAGCAAATACTCAACTGCCGTTTTCAACCTGCATCAAAACCGTAATAGTTGGTGAGATGACTAGATGGAAACCAGTAACTCCATGGTCCTTGATGTCCAAACCTATTTATTTATTGTGACAGAAGAGACGATACAAGGTCTGCGATGAACAGAGAAACTTGGCCTCCCGAAGGTAGACATGCAAAATGACACCATCGGAGCATCGACCAATGCTCCAACATTCCCATCCACATTTCTGCCCATTTCCACTCCCATATAGTGGAGACACACCCCAGTTGGCTAGAATCGAACTAGACATTAGCCGTCTAGAGTGACAAGGAGAAGAGGCTTGTCTCTGCTGATCGCCTTAAACATCCAATCTCCACTCTGAAACATGGCAGAGGCAGCATTATACTGTGGGGATGCTCTTCTTCAGCTGGCATAGGGAAGCTGGTTAGAGTTGATAGGAAGATGGACGGAGTTTAATGCAGGGTCATCATGGAAAGAAACCCTGGTAGAAGCTGCAATAGACTTGAAAGGGTTCAGATCAAAGCATTTTCATGTGTAAAGACCCAAACAAGAACAGAGACATTTGTTCTCTTACCCAGGGCTGCATGAACAAAAGGACATCATTCTGTTCTCGCAGCTCCTTCCTGACACATAATCTGGGCAGAACTTTTTTCTCGCGTGGTATCTGACAACCACTATGTACATACACAGTCCAGTCACATTAATGTGACCACCACGTACTTTCCACTTCAGAGTTAAATAACCAATCACAGAAGGCAGGTGGCAGCACAGTGCAGTTGAGCGTATATAAAGGGTGTGTGTGGGCTTCGGAAAACATTTCAATCGTTGGCGTAATGCAGAAACGAAGCGATTTATCCGACGTCCAAAAGGGCATGATCATTGGCTTTCGGGCCAAGGGTGGAAGCATTTCCGAAACGGCTGAGTTTGTGAACTGTTCGCGTGCCGCCGTGGTAAAAGTGTACCGTGCATGGCAAAATGGGACTGTCCAAAATCAACGACGTGGCAAATGTGGTGCACCACGGGCCATAGATGACAGAGGCGAACGACGGTTGCGGAGATGCGTTCGGGCAGATAGACGGGCTACCGTTGAGCAACTGACCACTAAAATGAACCAAGGGGCTACCACAAGTGTCTCCCAAACCACTATTCAGCGAACATTGCTGCGTCTGGGCCTCCGAAGCAGACGCCTGGTTCGTGCACCTATGCTGACTGGTGTTCATCGACGACGAAGGCTAGAATTTGCACGCCAGTACAGTAGCTGGACGTCCACTGAGTGGCGACAGGTAGCGTTTTCAGATGAATCGCGTTTTATGCTCCATTGGACAGATGGACGTTGGCGTATAAGGCGTGAAACCTCTGAAAGGAACCACCCTGCAACCATTGCAGGAACGGTCCAAGCTGGAGGCGGGAGCATTATGGTCTGGGGAATGTTTTCCTGGCATTCTCTGGGTTCACTGATTATTGTGGAAGGCACGATGGATCAATACAAGTACGCATCTGTCCTTGCGGACCATGTCCACCCCTACATGCGCATTGTTTTTCCTCAGGATGATGGCATCTTCCAGCAGGACAATGCGAGGTGCCATACAGCTGCCAGTGTACGTGCGTGGTTCGAAGAGCACCAGGATGAGTTTACCGTCCTCCCCTGGCCAGCAAACTCACCTGACTTAAACCCAATCGAGCATCTGTGGGACCATCTCGATCGAGTTGTTCGCGCCATGGATCCTCAACCGCGTAATCTAGCGCAGCTGGCCACGGCATTAGAGTCGGCATGGCTCAACATCCCAGAGAAGACCTTCAGGGACCTAAGTGACTCTCTTCCTGCACGTCTCGTAGCAGTTCGCTCTGCGAAAGGTGGTTATTCTGGCTTTTGACAGATGGTCACATTAATGTGACTGGACTGTGTATGTTGCAGTGGGTGGGACCTATCAGGACTTAAAAGGAGCTTTTTCACTTGATTGCTTGTGATGTATGAAATGTCGTAATTCTTGATCTTGATATCAACATACATTTCTCCGTTGTTCTTGCAGAGCGGTGCATTGGGCTTTGGAGATCAGCTCAGTCCGGACCGAGAGTCTGCGGTAGGTATGAAGAGTGTTTTTCATGGAAGAGTGATCTCTGGTCAGAACATTGAGCTTTTTGGCACTCCAGGTGAAGATAGCCTTAAAACAAGGAGAAGAGTAAGGTGTTTTGGGGCCTGGCTTTAAAGACAGCTTTGGACACAGCAGAGAATTTTTAATAAAAAGCTGAAGAAAATGATCTAAAATATTTGACTAAATCCACACAGAAACGGTTCACATAACATAACGCCAACATTCAAGTCCTAAATCTAAATCCTACAGAAAATCTGCGTTGTAAACTAAAAAGAAGAGAAATTTTGAAAACAGGATTTCTTTCTCCATATGCTCTGACCTTGTGAAACATCATAGGGGAACCAATAAGTGTGGAATTGTGATAAACCCCCCCCCAAAACATACGTTTTAAAGGTTTTTCATACACAATCAGCAAACGAACGGATCTATACACACGTTACTGTGTCCTCTGGCTTTTTCAGCATTTTGCATTTAGATGCATGTATAGCAACATGTTGCTGTTCGTTGACTGTGTTGTGCAAAGTGAAAACATACTGTTGTCTCTCACACTGAGGTCATTTTCCACATTTCTTCTATATTTTCTTTCGATAAAATATAAAATAAAAGCCTCGGTTTTATCGTATTGGTTCAACAAAACAGAGGAAGCCTCAATGTTTCTGATGTCATATTAGAGTTTGTGTACAAGTGGATATATTTCACACACCAATCAAGTGACTGGATGCCGTTTTCCTGCTTATGTTGTGAAAACATAATGACTGTAATGTGAGACGACGTGGAAAAGATCCTTTGCATCCACTCTAACCTGCTCTCAGCTTAACCTTGGATGATGTTTAGCTTCCTTTTGACTCGTTTCACACACAAAAAAGTCTCATTAATGGGCTCATCTCCCATTATGTTAATAAAACCGCGACCAAATGAACACGACGTTGCTTCGATTTACGCAGAGATGCGACTCGTTTGACTCGAGGTCACGGCTCAGTCGCGTCACTTGGTAACAAGTGCAGATGTTGAAGATGTGATTGGTCCTTTCCAACAACTTATACCGTTAAATACAGACAAACTGTACTTTATACGTGAGTAAATGAGCAGTAATGTCAAGTTCAAATGAGCTTAAGTGCATGAGTAATTGCATTTTATTTGTTTCTTTAGAACGACGGCGAGGAAATGTGAGTTTTCTAACTCATGTTGTTTACCTTGGAAATTCTACTGACAAATAGTCTCAAAACTTCTCAAAACCCAACTTAAACAGAAACTTTCAAGAAGACACAATGGACATAATGACTCTTCATTCGGAACAGCCCAAAAGGTCAACTTGCGCTCGCTGTGATTTTAATTAAATCCCCATTGTCAGAAAAATGAAGCAGACACATTTTGCCTCTTTCTCTTCTCTCACAATAGCAACTCCTGCTTCCTGTTTGAGGAAGTAGCTTCTATAAGATGCTCTCAACCTCTTAACGAAAAATCAGAAAGGAGTTTCCTCCCCATTAGCAGACCATAGATGTGTAGGGTCCACCCACACGACCGCAAGAAAAGGAAAGCTAACCATTTTAAGGACACAAAGCGAGGGGCAGCAGGAAGCTTCATGTTTGTCCTGTAGTCTGCTTTTCAGTTTGGCTCTGGGGAAGAGGTCTGAGATTGAGTTTGTTGTGTGAGTTTCCTTTAGAAGGGCATGATTTGACACTTACAGCATCTCAAATTCGCGAGGAACTTGTAATTGTGACTGATAGACTGAGATCAGAGCTTATGTCCATCGGTTAGATGGGAGGTCAAACTCACAGAAAGAGCAGCAGAGAGATTAATCTATCTATAACACATCATTTGGTTTAATTATATACGGTGACTACAGAAGAATCTCTTGAAAAAACTATTGGCACTTTTTCAGATTTAGGCATGTTGCTCGTAATTCTGAAATGGAAGGGAAAGGATACAAATCCGAAAAGTGTGGCATGTTATATGTCTCTTCCTGTGGTTTGGAACAAATTTTTATCATTTCTGTTTATCTCAGGATCACCTTTCGGTAACACTTTACTTGACGGGGTGTGCATAAGACTGACATGACACCGTCATAAACATGACATAACATCTGTTATGAACACGAAGGAGTCTATATGAACGTCTATGACTGTTGTCATGTAGTGTTATTTGGTAAATAATGACAGTTTTATTCCAAAGTTCCCCTAAAAGTCGCTTTAAAAGTCCATTAGAAGTGCTAACTTTGCATTATTTTTATATAACAATTTAATGCAAAGTTAGCACTTCTAGTGGACTTTTAAAGCAACTTTTAGGGCAACTTTGCATTAAAAGTGTCATTATTTACCGAATGACACTTTGTGACAACTGTCATAAACATTCATAAAGACTCCTTCGTGTATATGACAGTGTAACGTCAGTCTTATGCACACCCCGTCAAATAAAGTGTTACCCAACTTTCAAACTATGCCAAATATTCTCAGTTGGATTTAACTGTGGACTAAAAACATGAATATACTTTGATCTAAACCATCTCATTGCAACTTTCATAAAACAGTTGGGTTAGTACTGAGATTAAATTACACACAGCCGAACTCTGTTTACTGAAAAGAGTTTGGGGGTCGGGGAGGCTGACATGTATTTCACTTTGGATTTTTGCTTGAGCCACAACTTATTTTCTCAGTTTACAAGTATCAACAACTTTGTGTTGGTTAATCGTAAAATAACAGTAAAATAATGAAATACTTACGTTTTATTGACAAGCCAGCACCACAGCTTCCTTCCTGCATTAAGACATGAATCAGAGAATAAAAATCCCCTTTGGCAACCTGACGCCTGATGCCTTCATTGCAAAGCCGGTGTGAAAACATTTCTCAAACCAACAACCCATTGGCTTCCACAGCACTGACCTTTCAGTAACATTTAGCAGCTAGCCGGCAGCGGCTTGGCTCGCCTCTCCCTGGGAGATGCTGCCATGACGGACAGGTGAGTGTGTGTGTGTGTTGTGTGTGTGTGTGTGTGTGTGTGTGTGTGTGTGTGTGTGTGTGTGTGTGTGTGTGTGTGTGTGTGTGTGTGTGTGTGTGTGTGTGGTGGGTTGGCCTGCAGACCTGCAGCAGCAGAGCGTACATAAGTCGCCTCGTCTCTCAGGTGGATTCCACGTTTAGAGAGTCCGGGGCCATGCCTGTGACCTTGATTAATGACTATCGCGTCCATTTCTGAAAAACGCTTGCCTGTTTGTTTTGGGGGCGGCGGGAGACAGCACACGTAGCCGCCCAATACGTTTCCCACAATGCCAGGGAGGGAGGATCTGGAGACACTCAGCTTCGCCATGTTGGGTTATGAAAAAGCATGCATGGCCTGAATGATCAGAAGGTTTAGATATTGACTAATAAACTTTTAACCCAAAGAAAACCTGTGATTTTATGCAGACACTGCCTTCTTTATTGTGGTGTTGTGATTGATAATCTGTTTATTTCTGTACAATATGTCATCAATGACTGACCCCCAGCAGGAGAACATCGGCTACAACATTATGTGCGTAACTTTTGTTTGTCCAAGCAGTTTAAAGAGGAATCTATAAGCAACCTTTTATTTTTAAAGCACTATATTCTGTTGTGGGAATTGATTTTCTATTATAGTAACGAGAAGAAACATATATGATTATACAGCGCCTTAGCGTCAACGTGCAAAACGAGCGGGAACAACGATAAGTGGTCAATTTGAGGAATACTGACATTTACATATATTCATCTTCTGATTTGTTTTTACTCTACCAATTATCTACAGCATGAAACATGCTGCCCATAATCAGATAATTCTGCTTTCCAATCCCTGTTTTAAAAGTAATGACAAGCACCATTAGTTTTGCAGTAATTGCAGCTAACTGCTGTATTATCCCACTGGTTAAATTTACATTAGCTGTTCTGTCAGCAAATGGCAAATATGTTATACAGCATGAGTCCCAACAATGGGGAACATTTACAGTCGACTAAAAGCAGCTGAGGTTTAAACAGAGAGTTCCACTTAGGGAGGGGAAAAAACCTGCAGTAATAAACATGTTACATAAAACAAGTTAAGTTTGTGTGTGTGTGTGTCTGTGTGGAAAAAAAAAGACGGAAAATGTCCAGCAGTAAAATGTTAATCAACTAATGAGGGACCTTTTTACTGGCCATTGCTGGCACCATGGATGCTTGATGGATAATTAACAGTTTGGGAGAGAAATGTGCTGCTGATGCTCGAGGTAAAAGTTAGTTAGACACAAATGGTTTTTTTGTTGTTGTTGTTGTTTTTGTTTGTTTCGTGCTGCAAATTTGAAAGAATGCAATTTCCGTTGCCTGCGCGGTAGTTGTGAACGAATTAGCGATGTTGGAAAGTGAAAATGTTTACAAATACTTATTTAAGCAAAACCTATACTTCATACTTGGAGAACCATTTGGATACAGTCGATTTAAACGACCTCATAGCTTCAAAATCTGTAGTTGTAATATAATCAGAAAATGATTAAAGTGCAAACCCATCCTCTAAAAATCAGGAATTTGCCTCAGAACTTCTTCAATTATGATATCAGCATTTCACTGCAACCTAGGTTTGGTAAGCATGTATAAAAACCTTTCAAATAAATGTTTTGATGCAGTAACCTAATCTCACAATGAAATGAATGCTGCAGTTCTTTAATAGTGAGCTTTGGATATTCTATTTGACCTCTTTTGCCATACTGCTCAGTGTGACGAGATAAACTTGGACAACTTTGTGGTTGTTTAAAATGTTTTAATTAATGCTCTGACAAGTTTAGGCAAGAAGTTATTCTCTTGTAGCAGTTTCTGGAATAATGAGCATCATTACACCTCTGTTTTACTTAGACAGTATGTGCTCTTATCTTTTCAGTTTTAAAAAATGGGTAAAACAAAGAATATTGCGATTTACGTCATATCGCAATGATTGTTTTTGGTAAAAAAAAAACAAACAAACAGAGAAACAGGAAGTCCAAGATCACTACTTACTAAGGTGATATTTTTAAATGTCTGTACAGTTAGAAATAGTCAACAGGAGTTTAACTTCCATTGGAAATGATTGCTATTATTTTACTTTGTTGAGATTTATTGTTTTATTCCACTCTCTATCCAGCTGTTTAGACTACTTTAAGTTGATTATTGCTGCTTTAAATGATTAGCCTGCTTTAGTAAAAAAAACTTTTACTTGACTTGAAATGTGCAAGGAGAAAACATTTGATCTGTAAGAAAAAAATTAATTCCAATCTGAAGTTGGCCTGGAAGAACATCGACAAAGACCAGGACAAACAAGTCTAAAATTAAATTACTTATACATCAGAACAGAGGACTTGTTTGACATAAACCAAATGCAGCATTCAAGAAAAGAAACTCATTCCAACTGTGAAGCTTTTGGGCCCTTTTTCTGCAGCAACACCTGACCAGTCAGACTGCGCAGACTATCTGAGGACTGCTGAGAAAAAAATGAGAACATCTGCAAACATAAATAAACAAGACTCATCTAAAGCACCAGACCCTGCAACATGGCTGTGGCTCAAAACGTGTCAGTAAATCCATCAATGACAGACTGAGAATTAAAAATGAAAAACTAGTGGTTGTTTCCCAGTCCAATAAATATGATTAACTTAACGCTTATAGGTTGGGTTTTCAATGCAAGATTATATAACTGCAAAACAAAACAAAACAACACATAAAACAGGAAGAACAAAGTTATATATACATAATGATTTAAATTTGCATTTTTTAATATTTTTGACTTTCAACACTGCTGAAAAGTTATTTACCTAAAGAAAAACACATGCACTGAGGAAAAAAACCAATTACGGCTCAAATATATACTCTTTGACACTTCAGAAGGACAAAGAGAACAAAAATCCCTTCAAAGTTTCCAGTGAGGGTCACACAGTTAGATATGTTTTACATTTTATAACCTAAAAATTAGATTTTTTTTTTCTTTTCTTTTGACAGAAGAAGTGATGGCTTCACTGGGAATCAGTAAATTCATGATTCAGGGCTGTCATGGGATCAGACGCCGGTGTTTCCTCTTGAGATGAGAGTGACGGATCTTTGGGGGGGGGGGTTTTACCAAGCAGTCGCCACCAGGGGCAGAGGTGAACACGCAAAAGCCACAGCAAACATAAATAACACCAACGGACGCCGAGCATGTGTCTGCTCCCTCATCCCGAGCCGTGGGGGCAGCAGCAGCAGCAGCAGCAGCAGCAAAGCCTATCATCTCGTCATTAAAGGGTCCTGTAGATTAGAATCACTGGGGCGGCATCAGAGGCAGGTGTCTCCACGGCACGCGTGATAACACGCTGCCAGCCCCCCCCCCTCAGTAAACTCTCCGGTACCTGCTGAGGCAATCCGGGTGGAGGCCAGCTTGGAGCCCCCTCTGCTTTGGTCTGGGATGCGCGGGGTCCAGATTTTGAGGGCCCCTGAACAGCAGGGGTGCCTCTTCTTCCTCCATCAGCTGCCTGAACACAGACAAGACTGGATGAGAACCGATGCCTGCAACCCCTCTCTCTTTTCCCCTCACGCCCTCCCCATACGTCGCTGTCTGGGCTGCAGCCAGCCAACACAAGCGCTGCTTTCACCTCATCCAGATAAAGCACATCAGCGATCACTGAGCGCAAGTCGGTGTGCTTTTATGGGAGCTGCCTGGCCTGGGCGCGTCTGGGAGCAGACTCCCAGCGTTTTGCTACTGCATGCGTGCACAATGATTCCCCATCGGTGCTCCCTGACAACCCCGCTGACAGAAGATACAGAGGAATTAGTGTCATAATATTTAGTTTTCGCGCGTCTTACAGCATGAAGGCGTCAGACAATATTTCTTCATCAACAATTCTGTGTTCTTGTTTTGATCTTGCTCTGCTTGATTTTGCAAGACTGCAAGTGTCACCTGCATGGATGTTTTAGCTCAATTTCTTGTAGCTAGAGCTGAATTAATTGATGTTTTGTTGTTGTTGTTGTTTTTAGTGTGTGTGTGTGTGTGTGTGTGTGTGTGTGTGTGTGTGTGTGTGTGTGTGTGTGTGTGTGTGTGTGTGTGTGTGTGTGTGTGTGTGTGTGTGTGTGTGTGTGTGTGTGTGTATTGCAGCATCAAATTTCTGGCAGATACCAGAAGCTGCATTTTACCCACTGATCTGATAAGGTAACTGAGTCACAGCTGCTGAGCTCATCACTGATATGCACCTCCAGCTAACAGGGTTAGCAGGCATGAACTCTGCTATTAATTTCAACATATATTTCAGATGGCGATAAGGTGTTTTTAAAATGGCTATTTAATCATTTTTCTGCTTTTTAATATAATTGTGTCGTACCTGTTTATTATTTGATACATACAATATTAATTGCTCTTGCTTCAATTAAAGAGATGTCATTTTTTTAAAAAAATAATCAATAGAAAACATTATTCTATCAGTTAAAAATCCCTCTTTTGGATCTTTTTAAAGGTTCAGCTAGACTAAAATAAGACGTGGAAATGGAGCATCCAATTCAGAGTCTGTTATTTGTGTCCAGTCTGGCTGCTGCTGAGAGAGGGGGGAAAAATAGGAAAAATAAAATAAATAAATAACTTAAAAAAAAAAAAAAAAACAGCTCAGTCTTCTGCTGCCAGTGAGGAATTCAGGTGCGTCCCAGAGGACATCACACCTGTCAAGAAAGTAGGATGCAATAACACCCTCCATCCCAAAAAATAGATCTAAGGAAACATTAGCCAATATAATGAAAAATAGATCTAAGGAGCTGACAAAGCAGATAAAATGATAATGCTAAAAACAGCTCAGAGTAATTCTGCTTCTGATACAGGCCTTGAGTATTTAGTTGGTGTAAGAAAAAGGAAAGAGGGGGAAAACAGAATGTATTTGGGGGAGAAAAATAATTAAAATTTAGATGTAATATTTAGCTCATTTGGTGCGTGTATGGCAGACTAGATGGGAATAAACAGCAAAAGACCTGAAGAAGGTATTGAGTGCCAACGGTGTCACAATGTCATCTATCATCACTAAAAGCATTAACAAATAATTATTAAGATGTAATGAAATATGTAATGACTGAAATAAAATTATGAATAATGAAATTCTAATAGCTAGAAGCTATTAATCAAATATTTTTAGTTGTATATTAAAACCACACATAATTATTTCCTTTTCGGTTCTTGACGCAGTGGACTAAGCAATAATTTAAATTAATTTTAAGATCAGTTGTAACATTTGGAGCATTGATGTAGCCCTGACTGCTACATCTGATAGGTATGACTCAACCAGGGCCGGACTGAGGAAAATGTGGGGGTGTGGGCTAGAGTCAGTTTTGGTGCCTCACCCATGCAAAAAAAAAAAGACATATTGCTAGATAAATACACATCAACAACCACTGTTAACCTGAAAACAGTTTTTATTCTCTGATATAATCTTTGTATTTCTCTTATCTTGCATGTTCCTCACAAATATGGCATAATTTCTAGAAATTACTTCACCTAAAATTTATTACAAAATGCTGCAGTAGCTATGTCATACCGGTTTGTTGTGGTGTAACATGATGACTGAAATGCAATAGAAATTAAGAGAGAATTAGAAGAATATCTTTAAAGCTTGATCTTATATCTGGCATGGAAATTTAATAAAAAAGGACCTGAAGTTACTGTACATAAAAAACCCAACACATCAGATAAAAGATGATAAAATAACAAAAACAGCTTTCATGATATATATATGGGATTATAGTTATGTTTTTAATATATAAATTAAGCATTTATTGAACATCTATTAATAAAAAAAATCAAAAACATAATGCCCCTGTAAGCGTTATTACACACAAATGTGAATGAATTAAAAGAATAATGACCTGTAATTAAAGTGGACATATTTACCATGTTAAATATATGTCTGTGTTATTTGCATTTTTTTTCAAAATAAATAATCAGTGAATTATTTATTTTGACTGCACTGTTGCACTTTCGGAGCTCCTTATTTTATATATAACCGTTAAATCAATAAACATGCAATAACCACACATTATTCTCAAATTAAAATACATGTTTATAATAAAAATATGTAGTGCATTATGTACTTTTAATAAATGATCTATTTTGTTAAATGATTAATTGCATATTAAGGTAGTCATTGATTTATTTCTTTTAAATGTGTGGTACCTTCCGACGTCTATATTGTTATTGTCCAGTTTCTTCTGGATTTAAATCACATACCAATTATAGTGTCGTAAGTTGAAAATATTTTCTTACAGTGTAAACAAAGGGGGGTCCACAACTTTCTTGTGATCAAGAAATTGGGGTGTTTCCTTCATATCGGTTTCATGTCAAACTATGAAAATTCACACGTAAATCTTGGCAGGTCAAACAAAAATAAATCTCTTGAATTCTTACCCTAAATCCAACAGGAAGTCAGCCATTTTTGATCAGAGATATAAATAAATAAATATATATATATATATATATATATATATATATATATATATATATATATAATATATATATATCTTGCTTATATTAATAAACTCTTCCTGTATATCTTGATGACTTGAGTTAATGTTTCTTTCATAACATTCCTTCAAAGTCATTAAAAGCCTGAGTTTTTGTCAGTGTTACTTTAAGTTTTGGGGAGGGAAGGCAGGCTTGTGCCGCCCCTCATGGCACGCCGCCCTGCGTGGAGAGCCAATCTTGTCCACTTCAAAAACTGACATTTCCGGAATAAATCTTTTATTTATTCTTTCTCCCTGCATAATTATGGCACTTTTGGAGCTCCATAAAAGTGCCTTCGTTTCATTGCTTCCTTTTTCCGCGCCGAGAGACCGCCCATAGGTGCGTTTAATCCACATTTGCAAGCAACTCCTATATCTTCCTGCTATTTTACCATTACTGTCCTACTCCCAAACTGGCATTTTCACTCCTCACATGCTTTTTCGCTGCAGCCGGCTTCCTCCAACCAGCACTCCCTCTCTCTCTCCCTCTCTCTCTTTCTCTCTCTCCCTCTTTTTTTTCCTCCTATTTATGAAAACGTCACTTCAAGTCCCTCCCTGTTTGAATCTCATTAGTTTCTTGTGTGTTTCTCCCTGTCAATAATCCCGAATCCAGACTCTCTCTATTTCCATCCCTCTCTATCTGTCAATCAGCGCCGCCTTTGAACTGAAAACCACTCCGACCAACTTCAACTCACTCAATCCGAGCGGCTCGGCTCCTTCTCCGGCTTCCCCATTTTTCTGCCAACATTTTTCCCCCTTCTTTTTCCCCCCCTTGTGTTTTTGAGTTTTATATACCAGAGCTTTTGGGAAACGCCAATACGAAGACCCTCTCTTTTTTAAAAAAAAAAAGAAAAAGGAACTCCCCCCCCCCCAAAAAAAAAAACTTAAACTCTCGGACTTTCGAGCTCGCAGATATCAAGGGTTTTGAAACTTTTTTGGTGGGGTTTTTTTTTTTTTTTTTTCGACCCGAGAACGATTCTTCTGCTCGGGGGAAAAATGCCGCAGCTCAACGGCGGTGGAGGGGACGATCTGGGCGCAAACGATGAGATGATTTCGTTCAAAGACGAAGGGGAGCAGGAGGAGAAAATCTCGGAGAACTCCTCGGCAGAAAGGGATTTAGCAGACGTCAAATCTTCGCTCGTAAACGAGTCGGAAACGAATCAGAACAGCTCTTCGGACTCGGAGGTAAGTTCGGATCGATCGGCTCCGTTAAGTTCGCGTTACATGTTTTGGAAGGGGGGGGGTGGCCTACATTTCTTAGCACACTTTGAGAAGAGTTCACCATGAAAAGCCTCCCCCCCCCCCCACCACCCCTGTAACTTTAACGCAATGCTTGTGTTTCGTTGCATTTCAAGGCGGAAAGACGGCCTCCGCCTAGATCTGAAACTTTCAGAGACAAAACAAGGGAAAGTTTAGAAGAGGGTGAGTTTCTTGCTTTAATCTCCTATCTTTTTTTTTTTTTCTCCTCAACCGTGACATTATGTGTTTTTAACAGAGAAGGAGTCTCCTGCAAGCCTTCTTCCTCAAATACAATTTCCAACGATTAAAAAAAAAAAAAAAAAAAAGACACATTCCAAGGCCGGTTTATTAAAAGTTTTCCTGTTCTCCCCTTCACCCCCCGCCATGTTAGCTGCGAAAAGGCAAGATGGAGGGCTGTTCAAGAGCCCACCGTACCCGGGCTATCCGTTTATAATGATCCCCGATCTCACCAGCCCCTACCTCCCCAACGGATCACTTTCTCCAACAGCACGCACAGTAAGTTCACTTATTTTACCAGCTGGATATCTGCACACACACTCCACACACACACACACACACAACACACACACACACACCACTCTCTCTCTTTCTCTCACACACACACACACCGAGGCTCCAAAGCAGTGTTGTCACCCAGAAAAAGCTGAAAAAAGGGGGGGAAAAAATAGTGGAAGCCAAGTTTTCCAACTCCTCCTGAAGTGCACAGCACCGCGCTCTTGAACATGGAAGCTAACATGCTAACTGGGCTAATGAATTCAAAAAATAAATTGAAATCATAAATGGCAGGGGAAATTGAGTGACAATTTTTTTTGTTCGATTAAATATATTGTAATTTTCTAATTATTTTTAATAACAATATTTGGCCGTGTTGTATTAAAATTAGGTCAAAAGTGCGTGCCCCCCCCCCACCCTCCCAACCCTTTTCCTCCTAAATAATGCAACTGATTTGTGTTTGCATGGCCTCATCAAAAATGCCCTTTTTTAAAAATTTCCCCCACTAAAACTACAGGGAGCTGCACTTTTACACCGGTAACACACTGAACAGTGTTTCTTAAAAAACAACAAATATGCAAATAAGTTTTTGAAAGGGATTTGCATGGATATTTTTTTTAAGTTGCATGCTTGCTTTTTGCAAAAAAAAAAAAAAAAAAAAAAAAATCAATGTGTAATGTATTGGTATTAAATGCAAACTTACTGTTTAGGCTGTGATTTATTTAACACCAGTGATTGCTCCGTTTTGCATGCTACCGCTTTTGCTTCCCGAAAGGAATCTGCTGCCTTTTTCCTTTTCCTTTTTTTTATTATTTTTTTTTTAACCCAGAATCATTTAAAGCTCTGTTACCAAACAAATTCATGTTATTTATTTTGACACAATCAGCCCTGTTGTGATTATGCACCCTCACTCATTCAGCTCAGCTGGTCCCATGGGGCCAAAGACAAGTCATGAGCAGCATCATTTCTTCTTCTCTTATTTATTACATTTTTATTTTTTTTTTACGTTTGGCTGTGCTTTAGAAACCTGTCATCTCTTTCTACAAGGTTAAGGCAAAGACCAGGCTCTAGGAAATTTGACCCACAACTACTCAACTGATATTGTTTACCTCCATGTTTTTGGTTTTTGTTGTGCACGCCTTGATAAATGAACTCCCACCTTGGCACATAATGCTTTCTTTTGTGCTTGACACAATTTCTGCCCGTGGTCTCACGTGAGGCTGCCCACTATGTCTTCATATCTCTTTATGTGATGGTGTGTGTGTGTGTGTGTGTGTGTGCGCGAGTGTCTTCCGCACAGGAGAGCACATTTTGTCAGCCTGGATAATGCTGCCGGCTGGTATGTGGAATTAGTCACTCGTTACTCTCATCATCAGGCTCAGACACAAACTCGCATTCACAGCGTCGAGGCTGATTTTAAAGTGAAGGACTTCCTTGTTTCAATAGAGCAGCGTTTTCTCTTTTTTTTTCTTCTTCTTCTTTATGAATATTACAGCAATGTGTCCTGCAGCCTGGCGAGCGCTTGCTGCCATCATGCAACAGTTAGATAAAGCAGCACATTTTGCAATGCGTCCGAAGAGATGCTCCCCTGAGGCGCGATCCACCTTTGCTCTGCTCATTCTGCCCATGACTCTCCCATTCTCACACCGATCTGACAAAAGGAAGGGTGTGTTTTGTTTTTGTTTTTGTTTTAAATTGTGCGCTGTGATTTATTACCCGTGTCATCATAGCTAGACTAAGACGAGGAGGCGCTCATTTGCACGCAGCGACACGGCATTAAAACCGATAATCACAACGAACGCACCTGAATATTTTATTATTTTATTTTTTTCTCTTTTTCGGGCTCCTACTGTACCACCTCGCCTCGGACCCCCACCCCCCCACTCCGTCTGCGGCGCCCTGTGTGTCCGAGCTGCTGGAGCTTTTGAAGTCGGCGGTGGCTGTAATATAAATCTATTAAATTTAAAGCCGGGATAAATAATTCACCTGGACATTGATTAGCTGTCTTCCTCCCTAACATGTCACGTTGGGCTCCGAATATGACTGCTGCCGGTGTTATTAGAATGAGACTGTCTTGTCATACGAAGCCTTTGATTCTCAGGTTTTTTTCCTCCACATCTGTTCCCTTTCGGCTTCCTCGGCGATGTGCGTCTGCTGAATATAATTGAAATGATTTAAACACGTTTAAATAGGAAATTGAACATATTTCCTCCTCCGCATCCATCAGGATGCATTTCTCCTAATCTGTTCGGACATCTCAAATTGTTTGTGTTATTTCTGTGTTTGCCTGACCCAAGAGGTGGTGGGGGGGTGGGGGGAGAATAAAAAGATTCCTGCATGAGGCCGCCTGACCTCTGGGAGCCATAACCGGCGAGAATTTGTTTTTCCTACCACCTAAATCCGAGGAGGCTCACAATTTAGTATCATTTAAGCAATTTGACATGAAGCTGTGCCCGGGCTTTAAAAGCTCTCCTCCTCTCGTCTCCTCCTCCCAGCGGTCTGCCCCCTCCTCCCTAGACCCCCCCCCCCCCCCCCCCACACACACACACACACAAAGGCCTGCTGAATCACTGGGTGCAGGTTGAATTGGGGAAGTGGCCTGCCAAGTTCAACCCCCGGTTTTCCATCTCCTTTTGCGTTCACCTTTTGTTTCCTGCCGTTGCTAACGCAGGGGCTTGTAGGGGAGAACATTAAAAAAAAAAAAGAAGAAGAAGCTGGCGGGTTAACTCCGGTGCTGTGGGCTAACATCACACCTCAACAGGTCTGGAGACGCTGAGGCCGAGGGAGGGAAGAATTGGGGTGGGGGGGTGGATCTGGGCGGCCAGCTCTCCTGCTTCGAGCCGTAAATCCGCCCCGCATTTTTTTATTCCTTTTTTTAAGTGCCTCTTGGACTTGTGAATGTTAAGATATTTAACGCCACTCCTGGCCCTCCGTATTTCTCCGTGCCCGCTGAGACATTTGGCGGGGGTTTTGAGTTTCGACATGTAATTACGATTAGTTTATAAAAGAACAAGTAGGAGGTTGGGCAGACATGTGGGAGAGGGGGGATGAAAACGCTACCTGAAATAAAAAAAAAAAAAGACTCTTGCTGAAGGTGGTAAAAAGGCTTCCTTTGCTTTGTTTCCTTTTTCCTCTTTTTTTACTAAATCCACTCAAACTCACCCTCACTAATTTTCATCCAATAGGAAATAACATAATTCTAAGTGAATGCAACACCTCCTTTTTGTGCCAGACCCTATTGGTGTGGCCTTATCTGTAATAAAGTGACAGCAGACCGTATGTTTCCAACAACACGTGAGCAACATAAGCATAACAATGGCATATCATATGGATTATGTGTGTTTGGCTGGTGTGAATGGAATTTTTGGCTGCGACGAGGAGGAAAAGATGGGTTTTAATGCGGATTTGAGAGGATAGGGCCCACACCTTATCAAATTGGCTTTACATGTTAATCGGGCCTAATTGGTGTCCGCGGGGCTGTTTTTTTTTTTTTTTTATGGCACAACGTTGCTGCTGGTTTTTTTTTTTTTTCTCCCTCCCCTCCGAGCTGCAGAATTTACTCGGAAGGTTGCGCTCCTTTTGTCTTGCAAATCACTTTTGTTTACAAAGTATGGCGGAAGCGGCTCCCGCTCTCCGATTCACCCCCACCTCCCCTCTCCTCCTTTCTCTCTCTCTCTCTCTCTCTGTCTCCCTCTCTCCTCCTCTGTCTCTTTCTCTCTTCAATCTGTGCGAGCATAAGAGGAAAAAAAAAAAGGTCCTTATTTTTTATTTATTTTCTTCGACTTAATAAACACCCATAAAAAAAGTACAATCTGCTTTGGATTTAAGGAGTTAAGTTGGAGAGCTGGAAGTGGGAGGGAGCTGGGAAGAAAAGTTTGGCACCATTAAACTGAAATTGGGGTCTGCTTGACATTAGCGGTGTGCAGCAACATTCTCGGAGCTTAATTAGTCCAAACTGTAATTGTTCATGGTCTGCCAATAGGAGTAAGGCTCTGGAATATAAAAAAACAAAAAGAAGTGGTGTTGCTCTAAATCGGCCAGGGTTTTTATTTTTTATTTTTTTTGAAAAACAATAAATCATTCGCATATTTGCGCCGTGATTCAGTTCGAAGCTCGACCTCTCCCATCTCGACATGTGGTAAATTGTAAAGTCAATGAATCGCAGATGTAGGGACGGCGAGGAGGGGTTGGAGCGGGGCGTGAGTGGCGGGGCTGGGGGGAGGCGGGGGGTCAGTACAGTGAGGTTTTGTTAGCGCCTGGTGAATGAATGGAAAAAAAAATATTTGTGCTGTAAATATTTACAGAGGACGTGTGTGTGTGTGTGTGTGTGGAAAATATAAAATATAAGTGGGGCTTTAATTGTCTAATGCCGATGATGTCAACACGTCGTTGATCTGTCTCGCTGCTCAAAACAACACAGAGGCAAAAAAATGAATAAATAAAAAGAAACCTGGCGGGGTGTGTTTCTCATCAGATTTTAAACTAGTGCGAAGGGAGCAGTGGCTCCCTGGTGGCACTGCGAGCCACGTTTGGGTGTAGCAGCTGCACTCAAGTCTGGTTTGAACCTCCTGCTTTTTTTTGTTGCTTTTTTTTCCCTTTTCTTTTAAATTAAATCACTGACAGGGTTTTTAATGCAATAGCTGCTAGTCTGAGGCCTAATTTTGACTGCGGTGTGACGGATTACGCCTGTTACTCATTAACACAGAGAGCAGGCCGGTCAAACGAATTATTCTTTAAATGAACAAATCCATTTTCACCTTTTTGTATCTCTCCTTGTTTCTGTCAGTGAGCCAGCTCTGCTTTTCTGTATCTGAGTCAGGGAGGAGGGTGAAGGGTTGGGGGGGGGCGGAGGGGGGGGGGTAAAAGAGAGTGGAAGGCATTAGTTAGTTAAGCAGCTGTGCACTGGGGTCTCTCTCCCTCTCCCCCCGGTAAGAGTGAGCGTAACCCTCTTCCTCTTCTGCTTTCTCCTTTGCCTCTTCGGTGAATTTCTATAGAGCGAAACACAAAGATAGCGCTGTACATCTGGAATGCAACTTGTGTCATCTGTTAAATATAGGGTAGCATTACCGTGGCCCTCGGCGCTCGGGGTGGGGGTCGAGTGGGGGGGTGGGGGGTGAGTGCTCCATCGAACATGGAAATGAAGCGATTCTGTGTGCCTACGTGAGCATGTAGCGACCGGCTAAATCTGTGTACAGGTGTTGCGTTTATTTACCGCTTCTCGCTGGTCAGCAGTTCCAACTCGTTTTATTTGTGTTACACTGAATTACAACAGAGTCAAATTATTTCACATCATGCCCAATTCGTATCCAGCTGCATGGGGTCTAAAACAATCCCGACATGTTTACGTCCAAGAGCACAGAAGCTTTGACAGCACATCTATCTTTAGTTTTATTTTTTGCCTCAAGATAATGTTTGTTTTGTATAAATGGTGAAGGTGGTCTTTAAAAATCATACATACTTGGAGGACTGTGGATTGTTATTAGGAGGCCTTGATACCTGTGCAGGTGTTGCCAGTCCTTTCAAACCATCTTCTTAAGCATTGCCTTAAAAAAAAACAAAAAACAGACATGTTCGCTTTACCTCATCCGGCGTAGGTCATCTGACGTCTTTTTATAGACTATCTCCGAATGAAAAATAAGCAGAAACTGGTGCCGTACAGGAGTAAAATAGGGTGAAGAGGATATAGAAACGTTTAGGATCAAAGAGCAGAGAGAGGAGAAAGTTCAAACTGGCAAGCTTCATATCCCCTACTCCAATGTCTCTCTGTTCGGCTTTCTAACCAAATGGCCAGATAGAAATTAAAAGAGGAGTGGCAAAAGCGGACGAGGTGGATTAGCAGAGCTAGCCAGCAACTGATGGTTTCATCCAGGACATGTCACTGTGGAATATGAACTCTGCTGCTCTCATATTGAACTGTTAGCATGTCAGGACAGTCAAGGTCAGAGGCCTTTTTAAGTTTGTTGTAAGACTGACTGCTACATTTTATAAGGCATTACTGAACTGGACTGAATCAAAAGTAAGTTTTCATTGGAACAAGATTGTTCCCTAATGACTACCTGTGTCGTTTAGGTTCACAGGTGAACCTAAAGTTGTTCAAACACCTGTTTTTACAAGAATAACATGTACAAACTACCAACATTCTTCAAATGTTGTTGTGCTAGCTACATTTTTAAGGGCTTTTTTTTGTTTAAGTAATTAAGCTAAAAACAATAATGCCAATGCCGTTGTTGATCCCAGTGCTTCTGAGACTTTTCACATTAAGCTCACGTCACTTCCGAAGCAAATTTTCCAGTGGCTCATCCCACATCAAGATTCCGAAAAAATGTAGGTCATTTAAAATTTTAGCTACAGAAACGAATTATGAATTTTCAATATATATATATATATATAATATATATATATATATATATAAAAAGTGCCTAAACTATCATCTCTATATCCTTCGGATTTCATATTTCAGCATAAAAAAAAACCCCATGTATTCGGAACTGCACTTTGCTAAAACGTAAAAAACAAAACGGACTGATCCATCAGTGTTTGCTTTTTACCCCCCAAAGAAAACTCCAAAGCAAACTGTGCTGCTAATTTTACTGGTGCAAAACATTTAAAGAGATTATGTTTTTCAGCTCAGTCTGGGTTGTTTTTATTACTCCCTCAGCGCTGCAGCTCCTACAACCAGGTATCCACCCTCATGTCTCTGCTTATCTTTTCATGTCTCTCTCTCCTCATCAAACATAGCGTCACATGGAGTCGTTCATACGTCTTTATTACTCAGACAAGTCCTGCTCCTCCTCCTGTCAGAAAACAACAGTTTAGAAACACCAATATTTTAATTTCTCAGCACTTTTATATAATGATTTTTTTTTAACTTTGGCATCTGCGTAGCAAGATTTTTCGCTGACTTATAAGAATGGTTGTCGACGACTGAGGTAAAATTTTAAACGTATTTGGCTTTATTAGGCACCAATCAGCCTAACCTTTTGCAAACTTGCAGAAAACGGCGATAAGATGAACTTAAGTGATTGTTGAAGATTTTATATTTTTTATTGGCACTGCAGCAGCACTACATCTACAGAAAAGATAAAGGTAATGACTATTGATTTACTTCTTTTAGATAGAAAGGTTATAGTTTGAGTTAGACCTGGTGTCGGGAGATTGTCACCCTTACTTTTCTGTATATATATATAATTTTTTTTTTTTTCAGAAAAGAAAAATGCTGTTTTTCAGAAAGCGTGCATCTGACTACGTGTTTATCCAATCCAACTTTATTTATAAAGCACTTAAAAACAACCACAGCTGATACAAAGTGCTGTACATTAAAACACAACATAACAATAGTAAAAAAAATAAAATAAATAAAAACTCTCACCGTTTAAAAACAAACATACAATGTAAAACTAGTGTTTACAGCTTTCCAGTGAAGCATTCTTTCAGCTCAGACACGAGTCCAGAAATACTTTCGCTATGTGCGTTCTTTTGCCTGCCTGAATGGTTCTGTAAGTTCATTCATAATGGGTCCAGTAGCCAAATGAGTTCACCAGCAGAGGAGTGGGAGGGAGCAGAGAAAAGCGGGAAATGTGTGTTAGGCCTCTGCGTGTGTGAGTGAAGGGCCCACGTTTGCGGGGGGGGGTTCGGGGTCGGACGCACAAAAGCCGCCTGAATAGACCGCATAATTGCTGTTAATGCCAGGGCAATGAGAGCAGCGACAGTTCCTGGTTAGGTGTCCAAACAATAGTGCCCCTGGGCTTCACATTTATCTTCCTGTGTGCGAAGGAGAAGAAAACGGGAAAGAGGAGGGATTGGAACAGGAGAGTTCAGTTTTCAATCATCGCTTGACGACTGAGCATGTGTTCATGTGTGTGGCTTCTGCCTTTGAATGCACCCCCCCCCCCACCCCCAACACCACCTCCTTACCGGCCCTCCTGCACTTCCCGCTTTGCTTCCACGTTTCTGTTTCCCACCGCCGTCATCGTCAGAATAAACGCAACCTTAAAAGCTCCGGGTGCGTTGGGGGATGGGGGGGAGAGGGACCGCCGGGATGCTGGAGGAATTCCGGTAGCGTAGGCCTTCTGTTTGGACTGCAGAGTGTGTTTGGAAGGGTCAGAGTGCACCGGCACTGACATGAATTTCACTGAGAAAGGAAGCCCCCCCCCCCCCCCCCCCCCCCCCCCCCCCCCCCCCCCTCCACCTTCTCCCTTCCTCCTCCTCGTAACTATTTTTATTACAACAACTGATAAAGAATCCTCGAGCCTCCTTTGGAGATTTTTTATTTTTTTTCCCCCAGATTATGCATGTGTCTGCGCACACGGGGAGGAGGTGCCACGCTGCCATCTCAGCTCTTAATGATCACATTGGGCCAGATAATGACTAGCTGTGCCAGTGTGCAGGGAACACCTGTGGTACACCAGCCTGTTATGGATGCGGTAAAAATGCCCTGGAACATAATATCGAGGAGGAAGAATCTCACTCATGCTTATTTCATCTTTTAATACCCTTGCCACTTGTTTTTATCTGCTATTTTTTGGGGGGCTCTGCGAAGCATAATTACCCTCTTATCTTACAAACTAATAATACACAGTCCAGTCACATTAATGTGACCATCTGTCAAAAGCCAGAATAACCACCTTTCGCAGAGCGAACTGCTACGAGACGTGCAGGAAGAGAGTCACTTAGGTCCCTGAAGGTCTTCTCTGGGATGTTGAGCCATGCCGACTCTAATGCCGTGGCCAGCTGCGCTAGATTACGCGGTTGAGGATCCATGGCGCGAACAACTCGATCGAGATGGTCCCACAGATGCTCGATTGGGTTTAAGTCAGGTGAGTTTGCTGGCCAGGGGAGGACGGTAAACTCATCCTGGTGCTCTTCGAACCACGCACGTACACTGGCAGCTGTATGGCACCTCGCATTGTCCTGCTGGAAGATGCCATCATCCTGAGGAAAAACAATGCGCATGTAGGGGTGGACATGGTCCGCAAGGACAGATGCGTACTTGTATTGATCCATCGTGCCTTCCACAATAATCAGTGAACCCAGAGAATGCCAGGAAAACATTCCCCAGACCATAATGCTCCCGCCTCCAGCTTGGACCGTTCCTGCAATGGTTGCAGGGTGGTTCCTTTCAGAGGTTTCACGCCTTATACGCCAACGTCCATCTGTCCGATGGAGCATAAAACGCGATTCATCTGAAAACGCTACCTGTCGCCACTCAGTGGACGTCCAGCTGCTGTACTGGCGTGCAAATTCTAGCCTTCGTCGTCGATGAACACCAGTCAGCATAGGTGCACGAACCAGGCGTCTGCTTCGGAGGCCCAGACGCAGCAATGTTCGCTGAATAGTGGTTTGGAGACACTTGTGGTAGCCCCTTGGTTCATTTTAGTGGTCAGTTGCTCAACGGTAGCCCGTCTATCTGCCCGAACGCATCTCCGCAACCGTCGTTCGCCTCTGTCATCTATGGCCCGTGGTGCACCACATTTGCCACGTCGTGGATTTTGGACAGTCCCATTTTGCCATGCACGGTACACTTTTACCACGGCGGCACGCGAACAGTTCACAAACTCAGCCGTTTCGGAAATGCTTCCACCCTTGGCCCGAAAGCCAATGATCATGCCCTTTTGGACGTCGGATAAATCGCTTCGTTTCTGCATTACGCCAACGATTGAAATGTTTTCCGAAGCCCACACACACCCTTTATATACGCTCAACTGCACTGTGCTGCCACCTGCCTTCTGTGATTGGTTATTTAACTCTGAAGTGGAAAGTACGTGGTGGTCACATTAATGTGACTGGACTGTGTAATTTGTACATAAAATTGGAAGCAATTTTAACTAATAACTTTGGAATTGTTTGTTACAAACAAAATCTTACATTAATTGTATGTGGTGGACCGGCACTAACAAGCAGATAGAAAATTGTTCAAAATATGAAAAGTGTGGCATGTATTAATATTCATTCTCCCTTCATCCTGCTACCGATAAAGGTGCAATGTTTTTCCTTCAGATTTTACCTTGCAGCTCATCAAAGGCCATGTAGAGGACATCGAGAAAAAGTGATCAAGTCAAATTGACAAATTGACAGTGAAAGATTGTTGTGGTAGCATCATTCTGTGGGGGGAATAGAAACTGACCTGTGGCCTAAGGTTGTAGTTGATGATGGTCGTAGTTGGTTGGGCAGTAATGGCAATAATCATTAGGCAATGAAATATTGAAGATAACTATATTATCGTTTAAAAGGGTTAGAGTCAAAATGTGAGATCCTACAAAGTAGTCGGAGTGCACAGCACTGACTTACAGTGGCTGAATGCAAATCACGCCACACTTTTCAGATTTGTATGGTAAAAATGTGAAAGCCATGTTTTTTTTTCTTCTTCCTCTTTTTTTTCATAATTGTACACCACATTGTGCAGATCTATCACATAAAGTCTAGTAAAATGCCTGGAGATTTGTGGTTGTAACATGACAAATGTGAAAAAAATTCAAGGGCTGTGAATAGTTTAGCAAGCCATTGTGTTTATTCACCGTCTCTTCGGCCGCACAGGGTCTGCAACATATTATGAAAACTGTTTTCTTTTGTATCCAGTTTATATCTCCGCTCTTAAAGCAGCCAGGGGATTTTCAGCATGCAGATAATCTGCTCATAAATGGCTCAGATGGGGAAGGAGGCAAAAGCGTGTGCTAAACACATAATGGCCAGAGTTTAAGGTGATAAAATTCCAGTCGATGTATTTTTAATCTCACTAATTAAACTTTTAATTGTGGCCAGATAAGCTCCGAGGAGCGAGAGCGCGGTTGCGTACATGGGGTTTTTGGAAGGAAGAGGGGAGTCCGCTAATGAGGTGAGTGTCCGCTTGTTTAGCTGTGGTATTATTTTTATTTAAAAAAAAAAAAAAAGTTGCGGCTCCGGTGCTGGCTGCAAAAGGTGAGGGTAAAGCTTTAAGGGTGCAAGCAGAAATAATTTCATCTACTAATCTGGGGATTATGTCAGGATTTGGAACAGAAAAAATGTTGGCAAGATTACTTGAAAATGCACAAGGCTAATAAAATGAACCCCCCTTTACCCTAGCAATGTGGAACTGCGCTGGATTTCTCTTCTCAGCCCCCCCCCTTTCTGGTTGATGAACCAATTCCAATGGAAAACAGATTAAGAGTAAATTCCCATGTGAGCTCTTTAACCAGCTGTTAGAAACCTATTTACACACAATAATAAAGCGCCTCTTATAAAGAGACAGCTGTCAACTTGTGTACAGCACTAAATAACATGTCATGTGAAGAGGCTGTCACGTCCGCACATGCTGAGTTTGGTTTGTTGGGTTTTAGAACGCAGCATTGAGCAAGGCGACTGCTAATAAAAATTTTAAACCATTTCATTCAGTTTATTTCCTCTCCTTTCATGCCAACTTTTGAAGTCTTACTTTGGAATATAATTATATGATTTAGATTTTTACCATGGCTGTTATCACCCACACCCACTCATTGTGTATTCAGTCCTCCGCGGTTAGAGGCCAGCGTGACAGCAGCGCTCAGGGTCAACTCCGAAAGTGAACAAATTGACTCGTGGAAGTGAATTGTCAATTGTCATTCTCCCCCGAGGGGTCAGGAGTGAAAGCAGCGTCTTGTTTGGACAACTGTCCCGAGGTGAGATGAGTGGCCCTTGCTGTCCGGCCTGAAGGGGCGCACAGAGATGGACTCGCAGGTGGAAAACCAACCAAGTGGACTGGCAGACAAACACATAGGCAACAGGGAATGTGGCACTGCTGAGGCGGAAAACAATGGAATCTGGCCACCCTGAAATTGCTGTTTGATTGGAATAATGACCCGCAGTCGGCAGCTCAGCCTGTGTCCAGTATGAGGAAAACTACGATTGGAGCCATCCCTTCATAAAAAAACCAAGCCTGAATGAATGACAGCTGATTCGCTAGATCTCTGTGTTAAACATTAAACACAGATTGGTCCAGCACATGTTTCCAGAACTTAAATTTACATGCTTTGGCTCAGTTGAACATCAGCATGAATGTTTTACATTCTGGTTTCTGAAAGATGAGTCCTGATTCTGAGTGGAATAAAAGTCTTATTCCAGCAGGTTCCCCACTAACTGTTCCTTTATTAAAACCTCAGGTTTGGCATGAAAAACGCCAAAGTAACCAATGGGGATCTCTGACTATTGGGATCTACAAGAAGTCTGACACCCTCTAGAGTTATTTGACTCCCTGATGATAATGTTTATATAAATTTTAAAATACATTTTAACAGTGGTGGTAGGCACACTAACGCTAATAGCAGAGCTAATTTTTTGTTCAGTGCTTTACCATTGTTGCTAACTTTGAAGACTGAGTTTTGGTGTAATGCTTTAGCGTTACTGGAACTGATAGTTGTGCTTAGTGCTTTGGGCAGCATACTTTTCATACATTATTTATTTATTATTATCAAGTTGTCCTGCTTTGTTTATCATAGTTCTGGTTATTATAAGCTTTTGCTGTAGATATGGCCACGTCTAAGATCAACACGTTTCTGATTTACTTGAATGACATGTTCTGTCATCTTTCACATTTTGAAGAATGGCTAAGCAAAACTTGCCTCTGACTTCAAATATTCACGCCAGTAAAACTGAGATTCATACATCACTTATTAAAGTCATGGTTTTAGTATAAATTACAAAGCCATGTTCATTTAATTGGAAATAGTATGCGTGCAAGTAATTGTGGGGCCTGTGATTTACTGAAAAAATAATATTCTTAGTTCAGTGAAACTATCCTGATGTGCAGAGGGTGTACATGAGAAACAAAAATAAAACATATTGATTGTTTGATCAGTTTAGATTTTTAGATTTTAGTTTTTGTTGTTTTCAGCTCGGTTAAAAATTCTTAAGTAGTCCGCTGTATTGTTTTTATTTTAGGCCCTTTATGAATCCGCTTTCTCACATAAAGGTGTTTACTGTCCCTTGGTAAGTAAGCCAAAGGTCAAGTTCCGTGCAGCAGTTATAATGAAAGTTAAGGGTGGAGACTAGCATCGCTAAACAGACATGGCCTTTGTGTCATGTGATGCACGTCACCGTGCACTTTAGAACTAGGAGGCTTTTTTATCTCCTCTTTACTGCTTCCTCTATCTTTATTGTCTGCCTTGCTTTGCATATTTCAAATAACAATAAAGATAAATTTCCAGCTTTGTCATTATACACGGAATCAAGCAGTTTCAGGAAGGATTCTTCAGGGTTGGGATGATTTTCACTAATCTCTCTTCCTTGGGAGGTCCACCGGACCGTATCGGTCAGCAATTACCAGCAGTTAGCGTCCCAGGCCCTCGGGAGCGTTTTCCAGGAGATGAATCTAGGCTTGGATGTGTATAAAAGCTCTTTGTTTGTTGTGGATGACCCTTGCCGGTGTAAGGCCTGTGTCTGTCTCTGCCCAGGCGGGCGGGCCAGCCTGCAGTTAGGATGCAGCAGCTGGCCGGGGCCCAGGCACAGGAATGCTGTGTGTGCTATTTGAACAGTGACTTGTCTCAGTGCAAGGCCTGAAGGACTGGAGGGAAGGAAGTTGCTGCATGTTTACATAGCTGAATTGTCCATTGCCCCCTTACCCCCTCTTCCAGTGTCTAATGCACTTCTGTTCAAACACTCACAAGTGTGGAGATGACCCCCACTGATGCTCACAGCTCTGCTTCTTCTGGTCTGAATCAGTCTGTGGACCTCGTAGCTCCTACTTTCTTCCCTGCTGTGGGTGTTTGCTGTTTTAACCTGGAGGCTTGGATGGTAGATAAAAGAAGTATTACAGGGCTCTGTTCGTCACTCTGAGACAGAGGAGGAGGGTAACACGTAGACAAATGAAGAGGTGGAAAGCGTCTTATTGCTCTTAGCGAGGGCCTGTCCAGCAAGGGTCCAGACATTGACGTACGGTGGCGGTGTCAGGCTAATTGTTGTTTGAATTACCTGTTATGATCCAATGACAAATCTCTCACACTCTTGCCACCAGAGCGGAAAATGTATCCGGGGGATTGGCATGATCTTTGTGCGGGTGTGTAAACTTGGCTTCAACAAGATGGATAAATGCAATTATTGGACAGACCTGGAAAGGAGAAAATCAATTTAAAGCCCGTAAAGCTAAGCAGGGGCCGTGGTTAATTCATTTGGCCAATTTACGGGTGATGTACGAGTGTCAGGGCACATTAGTCAGGCAGGGGAATGGATGAGTGTGTGTTGGACCAGTAAGATAGAGAGGAGGAGGGGTCTTCAAGTGAAGATGCTCTCAGGATGCGGAGCAGTCTCCTTGAGACCCGGCTGCACTCTCTTCCCAACTCCATGATGCTTGGCGTCTCAGCGGACAAGGCCAATGGAGCTTGCTTGTAGAAATGACAAAAAGATTCACTGAGCGCACCGAGTGGGAGGGAAGCGGAATTGCTTTGCAAATGAGGTGCGGAAACGTGGCTGTGGTCTGCTGGGCAGCAGACTGAGTGCCAGAGTGTTTTGCCATACCAAGAGCTCAATCAGGTCCTGTCAGCAACCTCCCATCTCACCACCATCACCACCCCAAGTTAAATAACTGCTTTTTCTCTATGCAGCAGGTGTACCCATGCTAGGCCCAAGCAATTTCAGCGTCCAGCTTTGATTCACTAAATAGTAAATAACACTGACATTGAATGTCCTAAATTTGATTCTTAATGCTTTGAGTGGTTTTGCCTAGGGTTCCTTGTATCTGTTAAAGATCACGGCACACTGACATTAGATCACTTTAGCCTGCCTGGTCTGTTAAACAGCCATTGCTTTGGTGGTGCAAAACCCACTGAATGGTTACACAAGCTGAGTGGTATGCAAAAACAGTGGTTAGAGCGTAGCCGGGCGGGTGCGAGGCGTTGAGGGAAGCTTTGGTTTACAGCTTCAAGCCGCAGCCTGAATCGTGGGCAGGGTTTCTCTATCAGACAGAAAGTGGGAGAGAGAGAGAGAAGTGAGAGAATATGACCTCCCTCGTTCCAAAGCCAAAGCTGTTTAAGTGGCTGCCATCGTGCTCGAGTGCCTCTCTGTTTAGTTGGTCGGATTGTGATCCGTGTCAGGGAAAGTGCACGTTAGCATGTGTCACCTGACTGCGAGGCAGTCGTCCTCAAGAAACCGGAGTCGGAGTGAATGCCAAGGCTTTTTAAAGACAGGTGCCACCCATGCCTGCCGCACAGCAGCTGGGGGAGAAGACTGCACGGTCCACGGTTTATGTGTGGGCCACTGGCAAACGGCATCGACAAGAATCCTTGGACAGAAGGAATTCAATAAAACACATTCATTCACCTGTCTCTGCATTGAGAAACTGCAGTAGATGACCCTACTTTTTGTCACTGCAGTGATATAAATCTCTCGGTATTTACATGTAAGCATCTAAAATCTGTTTCATTGCATTAGATTGTTTTTTTTTCCCACACTGATCAAAAGCACAACTGATCAATGAAGCAGGAAACCAGTGTCCTTCTCTCTGTTTAAAAGCGTTTATAGTTTAGAAGTTCTTCTCAGACAAGATTCACGACTCCCCCCCCACCACCTTTTGAGATAAACATGAATTCTTCAATATCCAAGATCTTGAGCTGCAAATTTGCAGATCTTGGCATCGTATTCTCCAGATTTGCCTAGGAGTTTCTTCCCAAGTGCTTACTGCCGCCCCTCTCCCACCCCATGGGAGAACAACTGCTGTCTACCATCTATTAGCCAGTGGAATTCCTCACCCTGACTCAAGACAGGGGGAAAAATCTTGGAAGTGCTCTCAGTGATCCTGGATATCATTTTACAATTGGGAAAAAGGGCCTCTAAACTGTTCCCAGTCAGAAGAGGACTTTCAGATTTGTTATAATCAGCAGTTCTACAAGATAAACACAATAAGTTCTTATCCTTTGCTTCAGCGAGCTTTGAAAAATTTCCCACCTGTACATAAGTAGCAGGGATATTGTGATAGAATTTCAGGTATTGAGTCGGGACTTTCCGATTGGGATCAAGGCATATACACGATCTGCATCTGTGTTCCTGATAGGAATGAACTCCCAACCCTTCGCTCCCATGCAGCGGAAATTTTCAAAGCTAATTTTAAGCAACCATGGACTACTTTTATTTGCACGTCTTTGAAAACTGTGTTTTGCAACATTCATTTGTTGATCTAGTATTTCTCCGACAACTGATGATTGTCAGAGAAATACTTTCATAGTCGTCTCTCATTCAGAGATCTTTCACGTTTTGACATTTACGAGTCGAGTCAGCACACTCATTTTGCCGTCATTTAGGTCTGTGGCTGTGGTAAATCATAAACAGGCCGGCAGACGCCCCGCTGTACGTCAGACCTGAACTTGAGGGGGAATCTTGTCTCTCGCTGTGAGCCAGCTGAGCTTCCTGGCCAGAGATAGCGATGCTGCGGTCATAACGCTGGGAAACTCAACCTCTAATTGTTCACAGAAGCCGTTGGCAGGATGAGCGAAGAAACGATGAGCGAAGAAGAAGGCATCTACAGGGAAGTGGGGTGGATGTAGAGATGAGACTGCTCGCACTTGCCGTTCATGGCTTTTCAGGAAAAGAGGCAAGCCTGCAGGGTTTCTTTCCCAACGTTGAACCGGTCGCCCTTAAGAGGAAAAGAAAACTCTGGAAAACCAGAACCCTGCCTTTTTGTCTCTTTCTCTCCCTCTCTTCTTTTCCTGACCCTCTTTTAAGAAACAGACACTTTCCTAACATTTTAAATTGCCCTTGTCATGCGGTTTCCTCAGCGGAGCTGCCGGGAGCCGGCTGTTTCCACATGGGCCGATGTTCTGTACCAGTTCTGGTTTTCAGAAAAGAAAAGATCTGTTTTTTCTGGCACTCAGCACCGCTGCATTAAACTTCCAATTTTTCCCAAAAGCTAACAGAGTCCCGCTTGTAGTCTTCACGCTGTTTGATCCGAGTCACAATTGCTTGGGAAGTACATCTGCCTCTCTGTCCCAACCCTCCCACCCCCTGCCTGACGCATCCCAAATCCTGTTTTTGCGGTGTTTTTCACTGTGCCACATTTTGGTAAATAACGCAAGTAATGATTCAATTGGGCATAAAGTAATTGAGCTGCGCCCTGCTTGCCATCTGTCTGGTGAGATTACCACTTTCTGTGTAATTAATCGTGTGACCTTGTGGCCAGTGGGCAGCCGCTGCCAAAGAGCCAGGCTGTCTTGCTTGAAGTGAAGGGAACTCTGGCTTGGTGGGAGGTGGGGTGAGAGTTGTTGTGCCGTTTTAAAAGTTTAACCCCAGCTGCTAAAGATAGCACAGGCTGATGTGAGCTGAGCTTAAGTGGCAGAATGGTTGTCTCCTGCATGCATACACACACCAACGAGCCCACGTCAAAGCCCTAGTCGCCAAGCCTCGCTCAATTTGGTAACTCCAGAGTCTCCCCGCTTAGGTCGGCATGATCCCTGTGTGCAGGCACTGTAACCGGGAGAGTATAGACTTGGGTCAAAGAGTGTGTGTTTGTGTGTTTCTGTGTGCTGCTTGGGTCATGGTAGGCTGGATAGAGACTGCTGATTTTATGTGTGGTTTGCTGAGCTCTTGAGGTTTGGTTTCCCTTGGACAGAGTCCAGAGACTCCAGGGCCTGTTTCTCCTCAGCTCTCACGTGAGCCTGACATGATTGGATTTCGGTCCCGATCTGGTTGTTTTGCGCTGTGCACAGGACATTAAAGACAAGGGGAAGATAGGGGAGCTAATGAGTCTTTGAGTCAGCGTGTGTTGAACTCGGTGGATGTTGATGTGCGGTTTTTGTGCTTTATCCTCAACGCAACCTAATGCGGTTTCACACACACCATGCTGAGAAGAAGAAGTAAAACCTCTGTAGTACCGCGGTGACGTGCAGTCTACACACACACACACACACACACCACACACACACACACACACACACCACACACACATGCACGCACACACACCACACACACACACACACAGAGACTATGCAACTGAACTGTAGTGATTCTTGCTTGAATGGCACTCTCAGTGAGTCCTTTCCGATATAACAACTCCCAATAAATGCACCGCATCTTTTCTTAATGTAAATCTGTTAATAATCCAGTGGAGTTGTGGTTGTATTTGTCCTGCAGAACATAAACCATTTCAACACTTGAAATATTACTCCAATTGATGAATTTACTCCCTCTTTTCACACAGTGATTTATTCTCTCACAGCTGAAAACAGAAAAATTGAACCAGTTCACAATATTTAGCACTTTCCTCTCATATAACTTCATTCAAAAGTTCCTGATACGTGCTGCCTTCCTTACACGGTGTTTACTGGAGGATACAGATTTAGCTTGGCAATTTGTTTTTATTCCTGTAAATGCAGTGGAAATAAGAAACAGCTCCAGAAAACTGCACAGGTTCCTGGAAATGGTTCTTGTTGCTCAAACACACATGATTTGGCTCAGGCTTGACCACTCTATATAGTTAAAATGCCCTTTTTTTAAGATATTGTATCAAAACAGGTTTGAGCAATCTTTGTTCTTTGTATTTTAGACTTTGGCTAGAGATTAAATGTTGTCCAAATTTCTTAAGTAGTGGTTTAATTCAGAGATGACTTTATAGTTGTGAATTAGATACGACCATACCATATTGGCCACCAACAGTGTTCAGCTACTGACCCTCTTCCCTTTGCATAGCTAAACATGCAAAAAGCAATAAAAAATTTTTTGATGGCAACTGACAGACATTTGATTTTTGTTTTGATTTCTCTGGGTCAACTGCCTCTAAGCTGTACCGCCCTGGGCAATGAGCCGTATCGACCATACAAAAAAATCCCAATGCACCTAAAGAGAGACATCAACATATTTACTCTGTGAAGTCTGGATGTTTTTTTTGGGGTCTTTTTTGCAGTCTTCGCTAGCTTACAGCTCAGAAGGGGAAAAAAATTATCCTTTTTTTTTCTTTCCCCCACCAGACAAAAATAAGCAATTTAATTACTATGGTTTGCATTGGTGCCCCACAGTACGACCCAGTAGGACCCAGCTAGGGTGGCACTGGCCACTGAGGATGGGGACGAGGTCTCGGCTGGCCTCCAGGGAAATTATAGGGTGACGTTGAGGGCGGGATGGGGGACTGAATCCATCTTCCACTCCCAGCTAGGACAACTTCTGTTTGTAAGTTTCTGTTTCACTTTCAAACCAGGTCGATGAACCGAGTTCAGCTGGGTAAACACTTTGTTTGCAGTTTTTCAAAGCTCTGCTTATTTGCTCATTATCCAGAAAAATAGATCATTTTCTGCCATATATCAATGCACATCTGTTTTTTTTAGCCTATTCAGCCATCTCTTGTCTTCCTTTCTTTTTCCACTTCCCTCTGGCCAGCCATCCCTCCCCTCTGCCTTTTTCTCCCTCTCAGTATGTGCTCTGATTACCTCTCCAAACTGGCAATAAGTTGATTGCTTTACAGAGATGATGTAAGCCTCTGCCCTAGGGTACATCAGGTTGGATTTCTCTCGCTTTATCTTGTAAAGCCTAAATTAACAGCTGGTTTGGTTGGAGTTCTCCTGGATCTGACTAAAGGATTAGGCTTGGTTCTCATGCGAGTCAATCTGGTTTGATTTATTGCGGGTCTATCAAAAAAGATCAATGGGAGTCCTTTTGAAAGTAAATCCTTAATCGCTCTTTGCACTTACGTGTCATCATTGTGAATTTTCTTCCCCCCGTCTTCTGTCTCTTGCGCTGTGCTTTCTACATTTCTCACTCCCTAATTCTTATTCTGTCCTTATGCTGCTGCCTTGTCTGTTTTTATTTCTTTTTCTTACCTCCTATACCATTCCAAATCCCATCTGTGGCAGCAATACGCCCTTGTCAGTGGTATTTCTTGCGGTTTTTCTGTGCTTACTAGCCAAACATCCAATTTCTGGATCTTCTGGGTGTAATCAGTCCAAGTACAACCTTGATGGTTCCCAACTTACCTTTTATTTTAAGCGAACAAAGCCTGCCGTTTACTCTGGCTCTTAAAGTGTTATAGAAGGTGAGGAGTTTTTCATTTGTGGATCTATTAATCTCGGATTTCCCTGTCAGTATAAGTGGACACAACCGTAGGGACTCAGATGCCTCAACTGGTGAGAGTGAATATGAGATGTTCCGATATTTTTAGTTTGGAAATTCTACACACTAAAATACGAGGGTCCCTGCGAGTCACTAAATCAACTGAGCAGCTTTGGCTTTCACCTGCCAGCAGCATTTGGTTTTTCAGATTTTCAGTCTCCCACCTCCTGCTGCAAACGTTGGCTTATAAAGAGAGTTTATGGAAATAAGTCACTCATGTAGTGAAATTGTTTGGTGTTCACTTCCCTATTGGTCTTCTGTTTGCTCCCTGTGTTAACTAATTGCAAACATCGGTTTTATCTTGCAAAAGTACACATATGCCTTGAGCTTTTATGCTATAACCTCAAACTTCAATGTTTTTTTTAATTATAGTTATATGTGATGGCTCGAGATGATGCAGGACATAATTGTAAAGTGGCAGGAAAATAATGTACAGTGAATCTCTGCCTATAACTGGTTCAGCATTTGTAAATTTTTCTGTGAAACCTTACTCCAGATATTTCACAGATTTTGTAGCGTATATCTAAGCTATTTGACAGAAAATGCAACTTGGATAACTCAAGTAACTTGGGTACTTGATAACAATCTTTGTGTACCTGTTAGCCATTCAATTTCCTTGGTGATTGGCTGTCCCCCCAAGAGCAGAAATAAGGAACACTGTGGACTTTAGTCTCTGTGATATTGCTAAGATGGTTCTCACTGTGCGTAATAATGCATAATAAGGCATATTTGGTGTTTGGGCAGATATAAATGCTTCTAAACAGAGTCAAGTATTTAGCTATTTGCGGCAGCTGTGGTTCCTAGCCCCTGCAAATTCTGGATGTCCTTCATATTGCTTTTAATTATTCTCTTCTATCTAAACATCTGAAGCACAGTTGTATCCAGCCCCCTTTACTGTGACGCCCTTTATTAAATTTTAGTGCAACCACTAGCTTTTAGTAAATCCTTAGTATTCTGTTTAAGCTAAGCTCAGTGTAAGTGTGTGAAGAGCTCAGGGATTCGTTAGAGAATCATGAAGACAATGGGTTAAAGGTTGAAGCAGAGTTACCAAAGAGATGGAGCAAAAAATGGCTAACGAACTGGATGTCGGCACTTCCTGTATGGTAAGGGTTACAGTTGATCTTGGCATTTTCATTTGTTAGAAGTAAGGGTGCACCGATAAATAGACCCCGATTTCTTTAATTTTGTGAGATCAGTAATCTCTTGATACTTACATGTGAAGCCAGTCTTGTCCACCGATCTTATCTATTTCTGCAAGGGTCAAAAAATTAGCAACGGTCTCCTTTTGGTTTGCTAGGAGAGGGGCTACGCTATAAATGTGTGGTTAACAATAGTCACTCCACTATTGCCAACTCAGTGACTTTGTCACTATATTTAGCTACTTTTCAGAAAAAAAGGTATTTGCCAAAATCAGAATTGGCAGATCAGAGTTTTAAAAAAATTGATGATCGGCCAGAAAACTTTACCTCTAGTTAAAAGGGCCTAGTCAAGGTCTAGAGCTAAGTCCAATTGAGAAACAGTTGCAAGAAATTAAAACGATGCTTTCCATTCAATTTGTTTACAGTGGTTGAACATGCACTGAAACACCAACTCATAGACATTTTCACCTATGTGCTCGAGGAAAACTTCGGTTAAAAAGTGGCATGTTCTGGTGTGTCCTGCTGCCATGTTGTTAGGTGTGCAGGTTGACCGGGATTACGGGGTATGGGAGGGAGGCTGAGGGTGGTGTGTGTGTGTGTGTGTGTTTTGTGTGTGTGTGTGTGTGTGTGTGTGTGTGTGTGTGTGTACGAGAGTGCGAGCGAGCAAGAGAGAGAGAGAGAGAGAGGAGGGGGATGCGAGATCGACGTGATACGTGGGAAGGAAGGGCTTGCTGTCAGCCAGCTGGACCTCTTAATCCCACAGCCTTGGGGAAAGGGTGTGTTTTGCGTGTGTGTGTTTGTGTGGAGTGTGTTTGTCTCGTGGAGGTTTGTCAGTTTCAACACACCTCTGCTCTGCTTTTTGGCCCAGCTGAGCCCACGGTGTGTGTCTCCGCTCCAGTGAGACACAACCGGGGTTTCATGTGCTCCGTGTGTCTACTGTAGTCGTCGCTTTAACGGCGCACCTTACAGTACATTCATGTCAAGACGACACAGTCTCTCAACCTCTTGATGTTGGAGGGTAGCCGGGGGTTGGGTGTAAAGTGGAAAGTCGGGGTGGTGGTGTTGGGGCGTTTGTGTGTGTTGCAAAGGTGCAACAAACACTCCCGACACCCACTGCTCCACCCAGTTTCTCTAAAACGTGTGTGTGTGGACTTTATTCCCGTCTACGTCACGACTGTAATGAGCTGCTGGATTGCGTCACCGTTGTGTCATTCATTAGACACAAAACGCAGCATTAGCCACATTCCATGCAAGCTTCCTGCACCTCGTGTTTTCCGTCTCTTCCTCTTTGCCAGACTCCCTCTCTTTTGGCGTAGACTTTTGCATATATAACAGGCTGGCAGGCTAAGAGCTTGGGACTTCCCCACGCCACACTCCAAGCCTTTGATCCTTTGCTTTGGAGGTAACATCAAAAGGAGAGGCATAGAAAGGCAGCTACTACTGTGAAGTTCAATGTTCAACTTGATGGCTTGGCTGAGGGCTTTTTTTTTCCTCCTCTCTTCTCCTCCCCCCATACCTCACCTCCCTCCTCCCGTTGCTCCCTCGATCCCTTCGCTGCATCCCTCAGCTGACAAAAACACACAGTTTGTAGCCGAGGGTTTTTTTTTTTTTTGTTACTCTGACCTCGCTTCCATAGCTATCCCGACATAAAACAAGATCCCAACCCCATAAAAATTCAGGTGGACCAATGGTGTACACAAAATACTCAGATGTGTCTTCTTTTAGGGAAAACACACCCCTTCTGTGTGGCTATCATGCAGGACTAGCAGCTTGTTGCATTCATGCAGAGCCAGTTATCTTGCTGGAGCAAAGGTGCAGAGGTCAGCAAAGGGTAACTGCTTTAAGGCACAGATTTCTGTTTGACTTCATTGTTGGACATTGTTTTTACCCTGTATGTTTGGGCTGTTTGGTTTTCATGTCTGATAATTGGATATCTTAGAAAATCCCTAACCTTTATTCTGTTGGAAGTCTATTAGCTTCCTGTAACTTACCTCCACTCCGTATTAAACAAAGACACGACTCGAAAACCAAACCTGTTTCACAAGGTAGTTTAGAGTGTGGGAGGTCTTAAGAGACCTGCACAAAATCACACGTTAGGAGTCAATCCTCGGACAAATCGCTGTCGAATGCGGACTTGTCCGGAGCCCAGTTGTTATCCTGAGAATAATAGGAGTTAGTCGTTCTTTTTCAGCCTTTCTCTCAGGTTAATTCGGTTGAATATAGGGTCCTATTCAGCTATTCTTACTCAAGATTACCTAAACGGTGAGCTTAGGCTTTTAGAGAGAGGCATACAGCGTCTACCACACGTACTGGCATCCTGATAAAGGTGCATACGTTTTAGAAATGCACCGAGCAAAGATGTAAGGTGGACTTCTGACCTGCTGATACCGTGCTTTGCCGATTCCAACATATCCTTAAGAACATCCATTCAAATCGGTCATTGTTTATTTGTTTTAGGAGCAGAGGCAACATCACGCTTTGCATAAAAGAACAGTCGCCATTAAACAAGGTTTTACTAATTAATCCCTGAGTCTCGATCTGTCTTGTTGCTGTCTGAATTAATAGACAGCGTGTCTCTCCGGAAAAAATACCATGTGTACCTTGTGTACACTTTGTGAACACAAGTTGTACCTCAAAAAGTGGTGTTGTTAGCGCAACCTGTTAGTACTTAAGCATGTTGCTTTTTGTGTGTTTCTGAGCTTCAGATTAACAAAACTGGGCTGGTCAAGCTGGAAATCATCTGATTTTGATTGCGTGCAAGAGCCCTAAAATATTTTGTCCTAATGGAGATTTGCTGACCCCAAGATGCCACCGTTTGCTGCAGTTCACACACGCCTCCCTTACCGTCCTCCTTACTCAACGTTGTGACAGGAGAAGCTCCTGGTTCGGCCTGCTGTCGTTAAATGTGAGAGAGTTTAGGGAAGCAACCCTTTTTATGCACCCATGTCCTGACTTATAAAGGTTAACATACCTGGAACTGTCCTGAATGGCATGTTCTCTTGTGTTCTCCATTTTGAAAAGTGGAAAACCTTTGTGGGATTCTCCCCAGGAACAACAAGATATGGATTACTGATAGAAAGTTTCTAGGTTTTGATCATCCTAAAACAGGAGAGTATTAATAGAAATAGTTGTGCTACAATTGTCATTAGAATTAAGAGGTGCAAAAGTGGTTGCATCTTGAATTTATTTTCTTTTTTTTAACAGTTATGTGTCAGTGTGGGTCTTTTTCCTGCTGCTACATGGATGTACTTAAATTGAAGGTGGCATTTTCTTAGATGCCAATGTTGTGTAGCTTGAATAAATAATATGTGCTAAAAGTACATGCACTAAACAGAAACTAGCATTTGAAAGTGAATATCCCTATAAGCTTAATGGATTTTTGACAAAGAGCATCGATGATTGAACCTTTAAACTCCGCTTTATGTATAAATGTTCCAAGGTGGCACATTTGTAGAAGAGCTGGGGGTTAGTTCTGTGGCTTTTTCCAGCTGCTGTGATGCTGTTTTGACATGTAAGGCTTGCAATGAGGAAAAACAAACGATTTTCATAATGAACAACTCAGCCGAGTTCCTCTTACCGACTCTGCAAATGAAGAAAGTGAGACGAAGCTGAGGAATTCAGGTCAAAGCCGTGTTTTTCTGAGGATGTTATCAACTGTATTTAAATGACACCGACTTGATGAGGTGATCTAGAAAGCCGAGGTACGCCACTAAATGTTTTTTTTTCTTGTATCCTTCATGATCGTCGCCGTCTGACTGTGCCAATTAGCAAAGGCGTGTGGCCTGTCTTTCTTCTCGTCTTTTCTCCTCTCCCCCCCCCACCCTCCTTCTCTCTCTTTCTCTCTCTCTCTCTCTCTCTCTCTCTAGATAGGCAGACACCGCTGCACGCACCCCGAGCACACATTCGGCGTATCATTAGCTTAGTGTGCGGGGAGGCGTGCGAGCCCGGGCTCTCTCCTGCCTTATCTCCATGTCAATCACAGCGTGTGTGTGAACATCAGTTGTAATGATCTCCATCCAGCCTGTCGGTGCGTGTTAGCGCCCGGCTTCCCTCGCCCCCGGAGCAAGCCGTTCCCCAGCTAATAGATGCAAAATTAAGCTGATCAATAGATGGCCTCGGCTCATTATTGACACGTTATCGCGGCGTGGGATTTTTGTCTGGGGTTCTTTTTTTTTTTATATAGACCTAGCTGGGCGATGCAAGAGAGCAGGGAGCGCTTTTTTGAAATTAAAAAAAAAGTGGGGGGAAAAAAAGAAGTTAGCTGTCTTCTACAAATGATGCAGACCACTTTATTCCAGACTCGCAATGATGCTGAGGATAATCTTTTCTCACTCAATATTTTTTAGCGTAATGCGCGAGATGCCAAAGCCTCTCCTGGATGTGTAATCGTCTGCTTAGTGGAAGGAAATGAGATGTAGACTTTGCAAAACGGCATATTAAAGATTCATCAATAATTGGCATGTGTGCTGCTGTTTGTGTTGAGGCAGGAGGGAGGAGGGGGAAGGGGGGCTCTTATGGCCGGATCACCACGTGATTGAGCTAAGTGGTAATTAGCTATGAGAGGTGCGCGTGTGTTTCTGAGCATGTGGTTGCAGCTGTGTGTGTGCAGATTCATGAAGATGTGCAAAACAGCCACCGAGTTGATTTGGAGGTGAGAGCGGGGGGTTTCGTGGTCAGGTCATCTATGGGTTGGGTGGGTTTTGGTGGTGGCGGGGGTGACCTAGCCCTCGTTGCACCACCACCCTCACCTGACCCTCTTCAGGTCTTTTTTTTCGTCTTGGGAGCATCAGCCATTTTAATGAGCTCCAATAACCAAGTCCTTATTACTTATTTATTCATTAAGCTGCCGTGGCAAAGCAGTGCTACCCCACTGTGTGACTGAGCATGTAATTGCTTCTGTGGGATCTTTTTTGCAGCATCACTGTAAATACCCTAACAAGCTAATCCGACAGAAAACGGATAGCTTGAAGACGAATTATCCCAGTTGTTTGGTTTAGGTTGGTTTTGTTGGGTTGAAACCATTAAAATCTTGGGTTGTACGTATGCTGAGGGAGTGGGCCTCATGAATATGGAGACTGAACTGCTTCAAGGCGTACATGCACACATGAACAAGGCTAAAAAAATCCCAGCTGTTTCGTATGATTCTCCTCTTCATATTAATTGTCTGCTGGTATATGCGTGTGATTCCTTCGACGTGCTGCTTTCTGATTGATGAATTCGCGTAGGTGGAATTGTGTGATAGCGTGCAGTGCTCTCAGAATATCGGAAGTCTTTGTTAAGCCTACCACTGTGTGTGTACACATTCTCCCTCTGAGGCATGTTTCGTAGCTTCCTTATATCCAGTCTGCCGTTTAACTAATTCATTGTGAACTCTCGCGGAACAAAACCAGACACCCAACATCAAGGGCAGCGTTCAGCTCTCCTCTAGCACAATAGCAAACGCAGCGCTCTCCGGCAGAATGTGGGCGCTGCAGTCGGCTTTACTCCTTCTCCTTCAGCACAGCTCAGCTGCTGTTCACAATTTTTTAGTTCTCCTCTGTACACCCCTGAGCCTTTTTCTTGCAAACAAAGGTAAGTGTGTAGTAAGTGTATGGGTTTCCCAACCTTTTTTCTTCCCAATCACCATTCCTCGGGGGTCTCTGACACACCTTGGGCTGGAAACACTCCTGTTCACCTCAATATTGGTCTTCACTGTGTAGAGGGCTTGATCTCAGAAGGGTTTCACTGGTATTATTGGCATGCAAGCATTAGTTAATTACATTTGGGATGTAGTAGTCATAGTAGTGGAATATTTTTGGGCAATAATAGCAGAAATGCAGGGAGAAGTTGACTGGTGACCCAAATCAGACAATTTTCAGCTCGATCACACCTGACCGATTGGAAATACCAAAATTCAAAATTTTTCTTTGTAGTAATCCAAACAAAGCAGTGTTTTGAGGTTTAGCTGGAATCGCTCTTAGGTGGGGATGTTGATTGAAGAATTCTCAATGTTAGCTAAGAACAAGATTTATTTAAATGGACGCCATATTTCATTCGTGATGCGTTTTATGAGAGAGTGAACATTTCTGTGTTCTGTTTCTTTCTGACCTATCTGGAGTCAAACGCCCAGATAGGTGATGCAATAAGTGATAATTGGCCAGTAACTGAAATTGGTTAGTTTTCCTCTTGACTGGCTCCGACTGGTGATCATCAGATCAATTGTGGCTACAAATTGAAGCACTGTCGATATGCAACGTCCCATGAAAGACTGGTTGGAAATTTACTACGCCAATTATGATCCCTGAAACAAATTTTTGCTATGCTCAAACAAAGATTATATCAGATTTGGCAAATCCAGAACAAAACAGGAAATTGTCATCAACAGTAAAAACCGTCTCTATTCCATAATTTTTGTCGAATGAAGTTAATCCCTTCCACAGAGGATGTGGCTCTTGGACTCATTAAATCATACTGTTTGTCTTCATGTTAATATTAAACAAAAATGTGAGCACTGTTTTAACTCCATATTTTGTTTTTATTACCTATGTTTTAATCAGAGAATATTAAAGGTGGCCGTTAAATAGACGAAAATAAGCTCTTCACAAAAATATTTGATATGGACGCGTCAACTCTGTTACTTCCCTTCGATTACCACCTTAAGCATTTTAAGACAACTCGGTTAAGGAGTATGTTTGGCCATTTGTTGTCCCAACCATCGCGGAAGCTATTAAAAGCACCACAGAGCTCAGCCTTTATTAGTATCTGTGGCACTCAGAACAGATCTGTGACTGTAACTCTGGGTAACAAGAGAAACACCTGAAGGAAATGTCATTCTGCTGCAGCTCATGATGCTTCAGACTGACTGTTCATTAGCAAGACTGGTGGAAGACCAACCAACTCCTGCTGGCCTTTACCAGCCCCCCACAGACCTCCAGCCCCCACCGCCCATGCCATTATTTATAGAGGAACTCTTAATGACTCTGGACAGTGGTAAAGACAGAGCAGTGCAAAAGTCAGACATAGAATCCTGCTTTCTTTCTGAACCTGTTGGGAAGTTGGTGCATTCTTTGGTTTGGGCCTTTTATGTCCTTTATGTTTAAATGCATCTAATGTCAAAAAAGAGCAAGAGGGCATTTTTGGTAAACAGTTGTCATAAAGAAGTGTGTCGCCTTGCCTTGTGCAATCCTTTGAAACGTCTCGGTCAATCAGCTGGTGTTTGAACAGCACATTTGCCCACACCTGCTAAGTAAACAGTGTCAGAGTGGAGCCTTGCTTATCACCTGGACCGGTGTTCAAGAGAGCAAAACTAACTACCAGAACAGGCTTGATAAAAGTCAAGTGTCCATGGAAACACGTCGAAAGGACAACACAGAGACATGTAGGCTAAAAACTAAGTACTTCTTCTGTTTTTCCTCAAAGGCTGCACAACGCTCTGAGATATTTTTAACAATAGCAGTTGCACAAACCTGCCTCTACGGCTTCATTTTAGAGGGCATTAAAACTCTGGGTCTGGTGGAAGGGAAAAGAAAAGCCACATGTGCCCCCACCACCAACCCACCCACCCACCCTTGCGGAAAGACATGCTTCTATGAAAGCATCAGGTTAGTTTTTTTCTGTTTGGGAGGGGGGGGGGGGAAAGAAGAGAAGAGAAAGGGAGTTTGGGGTTGAGTTGGAGATTGCCGGCAAAGGAGGTTGGAGGTGAGGTTTCGGTTCAGGTCGGCGGCCCCAGCACTGCCAGAGCCAGTGGAACCCCCAAGCGGTTCTGGCTTTGGAGTAAATACGGACCCAGCGGACCCCCTTCCCGCCCCAGGGCAAGCAAACCCCAGGCCTTCCCACATTTCACTTTTATTTTCCTGGTTGCAAAATGCCTCTGGCTATCAGAGCAGGTGGGGCAGTTTTTTTTTTCCCCCCTTTAATATTTACTCATAAAATGTGCATTAGTAGAACCAAAGGATCCGTGATGGGCCCTCTAGTGTTGGCTAACTTTCTCTCTCAGTTTTATCAAGGAATTCTTTCACTGCTTTTATTTGCTTCACTCCTGTAAAGACAAAGCCTGTATGAGACCCAACTGTGTGTTCATACCCCTTGAACTCTTGTGGTCATGTTACAACCACAAACTTTGATATATTTTATAGGTTTTCTTGTAACAGAGCAACACGAAGTAGTGCAGAATTATGAAGTAGATGGAAAATGTTCCAATGTTTTTTCACATTGTTTACAAACAAAAATCTGAAAAGTGTGGGATCTGTATATATTTACACCCATATAAGTTAATACATTGCAGAACCACATTTGGCTCCAATCACAGCTGCAAGTGTTTATTGTTCGTTGAACTTTTTAACAATTTCTTTTTGCCAAACAGCTTTAGGCCAGATGGAGAGTGTTTGTAAACATAAACACTCTCCATGTGCCAAGACACTTTCATGTCTTGGCATAGATTTTTAATTGAATTTATGCCTGCTCTTTGGCTGAGCCATTGTGGTTTATGAATTTGGTACAATCTGAGACACTCCATTCGTACCACTAGTTGCATATTTCGGATCACTGTCTGCGTTTGTGTTTAGGGGTATCAGAAGGAACGGGGCTGAGTACAAATTTATGTCTTACTTTTCAGGGGGCTTTTTATTTGTACATTGGGAAAGTAAAGCATCGTTTTCCTTGCACTTCATAATTATTCGTTAGTTTGTGTCTGTTACATAAATTCCCATATTGAGTTTGTGATTGGCGTGCGACAAACTGCATACAAGTTGACGGGCTGGTCATACTTTTGCAACACATCCAAACTTTTAACAAAAAGGATTCTCTACCTCATTTGAAAAATAATTACTTTCACCTTCTTCTGTTTACTTTATTTGCTTAAGAATACTTCTGCTTATTCAGTTGCACCTGTGCGTGACAACAAAGACCATGAGCATTATCTGCTGCAGATCGAGACAATATGCTCGGCTCTCATTTTTCAAGGGATAAAATTGTAGTCAAACTGGATAGACTAATCTTTAAGCTTTTAGCTGTTTACTTACTGAGCTTGTGAATGGGCTCATCTTACAAGCCTTGATCATTTCCAGACTTAAATAAAGCTCTTTATAGTAGCAGTTTGATTGGTGTAATCTGCAAGCTGTCAATCTAATCTCTATGGGGCTCTCCAGCTGGGCCATTTGCCCAGGAGTTTGTCAAATATGGGTGCGTTCTGTTGTTCAGGTGTGAGTAAGTAAATGTGCATGTCAAGTGTGTTAGGGTGGAGATGAAGTGGGGTTATTCTGAATGTATAAAACTATGTTGTGTGAATGACATGGAGGGGTAGCCACAGATGGCCAGAAGATCCCCTGGCCTCTCTGGAGCAACACCCAGCATCCATATGCTGACTCTAAACCAAAGCTGCTGTCTGCTTTTTCTATAACTCTCTGCGCTCCATTCTCACACGACTGGGAGTCCCCACTGGTGCTCGTCATTCGTCCACTGGTCTCCCGCTGGAGAGGAGACCAGTGTTTGCGAGCCACATTGGCACATAAGGACCTCAGTTTGTTTGATTGGTCTGAAGCCCTCTTTGCTCCTAATCCAAAACAAAAGCGAACAAGCCATGCAGCGGCTGCCGCTCCTGCCCGTCAGGCAGCATGTGATAAGCACATCAGATAGGGGGCTTGATTGGAAAGAAGCTGGTTGGGGGCAACAAACAGCCTGAGAGATGATCTTGCGGCCACAGCATTTGCCAGAAATCAGAAAACTGGGTGTGAACGTTTTTACTCCCTCAGCTTTAATCTGTGATCGGCGGGTTCAGTATTGGAAAAGTAGATGTGATTTTATCAGATTGCCTACTATTAAAAAGCATAGCAATTTAAGTCTGCCAATGCTTTCACCAATAGCAAGTACTTTAAATTGAATAGTTGACATCTGGAAATACCTGAGACCGCCTTTAAAAAGGCTTAGAGCTTCCTGTTTAAAAAGTTAGAACACTGCAGTCCCTTTACAAATGCATTCACTTCAACATGTGACATGAGCACTACAATATTAAAATACAGTGCTTATGTTAATGGGTGAGCATGATTGCATGCTCATTCACATTATGAATGACTGAGTACTGAATTTTGCACAAAGAGATCGGTTGTAATGAACTTTGGCTATTTTTTGAAAAAGAGGCGTTAACTCTTATATTGTACTTTTTTTCCAGAAATTGTAGCAGTGAGTTATTGTCAGACACAGGCAAGCAAATACTTTAGGATGTAATTGAATTGCTTCAGTGCCAGGTTAAGCTACAAAGTTTAGTGATACAAACTGGTATGTGTATAGGTGAAGAGATGGCCTTGCTTTGCTCCCTACCCAGCCACCCCTTCTGCTAGTGACCAGGACAAGAGGCCTGGCTTGTTTTCACTGTGATGCCGGTCAGTGTGGGTCTGAGTTAACACACTGTGGCTCATAACACGCCAGTGGCAGTGAGATGTAGCTCGGTGACTGGCCCGGCATGAAAAAGGAAATCTGGTGAAACAAATTCCAAGTTCAACAAAGCTGCACTGACTGTGGAGAGAATTGATTCTCCAGAAAAGTCTTTCAGCTTGACCTTTTGTTTGAGACAGTGTTGGGAAGATCATTCATTTGGGTTTTGGTCAAAGACAAGACGGGGAGTTTGAGTTTTATTAAATATGCCTCTAACTGAAAATGATGGGAGAACTGGGACGGTGGGGGTGAGTTCATCCCTGTGTAAGGTTTTAAAGGACTTCGTTGTCTTTCACTTCATAAGAGACAATTGAGTCATTCAGCTCCCATTGTGAGGCTGGCCAGGCAAGGAGGGGCTGCAGGGCACGGGTGAAAGAGAACAACCTCGGGATGCAAGTCTGAAAAGGAGAGGGGGGGAGAAGGAAGAAGCGGCGCTGTGAAAGCATAGCTACTGGTAGGTTCTCGTTGGTGGAGGTCTGTTGGGGGGGAAGATTGGGTTTGGGCTGGTTAGCGTCTGTGTATGGGTGGAGTTGGGGGCGGGGAGAGAGAGAGAGAGAGAGTTATCCTGGAACTCCGGAGCAATTTGTCACTTTGGAATGGCTCTTGAGTTTCATGGGGGGCCCCCCTCTCGTAGCAGGAGAATTTTCAGGTCGCTGAGTGGGGAAGCAGAGGGAGGGGGTCAGAGGTCGCGGCCTTACTCGAGCCCAGCCAGTGCGTCCGTTAGCAGGCCAGACGGGTGGCTGGGTGGGAGCCAGGAGGGGGTTGATCTGGAAGCGCACAGTGCTTGCCAAGGCTCTGTCTTCCTCGACATGCCTATAAAACCCAAGCGTGTGAGAACATTTGCAATATTAAGGATGAGTTGGAGCCACTGAGCTGGAATCCGACATCTTTCGTCTCACTTATCAATTGGTCTAACACTGAGGAGGTGTGGGGGTCACCTTCATACTCCTTCCTCACCTCTTCTCCTGGGTGGAGCAGTGTTTCAGGATCTGCGTCTGTCAGCACGTTAACATGACATTGCAAAACTTTTGCTGCTTGTGAATTATGGAGTTGCACTGATCAGAGATGTGGTTTGTTTCCTGTCAGGGATTTCCTAAAATATTGATTTTAGTCAAAATATTGATGTAAAATAAGGAGATGCAAGGCATGAGAGAGAGCAGTTTGTATTACGCAACTCCTCAGTTGAGCTGAACTTCAAAACAAAGACAAAAGTGTTACAAGAGTTGATACTTTTATCTGTTTTTAGCATCTTGTATTGGTGTCTGGCATGGTTAGCGTGGCTAACTGGGTTAGCTTTATAAATCTATGCTTTTTAAGATGTCCAAAAGATTTCCAGCATTTCTTATTGAGGATGTTCCACAGCATGTAGTTAGACTCAAGTCTTCCTGAAGATTAACCAGAGAAACTTTGCTGTAGTACTTCCCAGATGAGCCCCCATTTTGTTGAAACTAGTTTAGGGTCATAACAAAAACATGAGACCTCATTTTTAGAAAGTGAATATTTAATAAGGATAATAATATTAAGAAAAATTATAATGGAAGGTGGGTGACAGTATAAGTGGTGTAATGCAAATGCGTGATGTGTTGTGTGCATGCAGATGGGAGTTGTGAGTTGTGAAAACAAAGGTAAATGTGCATGAAAGAGGAGATGAGGTCTGGGAGCACATGCGTCAGGCATCCTTAAATACTGTGCTCTGGATCAGCAGATCAGTAACACCTGCACAGAGTAAGAGCATCATAAGGCCTAGGACCATAACAACTCTAGAAAATAACTTTCCTGTCTTGAAATGTATGTGTGCTACATATGTAATTACCTCAGTCAATGTAAAATTGCTAAGTCTCCTTCTCAGTAACACTAGCTCGATTACTGAATATATATATATATATATATTATAAACAATTAAAGTCTGATTGGGTGGAGAGGGTGATATGTCAGCGCATCTCTGCCGCCCTGAATACCTCATATATAACAACCTTGTCGTTCTCCTCCTCCTGTTCTTTTTTTTTTGCTGTAAAAAAATCACCTTCCTCTTTTACTCTTAGCAATTATTGCCTAGTGTGGGTAAAAGGGGGAGTGGTTCATGAAAAACCCACAGGAGCTTTTACAAGTTTTCCTTTTTCCACTCATACAGACATACAAACAAGCATAAACAGTTCTGGTGCAGTAAAAGTCGTCTTTGGGTCATAAACGATGCTGGAGAGCGACCCAGCAGCAGGCAGTTTTCTCCGCGCCAGGGCTGTAACTGAGGACACGCAGTCAATAACTCCCTCCAGCGTCTTCCACTGGCAGGCACCCCACAGTGAACTCTTGGCTAATTACCACTGATTTAAACACAGTCTCAGAAAGGGTCGTGACACACTCGCTCTCCAGCCAGCTCTGACACACACACACACGCACGCAAAGTGGAACACACTCGTATAAACTAGTGACCACCTTTGCAAAGATGGCAACACAAAGAAACCAAATGTCCCCGGATAATTAAGCCCTGCTTCCCCCTTGCACCTCATTGATCGCATGAGGAATGGACGACAATTTGTCAAACTTTTTCGTCGCTGAGTGCCAACATGTGATCCCGGGTTACAATAATTATGGCAAAATGTAACAGAAGCTACTCAAGTCATTACCGCAACACCTTGGCAAGTCACAAAACGGTTTTTGAAATGATAGGAAGAGAAGAAAGAACCCTTCAGATTTTTTTTGATCATATCCAAAAGTTTGTGTCTGACCAGCGTTACAGACGCATCTCAGAGTTCAGGCCTGTCACAGCTCTTTAGTTGCATTGTCTTGAAATTTTTTAATGAGTATCTCTGTGGCACAGAGGTTACAAGACGGGCCTGCTGCCCTACTGCATTAATTACCTGGCACCAGTGATTGGTCCTGTTTCTTCATTTGGTTGCTAATGACCTTAATCTGATTCTCTTTTCTACCAGCATACTCTGGATTCTAAAAATGAGTCAGCGCTTTACTTTTATTTAAAAAGTTACAGTTCTGGCTTAAATATTTATATTGGGCTATCGCTTATTTATTTAATTTTTGTGTTTTTGCAAAATGGGAATGATTAGACAACATGAATAATAATATTAAAGAATTGCGGATTTTCTCCAATCAAAATCATCATAATAAATATGTTCACTCAAATAAACATGCATTCAGTTAAATCTTTCAGTAAGAAGTGCTCAAGGTATTTCTTAACCTGTAAAGGTTGATTAACTTATTAGTAATCATGATTTACTGCAACTGGCAGTTTCTCTGTCCCAGCATGAAATTAATTTGTTTGCCAACACTCATTGGTTTAACAAGTACGGTGGACCAACGCCTATTTGCAGTTCAGTATTCACAGATTTATCTGCAGAGCATAACTCTAAATTATTCTTGGATAATTTTGTAGGGCACAGGTAATGTTTTTGAAAGGAAATGCAGCTTGGGAAGCTGAAATACCTCGGCACAATCATACCTCATACGCAATTAGTTGGCGTTTGCAAGATAGCTGATCCACGTTTCCATTATTTTTCTTAGTGCTGATTGGCTGTACCACCTAAGAGTGAAGATAAGGAAAACTCTTAATGTTAGTTTCTGTAGTAGTGTGGTAGTTTAGTGCATATTAAAGTGTTTTTGTTGTTTTAATTGTTAAAATATGTGGTTTCGGAGGGAGTCTCAATTATTTGCGGATTCCACCTAATTGCGGACGTTTACGGCCCATAACTTCAGTCATTGTATTTCTGATAGGGTGTCCATTCTACTTAAGACAAAGGGAAAGTCTAAGGAACTCATTAAAGATCTAAAATGAAATTTGGAACATAAATAGGACAAACACTTTTGAGCTATATTTAACCCAATGCTGCTTCCAATCTGGTGTCATTACCCACAATCAACCAAGCATCACAACACCATCGATTGAAACTGTGTTGACCAAGAAAGAAGCAACTGCTCTAAAATCAACTCCTTTTAGTTTGACTAAAATCTTACTTGTCCCACTTGGAGACTCTAAATTCATAATGGAGAAAAATAATACGGGTTAGGTGAGACAATTTTGATCTGTTTTAGTCTCGGTGACGAGAACGATGTCAAAGGTGACTGGTTCAAACTCGTTCTGGTGGATACTTCTTGATTTGGGGCTGTTTTGAAGCTGGCACATTGCTGTTGATAGAAAACGGATGGCAATTTTTTTTCCATTCAGAGTAACAGCAAAAGCTTTCTTATTGTCTAAAAATGCACGTTGCTGAGGTGCATCTTCCCCACTAATTTCAAACTCCGTGCGTGGAACTGAGAACATCAACAGTGAAATTGATATTTTGTACCTTTTTTAAGTTCGTTTAAGTTTTTTTTACACGTTCTTTGTGTTGGGTCAAATAAATAATTAAAAGATATAAGTATTTGTTATTTTTGCCCCAGGTATCTTGTTTCTCTGTAACTTTTTTTACACGGTCACTTTGACCTTTTTACTCAGGTTAGGTGGCTGTGCCATTGAAAAGCAAAGTTTGACTCGTCATGTTGTAGCAAAGTCAACACCAGGCCTTCGGTGGCTAAAAATCAATTCAGATTACTTCAGTGTGAGAAATAACATTTCATTTCAATAAACATCCATATTCAATTAAAAGGTACAATCAGCTGTAGATTGTTCTAGCAGTTATTACTACAGACAGATGTTTCTCATGACCCTTGTTCCTGCTTATCTGTGTTTCGTTTCATTTTATTTCCTCCCTTGCTGTAGGCGTCTTTAGAGAAACAGGGTGGGGAGGGGCGATGGCAGACATTCTGACTTCAGATAGAGGCCAGGTCAATCATTTATGGGGGCAGTCAGGTGGTTCAGCCTCACAGGAGCGTGGTGAGGGACCACGCTTTGCCTCGTTTTATGATTTTCAGTAAAACCCGTCACACCGATGACATGAGGTCACCACAAAGGCGTGGAAAAGAAACCAAAAGACGTTGCTTTAATTTAGCTCGGAGTGACTCAGACATACTTAAACTCACCAGTCTGCCACTTAGGTGTAAATGAATTTTTTTTTGTTTTTCCTACACTTTTTCTCTGTAAAAGTGTGTGCTTTGTATTTCTGAAAGAAAATGATATACATTATTTAGTCTACGGAGCTTCTGGTGCACTCCTGCTCGACTCTTAGATGCATGCTTCAGGCCATTCTCATCGCCTCCATCTGCCTTAAAGTTTTTATTTGCGTCTCCATATTTTTGAGTTTTCACACCCCTGTGCACTTGTTCGAGAAATGTCTCCCCCTTTTGTTTTGTCCTACTACTTTTTGGTTTTGCTCCCCCTCCCCCTCTTCCGCTCCCCCTTTTTTTGCATTGTTAACATGTTTTGTTTTCTTTCTTTCCATTCTGTTTCCTTTCTGCCATTCAGTACCTACAGATGAAATGGCCCCTTCTAGATGTTCAACCAGGAGGTCTTCAGAGTAGACAAGCACTTAAAGATGCCAGGTCCCCGTCACCGGCACACATTGTCGTAAGTAAATCCTCCGCTCGGTCTTTTTCACCATCTAAGAAAAAGCTTCCCCTCCCTCCTTCTTCGTCTGTTTTTGACTGGACACTTGTGTTTGTTTCGCCTAAATCACAGCCACTAACACACCCAAGCCACACTAATTTTCCTAAAAGTGCACATGTGGACACTGAAAGGTTTGTGGTTGTGGACTGGTTGATCACGAGGTGAGTGGCAGCGGCGGAGACTCCGTGGCGGACGCACCTGTTGTTCTTTGAACCAGCCATGTGTCTGTAATCTCTTGTAATGATAATTCTCGGGTCAGGATTGCAATTAGCTGGATTTTTATGGACAATTGATTGCGGTTTAATAGGAATAAACAAATACTGGGCTGCAAAACACTTGTCTGTGAGGGAAGCGGGGGCGTTGCTTTGCTCCATCATTGATCACGCTGTCCATGGCATTGGAGGGTTGCCCTGACGATACATGCAAATAACAGCATGTACCTCAGGCATGTCGACATCTGCCAACTCTAAAATCGGCAGCTTAGTTTAAGGCTGAAAGTTTACAGGAGGTCGGTAGAAAAGTTTTAACGTAAGGAGGGCATACGTTTGTGGTCACGTGGTTGGCGAGAGCGAGGAAAATCAATTCGTGTGGGGATAGAGAAGTAGATCTGATGTGGGCCATTAATGCCTTGGAGCATTTTTTTGTTTGTGTTATTTTGTTTTTGTGTAAGAAAATGAAAGTTTCCACGGCACAGAACTTGTCAAAGCGCTCCTCATGCGGTAACCCGTGACCCGTTCTTCGTCCATTGTCTTATGATTGGGCCTCACACGCTGGAGGATGTGGTGGTTTTTATCGCACAGATTACACTATTGAGACACGCTGTCCCCTCTGAGTCACATTTGACATTCAATCATTACAGCGTCTTTTATGGTCTGTTATAAATTCCTTCTCGAAAAGCCAGCAAATCGAGGCCTCTGTTGGTATTTCGCCTGCTATTTAAGGAAGCACATCTTAAAATAGGGAAATGACGCGTACTTGAAACAGAAATGTTGTCAAAAGTTGTGTTTAAAGATGAGAAAGAGATGGCGATGACAGTGTTATTCAAGGAGAAGGAAGAGGAACTCGGAAAAAGCGTCTTGTCATTCTTCTCTGTGTTATTGCTGGTGGTTTTATACCTTTTACCCTTGTTATTTCTGGAGATGTTCAGGAAAAAAAACACAAAAGTCCCAGCTCACATGATGATGTCATTAAATCTGTTTTATACTATTGCTCTGACTTTTAGGATATGTGATTGTTCATTTCATCCTCATTCTGCTTTCAAAGAATTAGTGCAGACATATTTATAGTGAGCTCATATGTACAGAAAGTTTCAGGAAGGAAATTTGTGGTCATCTTTCTGCAGATTCAGATCTTTCCCTTTAATGGTAAGGAAACTTCCTTGGTGGTAATTTTTAAACCAACAGATAACACACAAATCACAAGGCCACTGCTATAGAAGCTAGCTTTTCTGGATGTTGCATCCAAGTGTATTAATGGAAAGTTCAGTGGAAGGAAAAACTGCTTGATGTTAAATTGACATCTTTTCTTATTCTTTTCAGTAGAAACTCTTCTGTTTGGCCTTACTACCAAACAGACATAAACAAATCAAAAGCAGTGAAACAGATATCCCTGAATAAATAATGACACTGATCAATATCAACAAAAAAAAACCTATTGTAATGTCTGCGCTCCTATTACCCACTTCTGTGCGATGCGTTTGATGCGCAGGCTGGTTAAGATCAGAGGCGTTGCCGCCGCGCTGTACAGGCGGTGCGCAACTGCCTGTTAGTAGAAGTGATGAAACCGAATGTGAAATGCTGCCCGTATTGTTGGCTGCTCCTCCCGAGCTGCTCCAGCATCCACCTCTGGCTGAGGCGGGAAGTAGGGTTCAATGTTTCCCTCGTTTGCATCATGCATGCTGTCGTACATATAGAAAAGGAAAGATTAGCTGCAGGACAGCTGCCGTGAATTGTAATGACAACCTCATGTTGAATCCTGCAGGTGTCACTCAAAAAAAAAAAAAAAAAAAAAAAAAAAAAAGTCTCACTGTTCGGGGTACATGATGCTCTTATCTGTGAATTTGACCGCCAACAGTGGCTCCATTTTGTTTGCGAATGCAACGAATCGTTCAGGTGCCTTGACCTCCGACTGCCTGAAGCATGAGCAGGCTGCACAGGTGGCGATAAGACAGTTGGAACATGAATAAACAGAAGTGAAGACGGACGTGAACATAGACAAGGAATAAATATCAAGTCAAATGTTTTCATTTCTGAGTGGAAAGCTCTGTTTTGGGAATGATGGAGGATCAGCTGAGAGAGAGAGAGGAGGAAGTGACCTCATCATGGCTGTTCTCCCAGAGGGCTGGTGAATGCCCCGGCTTGCCGTGCCCCTTCGGAGGAGGCCGGTTGGATCCTTTTTGAAGTGCGCGACCGCCCTGCAGGCAGCCTTAAGACCTGCCGCTGCTGAACTTTTGCGCCATTGGCTGAAAATCATTCAATATTTTATCCACCTACTGATGTGCAGGTTTGGAGGTTGAGCCCGCAAAACAATTTTTGTGCGTCACCAGCTCCTACGGGGAAAGATCAACAGTGCTAAGTATTTATTCATGCGTTGACACGACGCTGTACACCAGTAAACCCTTTTTAGATGCGTTTGAAACATAAATTAGGCTGATAAATGTTGAAAACTGCATCAGCTTTTCATATTTAGTCCAAAGGAAAGCTGAATAATTCACAAAAGTATTCATACTACTTAATAGTTTTCCATTTTCTCTCATTTTTACCAAACGCTTGATTTAATGTGATAGAAACAACGCAGAGTGGAGCATAGCTGTGAAACCAAGTGGAAATTATATTTTCATTTTACTCCGATACACCTAAAGAGAGGGGGATTGATTGCACCAAATATTAAATAAACCTCATCCGTATCTAATTCAATTAATATAAATGCAGCTGTTCTTTTATGTCCTCTGAGAAATACAAGAATAAAAAAATATAACACTGGACTCAATCCACATTGTGAAATCTGAAAAGTGTGGCATGCATTTGTAGTACGTTTTTTTGTAGAACCCACCTCCTGGTGCAGTTAGTCTTTTGTTTTGGGCTGCGGAGTGGCTGGTTGCTTAAGGTTTGGCTATCTCTGCAAAAGATAATGCAGCCACCACCATCTGCTACTGTTTCCAGCAATGGTTCATCTTGCCAGATTTGTGGAGAGCATAAATAACAAATGTCCTTGTGGTGTTATTTGGGGAAAATACGGATAATGATCCAATGCAGGATTGTGGGTATGTTTAGCTGAAGTAAAGAATAATGCCAGAGTTGTGGTTATTTGAAAGAGTAGGAAAATATGCTTTGTATGATATAATATCGACAGTATTTCTACTGGCGTTGGCCTGGATTTTAATATTGGAGTATCCATGGCTCAATGAGAGGTTTTAAGATTAGGATATTGTTCTAGAATCTAATTCTGCTTCTAAACAACTTCATCTCTGAACCTGCCTGATGTGTTCATGTGCATGATCGTTTCTCTACTGCGCATCCTTAAAAACTAAAATTAAGAGCTTGAAATGTCTTAAATTCATTTTAAAAACATATGACCTTAAATACATTTATCACAGGTATTACATTTTGTCAGACGTTTTCTGTGGCTTGATGTGGTTGGAGCTACTGATACTAGATAGCTAGCTAGCTACCTTTTTTTTGCGCCAAATCTATCTCCATTTGGCTGTAAGATGTTCACTTTGTCACTGTTGTCGTCCATACGGGACTTGGTGCAAAAATAAAAATAAAAATGTTTTGTTAAGTCTGGCACTGTCAGGGTTAAGGCTGTAGAGAAGAGCTGCTGCCAAGAGCCACAAACACATCCCAGAAATCTTTGTTTCTGCTTTGCTTGATTGTGTTACAGCAGGATCTCCCGAACATCTCGTACATTTATATATATTTTTTGTCTTAAATTTCATTCAAGAGGGCATTAAAAAACATCAAAAAAAATCTTACATTTGGTTTGCTGAGACATGCAGACACCTTGCTGTAATATACTTGTGAGGCCAGAAACAAAACGGCTAGATTTATGCAGACATAAAATTCCATTTAGGCATTTGAGTAAAAAAGGCCTGAAGACAAAGATATGCAATGCTGTTCTATCACATGAAATCATAATAAAGGACATAATTCTGCAGTTTAGAATGCGGAAAAGTCCAAGAGGGTGTGAATACTTTTGCAGGGAGGCGAGTCTGCATAGCATGAACTCAGCGAAACAATAAAGCCAAATCAGAGTGTTTAGTAAATCTACGAACTTGGGCTGCGTGTGTTGATATCATCAACAATAACACAGCGGCGGCCTCAGCAGGAGTCCAGGCTTGTGTTGGTGATGTCATGATGTCATGTGACCTGGGGGGGGTTGGGCTGGAGGTGAAGGAGGATCTCGTCTCAGTCATGTGATCAAAGTTGGTTTGAATTTTTAGATCCTGCCTCAGCTTAAAGAAAAGGTATGACAGCAACTTAATTTGTATAAGCTTTGAGAGGGAAAGACATACCCTGCTTTAAGAGGATGCACACTGATTTCTCTCTCTCCTACACACACACGCACACACATGCATGCACAGCCTTGGAGTCTAGAGTCTAGCCCTGGCCAAACAATGTCTCCATTGTTTTGTGGGCTTTCACTGGCAGCAGGGGACGGCTGGAGTGTTAACCATTTCCCAACTGCACCTTACTGTGTGTGTCATTGTGTGCTGTGTGTGTGTCAGACGTAGTGAAGCATAGGCTTTGGAGGGATGAAGAGAGAGAGAGAGGAGGGCGTTTGCTCGAAGTGTATCGTAATTAGTATGGAGGAAGTGATGGAATCCGTTCGTTTTTACGGTGTGCCGGACCTCCCGCCTGAGCCTCGACAACCTTCACTTTATTTCCATTCAGACAAACCTGTTCTCCTGAGGAATGTGTGCGCACTGCAAAAACACAAAATCTTTCCAAGGTCTAGTGTGTGTCTCAATCCAAGTATACTAACTTACACGTAACTTTTCAGCAAGATGTAGGAGCTTGTTTTATGTAAGTAATTCCTCTAGTAGATCATTTCACTTAAAAGATGAGAAAAATGTCTTGTTAATTGTAAAGTAATATGACAGTGGAAATACTTATTTTCTAAATTACTGTTAAGAGATTATTTACTTTAAACAAGCTGCTGTATTTGCTAAAAAGTTACTCATAAGCTAGTTTTGTCTCAAGCGAAATAAGATATTTGCACAGGAAACAAGACAGAAGAAATCCTTGGTGAGATTTTGTGTTTTCGTGCAGTGCAGGAGAGAGGGCTGAAAAACAGAGCAGCGTCCTGGTTAAACATTCAGAATAGACTCATCACAATGACTGTGGATTCCTGTAGCGGGTCAAAGAACTCTGACTCTGGGAGGGAAAAAAAAATAAAAAAAGAGGCACGATCACATTCACCTTCTGGGACCACTTCTCTATCCATCCTTGAGTAGCAGGGGATGAAAAGGGGGCTTCCTGTGGTCTGAATACCCCATACACCTGGGCTGGCCAGACAATTGCAAGGGACTCTGGGAGGCCCAGCCTTCGCTGTTGTTAATGAGCGACCCCCATGGTCAACAGGCGCCACCCACGCACCGTCCCGACTCCGCCGTCTTTACCTTAGAGGCTCTTTCTGTCCTTAACTTCTGCTGACCTTTAGCTGTTCTTTCCTGCTGCATTTTAAGCCTTCATCCAAGTAACCACCTCCTCCTTTTTTGTCTTCTGTTTGTGCATGCATCCCTCCATCCATCCCCTGCTGCACAAGAAGGCTCACATCCCACCATTTATTTACAGTTGTCTCCAATTTTGAAACCAAAATACTCTTAGCAAGCTGGATTACGTGATGATAGAAGGTTTTTGTGTGTGTGTGTGTGTGTGTATATTTTATATAACATTTTTATTCTTATCGGCCAGTTTGTTTCCGCGTTGTTGCCTCCTCCGGCTTCGGGCGCTTGTTGGACAGGGCCACGCTTGCGTCATCGGCCTGGACGAGACGTGGCCTCAGCCCCGGGAACCGTGACAATGAGAATGAGAGCACCTCGGTCATTGTATCTGTCCAGTAGTCTGGATAGCGGCTCGTTCCCACAGACAATCCGCTCAGTGTTGGCTCACTTTGCAGCAATCCCACAACAACCGACTGCAGATTGTTTTTTTTCCCTTCGCCTTTGATTTTAAAGAGAATCTTAGAATATTCCAAAATGCCCGACAGATAGTATCTGTACTGTTTATATTTTTTACATTTTGTCACCAACCCATTTGTGTGACAGAACAGTCCAAAGTGTTGCATTATGGTGGATTTGTAGGAAAATAACGTGTTCCGACTTTGTCTACAAATAAGAATTGGAAAAATGTGGCATGGATGTGTTTTAAGCTAGGTCTCGGTTCAGTTGAAGTAAACTCTGGTGCTGTTTGAATGTATGTATGACTGCCAAGCAGATAGGACAAAGCAGAAAGTTAACAATAACGCAGGGCATTCTGGGTAAATACAACCATAAAAAATGGCAAGTTCTAGCTTTAGCGGGAAAAATGGCTCATGTGCCAAAGAGAAAAGAGAAATTGCTAAAATCTGATGGCGTTCCTTGGTTGTCTACCAGATTACCAGGTTTGAAAACACCCTTTTTTAGGCCTCAGAGGTAAAGATTTACTCCAACTGCATCTCCGACTACCCAACCAAGAAAGACTCGCGGTCTGTTTTGGTTGAAAGTGCGTGGCAAGGTGGCCGCAGGTCATGTGAGACAGGAAGTGAGACGAACTAAAACCTATTGCTAGCCTAAAGAGCAGTGAACTTGCCCCTGATCGGAGCTCAGAAATACAAAAAAAGGAAAAAATGATCTTGTTTGAGCAGCTTTTAATTCCAGTGGGATTTCCAGAACATACCTGAATGTTCAATCTCACGAGTTCGGTGGTCCTGCGATGGACACTTGAGTCGGAGTCCGAATGTCTGGGAAAAATCGGATCGTAGTGCGAAGAGCCGGACGCAAGCCTTGTGTGTTAGCCTGTAGTTTCTCCATGCCATGTCCCAAAGTTAACTTGTGTGAGGAGTTGTAGTTTTATTGTTGTCGTTTCTCCTTGCTGACTGCTAAAGAACCCCCCATGAACTTATGCTAACCCTTGCTGAGGGGTGGGCATGTGGGAGTCTGTGTTGGACACACTTTAACGGCATAATGGATATTTGCTCGCGTGCGCGCGCTGCACCAGTAAACCAAAGTGTTTACTGACTAGCTTTTATGAGGAGCTATCTCGCTGGCCTAAGGGTCAACACGAGTAGAAGGAAAACCCAGTGATCTGAGTGCACAGTAGCTCTTCGGTACCAGAGCCCTTCGGTAAACTAAAAAGCCCCGTTGCTTCCCTTTGCATGTTGTTTGACTTTCACTAGTTTATCCCTTCTTTTGTTTTCAGTTTCAACCTTCTTTTCCTCCTCTCCTGTCCTCTGTCATTTGTTTGTAATTTCATCTTTTGCTTTTAGCTACAGGACAGTTAAAGCTCAGATATCCCTCTGCTAAATTGAAATATTTATTTCTTTTATGCATGTTCTGAATTGGTATGTGAAAAGTCATCATGCAATTGGGATTAAAGAAGCTTTGACATTATAACTTGTGCCACTGAGGCAGAATCTGATCAGCTAGTGCAGCTGAGGCATCCTTGTTCACACCGAGAAGGTGAAGTGTTTCAGCAAAGCGCAGCGTTGTTTTAACAACCAGGCAACTGTAAAACCAGTTGAGAGAGAGCACACTCCCGTTTTCCCTGTGTAAAACCAGTTCTAACGGAGCCCATCGAGAGCTGAGCCAGCATGGGCGAGGTGGTAGCTTAAATTAGTAAAACAGCCAGGGAATGCAGCTTTTTTTTTTTTTTTTTCCCAATGCGAACATGTTTCTTTTTGCATAAAACCTTCTGCTGAGATTGTATGCAGAGCTGTGTGTGTGCCTGTGTGTATGTGTGTGTGTGTGTGTGAGAGAGAAAGAGATTGAGAGAGAAATAAAAAGGAGAGATGGAGAGCTGATATAATTGTGTGACTTGGGAACGTCCATCTTTGCCTTTCAGGGGCCCTTCTGCTGGGAATTCCCCGGACAGTCAGATCTGAGCCTTCACCAATTTCATTTGGTGAGAGACCTTTGAATTCCAAAAATAATATGCTTTTTTTTTCATTTGACTGATTATGCACTCAAATTACCAACTGATTATTTATTGATTATTTAAAATGGCAAAAGTTGTGAATGAAAAAACCTTAAATGGTGATAATGACAATCATAATCATTCATTGCTGCTGATTTGCTGTTTATATGCTACTGAATGTCTGCAATGCCTTATGTGAAATCAGAACTCAAATGTATGATGAATGGTGCTGATAATGCATTTATTAATGTATATAACTGTGTTGATGTTTTATTGGATGTTTAGGCATTTTCTTGCTTTATTTGGCCTTTCAAAGGTATTTTTCTACCATTTGAACTTTTCCACTTTTTGTCACATAACTTCATTGAATTTAATTGGGATTTTTTTAGACCAACACACAAAAAAGTGCGTCATGGTTTTATTTTGCCCCTTTCATTTTGATACCTTAAAATAAGAACCGGTGGAAACAATTGGACCAAATGAGACACTAAACGTGTTCAGCTGTGTGTAATTGCATCTGTTCTGAGAAGGCCTTGGTTGTTTTTTCAGAGAACATTAGTGAACAAACATCATTACAAAGGAACACAGACTGCAGGAGACTGGAGACTCTAGCGGACGATTAGCCAAAGTTGCTATGAGATGGTGTAGATCAAAGCGTATACTTATGTTAGTGTGGCCCAGTCAAAGTCCAGATCTAAATCAGGTTGAACATCTTTTTCAAGATGCTCTCTATCCAATCTGATTGAACTTGACCTCATTGGACCTAAAAGCTGTTCTCACAGTGAACGGTCAATCTGTGAAGTCTTGACTTCTTTTCAAAAAGTTAAAGATACATCCCCTTGACTTTACTTCACAACGACTCCTGTCATGGTCACAAATTTCACTGGGCAATAAATTATCCCAGAAGTTATTGCAGCAAACAATATTGTTGTGTTGAGAACATTTTCAAGCAATGAAATGGAAATAATGATGATGATATAATTGGTATAATCACGGGACAGTAATGCAGTAAACCCTGCCAGATATTATTAAACTTTAATTTCTAGCGAATGCTTAACACTATAAGTGGAAGACATTTTAAATCCGCAAAATAAATAAACAAAGCAGCTGAAGCAATAAATAAAATAGACACTGAAGTCTGTAATAAAATTGTCCTTCAACAAAAGGGGCTGGAACTTTGTCATCTGGTCCGTGAAAAACAATCATGGAAATAGTAATTATCAAGCTTATTTTATTTATCATGTGATTCATTGATTCATGCACCAGCTTTTGTTGGTCTGTCTCGTAAAATCCCAGTGAAATGCGCTGAAGTCTGTGGCTGTAATGTGACAGCAGGTGGAAAACAAACTGTTTCTGTCTTTGTTTGGTTTCTATCATGTCTTAACTGTTTCTTATTGACATCCTTTTATAGGACAAAGATTTTTACAAAAACCTGTGATTTTTTTTTTTTTTCTTTCTCAAAAACGGCCCTGTATCCTCACACAAACTGGCTAACGGAGTTTTCCTCACACAAAGACGCAGTAAACTGGAGTGTTTACATCCACCGGTTGAAGGTTTAGAATCCAGATAACCGTGTTGGACTCTGAATGTCCCTCTCTGGTTCCTGTTTTTCCTGCATCTATTTAAAACCCCTCAAAGTAATCGAAAAGCGGAGCCCCAAGGTAAGGTTAGCTGTTGTTTTTAGTGCTGCCTGCGCTGACATGCTGAGGGACTTCAGTAAGCCTTGTTTGGATTCGCCTCAGTCAGGCACTGTGAAGCCAGAAATAGGCCGGGCATTACCAAAACCCAGAAGAGAGGAGGCTTAATCTCCTCTGAGGCCACTGCGGCCTTCTGGAGGGCTCACTCCAATTGTTTGACTAATCAATTGCTTGTTGATTATGCACACTCTGCCGGGGCCTTTGTTGCCTGTAAATAACACTAAATAAATGAAAGGAAAACCAGTCAAGAAAGACGGTAAATCACGCTTGATAGACAGAAAAAAACAATCTTTTCCTCGTGTCGACTTGATGCCTCGGTTCCCTCCCTCCGTCTCTGCTAAAACTTGTTTGACAAGGTCTGGCAGGATCAACTTTGGGTGCGCCGGTCTGTCTTTCGGCATGTGTGTGTATGTGTGTGTGTCTTACAAACACACCTTTGTCTGCGCCGGTGTGGACGCAGCGTCCTTGAGCCTAAGGTGTGACTCGACTCTTGGATGACGGCTTGTCAGGGTGAAACGAGACGATGATGTTTCCCTTTTAACAAAGAGAGCTGACCTGTGGAGGCTTTGAAAACAAACAAAACAAAAGAAAACCCATCGGCCTTAGTAAGATTTTTCTAATTGCTGTCTTGCACAAAGAACCAGGATCAAGAGTCAGATACACTGCTGATGATTAATCTTTATTTCTAACTAACCACTCCCACCGTCGGCTGTCAGAGCGTGCTCATCTCTGACAAATTCCCCCGGACGGCTTGATCTGCATTCTGCAGGGCGACAGCAGACTGTGCAGCTCGGCACGCCGCTGCATTAACACTGGAGGCCGTTTGCGCAGGGGAACTTGTTTTGACAGAGCTCCAGGTGCCTCATTGTTGGAGATGGCATGGTTCAACAGATTTACCAATTAGCACCGGGCCGAGGGCACGGGAAAGGGTGGGGTAAAACTGGGGGGTGGGGGGGGCTGCAGTGATGGAATGAAGTTTTGAGTGAGGGAGAGAGGAGGGAGGTTAGAGTATAAGGAGTAAGATGATCCTTGACCTCATTTCCCCCCTCCACCCTCTCTTCTTCCCAGCTGTAGCATGTAAAGGGATGAGGGGGTGGGAGGCTGAGGTTGAGCCACAAAGAGGAGGGGAATTACGTAGCAGAAGGAGGAGATTCCAGCTGGAAGTTGCGGAGCGAATTTAAAATCCTGCTGTTTGTCGAAGCGATTTTTTTTTTTCTGTCCCGTTCGAGTGACTAAGCCTCCCTGTTACTCATCAGAAAAAATCTGCCTTTTTTTTTTCCGAGAAGTTCGGGAGGGAACAGGTTGAACTGATTCTCCAGCTGTGCTCCGAGGGTTTTAGGGAGTTTCTGGCTGCAGATTCGTACATCAGTGTCCCGTGTGTTTCGGGCCGTAGATGCATTGAATCCAGTCTGCTTTATTGAGTCAAACAAAGGATTTCAAATTAGTTCATAGTAGGGATGTGCCGATCAGGTTTTTTTCTCCCGATACCGATACCGATCATCCCTGAGGGCCGATCGCCGATTCCGATCACCGATACCGATCACATAATTATTATTTATTTATTTTTCATCATAAACACTACTGTTACATTATGTGGAAAAATGAACCATGAATTCACCTTAATTTAGACAAAAACCTGTTTTTAATAACTTTTTCCAAGAAGAAAACTAAACAAAACAGGCATTGTGCAAATTGAACTATCAATAATACTATCTTTAACAGACTGATAACATATGAGGCTCTGAAGAAGCTAAATAAAGCAAAGAGCCAAAATAAAACATCTCAACATTGCCAAAAAATTCAAATATAAAACTTAACATTCAAAGGCAAAAACAGGATCCATTACAATAAACAATCCAGAGTTACTGAATGAAAACTTCCTGTTAGCATAGCGGCTAGCTGGTTACTGCTAGTTCTGATTGGCTGTTTCTGACGGAGCGGAGTAATTATGCAGAACAGGGAGGAGATCGATTATTTTTTTAGAGATTATCTGTCTCATGTTAGGACAGCGAAAGTCTTAATACGTATGTAAAATGTATTTTTTAAGTTAGACGCTGCAGCTTTAAACAGGTTCGGTGAGAGAGTCACTACCGGGTGGAGCAGAAGCGGCTCCGTGTCAAATATTACTAAATATTAAATATTACTACCTGTAGCGGAGCAGCGGTTCAACAGCAGAACCAGCGTCTTACATCGCAGCTCCAAGACTTAAATCATTTTCCAGGTTATTAGTTTAGCTTTCTGACCGTCATGCTAATCCGGTGAGTGTTTGTAGCTGTGCTGCTTTACCTGCTGTCTGATCCTCTGTCTTTTTACTGCACTGAGCCTCAATGTAGCCAAACTCCGTCATTGTTTTTATGTCTATTAGCTTCGTTGTGTTAATGCATTTTGACCTGCTTCTATTTTCCGCCGCAACACGCAAACGTCCTCATTCACTCAGTGCGTTATAGTTACACATCGCTTAGCATTTGTTGCTGCGCGTTTGCGCAGTGAAGGAAAGACGAGACCAGCTGGACAGACAGGCTGGGCAATGAGATGCAGGTGATCAGTATCGGTAACAGAGCCAATGATCGGCCGATCCCGATCATCACCGATTTCACGGAAATTGGCCGATTATGATCGGTGACCGATCGATCGGCACACCTCTAGTTCATAGGTCTGTGTTTGTTGTTTTTCAAACAGCTTTCACCGCGAATAAGAAAAAGTTTGCAGCCACTGTTTGAAATAAACAATAGGAAATATCACAAGCAAGATGACCTTCAGTAAAAATTCAAAACAAAAATGTAGAACATGATAGAGCTTTATTTTTATTCATAACAGAAAAAACTGTTATTTATACTGTTGCAAACAGTGTAGTTTACAAAATGTTACAAAATATTTTAATTTTAATATAGGCTTAATTAAAAATGTATTGCATGCACCTCACCTGATATTTGCTGATTAGTTAGTAGGGCTATCTGCTCTGGCCGCCACCCAGCAATCAGCTGCTTAACGACAACATCCATAGCTCTCCATCTGTAGGCTTAAGATGGCTTTAATTAAAATACTGACTGGAAATCCGTATTTTTATTTCAGGTGAATGAAACGTTTAACAGTCTTCGTAAGCCAGCTGACCTGCAGGGTGCAGCACAATGTGGCAGACAGAATCTGACATCTCAGTAAAAGGATCGGTCAGAGAGAAAATCTTTGCGGTTTTGAACCGCAAAGATTTGAAATAGTATTTACACCTTAATACCAGTTTGTGAATAGCTGGTAGCAGTTTGGCCCTTTAATAATTTAGCATATCCATCCAGGAAATCTGGAAACTTGAAGCGCTTTATTAAACACTTTAACTATCCCGATTTAGTATTTAATTTAAGTAAAACCATCTTTTAATAATCGATTTAAGAAACACTTCACAGCTTACTTGGCAAAACTCACCTTATCTCCTGCGTGGGAAATGCCAAGTCTTGTCCTAAACATTCTAAATTGGAAGTATAAAGTCTGTTCCTTCCTAGTTTCCTTCTTCCCTCCCTATCTTCCTTCTTTGCTTACTAAACATTTTTTTATATTAATGCTTTTAACAAGCACATGAGACCCTGGAGATTTGACTTTGGAAAAGTTGGAATTTGGCAACTATAAATGTTCCAGACCCCTAAAAATTATTCTCGACTAACCTTTCCCATGCACTACGTTATTAGTCAGTTAAACGACCCACATGAAGCCCAGGCCAAACAAGTAGCAGACCTCTTCCTTTGCAAGATTCAGATACATGCACTTCTTTGTGGCTACCTCTGACTGAAGCCTTCGGAAAATCGTCTGCTTTTTGCATACGGACAAGCTGCTTGTGATTGAGAGTGACGGAGACAGCTTTTTGGAACTGGAAGAGCATGCTGGGACTACAGCGGGGTAAAACGATGGGAGGGAAAACACGGAGCCCCGCCAAAATTCCCCAAAGAACAATTTACTGTTATGGATGGATACGCCGTCGCAGTCAAATTTCTGCTCTGCGGACCGGACCGGGAAGGGAGGGGAATGCTGAGTGATTCCAGAGAGCACTTAAGCCGCCTCGAATTCAGGTTTTCTGTCCCCACCCGCCTGATGATAGGACAGGGTCTTTTCTTTGGAGTTTGTCGGGGTAAACATGGGGTGTCTGCTTTCTGAGTCGTTAAGCGCCGTCCTTGTGTTTTCCAAACGGTTTGTCGGTTTGGAGAAGTCTTAACGGCTGCAGCTTCCCGGTTTATTTGATTTCCCTCCTCAGTATAAGCAAAGACTTTCCTGAACTTTACATGGATTTGGTTGACTCTGTTTTTTGACGTTTGTGTTGTCGTCTCACTAGTGTGTGCAGTCCAGAGTGCTTGGACCTGTTTCTTATTTCAAGTGTTGGTCCAGGAAAGGAATTGGATATGATCCTTATTTTCTAACCCAGACAGTTTCTTGGAGCGACTTTCCCCTCCTCCTGTTTTGTTTTTTGGGACACTTCCTTGACTTTTCTTGCGTACAACTGCAGGTGCGCACATGCCTAAGTGTTATTGTTAAGCCGGCTTTTTTATAAATACAAGGCATTGCAAAAGAATCTGTTAGCATCAATCTTCAAGTCTTGCTACAGACTCTCAATTGGATTTAGGTCAAGAAGACTTTGACTGGACCACCCCAACACATGATTGTTGCAGCCATTGCAGCTCTGACTCAGTTTGAGGTCGGAGACTTGCTGGATGGTGAACCTCCAACCGTGTCTCAGGTTTTTTTTTCCTTCTTCTCATTTAGAAATTGTGATCATTGCAACCGTGTTGAAGTTTTTCTGTTTCCCCTGACATCATGCAGCGGTAATTTGTTTGAAACCTCTTCAGAAGTTTCTCCCTGACCACCATGTTCGTTGGTCCTATGATCTCTAGGAAAACCTTCACAGACCTGCTGTTTTTAAATAATGTACTTTTCGAGATGGATGGCTGGACTGAATCTTACTAAAGGGTGTAAGTGTAAAGGGGCTGAACAGATTCAGTTTTAGATTTTTATAAGCAATGGGAATATATACATGTATTGAACAGGGACAGAAAAGTGGAATCGGTCATGAAACAAAACAAGGAAAAGCACGACTGTTGAGATGAAGGTTCATGTTGGAGAATGGCTCAGCAGTGACAGCATATGAGCCTAGAAAAGTCTAAATTTGTCAGAGCACTGTGTTTTTTTTTCCTAACTTCCCTCATCAGCAAAATGTGCCGTAGACGCCCGCATCTATGGCCACGCATCGCCTTGGAAATCTGCCGCCAAGAAAGGGAATAAACAAGCCTGTCATCAAACTTCGGGGGATAAGGAATCCTGAATGCAGCACGACTGTCACAAAGCAGCTTCCATTTCATGCATTATTAACATTACCTAAACACATTATTTGTGTATTTTATTCATTCATTTGTCTTGTTAACATCCTCCTGGAGTGAGATAAACAGCCACGGACAGACCGGCTGCGTGACAGCCGCGTGTGAGATTTGAAGAAAAGAAGAGAGACGGCGGCGGGATTCTGTGGACGCCGCACTTCCTCTTCCTCCTCTCCGGCTCATTAAACGACGGCCAGGCGATGAATCGACGCGCGCACTTTATCGACCCAGCCGATAAAGTTTTTTTCTTTTTTGAAGGGGAATGGCGTCGCCTTTCCATCTGCAACATGCCCCGTTTCTCCATAACAAGGCGCCCCGTCTTACATCCACACACTCTCCTCTTACTTATTTAGTTAGTGCAGACAGAAGCAGCTCCTAAGTATGAGGCTTGTCCGCAGGATTTTGGCAGCTTTTGTTGTGTTTTCTCCTACGCCATTCCTTTTTTTTTTTTTTCCTGCGCAGACTTCACAAACGGATATTTTAATTGGAACTTTTTGGCGCTGTCTCCATCTTGCGATAGAGTGGCAGACGAGTGAGTGAGTGAGTGGCTGGCTGGCTGGCTGGCGAGGCCGGGGCTGGGGCTGATTGGTGTGTAGCGAGGCATGCCTAAATCAACTGGCAGCATGAATAGCTCGCTTGAGTCTCACTGGCATTCACTGGAATCCATGGCATTTTTTTTTATCCTTTCTCTTGAAAAAGTGGGGAATAACCAGCAAGATAGAAGGAAGAGAGAGGGAGAGACCACCTCCCACTCTGTTGAAGCATGACTTCTCTCTTTTTTTTTTGTTTTGTTGGTGCAATTTACTTGCCTTGGTGCCATCTCGCGCCTCCGTCTCTTTGTGCTTTTGTCAGAAGAAAGAGGCTCACCCTTGTTGCCGTGCTCCAGCCTTACATTCACTCATTCAAAAACATCAATGCCCTTATGAAATAGTCTTGGTTTTGTTCTCCTGCAGCTAACTGACTTAAAAGAAGTTGTAAATGAAGTTATAATGAGAGCCGATAAAATCAGCTCTGTAGATAATGCGAGATCTGTGCTTTTTAAAGTGATAGTCAGCCTTCAGACTGGGCTGCAGAGTCGGTCACGATTCTTTTATGTACTTTTGTGTTTGGACGTCTTAAGCGCTTTACAAGATTACTGAAAGAGAAGCGAAGATCATTGCGTGCCTTCACGTTTACCTTGGACAAATTAAAGGAATTATGTTCAACGTTGGGGGATACAGGTGCTTAAATGCTGCTGAGTCAGCGCGTGTTTAAACCTGCAATTGTCAATAAAACAGAAAACACTTGACTCACCGTTTCCTTTCACTGCAGATTATAGAAGCAGCAGCAGCCTGCAGTTGCTCTGATGGTTCTTTCTGTCTGTCCATTTGTCCGTCCATCCATTCATCCATCCATCCAGCCAATGGTTGGTTTATCCATCCAACAATTTGTTTATTTATCTTTTCATCCACCCTTCCAGTGATTGGTTTATCAGTTGATGGGTGATGAGTTTGTCACCCATCCATCCCTGGGTTGATGCATCCATCCAATTACTTGTTTATCCATCCATCCAGTCAGTTTATATTATATCTCTAAGCTAATCTGTGTCTCATCAGAAATATCTGCATTGACTTTGTCCTGTAAAAGGGGGTCTGCATTATCTGGAAGATCGTGAAATTTGGTCATGAAACACGTGAAAGTATTCCGATTTGAGGAAATATCCTTTTCCCTACTGGAGGGGATTCAGCATCGAGTCGATTGCTAATCCGGAATGACACTTTGGACTCGACTCCCGCTCCGGAGGGAAAGCTTTGCTTCGGGCTGCAGCAGCGGCAGCAACTAATGCAGACCACATGTTGGAGCTGCGCATCTGCATAAGTTACACACCTGTTCAGTCTGTTGCCGGTGTCGCTCGACTCAAACGCTGACCTCCGGTGCCAGAGGCAGAGCCGCCATGCGGGCCCGGGTCGGTTTGGAATCACTGTAATCCTGCCTGGCGTAATGTAACCGTTGTTTAAAATTAAGTGTGTGCAGGTGGAGATGTATACTCAGTGAATGCACATAATTGATGGGTGGGGAGGAGGGGGGTTTGTGCGAATGTGAACGATAGCGGGCCTTTCTCCTTGGATTCTTAAGACAGTGCTGTGTAATTACCTGGCCTGATGCCACCGAGCCCCACCGGAGCAGAGCCAGAAAGAGGAGCTTTGTCTTTGCACAACAACACACAGCAGCCCCCATCGGATCCCAGGGCCCTGAGTTTGTTCAGCTTAGAGTCAGGAGACGCCATGTTGGTTCCCGGCATGCAGGCCAAGTCGAGAGAAATTTCTGAACATTATCTGAGCACAAAATGTAACTTTCGTCTGTCCTTTCCCGCTTATCCCAACAGAAAACTCGCACTAATGTGTCTCCGTTTCTGCATTCTAAATCACTCAAACCCCTGGCGGATAATGAAAATTGTTAACTAGTCAAGACTGACTTATTTATACGAACCGCTGAAGTTAAATAGAGGGCCAGAGGCCAGGCGGAGTTGTGAAATACTGCACTGCTGCTCCAGATTTAAAAGCTCGTAACTGACAGACGCAGACAGAAACGTGTCCAGCCAATCAGAAGCCAGGCGCGTACGCCGAGACAGATTTACGGCTTTGGCATAAATATACATCTAAACGTGCGTGTCACTGGCCCTGCCACCCCTTTACCTCCGAGGGGCCGGAGTCGAGGCAGGCGCATGCATGAAGCGCGGAGTCAGCCCGCCGCTCCAGATACTTTAATTGTTCTATCGCCTCAGCCTCGATATGAGGGGGGGGGAAAAAAGCGAGGCTTCTGCAAAAACTTGGCACTTCAAAGGTTTACCTCCCTCAGTCTTACAAGTTGCCTGTCTCTTCCGAGGAGCCCAGGCTTTTGGAGGGTGAGAGAAAGGGGATTTGAGAGGTGGTGTGGAATGAGTTTGATGGGCTAATTGTAGCCCCCAGTGGACGCAGGCACGCATCACAGTGGGGGTGAGTGGGTGGTTGGTAGCACAAAGGCTGCACAGGCTGGAAAATATTCCCTGAAACTCCCTGGAATATCGAGTCCTGTCAAGAATAAACGGATGCCTTTAAATACTCCTATCGTATATCACTCCACAGTATATGTCTTTGTTTTTTTATGCCGAGAAGCTTTATGCATGAAACAGACCTGAAAAAGGCATGCAGTGTGGCCTGCTGAAGCATCCCCACAAGTATATGAACCTTTTTATGTTTCCTCACACATTTAAATTGGAATTTTATTATTATTGAATTAATTAATCGGACTAATCACGATGAATCGATTTTTGAAATAAACAAATTTTGCAATTGATTAATCGTTAACTGGAGTATGCAGACTCATAAAATGACAATTTGCTGAAAAAACAACACACTCATGTCAAAAAAATACAAAAACTACACATTTTAATCATTTAAGATAAAAAAGATGTTTTCTTTGAATATGTCCGACCCATAACTATTGGATCATATTCTTAAAAAATCTCCTATTGCTACCTGTAGACAAAATTTAAATAGATACATTTATTTATACTTATTACAAAGTTAATCCAAAAAATAATAACCTGATTTGTAATTTAAACAGAAAGGGCTGTGATTTCCACATGTGGATATTTGAAGATTTATTTTTTTAAAATATGCAGAGGTATTATTTGCTACAAATGATCAATCATTCATTAAAGGAAAGCAGTTTTTGCATTGCAGGCAATTTTGATGTTTTTTTTTTGTTTTTTATGGGCATCTTTTAAAGTTTTTCTGATATTGTATAGAAAAGGATGAAAATTCTGCACATTGTTGTAGTTTTTTATTTGATTTTTGATCAATTAATCGTCATAATAATTGATTACTAAAATAATTGTTAGTTGCAGCCCTAGATTTTATGTTACCTACATTAAAGTTTCAAGTTCTCAGAGGCCTTTTAAATAGTCTTGTGTGTGATTTAAGCTCACACTGAGCTGTTTATTAGAGAATATTATTACATTGATGAAGAGAGTTAATCAGGAAAGCAGCCATGTTAACTCAGGTGGGAGAAACTTTTTAGCCTAAATGCAAACCGCTAAGTGTGACACAAATATCTAAAGTGGTAAATAGTTCCTGATGCATTCTTTTCATCAAAATTACCACTTGATTCTACAAGCTTCCAGCAGCTTTAGGTTTTATCCTTATTATCTGCATCAAAAAAGAGAGAAAAAAAGCCAAATCAGTATCAAAAACTTTTGAGCGTTTGTGTCAGTTCTTCTGACTTTACTCACCACTGCCAGTCTGGCAGGTGTACAGCGAGCCACAGGAGTAAAACGCAGTTAAAAGCAGAGAGGCACAAGGAGATGACACCGCAGAGGAAGCAGCTCGTGTAGGGTAGGGCCTCGGCTGGGAGAAAATCAATGGGAGGGAGCACTTCCATACACGGAAACAGCACAATGGGAGGGAGAAGAGGGAGTAAAGATTTTTCTTTTTTTTTTTTTTTTTTTTTTTTTGAAACTGGAAAATGATGCATTTGTTTTACCCAGGGAGAGCAAAAAGCAAAGACGAGGGGAGAGAAAAAACACTCTTCAGAACATCTTTTGAAAAAAAAAAAAATCTGGTTCTTTGGTGAGGTTGAGTTGTGTGGTTAAGGTTTGTTTTATCCAACTGTGCGGAAGCGTGTGTAGCTGTCTTTCAGGTCTCTTTTTAGTCGAGGCGCAGAAAGACTACTCATGGCATGTTCAAGGGCACTCGGTGGACACGGATGCCCTGCAGGAGGCGGAATTATGAATACAACATGAGTAAACAGACACCTACATATACAGCTAAAATAGTACGCATAGTACTTGGCAAGACAACCGTCTTTTAGAAGCAATTTGAGCCGGTCCGCAACAGCTCGGCCTTCCCCCCTTCTTCTCCATGCGAGGGTCATTGATAAAGTCTTGCGGGAGAGAGAAAAAAAAATCGTCTCTAATTTGCCTGATAGTGGAATAATTTGCACATTGGTGGTAATGTATTCCTCTGTGCATTCCTCCAGTACAACCGTTTTAGTATTCATTTTAGTGATAAAGGATTTTTTTTTCCTTTCCTTCCCCTACACAGCAGCTGTGAACAAAGGATACAATAGCGCACAAACTTGAAACACAATTCCGAGCCGCAGCTTTGAATGGCATTCAGGCTTCACTGCGACTGAGCGAGCCCCATTCAGCGCGAGCGCGCGGCGGTTTGAAGAGATGGTATCGAGTTGCCTGCAGATGGAGGTCAGTGTGACTGGCACAGTTGGCACCTTGGCACGGCGGCGGCGGTGCTCACATTCGGGAAGGATGCGACGGCTGGCGGCGGCTGACGTTGAGGGTGGTGGTTGTGGTGGGGGGTTGGAGAGAGAGAGAGAGAGCAAAGCATTCTCCTCACTTCTTCTCCTTTTTATTTTTTATATTGTCTGTGCTTCCTGTTTTGAAAGCCATTAAGGAGCAAATTTCCTCACAGCGAGCGGGGAGATGAAAAGGGCCCGGGCTTTTGAAACGTGTCCAAGCGCAAATGTGAAAACGAGGGGGCGAATGATAGCTATCTGTAAACATCCCTGTCGAGGGGTCGACGGAAAAGGAATTGTGAGGAGAGTGGGGTGGGGGGGGGGGGGGGGGGAATGATACATTCATTTGCGTGTTTTTCTTTTTCTTTTTCTGATTCGCTGATGAAAGCGAAGCTGCCGTTTTTTTGTTCCCAGCCAGCTGTATTGCTCTTTTCACTAACACACTGATGTGTCAGGGCAGAATCGCATAACTACCACTGAGCCCCCCCACCCACTCCGCGCCTCCCCCCAACCGGTCCCCTTCCGAAAATGCTTTGTGACATCTGCATCCACACATGTCTGCATTCACTGTAGCCGCTGAGTATTTATGGACGAGCTGCTGTTGTCAACCATTGATCCCCACACGATCTCTGATCACTAAAAGTGCTTTTCTCATCGTGCCATCATCAGGGTTACCTGCTCAACACGACTCCATTCAGGTTTAACGTCTGATTGCTTGGCTTAAAGTTTATTTACTTGCCTAGTTCCTCTACAGCAGCAGCAGTATATCGGTGCTACAGATTCTCCTCCCCCCCTCCTCACATCCTCCTTCGCTCCCTCCTCTACCCCACACTGCCCCCAAGCCTGGCCAGTCTGTGCCTCTTAATAAAACCGACAGCCTCTAATTGGGCTTAATTGCACCCTTCGGGCGTCGTCAAAAGGAGTGTTGCTAAACAAACTGCAGGGTCTGCAAGCAGGCCTGGCAGTTTTCTGCGGCACGTTGGCCGCCGAGCTCATGCCTGCAAGTTTCTGCAGGAAAACTGTAAAGATCTGCAGCACGCGTATGCATATGCCCAACATATTTGCAAACTGGGCAGCAGTTGTAGAAATGTAAAGAAAAGCCTTTTTAATTTGGACGTTATGCTAACAGACTAATATTTCAATCATTCTACTGTTTTTTTCTTTTTTTTTTTTTACAATATCTTATGCATATTTTATATTTTAATCACTCTATGGTTTTCTTTTTTTTACTCGTGATTTTCTGTGAGCAGAGCCTTAAACCTCACCACTTCTCACTGACTTCCCAAAGTCTGTAGGACTGATGGAAGGCAGGTCCTACATGATATAGGGTCAAATCATAGATGGAACCTCAGGTTTGTGACCTAGACTAAAGTTATATTTAGGTCATTAGATTTTGCTGGGCAGAATGACCTATGAACCCTTCTGGACCAAGTACAAACAGATCCACCGGCCGTCCTGGTTTGGATTATTTCTGGTCTTCTCTGAGGTGTGACATGCTCGATTTACATTTGACCAATTCTGAATGTTTTATTCTCTGAGGACAGTAACGGATAAATGAGGAAAAATATGTTTTGGGCTGATGGGGTTTGATAGGGGCAGTAGCTTTGAATCCATCAGAAAACAAAAACGTATTAAGATTATCCATATGTACACACCCACCGATACGCCCCTAATCTCTATCTGATTGTTGTTAGACTAAAAAGTATGTCAATAGATCTGAATAGAAAAATATCATTTATTTTAGCAATTCAGTTTAAACAAACACATATTTCTGTTAACTTTGATGATTAACTGATGAAAACCCACAATTCAGAAAATTACAATATTTCATAAGGCGAAAAAAGTATGTCAAGTGGAATTTAGGCACTCAGCACTTTTTTCCTAACACTTGCAACATGGTCAATATCTCCCAACCTTGAGAGTGTGCGTCACAATCCTTTCAAGGCAGTTGCTGCCTTTTTTTTTCTTTTACATTTTTCCTTCCACTAAACTTTCCATTGCTACATTTTCTTCTTTAGCGGTGACGTTTTATTTCCAGTGATGAGTATTCGTCATGATTATGAAGGACAGAACAAAATTTTAGTGTTTAACAATTCTCTTTTTTTTCTGTCTTTATGTGTATTTTATGTCCAAAAAGAATAGAAATGAATAACTGTGGGTTTAGACCATTTTCACTTTGATAAATTAAATTAGTAAAATCTTTCATGACATTCTTTTTTTTTTCTTTTGCATCTTGCCTATACATGCTGAAGAGTATTTTTGACCTACAGATGCATCAACCAGAGTTCTTAAAGTTAGGATAGGAAAAAATTTTACATGATCTGAATCTTGGCATTAAGGGCTTGGTAAGAGGAAAACTGGACTATTCCCATCTGTGGCCGATTGATTGATTGATTGAGATATAAATAAATACAATGTCAAGCCATCCTTGGCAGCATACGTCAGAGCATAACCACTCATTGGGAAGATGCTTCTTTACCAGAGGCAGCATCTTCTAAATGAAATCTGCTAAATCTACTCAGACTGGAAAACAGAGCATCTTTTCTAGGAAGCATCCACAACTCTCGGTGTCAGAGGAGCCTTTTAAATCCCAGGTATTATTTCATCTCCACCAAACACATCTCTTTTCTGCTTTTCAGCTGCCTAAGCAAAAAAAAAAAAAGATGGTGCTACTTCATCCCAGTAGCACCACCTCCTGGTTGATGGGTGGGGGGCAACAGTGACAGCGGCTCTCTTTGAAAGCCTGGTGGAGCAGGCTGCCGCCACATGGGCCTTTGCCGGGTCGCCGACCGCTATCGATTCAAACAAGATTAGGCCGAACCTGTGAAACGGCGCCACTCTGAAATCCCCTTTTTTTCATTTTTTTTCATTCTTCTACTCCCATATGTGTGTTCCCTATTTCCTCGTTTTACAGACCCGGTTTGTTCCGGAGACAATTTGGATGCAGAAAATGTCCCAAACTGTATAATTTCCATGCAGGGAAATGCTCATAAGAATAAGTCATATTGTGTGTTTTCGTCTGGAGTTTAAAAGTCATGTAATGATCCAGCAGGGCCTCCAAAAGGCTGGAAGGGCCCGTTCTTTTAGGAGCACATAATTAAGACACAGAGGCTGAATATATAGACTGAAAATATAGAGGAGCAAGCCAGTCAGCCTCAGTCGCAGCCTGTGGTTTTGTGTTTTGCTGCCCTAGACTTGTGTTTGTGTCTCTCTGCGTGTGTGTTTGTGTGTGTGTGTGTGTGTGTGTCAGCAGAGCGAGCAGCATGCTATAAAAGGCTGCTGAGTTGAGCCGTAGCCTCTCTGTGTGTCGGGTCACGGCGAGCCAAACTGCTTGTGCGCATTCAGATAGTCGGTGTGTCTTTGTGTGAAGGATGTCGACCCGCTGCCCGACCCAAACTTTCTCCCCCCCTTCTCATCCTCGCTCCTCATCCTCGTTCCGACCTCTCCTACCTCCGTGTAAACCACCGCTACTGTTCATCCACCGAACACACACACACCTCGCTCGTTTCAGCGCTTTGTCACTCTCTAATGATAACTATCCATCAATGGCGAGGGGGGCGTTGCTGTTGGAAATGAAGATGGATTGAATTAGTGTCGAGCGTGCCGGCCGCTGCGTTGTGGCGGCAACTCGTAATTACACTGTCAGGACCATTGAACCCCCCGCCGTACGAGACGTTGAACTTAACACATTTACACCATTGTTGATTACAAGGTCTTTTAGTCGGAGCGGCTCCACATCATGTAGCTCCTAATGGCAAGTGGAAGGCCCAGTCGTTTGCAGATGATTTGTGCACGGGGGAAGTGGAGCGGTCGCCTGCAGGGAGCTGATTGAGAGGCTGCAGCAAAATTCACACCAGACAATGGTTCGACACATTGGTGTAAAATAAAATCAACAAGAAGAATCAGGTTTGTATTTGGGAATCAGTTTAAAGTCAAAGAAAATATTCATCTGCGTCTTGACCTTTAAAAAGGAGCACGTAATCGACATGCAACATTATTTTTGACGCGACAGTATATATGTTTTTTCTGCAACAAAAATGTTTCATAAAGTGCTTACACTTTTTTTAAGACACATTATCCAACAATATCTATAAATAAGAGTTTATTTATAGATATTGTGATTTTGATATGAAGACTTAGGTGAAAATATAGAACAAAAACTTGTAAGTTTCCCTGTTTTGCTAGAAAAACACACAAGTGTACCAAGCTAATGTTGGCTGATTAATTATCAGGGTTGTCTGTTCGGATGGCCATCCAGCGAAAAAGAATAGTCTCTCCTAGATTACTAGTTTTACTTTTAAAACAGTCCGCTTGACTATTTTTGCAACATGAATCATTTTAACGACATATTTGTCTTTCTTAAAACCTACAGAAACATGTACTAAGATAAGAGGATGAGCAAAGATCACAATGAGAGGATTTGAACTTCCTGCTTCTCTCTCTGCTGTTTGGTCCTTCACTGTATCCATAAAACCTCCTTTTCAGCTCCTCTGATATTTGGGGTCAAAGTTCAGATACTGTTTCAACTTTTGAGATGCTAACCATGTTGACTAATTTCTCGTTGATTGCCTCTGATCAGTCATAAGGTGGTCAAGTAATAAAACAATGTTTTTTTTGGTTTTTTTGCGATACACTAAATGCATCAAAGCTGAAACCTCCAACCTTTTATTAGTGTGTAAATGCATCAACATTAAAGAGAAGTTCTATGGAAACACTTTTTCCTTTATATTTTTTCTGTTCACATTTAATCAGGACTAAAATCAGGAAAGTGATCATGATCAGAATCAGCAAAGTCAGAAATCGGTCCGGTAACCTGATTGGTTTGTCTCGACTAACTTTTTTCTTTTTTTTTCTTTTCATTTTTCCTGTAATTAAATGTAAAGGACAAATTTTAAAATTAGCATCAGAAATGCTGAATGACAGCAACGAGCTAAACGTACAGTTCAGGCAAAACCATCCTTTGCTGCTTTTCCCCTTTCGTCTCTGAACGGAAATTGGGCTGAAGTGTTTGTTAATAAACACGTCCAACCAAACTCCGGGAAACAGACCTAATTTTCCTATAGAAGCACACAACTCGCTGGATCTTAAGCGAACCAATTAACCTCACCTCAGCTCATTAAAAGCTCTCCTTTCATGGCCAGAAGCAGTAACTCATCTGCCTACACGGGACATGAAAGCGCAAATTTGTCCATCCGAAACTCTTAAAAGTAATTGGAAAAGGTAGATATGAAGGGGCCAGTAATCCGGGAACACAGCCCCAACTTGTGTGAAGTTGAAAGCCGATGTGATTATAGGGAACAGCGGCACGAGCGGAAAGATCACGCAGACATTGTCATGTAATTTGGAACATATAATCAGCTCTGGTTTGTATGCAACGGCTCCTAAAGTCAAACTGCAAAATTAGGACAGTTGAACGCAAGGTCACAACGTGAATGAGAGGAATCTGAAGTTCTCTACAGATTTTCTGGTCGAGGGAAACTTTCTCTTTGTTGTTGTTGTTCGGAAACTCCGAGGAATATTTGCTGTGGCTACAGTGTCTTCTTGGAAGCTTTGGAATTGGGACAGGAGGGAGGATGAATAAAAAAGGTTTCTTTTCTGCCACCAAATGTGCAGCGCTGGTGTATTTGGCACGTGAGAGCCCAGCTCGTCACATCCAGTTGTTGCTTGAGGTTTTCACTTTGAGTCTCATTGAAAGTCCATTTTGGTCATCCCCCATATATGAGCATCACTATTAGTCATAACATAAAGATTACAGCAGAGTAATTTCATGTGCACAAACGTCTTTTTGTTTTTTGTTGTTGTTTTACCCTGCACATTACTTCCAGGCCTTTGTTAATGGATTAATGGCGTCGAGGACGCAATTCATTCCGCTCTTCCCGTTGCAGACGTGTGTGGCTCACACTGTGCGCGCGCTCGTCCGGCCAGCCAATCTCTGTCATCTGCATCAAAATAATTACAGAGAGATAAATGCACCATTTGACCGTTTTCACAGCAATCTAATCTGAAGCGGGGCTGCGAAAGCGCACGGGAGGGGAGATGATCAAATCCTCGTTTAATGGAACTGATCGCTGCTGTGTGTTCCACGTTCAGCCGACAGCAGCGTTACAGATGCAGCGCCTCATTTTTTCGTGCATTTAGCGTTGCCCCGATTTGTCCCTTCTGGATTTTCTACTTAGGTGAGAAATTAGGCCAAAATCTCTATATGGTTTTTGCTTGCTAGACCTGTTTTTCTTTTCCTCTCTTTTTTTTTTTTTTTTTTTTTTTTGCACAAAGCAGCTCAGATGTAAGACTACAAGTGTGGGGCCTTTTGTGTCGAGGTCAGGGTGGGGATGAACCAGAAGTGTATTGGTTACAGCCATACCGCTCTGCACGTTTTCCATCTCCTTTTAGCTTGAAGGCAAAAGCCGAAATCTGATTAGCCCCCATTATAAAGAGTGATATTTTCATCCCGCCGATTCTCGGCACTGCGTCAGAGCATTCGGCCGCTTTTAATGCCGGGAAAAGCCTGCTCCTTTGACAGATAGTAGATATCCCCGACATCGCTTGTTTGGACATTTCTGTCTTTTGTGACATGGACTACAAGACGCGCAAGAAAATAAAAAGCAACTAAATAATGTCAAAAGATCAGAAATCAATGGGCCGGAGGAATGTGATCCTCGCTGTTCTGTGTTCGACTGCACCCCCCATCTCCCTCTCTCTCCACTTGCCCCCAGTTGCATTACGAGTGTCTTTCCACCAGCCGCTAAAGTTTCCTTTTGTTCGCCGCCTTTCGGAGCTGTAACTCAAGCACGAGGAAGCCGTCTGACAATGTTTGGATATCGGCAGAAAATAGCCCTTTTACTTAAAGGTTACCGGTCGAGGTTTATTGAGTTACATGTTCATCAAAAAGAGGTGAACCATGAGAGAGCTTCATTAATGCGTAGGTTTGTGTTTCACGTTTTGATGCAACGGTGATGGAGAGCAGCAGGAAATGATCAATGACTCTGTGAATATTTTTTTTTAAACAGAAAAGTAAATCCCAATATATGATTAAGAAACAAACGGAAGCAAAAAATGTATGTGTAACCTATTTAAATTGTATTATTTCATTTTAAATTAACATAATAATGTTCATAATGAGTAAATTATCAAATCACTGAACTGATCATAATTAATCAGTGTAATCCAGCAGTTGTTTGGAAAATAAACAAAATCTAATAATGCATTTAAAATATTCCATAATTATTCTATATCTTCAAATAGACATGGGGGAGAAAACCTTTAAAGCATTTTATTGCTTTAATCTGATAATAGCTCCCCTCATTGGGTAAAAATAGACACTACATTTATCAGTGTCTGGTATTTCTGTTAAAACCAGAGGTCATGGGAGCGCTACTTTATCACACTCTTTTCTTCTTAGCTAAAGAAAATGTTGGGACTCCCTTTTAAAATAATTTTTCTGGGTTACACTAGAGGTTACCGTATAGGGTTTCAACTTCTGTGGGAGTTGTGATCTGTTCTAATGAGAAAAGGAAAATGCAGCACCATAATGCTTTGTGTCGCCCACTGTGGCTGAGAGATAGACACGGGATTAAAAAAAAAAAAACATAAAGAAAGAAATGGGAAAAAACAATTTCTGGACATTTCTGGGAGATAAATTAAATTTCTTTGCTATTTGGAGGTCTTCTTTGAAAAAACGCAATTGTAATGAACACATTCAAAACTGGAGAATAGATTTACCCTCGGCTTCAAATGAGCCGGCGTTATCGGACTCCGTCATTCGCTCTTTCCCATTTTCGAGCTGCTAATTGATGTTTTTGATGTCGCCGAGAAAATTGAAGAAAATGTCATGTGTGAACTGGCGCGGAAGTTAATAAGATTGACTTCGTCGACTGAATTCACAATGAGCGAAAGGAGAGGCGTATAAATGGGGGGGAACCGCTGCGAATTCGCCCGTTCCATCTGCCGAGGGATGAAATCAACACCGGGGTACGAACGGGGCCCCGTAAAGGGTGATACCCAGGGATGGCGCATTCACAAATGCTCCAAAAAAAAACAATGAAAAAATGTTTTCTCGTCCTTCGAAGCAGTCGAGTTTTGTTTTTCTTTTCCTAGTGATTGGAGTGCATGAGCAGCTGTTTTTCCAGAGGGCTCCCGCCTCGGCGTGGGTCCGGCTTTTCTATGAAGGCTTCTCCCGGGGCAGCCTCTTCCCCCCGGATCCAAACAATACTTGTTTTTTATGCTGTTTTGAGTCTGAAAAGCTGCCCAAGCTTTATAGAGGTTAGATTAAGATGAGGCTAAAAGATGCACCGATATCAGTTAGGGTCATTGCATATGCTTGGCCAATGTGTAGCCGAGCCTGAACTTAAATCCCCTTAAATAAAAGGATAGAAGCGCCACCGGGGTCGCACCATCTTGAGCCATTTGTCGAATGTTGGCTGAGAACCAGATGTACATGGTTTATCACCTTATTAGCCAAAATATATTAAGGTTTGATAAAACTATCCCTCATTTTCTAATATTTATATATCGGTTTATATTAATCTTTGGCGTCATTATTTTCGCCGATATTTAATTGGGAAATGGATTAGTTGACTTTGGTTCAGTGCTTCTGATTATTTCTCCCTTACATAAAGGGGACTGAGCTAAACCCTCCACCCTCCAAAACCCCCCCAATACGTCCAGCACCCCTAAGCGCTCTTCTTTTTGAAGACGCCAAACAAAAAAAAAACAACAGAAAAAAAGTGCCCTTTGCTAGCGTACGGCCCTCCGAGGATCACGGCTAAGGGACATTATTCTCGGAATAGGCAATTAATTCCACTGGCAACGATCGGTTCGAGCGTCTTTCCCCGCCGCCCCTCCAGATGCCCTCCTCTCCACCCTCCGCTGCGCCATTTGAAATGCTAACACGATGAAAAAAAAACGTTCTATTGGTCCGTGTCCCTCGGCTAAGCCAGCCGCCGCGGGCGAAGAATTTCATCGACTGATGAGACCACAGGCGTGCCCGATAAAAAGGTTAACCGTACGTGACACGCTCTCCAAGTAGCCCGCAGTACCTTGAACTCTCAAGTTCTGTAACTTTTATTTGACTTTTTTATTGTTGCCGAGTCTGAGCTTGTTTAGCCGCTAGAGCACTTCGCTGTTCGTGTGTTGAGGACAATCACGGATAACGTGACTCTTCTTTTATTTGTCTGTTTCCTTTTCTTTTCCGTAATAATAGGGACTTTATTATTATTACCGTTGTTTTTCAGGCCTCGCTGTTTAGCAATGAATTTTCATTTCTGTCTATTTTCCAGCTTTTAATTATTTAATAGATTGCATTTTAATCAAATGCACTGCTTTTTGAAGATTCAGATGGCATAAGCTGACGATGAATAAAGTCTACAATAATAATGAAATAATATCAATAATAATATTACTAATACCAATAATACTAATAAGTAGTTAATAGCATTAACTATTATTATTAATAATGGTTGACTATGTCTTTCTAATTATATTAATGTTTGTAATAACTGATATCGATTAAAAATGCCACTATGCCATTTCTACTATTGCTATTGCTACTTCTGCCAATATAGTATTATTATTATTAATCATAGTTCTACTAATATCATTTTACCACTACTACTGCTACTACTAATAATAATAAAATAGTGATGACACTACTACTAATTTGGTAGTAATAATGATGATTTTAATGACGTTATTACCATTACTACTATTAATAATAATAATAATAATCTATACTACTACTTTTAAGTAGTACAATAGTACTACATTTATGTAGTACTATTGTAATAAACAATAAAATTATTATACCTTTATTACTACTTCTAGCACTACTCATCCTACTAGCAGTAATAGTATTGATGATTATGCTTCTACCTTTACTCCCATCATCCCCATAATAACAATGATTACATGAGTAACACTAATTAAGACTGTTAAACTGCTGCAGACGTTCCAGTTAGCATACATGATGTTATTGCTGTTGGGTTTTACTGCAGCGCAGCTCTGCTGAGTGAGAATAAAGAACAATCCAAGATGGCACATTTCTCTTCCGCCTTCAGGAGAATCCGAGGTAGACTGCCAGAGAGTGGGAGGAGGATTCCAGGCTCTTCTCAAATTGTTAGTAAAAGATATATGGGCACAGAATAGGTATGGCTGCTGCAATAGCTCCAACCCCATCTTCCCATGCATGTAAACACACATGCGCGTACAAGCACACGCACACACACCTATGCACATGCACCGAGTGCTGCGCGAGGAGGACTGAGGCAGGTGGCTCCCCATGGCTGCAGCTTCATGACAACATGCCATTAGAAATAGCAGGCCTGTTGATCAATCCTGCCGACATGACAGCTTCGCCGCGAGGCCTGGCTCTTTGAGTGCCGACGCCGCGGCAGCTCCCTCTCCCGTTTCTCCCCACTAATTGGTGAAGGTTTCTCTTATATATGCTTTTGGCACAGGGCTTTTCTCTCTCTCTCTCTCCCCCTCTCTCTCTCTCACACACACACTTTCTCTCTCCCTCACTCTCCACCAGCTCTTCCTCCTCCTTTTCTTCTTTTTCTTCCCTCTGTCTGTTTTTTGCTTTTTTACTTTTAGCTTCACCTCCTCCCCAGCCTCTCTTCTAATCTGACCATATTTAGCTCTTTTTCTCCCCTCTCATTGTAAATATGCCGCAAACACACGCTGTTTTTACACAACTATACGAAATGAAATTATCTTGTTTGCGTTTCAGTCCAACACCGTCACGTTGGAAGCCATAACTTTGGGGGAGCTATTGCAAGCGGGTTGAGTAAAGGGAATGTGTGCGCCGCGGGCGCTGTTCATTCGCAATTTTTTTTTTTGGGACTTTTGGAGCCGAGATTTGACATTGACTCTAGGCAATGTGCATCAGCGCGAGATACACAACGGGGATCAAGCAGAAAAAACATTAAGTCTTCGTCATGTGAAATGAAGAAGAAACAAGGCCCTTTGATAGATTTTTATTTTTTGAATTCACACACTAAAATAAAACACAATCTGCTTAAAATGATGTAAAACAGAAATATACAATGACTTTTAAGCTGTGTTTTTAATCTAATTCTTTTTTTTTTTAATTCTGTTAAACTGAAAAACGTCAAGTCGTTTGTCAGGATGCGGCTGCTCCCTGACTTCTGCGGCGTCTTAATTCCACCCTTCAGCACCACCCACTTTGAATCGCTCCCAACTAAATAAATGAAGAAGTTAAAGGGAAGGGGGGGGAGATAAGCACACATTAAATGTTTAACTGTCTCGCATTTATCATCTGTTTTACCCCCTCTTAATTAAACAGACGCAGCTTATCCTCGCCACTCTTCCTGCGCAGACACACACACTCTTCCCTGCCTTTGAGCGCTGGAGCCTGAGCGCAAACACCGTCTCACCGATGATTAATTTAGCCGTCCCTGTTTGTTTTTTTTTTTTCTTCTTCTTCTTTTTTTCCCCTCGGTCCGGCAAAGTTAGCAGCTCAGTGGAGGGTAAAACCTGACTTTCTGCCTCAATCTTCTGTCTGTGCTGAGTGTTTAGTTGCAAGAAAAATAAAATAAAATTATGTATTTAATTGTCAAACTCATAATAATTTATGTTGGTGTTGCTTTCTGATAAAAATATTAGCTACTACCTCCACCCAGTGGCGCTAAGACATTATATATAAATAAATAAATATATAGCACATAGTATTAAATGGAAAATGAAGGTTTGCCTTAAGCAAAGCGGGGATGCATTTATCACACAGTAGTGCTGCTATCTCCCACTCTGCATTGTCTGTCTCATCGTCTTATTACAAGCCGTATTTGGCATGAAGAAGCTCCATCTTATCATCGGCTCGTTGTTTTTTGTTTTTTTTGTTTTGTTTTTCTTAACGCCAACAGGCAAAGCCCTTCGCCTCATGCTAGTATTTCCACATAGCGTTGCATTTTTTTTTCCATGCAGGTGTGCTGGTTTCTTTTGTGTCCCTGTGAATCTGAAGCTGCACCCGACTAGCCGACGCTTTGCCCGGTTTCTCGGGGGGCATCGGGCAGGCATGGTGGGGCTGCTGGTGGTAGGGGGATAGAAGAAGAAGAAGAAGATAGTGGTGGTGATGGTGGGGGAGCAGGGAGTCTGAGCCCGAGCTCGGAGGAAGGAAAAAGAAACAGGAGTGGAATTGGGGGGTTCCTCTGATGCTCCCTCTCCAGATCCGAGGAGCGGAGTGGGGATCAAAGTGGCTTGTTTTATGTGGTGGGCGCAAGACTTTGAAGTCCTCCGAGTCACCTACAGCACTCACTTCATCAAGTTCACTAGTGTCTTAATAGCAGATCAATAAATTTCAAAGTCGGAGAGTTAATTTGATACCGGCGCTGATGTGATCACGCTGGGCCGCCGAGCTGCTCTGCTCGCTCTCGTCTCCTTCACCCACGCTGCAGCCGGCTCAGGCTCTCTACTCAAAATAAAACGCTCTGGGGTTTTTCTCTTCCCTATTTCTAAAACCACAAAAACAGTGAACAAACTTTTATATAAAACAAAAATGTGTTTAAATAAAAAATGATTTGTAGGATTCATTTAGTGGAATTTTATTAGAAAGCTCTGCACATTAGTTTATTTTTTTCATTTGTTTATTTAAGGCAGTGTTTATCAATTTATTCTTTTCTTTTTTTTTTACAATTGAAGCAACAAACTTTTTAACTAAAAGTTACTTAATTGGTAGAATTTTTTGTTTTTATTTAAAGTGTAATTGTACATTTTTTTAAGTTTTCTTTAGCAGCTTAAATGGTTAATTTGGCGCCTCTCTAGATGTTTTTAGCTATAACCATAAAACTAAAACATTTTGATGAACACCAAACTGATTTTTTTTTTTTTTTTTTTTTTTTTTTTTTTTTTTTTTTAGTTTTAGCAAACAAACAATGGGGTGAAAAAATAGAGCCGACGGCTTTTAACAGTCAGAACAGTTTGTGAGAAGGGAACAGTTTCTTTAAGAGCTTTTCATTTCAGTGAAGAAAAAAAAAAAAAAACATAAAGCAGCACCATCTGCATTCGATGCCGTGAAACCAGCGGCTGGCTGCGGCCAGACCCGCACCGTCAGAACAAAAGGCCAATTTAATATGTTCATCTAAGGGTTGCTAATGGTATTAGGGAGCCGGCAGGGTGGTCAGCAGGGTGGTCGGCAGGGGCCCGGCGCTCCGAGGTGAAGCCCGCAGCTTGACCTCCTCGCATTCGGGCCGGTTTATCGAGCTGCTGGCGTCGCTGTGCCCCACATCTGCTATTTCTTTGTGTGTGTGCGATTCTATTGGTGTTTTTTATTTTTGTTTTTTGCTTGCTTTAACTTTAAGTTTGAGTTCTTTTCGAGAGCTGTAAACTGTAAAAGAGTTTTTAAATGAACCGGAAATCAGGAAACGGTGAAAAATAATCAGGAAGATTTTTTTTTTGAAGGGTGGAAAAAACCCGAAAAGGTTGAGTTTAAGAAATTGAAGAAAGAAAAACAATCAGGTGTTAGATTGCTTATAAACCTTTATGATTACAGACTTGTGCACAGAGTGGGATGCAGGTTTGTTGGATTTTTCTGTCTTAAAAATGTCCTGGAAAATTGACAGATGTGATTTAGAAGCACTTTTAAATCCTGCGTTGTGGCGTGTTGGATGAGGCTTCGTGGAGCCGTAAAAGCGCCGTGTTTGACAGAGAAGATTCTCCGGGATGCAGCTGAAGTGCTGCTGTGCTGCTGCAGCGGATGCTGCTGATGCAGGCGCTGCCTCCGCGCGCGTGTGTGTGTGTGTGTGTGTGTGTGTGGTCCTCAGCGGTCGGCTCTCCGCTGGGCTCTGCCGAGACAGAGCGCCGGAGGTCCCGGGATTTTAATGAATGTTTCATGTTAAATTTAGCGCCGGCGATGTTCGCGGCGCAGCTCGCACTCGTACGTCTTATTCTTTTATTCATCTCCGTGCTCCGACAAAGGTGGAAAAAAAAAAGCGATACCAGATAAGGGATCTGCTCATTTTCCCCTAAAAGAGGAAGGGGAAAAAAAAGGGAATCTTCTTTTTATGTTTGAAATTTAATCCAAAATTTGCTGTAATTTCAAAACATGCCCTTCCTTTAAAATGAATAGAATAGACAGAAAAAAAATGTAATAATCTCCTTTTTCTATTTTCTGGATGCTCCTGCTGTTCGTGCACCATGAAATCTCGCTTCATTAAAAGTGTATTAATCTTGTCTCGTCTCATGGGAGGCACCTTAAGATGATGTTGTGTCTTTTTCTTTAAATTGTTGGAGGAGAAAAAGAAAAGAAGAAGGGGAAAAAAAAACTTGCAGATTTGGTCCCTGTCAGTCAGAAATAATTGTGTGCTTAATCTTGTCCCTGATGGATGACTTGGAGTTCAGCAATGGGCCAGCTCCAATGACAAATACAATATTAATATTCATTAACTGCTTTGACAATGCTAATTTTGATGCAGTAGTAAAGGGCCTTTCCGAAGTTGGCGGCCAAAGCATCAGAGCTGAGCAAGGTGGCAAGATAATTTGCGCTGCTTTGCTGAGCCGAAGGCTTTTAAAGTCTTAAGCAGGGGGGAAAAAAGGCTAGGTACCACAAACAAAATAAAAGAGAAAGGGAAAAAGTTCAGACGCATTGGAAACCAGGACTGTGGAAGTAATACGATCAAGAGGCTGCTGCAAAAAATCTGACACCGCCAATGCTGCATCTTTGAGCAAATATTTTTCCCTCTTTTTTTTTTTTTCCTTTTTTTCCCCTACATTTAAACGAAAAACTCGGCAACTAAAAAAAGGGGAGCACAACATGGTAAGTCAGCGCAATCTCAATTTTTTTTTCTTTTCTTTTTGTTTAATCTTTTTGATCTTTTCAATTATCGCCATTTGAAGATCAATAGTAATTTTTTTCTTGCTGTGGTTAAAAGGCTCACAGCGGTGGTATAGTGGATGGTCGGATCACGGCTTTAAGAGTGGGCTTCCTCTCTTCAAGCCATCATTTGGACCGGGTTGAATTTTCTTATGCCGGCTCTTCTTAAATCTGTGCTCCGGCTTTATCTGCTTATTTGTGCCTTTTGCTGTTATTTTAGCTGCTGTCGGTTCCCTTTTTGTCTGACTTTAGAGTCCGGAGGTGCAGGAGCTTCTCTTCCATCTTCATCTCGTACGGACAAATGTTTTTCTTTTTGTGTGTTCTTTTTTTTATACTTTTGCTTGCTTCTTGAATAAAAAAAACAAACAAATGTGTCGCATTTATCACATTCGACGTGGCTTCAACTTCGCCCCGGATCGGGATGCTTTCTCTTCTCGGGGATACCTTTTTCTTTTTTTTTTGCTGTTTGTGTTTTGTTTTGTTTTTCTTTTTTTCCTTATTTAGCATTTAATCCGGTGTGACTGGCGCTGAATGGAGCGTGGCTGGAGTTTTTTTTTGGGGAGGATTAATGACATGACGAGAGACACCCCGCTGCTCGAGTTTAGCCAAGTTAGGGCAACTCCTATAGACCGGCACTCCAGCACCTTTATGTCTGCCGAGCCGCTGAGAGAAAAGCCCTTTTTTCTCGCTGCCTCTTTTTTTTGTTGTTGTTGTTGTTCTTTCAACTTATCAAAGAAAGCGAGATGGACACAAAAGAGCTTATTAGAGGGGGATATGAAGATGGGCGAGGGGGTGAGAGGGGAGTCCTGGTCAGACGCGGAGGAGAGCGCGTGTTTGAATGCATGGGGAGGCTGAGAGTGAGCAGCCGGCTCGGGGCCCCGGTCCCCTCTTCCACCGCTCTGGGACGGTCAGGAGCCGCTCCTGCGTTCCTCGGCTCTCGCCCCGGTTCCTCCGACCGCCGTCTTATCGGCGTAATCCATCGGGGCTTTAGCGAAGGGGGCTGCCGTAGATGAGGTGCTGCCCCCAGTGGATTAGTGGCTGACATGGTGGTGGGAGTCTGCTTGAAGTCTGTGCACTACCATGAGTGCCAGCATGCTTGTTTTAACCAGGAACCGAGCAGCATCCCAAATACAGCTCTTTTAAATGGTAAGGCTTTTTAACATTTTAATCGCCGTGGTTTTTCACTTTCCGCCGCCTGTTTGACTTTAAATGTTATGTCCTGATTGGATTTTGCTTGCAAACTTATTTTTTTTCTGCCGTTTGTTTGGCAATTTATAACACTTATGCTGCTAAGTGACAGATTGACAATTTGGATAATGAAAGGCACTGTTTGATTGCTTTGTGCTGACAGCCTGACAGCGTATTATTGCAAGACATCAAAACTAAATCTCATTTATTTATTGTACTTTTTCTTTAAATTAAACAGACACTAATTATTAATTTTATTGCTTACACTGGGGGAAATTTCAGTTTGTATTATTTTAATGTTTAAATGTACCATTTACTGCTCCATCCCTTTGCTTCTTTTGATATTAACTAATCAGACTGGATGTAATTTTGAAGGCTTTTCTTAAGTAATTTGTCTTTAAACGCATTGAGAATTAATATTTTTAAAATTTTAAATTTTTTTTAATTTTTATAGTATTTTACAAAATACTAAAACATGGACTTTGATGTTGAATTTGTGTTTTTTTTTTTTTTTTCTTTGTAAAAACATGGATTTATTTCATAGTTGAATCCATTTCCCAGCTTTTGCAAAACTTTCTTTTTAATGTTGCTTAACTCGTTTAAATTCCTAAAACCGCTTTTAGGAATGGAATGCGTTCTATTTTTCCCGTCCTCTTCCCCGCTTTCTCTCTCTCTCTCTCTCTTTTTTTTAAATGTCCACGTTTCTCTCGCGCCGCAGCGTCGACGCCATTGTGGCCGAGTGATTGTGAGCTGTCCATCACTCGCCGGCGAGGTGGCAGTTTACTTTGGAGCGCGCACGTGGGACAAAAGGAGATGGCAGGAGCATGGCGGGGCGGCTGAATGGAGGGAGGGCAGGCAATTAGCCGCCGCCTTATCGGAGCTCTTTTACTTGTCAAGCCGAAGCCCCGGCGCTATTGTCCGAGTTGTGTAAAGAACATTCTCAGGGGCTTTTGTTTTGGCTCCTGAGGGCCTCAGGACTGCTAGCTGCAGGCCAAGAGAAGCGCAGGGTCCTAACAGGGATGGAGATGCTGCAGAAAAAGAGGGAGAAGAAAGAAGAAAGTGGGATTCAATTAGAGGAAAAAAGTTTTTAGTTGTCTTAAGGTGCCAACTTTAATCTATGAACGCTATAGAAATGTAAACGTAGCCACAGTTAAACAGTTTATTGTATCTATTTTTTTTTGCATAACTTTTAATCAACACAGACCTTTCAATTATTTTAAAAAACATATTAAAAGTTACTTGTGCTCAGGGGAGGAGAAATTACTTATTCAATAAATATTTAATTTGTTACGGTCATTATTTAGATTTAAGCTCTTAGAGGTTATTAAAGAGTGACAAGTGGAGATAATTGAATAATGTAAGAATTGCTATGAATTTCGCATTTATTAATATTATTATGTCATTTTTAGTTAAAATAAATCATTGTAATCAGGAAATTATAATTTTTTTTATTTTTGGACATTATGCATAAATGTTCTTTATTTAAAATAAATATTTAAAGGGACGGCAATTAAATTTTTCTTTTTGTTGGCCATCTTTTTAAATAAAAAAAAGTATTTTTTATTTATTTGAAAAAAAAATTATGTAAAAAAAAAAAAAAATCACCCTGACTTCTCCAAAAACTTTCCCTATTATTTCCTTTTCCTGTTGAAGTCATTGAATGTTTTGTAGCGGAGGAAGGTAGAATGGGAAGAGGTGGACGGCGAGGAGGGGCTGGAGGCCTTGTTCACAGGAACCTTGAATGGAGTTTAGCGAAGGGGGCGTCTGAATGTTAACAGAACAATTGCTCTCCACTCTGAGGTATTGTTTGTAAAACGGGGAGAGCGCAAAAGGAGAAAAACCTAAAACGAGTGCAATGAAAAGTGCCAGGTTGGTGTCAGAGTGAAGACTTGCTTCCCTCCTGAAAAGTGGGCATGAAGTCTGGACTGTCAGCATCACACAGACGAAGTGACTGTTGGCCACACTTTGCTGAGCCTGCCCTCCCTTTGTGGATGTTGTTGTGTCTTGTTCCTTTTTTTTTTCCTCTCTCTTTCCTCTCTCCTGCTCTTTCCTCTTTGTTTCGATCTCTTGCTTTTGCTTGCTTTTGCTCGCTTTTCCTCGTAGCCAAAGCTGTTTCAAGCTGCCAGTTCGTCTCTGGGCATCCTGGAGGCGCCACAGAGCCCACACACTAACTCACGCAGACACAGTCCTGAGACACGCAGACACACACCCGTCACACAGCGGGGATTAGGGTTAATTTTTTTTTTTGTCGTTTGGTGAGTGAGTTTTTTCTGCTCGTTTGCTCGTGGAAACCTGACGTTATAGAGCGATTCCTTTTCCTCTCTGTCGTCGTTTTTGTTTGTTTATTTTTTTTGTCGCCGACATCAAAACTTACCCCGACAAAGAAGAAGAAGAAGTAGAAGAAGAAGAGACCGTCGGTTTCCGTGGTGGCTTTGAAACTTTGCGGAACCGAGGCCTGCGTGGTTGAGATGCACACGGCCTGGTGTGCAAATCCAGGGCGTTCGCTGGTCAGCTGGCTGCGTCGCCAAACACAGCCGGAGCTCTAAACACACGTGTGCAAACAGACAAAAGAAGAAGAAGAATAAAGCCTCCAAAAGAGGAAAAAAGGAGGAGGAAGGGGGAGTCAAAGGAGGGGTGGGACAGAGGGGGTCATGTACCCGCAGGATGGAGTCAGGCCGGAGGAGGCGGGAGCCAAGGCAGGAGCGTTGGGCCCTGGGCTCTCGCTCCTGCAGCAGGTGGGCTGCTGGCACCTCAATCTGAGCAGCTGGGTGAGTAACGCGCCTCTGCTCCCCGGCATCATCACCGTCTCTGCTGTTTCTCAAGGCTCTGAGCGGCGTTTGGACAACTTTGTGCTGTTTGTGTGAGGTGTCGGGGTCAAACAATCGTCTGTGCATAAATGACTGTGCGCCCCGTTCGGCCCCCTCCTGTTTTTACTGGAAGCAGAAACATCCTTTGCTGCAGCAGCGTAACCTTGCAGTGAAATATTTAGAGGAAAAAAAAAAGCCAAACCTTTAACTAAAGTGCGTTTGTAGTGGGTGGGGAGAGAAAGTGTTTGTAAATAGGTCCCTCTTGAAAATGAGATCTGGATCTCAACGGGGTTTACCTGGTTAAATAAAGGAAATTAAAAAAAATTATAAATAAATAAAAATAAATATGATAGGAGCCAGAAGCTCGGTTCAGTTAGCCGCTCTTCAAAATGGGAAAGGGAAGGAAACATACCATTCAAGTCAAACGGGAAACCGAACAACTCATTTCCTTTCCATTTTCTACAATCAGTTACATAATTTAAACATTTAAAACACCAGAAACACAGGAAGACAAACACAGACCAAGAAAGATTCAGTTCAGTCTTTTGTTTAAATCCCTGGTACTACATTTATTGATGCCATGATGGTCCATATAAATTAAATTGAACTAAAACATTTTTTGAATAACTTTTATTTAAAGTTAATCAGACTTTTGAGGACTTCTGTTCCCCTGGGACGCAGCACAGGCCCATTTCCTCTCCACCGTTCTTCAGAATGGGAAACACAAGAAAACATGGCATCGAAGTAATACTGGAAATGAAAACAAATTAACTCCTCAACTAAATCTGCGAACATCTACAGTCAGACTGGCCAACAATCATTTTAAACCAGTTTTAACTGTGATAAACAAATCGCCAAGGTTCATCTTACCACCATGTACACTGATCAGGATGTAAGGGAGGTAAAGAAAAAAAAAAATCACCTAATCTCTCTGCGGGATTATTCAGCCGTTCTACAAAATACATTTATTTTAAGGCTTCCTGCTTATCCTCACAATGGCTGCCATTAAATTGTGTTATTACTGTAAAACATAAGTAGAATGACAATCATTTCTTCTAAGGTTTGTTAATGTATCAAAAGATACAAAAAGTTTTGAAAAGTTGCCGTTTCAAAACCACTAAATTGTTCCTATGACTTAAGGTCTTTTTGTTTGGACTAGAATCTTGTCCAATTGCATGGAGCAATGCCCTTCCCCCACTTGTTGCTGTGCACTGCTGGCCAACTGGCTGAAAAAAGGCTATCAAACTTTTGCCTCACTTATAAGGATGTCAAATTTGGCATTTGGAAATATATCCATAACATTCATTAAATGTACACATTTTTGCTGAAGCCAAAATGAAGATAACAATTAAATGTTATAATTGTAATAACATAAGCATTTTATTTTCCTAATGAATAAATGTAGTGTTACTGTTTCAAATGAAAATAAATGGATCATTTTATTCCAAATTTATTTTTACACTGTGAATCTCTGTTTGCATGCAGCGGAAATCTCAGACTGGCTCTAGCTTGTTTCTTATATAATTTTATAGGAACACCCAAATTCAAAAACAGTTTTGTCAAGATCAAACAAATATCATAAAGAAGACATTCAGAGTAAACAAAAAGGTGCATCGCCGAGACGTGATCATCTCAAAGGAAAACCATATTTACTCGACAAAAAAAAAAAATTATTTGATCCAGCTCATGTCTTAACCATAAAATGTAAAGTAAGATTTCAATTTCCTCGCAGATTAACATATCCCTTTGTTAATGTCGCCTCCCAATTCAGATTCCTAATTGCTTGGCTTTCAGATGAAATTCTGAGGGGCTGATTGCATTTCAAAAGGCAGAATTCAGTCTGGCTCTTAACACCGTGATGCAACATCACCTCTTAGAGAAGCCCCCTTCAACTCAGGTATGGGGAGTTCAAGAGCCTGTTTACCCTGAAAGGGATGAGTGGGGGGCGGGGGGGAGGAAGCTGCTTTAACACACATGCTTGTCTAAGAGGCGATTTGTCTTCACAGAATACAACAGTTCTGCCAAATAGCACTCCATATTTAAGCTATTTGATTTTATTTATCCCTGACATATCTGAGCATGTCCTTTCTGCGATTCTATTTGATGTGCCGACTATCAAAGATGGGAAGCGCAAATAAATGGTGACGAACGACTTGAAGTGCTGGCAGAGAGAGAGAGAGAGAGCAAGCAGGAGGAAAGGGGAGCAAAGGCTCTGGCCCACATAATATTTTTGTTCGGCGCTCTGATCAAGCAGTCGGCGTGTCACTGCAGCAAAGTGAATAGATTAACTTTTAAATATAACTCTGGTCTCCAGAGCTCCTTGGCCCTCCGAGATGCATCTTCCCTGTGAAAGAACTGATCGACTTCTTCGTATTTCTTCGGCCTTTTTAAACGTCCCGACATAATAGCAGTTACAGGTTCTGAATGTTGTGGAATAAAGACAGTCGGGTTTCGGTTTGGACAGAAGTTGGCCAAAGGCTTTTATGTTCAGTTTTACTTTATACCGGATTTCTGGGAGTTTGGAAAGTTTGGAAAAGGGTGGGATTTCTTATGTGTTTTCTAGGTCTCAATAAGTAATAGATAGTAGTAGTGAGAAATAAAACTATAGAAAATATCCTGTTATTCTAAATCTTCCTTCCCTGACTTTTCCTGATGGATGTAGATTTCTGGTTATGAGACTCAAAAGATGGACAAACATGTTTCAAGATGTTTGATAAAGGTGGTAGATTTTATTCCAACACCAAATCGATGAATTACATTATATCCAATTTTGTCCAAAGCATATGTTTCTAAACTTTATTGGATTTTTACTAATTAAACAAAGTACAAATTTGTCAATGTGAGCCAAAAATTTTGCTATTTGTTACTTTTGATTCATTCAATAATTAGCAATTTGACCTGCAGTTAAGATACTGACCATGGATTTATTGGTGCATCTCAATTTTATAATAAAAAATTGTACTAAAAGTGAAGAGAACTCTGGGAATGTGCATTTGGAAAGTGTTCAGTTTTGACATAAGTAATTTGTAGGGACTCTGTTTCCTACGTTGGCTTGTATCTGAGCCAAATCCTGAAGTACTTGTCTGTTTGTGCTTGTTGTCGTGATATTGGGGGAGCGGGGTGTGTATTTGGAGATGAAGATCTGTTTCCGTGGAGGGGGCTTTCTAAGCCTCCCAGAGGATAACAGTGATAACAGAAACTGACGATGAGTGAAAGCAGATGATTGCTGAGACTTCCTTTTACTTTTGCTTGAATCAACTTCAAGCTTGAAGAGATGCACTAAATTAAGCACTTTCCTCAGTATTGCTTTTGTTTGTTTGTGTGTGTGTGTGTGTGTGTGTGTTTTTTTTACCGTGTTGTGTCACTTGGATCTGGGGAAAAGCACAGCAGACGTTTTTTTTTTTTTTTTTTTTTAGCTTGCTTTAGGAATTCAGAGGCTCTCTAATCCATCACATCGCTGTCATCCCCACATCTCTGTCCGCTCTTCCCTTCCCTTCCCCTGCCCTGGCCTCACTACAGCTCATTAGCGCCCCGCAAGCTGTTGTGACAACTCATCATATCATGACATAAAGCAGAAGGACAGGGGGCTCCAGACCCCCACAGGGGCTCACAAGGTCGCCACCTTCACATTTAGGGCTCAAATTGGCCCTGCGAGGTGCCACCAGGCGGAAATGCAAGGCCAACTGCTTTTTCCTGTCCGGCCTCCACCTCTTGTGCTCCCTCTCTTTGTCTTTCTCCGTCCTGCTGTCACTTTTCCTCCTCTATCTGCCTTGTTCGGCTCCCCCACTTTACACCCCCACGGAGGGAGAACTTGAAGCAGCTCATTTATTCGTCCACTTTCAAAAGGCTTTTCTCTGTTTCCTCTTTTCTCGTACAGGAATGGGGGACATTTTTTGTTGAGTCAGGCTGCTTTTCATGTGTGCAGATGCGTTTTGTTGTCATAAATTCAGTTAGTTGGAAAAAAGGGTAAGCATCGTACCTTTAAAAAGTAGTTTTTGGACTTGAATCTAGTATCCTTTTCCTGAGGCTTGAAAATCTGTGTTTGTTTGTCATAAGAAGAGAGATGCTGTGAAGATGCGAGTCAGCAGGGGTGGCAGGAGCAGGAAGTGTTTTTATTTATTTCTTTTTTTTCCTCCTGGCTTTTGTGGAGCAAAAAGAAGAGTCCAGTCTCCCACATCGCCTGCTTTTGTGTCCTTCTGTGCGAGATGAGCTCGTATATTGTCCTGCTGTGGTCGTGCAGGACAGGTGCTGGAGTTGCTGCTTCCCACAGCGACCGCCGGCTGCTTGAGCAAAGTTTGTAGCAATAAATGCAGCTCATGATTTTAGCAATATTTTTGAGGAAAACCAAGAAAGAAAATACAAACAAAAGTTAAAATCGTTCAGGTTATTGATTGATCAAATTGTGATTTTTATGATCATCGAAGTCTGAGGTCGTGTCAGTGGTGAAGCAATACTGAAAATGCTCCCTGTTTGTGTTTTCACAGATGGATAAAAGTCTCCAACTGTGTTTTAAAAACACTTTTACATCAGCAAAGTTTGGATGTAAAGTGTGGTAGGCGATAATTTTAAAGGTTTTATACGTTCAAAAACTGAATGCAAACAATGCACAGCCCCTGATGAAGGCGTGTAGATTATCACAAAGATAAAAGTTATAAAACATGTAGAAACAAAAACAAGAATAATACACTCTACTGTATGTACAAGATTGTAACATAAATACTGTTTGGGAGGAAAAGAGAGCAGAAAATGTGCCTTAGTCAAAGTGATATCATCAAATCAACATTGAACAATATTATTGCCATTAAGATGAGGCCCACTGAAAGAAAAAAAATCAGAATTCAGCTATTAAAGTCAGAATTTTTACTCTTCTGAATAATGAAAGAAAGTCAGAAATCTGATGAAAAGGTCTTTTAAACAAAGCTTAAAATTAAAGTACCGTATTTTCGCACTATAAGGCGCACCTAAAAACCTTCAATTTCCGCAAAAGCCAACATTGCACCTTATAATCCAGTGCGCCTTATATGTGGACCAATATTGAGCCACAACAGATCTAGCTACTACGGTAAGCAGCCGCCAACTTAATTTTCACCCAAAGACGAAGAAGTGCGCAGATAGTTGTCAGAGCGCTGGTTTGTTAATAAAGTTTGACTGACCTATCTACCTACCGACCTGATAATCAGGTTGTCTGCAGGTCATTTAGCAACACGTTCTCCACCAACATGCTGTGCGCGAACGGAGACGGGTGACCATCGTCCGGCCCAGACGCCCCATTCCAGTCGCTCTCCAGGCTCTCCTCTTCGACCGGAGTCGGACTGTCTTGTTGACATTCTTTATGTCAACAAAGTGACTTTAGACATTTATGCGTGGTGCTTCGGCTAGAGTTACCAAGGGACCAGCACCTATACATTTAAAGCCGCGGGGCGGGGGAAGAGAGACAGAGGCGGCGGCGGCAATGTGTCGGTTGGTCTGTGTTACCCAGAAAGCAGTTGGGCACAATATTGCAACACCAACACTGTGAGTTAAACGACTGGGGCAGCTACTATATAAAGTACTCGGGGACCACTTCTTTATTATTATACATCCACATTTGTAGAGTACGGAACTGTACCATAATGACTGTAACTGTATTGTCTATTCTATGCGCATTATATATGAAAAAAGTTTTAAAATGGGCCATTCATTGAAGGTGCGCCTTATGGTGCCGAAAATACGGTAATTCTTATGGTAATCCTCATCCGTATAAACCATTTCAGTTTTGATAAGTAAAAACATTCAATCATTAATGAAGGATAAACAAATGCAGTCTACATTAACTAAAACGGTATTAAATTAACCCTTTAGTTTAGCATTAGTAAAATGCTATGAAGCACAATGGCGTTAGTGGCTAATGGTAGTGGCTTCGCACTAAAGTTTCACACTTTTTTGTGTTTCACACTTTTTTGTGGATGAAACTATTTCAGATTTTCATCTGAAGACAATCCAAACTGTTAAAAAACTGCTTAATGGCCCTTGTGGTTCAGGGTGAACAGTTGGCTATAAAGAAGATGCTAGCATTAGCATAGTTAGGGGTTTATAATTAGCCAATGGTTTTCTTACAATAGTTATTAATCACTTTATGATTTTATGATTTTAAAGAAGAGACATAATACAGTCAGTCCAAGGTTTCTAAAAACTGAAGTGGATGAGTTTACAATCAGTGGAAAGCTAGGGAGCAGATGCAATGTAGTTAGTGGTTAAAGATTAGCTAGTTGCAGTATTCCTGCAATATTTAATAAGCCTATATTTTTTTTAGATTTTAAACCAGATGTAATGCAGTCCAGGGTTGCTAAACATGGAAATATCTTTTTTTTTTTTGTAGGGGGCAGATGCTAATTTTAGTATCATTTATTGTTCTTGCATTGTTTGATCACTCCAAGTTAACTAAAGATGATAAAATGCAATTCTAGCTAATCCTAGCATTAGGGGGCAGATGCTAATTTTAGCATCATTTATTGTTCTTGCATTGTTTGATCACTCCAACTAAAGATGATAAAATGCAATCCTAGCTAAAAAAAAAAAGCTGAAGTAACTGAAATTTTTGCTTCTACTGCCAGCAATGAAATGGGAGCAAGTAGAAATGCTTGCAAACCATTTGTACTTTATCTTCTTTTTCAATACTGAAAATAATTCCAAATATATTATTTAAAAGTAGTAGAAGCTTTTCCACCACTTCCCTAGGAGTTTTGAAAGCCAGTCCAATAAGAAGCCTTCATCTTGCTTCATCAGAGAGAACCTCAAGAACTACTTTCAATCTTACTTTAGAATAAGTCTCAATAATGACACAACAAGGTGTCCAGGTGTAAGCACTGCTGTTATACACATTGCAAGATAAAAGTTGTGCTTGTAGCATCTGGACAGGTCTTTGTGAAACAGATTTCACTTTGACAAGGAATACCTTAGCAGGTTTAATATTGCAACATTCAGTCAAGTCAACAGAGATCCAACAATTGATTTTTTTGTCTGTTTTGTTGGAAACTTTTCTAAAAGCATTACACCCGACTTACCAAATTATCTCTGTATTGAAACTCTGCTTCGATTTCCAGCTACTGACTGGAATATATTGGTTTTTGCATCATTCTCCGGGTGGGGGGGAAGAAGGGGCTTACCTCAACTCTCTGAGCGACTGTGATGTAAATAGTGCGGCCTCCAGCTTCCCTTTCAGCCCCATCGCACACCCTCTAGACTTGCTCTCACTGGATGGCCATTTTGAACCCTCGCCTCAATGGCCGTTGTCCCTGGACAAAGGAACTTGTATAAATGGCTACTAAAGCTTTTTAACGCAGAGCGTTAAGGAACTCACAACATTCTTTCACATCATTACTGGAGGTGGGGATTGGGGGGAGGTGGAGGGTAGGAAGTGAGGGGTTGTGGGGAAGGAGCATCTTCTTCCGTTGACCTGCTAACCTTGAGCTGCGTCCTGGTCGTTTCTTCACTTTTATTCCTTTTTTTTGTTGTTGCTGTGAATGTACAGATCAGATTTGGGTTCCAAATGAGAGTCTTGGTTTCCTTTTAAGGAATCTCATTCCACCTATTCCTGCCCCCCCTCCCCGTCGCCCCTCCTTGACACACAAACACATCCCTCCCATCCGTCCTGCCTCCCCCTCTCCTGCCTCTCCCCTCCCTAGCCTTTTCAGCTCTGGGCTGTGAATGAGTCCCAGGAGTCTCTGTGCCTCCCTGGAGTTCTGCTGAGGTTCATTAATCTTTCATTGGGACCACGGCAATAGGGAACAGCAACCACTGCCCCCCCGCCTCCCCCCCTCTCTTTCCAGCTACCTCCCCCCCACCCCCCCCACCCTATCATTGCCACTGTGGAAAGAAAGCTTTATACTATACTTGTTCAAGACTGAACTACCAGGACAGAATTAGGAGTTTGGGTTTTGGATGGACTGTTGCTGTATCAGCGATGGCTCCCTCCTCAAACTGTCTGGGCGCATGTTTAGTTTTGCGGCGTTAAGCTCCGCACACATTTTTTTGTCCTGGCCTCGGCCCGCGAGCTCTTGCATTTGTATTGTCAACGAGCGCCGGGGCAACCGCGCATCTTAAGCGTGTAGATCCCCTCACCCCCAACCCCCTGCCGGCATCTAGACCCATTAATGTTTTTCAAAGTCTGGTGGAAATGTGCCACAGTGGAGCCTTCTTTCTCTCTTGCACGGTTTAAAGTCACTAATGAGGGTGTGTGGCCTGCGAGAGAAGAGACCGAACACACACACACACACACACTCAGAAGCTGCTTGGTGTCTTACTCCTCTCGCCCCTCCTGAACATATCATCCATGTTATGATAAGCCTGATTAGTGCTGCTTCTTTGGCTGCTGAGGGCAGGGTAAGGATGTGTGGGTAAAGAGGCGAGAGCTGCCTAATCTTGCGGCGCGGTTCTAATCTGGTTATCTCGTGTTCAGGGGGACTGTGCGTGTCACTCCTCGTCCCGGCCCGGCCCGGCCCGACAGAGAGGGCCCGAGCTGCTGTTAACACCAGACCCCTAAAGCTCCACTGTAATCTATGGGTAATTGAAAAAAAAAAAAAAAACGGGGGTCTGCTCCACTTAGGAGCACAAAGAGAAGATTACATAGCTAAAACTAATTTGGCAACAAAAAAAAATTCAGAAATGGATTTTCAGCCCCACCTCTCTTCTATTTACCCCCCTACCCTTATTACACTACTAACCACACTCTCCATGACTGAGGCCCTCAGGGAGTAAATAAAGTACGGGGAGGGGGGCGGCATATTGGAGCTGGACTGGAGCTGCTAATGGCTGCAGATTTACTCCCGCTGCCTTGATTTTGTGGTTTACAGATGATCGATTACTTCGCTGCAGCGGTGGTTTAAAAGTGTTTCATCCGATATGACGCCCAAATAGGAACTGGCAAGCCCACAAACCTCTTAGATTGTGTTACCAAATTCCAGGGTTGATGCTGCAGAAGTGTGTTTAATTACAAACCATGCTATTTTTGCTGTGGTTTGGCGGTTTTGGCACCTTGAAAGTACGCAGAATTTGATCCGTTTTTGTTTTATTTTTTCCCCCCGTCTTTCAGACCGAGTTGCGACTCTTTAGCTGTCGCCCTCAGTTTTAAACCTAAATATTGACACCCCTCTCTCTTCTCTTTTCTCTCTCTCTTCTTTCTTTTTGTGTTCCTGCACATCCTTCTTTCTGTCAGTCTAATAAGGTTCCAGTGGTACAGCACCCGCACCATGTGCACCCCCTCACGCCTCTGATCACCTACAGCAATGAGCACTTCACACCGGGGAACCCCCCACCTCACCTACAGACAGACGTGGATCCCAAAACAGGTAAGCCCCCAGCTGGTGTTTCTTTCACTCTATAAATATTTACTGTGAGGAGGAGGGAGGGGGACAAAATCAGAATCTGAAGTAAATTTTTTTGGGGAGATATACGCACCTCTTGATGTTTTTCTCACATTTGACCACCAATTATGTATTTAAATGTAAAGTTGTGCATAATTTTGAAATTGGGGGAGGAAAAAAAAAACGACGTCACTTTCAAATTGTTCTACAAGTACAAATCTGAAAAGTGCGGCATGCACTATTTTCAACTCCAAACCTGAATAAAATTCTGTATAAATGCACTCTGATAAAAGTTAACATAATTCAGAGAAACAGCCTTTGGTAGCTCTGGAGGAGCTGCAGGGACACGCAGCTCCGGTGGGAGAATCTGTCAACGGGACATTAAACACAATTTTTTTTGGCCCACTTGCCAGAATGCTAACGTCACCCTGAACACACCATAAAACGTGTTAGCAAGTGTTTTACATCAGAGTTATGTAGGAACCCTCCTCTTGTTCTGGGGGAACCTGTTGGAGCCGCCATTAACCTCAAACATGCAACCAGACCTACACAGATCTAAATCCAAAGCACATGTTGACTATTTTATGAATTTGGTATCTTCTGATTTTATTTTATTCATGCATATCAGAATAAACTGGATGGAATATACACTTCTGCCACTTCTCTATCTCAACTTCAATGTTATGCACCACATGTTTTCCTGTGAAATAACAAATGTGAAAAACGTTCAAGGTAGATGAACCTTGAACATTTTGTAAAACTTCCTGTGTTGTGATTTCTACTCAAAGCTCACCTAAAATTCAGCACAATGTGTTTGAAAAGTGTCTCCAGTAGCGCGTGAAATCCAGAGCATCTTCGAGATCTCTGCTGAAATCTGGCATAAACATTTAGAAAACAGTTCAGGTTCCTCTTTGTTCAGCTCCGTCTGTCTCTGACTGAGCTCCAGCGCTCGGTGGCTCGGTTTCTTCTCTTACTCGAGGACAACGACCTGAGCTGTGGCTCGTAAAGCGCCTCGTAAATCAAGGAATTCGGCAAACAGCCTCGAACTCGCATGACCGCAAATCCGATTGCTCAACGCGAGGCGGCCTCAGTGGCTTGAGCTCAGATAAAAACAGAGACCTGCGATCTTCGAAGATTCCAGGAAGTTCAAGCGCTTTTTAAGCCTTTTCCTCAAGCTTTCATCGATATAATCCGAGACAGTCGGACTTTCCTCTTTTCTTTTTTTTTAGTGCTTGACAGCCTGTTGATTCTGCAGATCAGGTGCTGAATTCAACATTTTTCTCTGCACCGCTATAGCATCTTCCACAAACATCCAGAGCACATTTTTAGGTAATTTCATTCATTTCCGAGAGCATCTTGACCCGGCACTTAATTCTGTTAACTATCATTCAGCCCATTCTTCTCGGTTAATGTGCTTTTCAGTGGGGTGAATAATTTTGTGCTTTTTCTGTGGTCTCTGGCGGATTGGGCCCATGTTTTAGGTAATAATGTTCCCTTATTATGATTGCCCCCTTACAAAGGAGAAATAATGTGCCAGCTGCTGTTTAATGTAGTGGTTAATGGGGCAGCTTAATTGGCCGCAGTGTTTAATTAATTAATGAGTTATATTGCTCGACGATGGGATAATGCTCTCCGGGTTTTTCCACTCAATGGGACTCGCCTTTGCTAAAATGGTATTCCTGGAAAGGTTTATTCTCCCAGACACATGCAAACTCATCACAGTAACAAAAGTGCAAAGTTTCAACAGAAACCTGCGCCTAATCTGCAGCCACCTTGAATACCTGAAGCAACACCAGCTGTGTAGAAATGTCACACCGCCAGCCGCATACATTTCCCTGTTTCTGATTTGCGCTTTTGCAGAACTCCAGTATTCTTCGATTGAAGTTTCTGCAAAGAGAGAGGAAGTTATTTTTATGCTCGGCTGTGCTCGGGACCTTTTCTCTTTTCCTTTTTCTTATTATTATTTTGTTCATTCAGGGCAGCTTGTCAATGCCGTTTCTTCCCCTGTCAGCTGCCACGGAAAAGTAAAAGGATGCTGAGATTGTTTTGGCGAGCCGTCCCGACAAAAATTGGACATCTTTGTTGGTGTTTGTCAGCGGGGAGGATGGCAAACGAAAATCAGCTGTTTTTCGGGGGGCATATCTGGGAGATCTTCAGGACGGCAGCAATAGTGACATAGGTAGAATCTAATCTAATGTCTGCTGTTGCGTTTCTGATGTATGCATCAGGTAGCAATCCATAAAGTCAGCTGGCTTTGCTGTTATTGGCAGCTCTCTGATCACAGAGACAGCTTTTTAATTCCCTCTCTTTGTTTTGTTAACTTCTAAACCTCCGTCATTTTATATCATTAATCTCCTGCTTTGCCAGACAAAATGTGACAAGAACCTCGTCGGTGTTTTCTCCTCACTCCTCTACACCCTTGCCTCTTCCAACACATTGTGCCGCCTCCCTCAAAGGCCTTTGATCAGCAAGTGTGATATTTAGCGCTGTGTACACACAAGCAACAAGCCCCCTTCCTCCTTCTCTCTGCCTCCCTCCTCCTCGTCTTCCTCCCATCTTGCTCTGCTGTGATGTGAAACTCAACAAAGACTGAATTTTTGAGCACTGACAAAGATTTGGTTCTGTCTCCTTGTCCTCGTCTTGTCTGTCCACCTCCTCGCCCCTCCCTGTCATCTTCTCTTCCTTCCACAGGAATCCCGAGGCCTCCTCATCCTCCAGACATATCTCCTTATTACCCGTTGTCGCCTGGCACCGTTGGCCAGATCCCCCATCCGCTAGGATGGTTAGTACCACAGTAAGCAACTCCTTTTATTATTACTCTTTCTTCTATCGTTTGTTTGAGTTTTGTGAAAGTCTAGAAGCGTTCACATCTTTATGATGGTTGACAAATTTCATGGCACCCCCAAATAAAATGTATTGATCTAGCACGATGTCACTCTACCTTTAATTTGAGTACTTTTAATCCCATGTTTGGAAATTATTGTTTTAGTTACGGTAGGACACTTTTGTGTCCTGTGTGCTTATCTCGAGTTTCCTCTAGGTTTTAGTTCCTCAGGGTTGATTTTGTGCCTTCAAATCATTTTTGTCCTAATTAGCCATTACAAATTTGATAATTATGTAGATGAAAGACCTGGTGGTGATCAATTTACAGTGTTTTTGCAGAGCACAACAGATTTTTAGTTGAAATGCAAGATTTCCAGAAAACTTGCTAAGCCTGGTGGTTGGGCGCCAGGGCAGTCATTCATCCAGCAGCCATTGTGGTTTTGAGTTAAAAAATGTTTAAAGTTGACAGGAAATTTAAAAATATCTCTTTATTGAAAGATTAACACCTGAGCACCAACTATAAAGACTTAAAATTGCAAACATTTTAAAAAGCAATGCTTAGCTTGGTTAGGGCGCAAATAAAGCCTGGTGACCCACCAGGTTTATAATGCACTGGGGAAAACCCTGAAGTGAATAAGTGCAAATTTATTGCAAATTTAAATTATTTTGTACATTTTTGGCACAATATAGGTTTTAAATTGCTTTCATCATGGTCTTCAGAAGTCTTAAATTTGGAAAAACCTGGACCTTTTCTGTAAAGTAGGGGAGTAATAGCACATTTGTAAGAGTTCTGCTCCTCCCCAGTGTTAATGTGCAGAGCTAAATGTTCCACCGCATGACTTTAAAAAGCTGCACCAAAATGAAACCATAATTTGAGGACTTCTGTTTGAGAATGTTGTGGTTTGTCATTCAGCTATGGTGACAATGAAGGACCAAAACAAAGTTTGTCAGCTGTTTTATTTGTAAGTTCAGACCAGTAGCTAGTCGTGTTTTTGTTACACATCTGCTTTACTTGTGTACTATGTTTTCTTGCCTTTCCCATTTTGAGAAGTAGTATACTTCTCCCAAGGAAGGAGAAAGTCTAGAATATATGATCAATTAAAAAAAAGTCTCAGCCACATTGGGGGACTCATTGGGGGTATTATATTAAAATTATTTTAAATATCAAAAAATTAGTTGGAATTAAAGGTTAAACTTTTTTAGTTGTCTCCTTTGATAAATTATCCAGTTATTTTAAGGCTTTTTACATATCATTATTTGGAGGGCAGCTTGTTTTTTCCATCTGGCTTATGAGTTAACAGTACAGTACGCTGAAAACAATTAAATCCCTTCTGATCATTACTGAAAGTGGTTTTCCTCTTTGAACCCCAGAGTTTATTTTCCAACGCAATCTCTCCTGGACCTGCTTCCTTAGACTCTCACCGGGCTCAACTTTCCACTTTTCCGTCAAATCCTATTTTGCATGTCTGCGTTTTCTCCAATTAGAGCAATGAGCTGTGATTGCCTGTGTTTTACCCACAATTCCTCACAGAGGCTCTCCCCTGGTAACTCTTGTCAACACTTGTTAATATGACAAAAGGCTACAAATTAAGCTCTGTTAATTTAATGTTTTCTCACCGTGATCTAAATACTGAGAGAAGCCCTGAGCGCAGTTGTGGCGCCCTTTGATTCGCTGCACTTTATTTTGGTATAAATTTACATTCATTATTGTTTGTCTTTGGATGTGTAGACCTCAATTAGCGTGATGGCTCCATTAAAGGGACCCGCGCTTCGTCTTTAATTATCACAACAAAACACCTAGTTCCAGCTCGGGGAGGAACGGGGCCCCACTCTGTCGACTCCGAGCAAAGGGTTATGAAATTTAATTAGCCACCGCTATCAAGATTTGTGGCATTCAAATTGTTCAGAGTTTTCCCTCGCTTTGATCTGCGCTCTGCAATCCCCTCGATTTTTGTCCTGATCAAATGAGAATAAAGAGGCCCGTGGTGGGGCTTTGGCGTCCCCTCTTCCATCAACCTTATTCATTTACCTTATCCGCTTTCTTCTTCTCTTCCCCTCTTCCCAGGCAAGGTCAACCTGTTTATCCAATCACGACAGGGGGGTTCAGACACCCCTACCCAACTGCGCTCACTGTCAACGCATCCATGTCAAGGTGAGTTAGACCCAAAGTGCGCCAACACCTTCACACTCACTTCCTCCTCACTCATCTGTCTGCGTCTTATCTGCACACGTCTTCCAGAAACGTCTCCCTTAAGGAGACGCTTGCGCTCAACATCAGCGTGTTCAAAAGGCCAATTCTCCAGTGCAGGAAAGGGGCTCCAGCTTGCATGCTCAAATATTAATTATATTTATCATTTTCTAATGAGGCCCCTGAAGAACGTTTACCCCCGCCGCATGTCAGGCAGAGCAGAAATGAAACGGAGGGGGCATAACCTTGCTGCGAGTCGAAGCAGCCAAACAGATAAACAAACAGCAGCACTTTGAAGGTGACACCACCATGGGAAGCTCCGGTCGCCTCCGTCCGCCCCATTAGGGTCTAGTTCAAGTGTCGCTGTGGACATCAGGGCTCCTGCGAGAGGAGACGAGTTTGCGTGTGTGTGTGTGTGTGTGTGTTTGTCATCTTGAACACTTGTGCTGGTGTTTTTACTGGTGAGGAATGTGTTTCCTCTACGTTGGGTTGGATTCTTCAGGCTCCTCTGGTCACTGAGCTTGAGTCTAATTACAGCCTGATTGGAAAAGCAGCTCCTGAGGGGCGGCTTGTTTAGTCCTCTGTGACAGTGATGGATCATGTATGCAAAGAGCCAGCAGCTGAGAAAGCACAGCCTCTTTTAGGCAGGGGCCAGAATTAACATATACACAGTTTTTTTGTTTTTTTTTGTAAAGCTACAGCTTGAAAATTCACAAAAATGATGAGTAAAATCATTCCTAGTTTTTACTGAGATGCTGCTGAAAGGGTCGCAGTAACAGCGTCGCCCCTCCCTCCCCTCCTCCGCCTGTTGCTGCACACTGCAGCTGGCTTTTTACTCACTTACAAGGTGCACAAATAATGTCTTTATTTTTTCGGTGTAATTCAAAGAAAAAACAGCTGCCCCTCCCCAACTTGTTGCCGAACACAGAGGAAGGCTTCTGTACTTTTTGTCTCACTCACAAATCAATGCAGAGCTGCCCCTCTCCCGTCTCTTGCTGTGCACTGCTTGTCAGCTGGCTGTAGGAATTCAACCAATTATTCCAATTTATTCAATTCGGTTCAGTTAAAAAAAATACTGTATTTATTTCAAAGGGAAATTAAATGCGGTCGTAAATTAAACCGTCAAAGAGTCGATGTGGATGATGATGCCGTGGGCTGGAAGAATCTCCAGTAGCAGTCAGAGTTGCAACAAATCTGAAGAGGCCTCTGACTGACAGTCTCCTGATGCTAACAGCTCGATTGTCTGGCCAGCAGAGATATTTCAAAATAGCATTGTTAGCATGCACTACTAATCCACCTCATTTGCTCTTGCCACTCCTCTTTAAATATGTGTGGCTATGTGCTTAGGAGGCCAACCAGTCCACTGATTGCCCTCGCAAACTTCGTTGCCCAACAAGTTTCAGGAGCAGACACTCAGTCTGTCGGATGGCAAGCCTGGTCAGACGTTGGCATCTGGCAGCAGCATCCCGGCCAAGCCGAGCTTTAAGTGACTGCTAATTTGCTCCCTTAATGACAGCCCCTACTATGCGATCATCTTATTTCCACTGCAGCTAATTGAATATACTGACTGGGGGTGTGGGAGAGGGGGAGGGGGCCTGGCCATGGGGGAAGAGCTAATGCCCCTGTGATGAGGCCCCTAATTGAATTAGTATAACTGAATAGATGGAGAGCTCTGGGAGTTCTCTGCAGAAGGAGGGGAGGGGTTTAAAGCCCATCGCTCCACCCTTCCAAAAAACGAAGAAAAAAAAAAACTCCTCACCAGAGGAGAGCAAACCATCCAAAACAATCGGCTTAATTGTATCAAACCTCCTTTCATACGTAGCCTTCAGCTAGTTGGTTTTGTTCAAAGCAAAGCAAAACGGTCAGCGTGTTGAGGCAGCTCAGTCTGTCTGCAGCGAGCTCCGCTGACTGGAAGCAGAGCGAAGATGAGCCAAAGCTCGGCTCTTCACAGGGTTCACACTGGTGCTGGAAGAACCTCAAAAGGTTTGAAGTTTTTTAGGTTTGGAAAGTGCCTGATTTCTGTATGAAGTCCTTGAAAGTGCTTGATATTCAAACCACACAATAAAACAATTAAACACACTCTGACATTTGATTAAAAGCCTAAATGTGGTTATTTACAGATGAAGGCAGATATTAAAACATAATAAAAGGCTTACAGTTTTCTTTCTTGTTGTTTTTAAGTTGTAAGTTAGAATCACCAAAATTATTTCTCTTTGCTAAGTGAAAAAACTTAGCGAGAATATTTTTTACAGATTTTTTTAGAACTTTCTCAGACTAGTCAGATGTATAAGGTAAGCGAGACGTTTCAAAACAAAATTTTGTCATATTTTAGTGAACCTTCTCCCTGCGGTATAATGTGGAATATAATCACAAGACATTATTAATAACAGTGCTAAATAATATTTCATAACTTGGAATTAAAACTCTCTGCTTTAGCTCATTAAGACTGCTTTTTTTTCTCCTTAGTGAGGCGCTGGAAAAGTTTGAAAACTTACATTTAGGCCTTTCACAGTAAGCAATGAATCAGTTAGTTGTGTGATAAATTATAACGAGCAAGATAATTTCACTTGCATGATTGTTTCTTCATGTGTCTGGACTGGATGACAACCGTCTTCAGTCTGGTGCTGTTGTCTCAGATACTTCGGTATCCATTTTATTTGTTGTTTCACCTGACCTGCAGTTTAAATGCTATACATGTGGCAACTTATTGAACATTGAGAGGATGTACTTGTTTCATTGTACCAATTGAAAATGGTCTCAAAATGACTGTATTACAGTTTATCGCAATACCTTCTGGGCCGATTCATCGCCTATCAAAAGTTGATTTTGTAATGTTAAAAATACCTTAAGAGTGCTTGAATTTTACTGTGGGAAAAGTGTACGAACCCTGTTAGTTCAGTCAGGAGTTGGGTGGAATTAGGATTGAGGGAACCATGATGGATCGTCCTGTGAAACGATCCATCCTGTTTTGAAAGGAATCAGAGAAGTAGAGAGGAGCAAATCCGATGCATTATTTTGATAATGGGGTTGCAGCCAAAGCATGTTCCCCCTCATTGTGTGTGTGTGTGTGTGTGTTGGATGTATGTGGGACAGGTGGGTGGATGTGAAGACCATTTCGTCCCTTGTGATCAAGCCTGGCCCTTTGATATGTCCTCCTGTCATGCCGCTTCCTTCCTCTCTTTCGCGCGGAACGGCCACATCATTATACATTAAACAAGCGCAGGGGGCTACCGGCAATTAAGCTAACGCTCGGCCTCACCGCGCCGGTGACCCAATCCCCCATTTGCCCCGCCTCCACCCCCTCTCCCGACAGCCATTCTTACCTTTTCAGATTGAGACGTAGAAGCCCCAGGGTTGCTGGGTAGATGGGGGTCTCCACTGCCTCTATATGTTGCTTAAATTGGTCCAGGCTGCCGCTCGCTCCTGATGAGCCTCAATGATGATGATGACGACGACGGCGATGATAATGCCCCGGACGCTTCAAAGGGACGGCCGTCATGTTTAAACCATAACCTGGGCCACGCGGTGGCTGCGGGGTGGAGGGGAGGAGGGTGGAGGCAGCGAGGGGACAAGGAGGAGTAGAGAAGAAGAACAGAGGAAATTTTAACAAGTGCACAGAGAGCGAAGGAGGGAGAGAAAGGAAAACGGAGGGAGCGGAGCAAACGCGAGCCCTAATGATGGGCGCTGTGCAGCCGCCGCTGCGGCGCTCCCCATCAGCCGATGACACGGCACAAACACCGGCGTGTCAGGGATGAAGGGAGGAGAGGGGGAAAGGAGAAATGGAGGAAAAGAGTTTGATGGGAGGAGGAGGTGGGGTAGTAGCTGTGGTACTCCCCTGAGATGGCCTCCAACAGAAACTAGTTGTTCCTGGCGAGTTTATCCTCATCATTATATTCTGGCTCGGAGCCATGCAGCCAGACACAGTCGGATAATGAGCTGCTTTAACAAAAAAATAAAAGAGTTACTCCTTCGTTTTCTCCTTCATCCTTCTCTTAAATTTGTTTGGTCACGTGGAGGCCTTTAAACGTACACATGAAGATATAAATATATTATATATATATACATGCACACATGCTCAGATAATTAGCTCCACACACTCTCTGTGTTGCTGGATCCGGGCTGTTAAATCATTTCTTAAATAAGAGTTTCTGTGTGGCGGACCAGTTGTAGATTACGAAACCATGATGGGAGAGTGAGGTAGATAAAGATGGCAGCGGTGCTGACGGTGCTGAATTCGCAGAAAGCAGATGGAGACCCAAAATCAGGAGCGATAACTAGAGCGTTTCTCCTACACTGCAGGATTGGCTCGACAGGAGATAATGGCTACAGATTTGCCATCCAAAATTTAGGCTTTTCTTTTTCAGTACGGAGGTTTTTGTGCTTCTCGCATATTTCTACATTTTGTCCCGTTTCAACCACAAACTTCACGTCTTCACAGCAATCACAAACTTCAGTGTTGTTATTGGGATTTTATTGGATGGACCAACACAAAGCAGTGCGTTATCTGAAAAGTGTGGCATGCATTTGTAAATTCCCCTAATTAATGTTTTGGAGAATCAGCTTTGTATGAAATTACAGCTCCAAGTTGTTGGTTTTTTTTGCGGGGTGTCTTGCACATCCACAGACTTTTTGGCTGTTCTTCTTTGTCAGATTTAATTAGGAGCAATCCATTTACAATTCTTAGCATGTATTGTTAATTGGACTTTGACTAGGCCATTCTAACACATGAAAAACGCTTGTTTTATTGTCCTGCTCAAGTCTTTCTGAGCACTCAAGGTGTTTTTGCGTGATTGCACTGAAGAATAATTTTTAAAAAAGCATTCCCACATCATGATGTGGCCATCACTGTGCTTGATGGTGGCAATGGAGTCTGTTTTACTTCTCCAACATTTAAATGAGACTACATTTGACCCCTGGTTATTTATAATAAAGTTTGTTGATGGATTGTCCTCACTGAGGGTCTCCATCACTTTCTTTTGCAAAAACATTCTTCATTTTACTTCCCCTTCATCAATATGCACTATTTTGTGTTGGTCAGTCATATAAAAACCTAACAATATACAGGCATAAATGTTTTTTATTATTATTATTATTGAATTTTATTCAACTAGCTTTTAAAATATCATTGTGTCTCTGTTGTCCTGTGTTCCATTTTAATGACAGTAGCTAAACGCTGTGTAATCTTAAGATTAAAAACAAGTTGAGTTTTAGCCACATCTGCATTGTGCTGTTTGTGCTCCATCTCCTCATTTCATCCGTGTCCATTCTGACGATTTACACAGTCTTCTGTCCTCCAGATTCCCCCCACACATGGTGCCCCCCCACCACAGTTTGCACACCACGGGCATCCCTCACCCGGCCATCGTCACGCCCAACGTCAAGCAGGAATCCTCCCACAGCGACATTAGCTCACTCAACAGCTCGTGAGTAGCCCGCCGCGCGTCCTCGACTCTCCCCGCGTGGCGGCGGCGCGCCCGTCTCACTCCGCCCGTCCTCTTCTGTCCCCGCTTTTTAGGAAGCAGTCGGACGCTAAAAAGGAGGAGGAGAAGAAGAAGCAGGTCCACATAAAGAAGCCTCTGAACGCCTTCATGCTCTACATGAAGGAGATGAGGGCCAAGGTGGTGGCGGAGTGCACACTGAAAGAAAGCGCTGCTATCAACCAGATCCTGGGGCGAAGGGTAAGTCTTGAAATCGTTCCGGCCTGGGGAATATGGTTAAAAAATATGACTCTGTCGTGCCTGAATCTTGAAGTGTGGACGGTAATAAAAAGCGTTTGTCAATGCGCAGTGGCACGCCCTATCGCGGGAGGAGCAGGCCAAGTACTACGAGCTGGCCAGGAAAGAGCGACAGCTCCACATGCAGCTGTACCCCGGCTGGTCAGCACGAGACAACTATGTAAGTTTTTAGGTTTACAAGTCGTAACGGCCTCTTCTTTCTCCCCTTTGATTTGTTTTGGTTTCACAGGAAGAGTGTTTCTTTGCTTTTCCCTCTTTCTCACTTAGGACCTCAGATTCGTCTTCTGCGTTTCCAAAATGCGACAGACTTATTAAAGTGCAGCCTGTTATTGCATGGTGGAGCTTAATTGTCAGCTGTGTGATAAATGTGAGAAATATTCAGTGGGTTTTTTCTGTTGGTGAATCTTTTGGAAAAAAATTAATTTAAGGATTTAAGCACAAAAAAATCTATTTCCATCCATTTATATGGCATCTTTTTATCCATTTGTCCATCCGTCCTTAAATTACTTTGTTCATTCATCATGGATTCTTTATTAGTCTCGGGCCTTGTCCACATGTGTCTGTATTTATGCAAATAGCTATGCCACATCTTTAAAAAAAATAATAAAAAATCAGTTTCAGAAAAGTGTTCATCGACATGAACCCAGACAAATCTGCTGCAGAGCATTGTTTTAAACATGCCAAACCCATAGGGGGCAGCGTAGCACTAAGCTAAGACTTGTCAGCCAATCAGATTGCTTGAAAACAGCCACAACTTCCTGTTCATTTGTGTGCAAAGATATGTAGGTTGAACTACTTTTAAATGGATTATTAGACTACAAAGTTAACATAACAAAGTCAACTTTGAACATCAGTTGAGAATCATGTCAGATCAAGTGTGTAAATAAATTGGCGTATTATGTGCCGCAGACTGTAATGCCCTGGACCATACGTCTCCGTTTCCACATGCAAACGCAAATATGAAGTTTTCTCAAATCTCTACTTTGGTCAAAATTTTTATAAATAGCCATTTGTAGTGAAATAAACACAGGTTTTCATATGGATGAAAAGCCAAAATGCATAAGAATATATTTGTTTTACCAGATATCTAAGCATGTGTGGCCTGGGCCTTAGATTTGTGACAATATCTGCAGAAATTCATCATATAGCTCCTGTTTTACACTTTGAAAGTGGGAATAAATGGTGCAAGTTACTATAAGCTGCAATACATTTTCTTTTTTTAGCCTCTACACCTTTTATTGTGTTGTTTCTTCCCCATAGTGTCTCTAAAGTGAATTCTTATACCAACAACAAATGCATGTTTTGAGATTCAGTAATGTAAATGCCTTGTTTGTTGTTTGTTTGGAGCTTTGTGTAACTCCCTCAACTTGTCCCAACACCTCAGCTCATGAGAAACAAGACACTAGGCTCTCACACAATCTCTACGATGTACTTTCTGTCTATTTTTATCTTATCGCCACCTACTGGTGTGGCATGCCCACTGATCAGAGTGGACATGTATTATAACTGAAGCATCTGAGGAAAGTTGGACTCAAATGTATCACAAGCATCTTTCTGAGTTTATAATCATGGCCTCTTGTTATTTGCAGTTGGATTATTTTATTAAAAAAAAAAAAAAACAAAGATATATTTTCGGGTCACAGTATGCAGTTAACAAAACTGTGTGTTTGGATGACTATTTGACTATGGTGGACGTTTTGCAGCTTGGACATTTTGTTCTGACACATAAGTGCCAGATTATTCAGTTTCTGCATGCTGCTGACCAGGGCAATCTCCTTCCAGCAGCTGTAGAGAAATCTGTCTGGCTAAGCAGAAGCGTGTCAAAATGTCTAGCTTTTAACAGAAGAAAATATGGGGGGGCCGTGGGGGGAACAAGATTACAAGAAGAAAAGAGGAGAAACAGACAGCAAACAGAGAGAGGGGGAGATTTTTGTCTGGCCTGCAGTGGCTGTTACAAACCGGAGGGCAAAAACACAGCAGAGAGAGAGAGAGAGCAAGAAAGGGGAATAAACAGCAGAGAAAGAGTGAATGAATAAATAAGTAAACACAAAGATGAGTCCTATTCTCTGTTTCATGTTTTGGGCATTCTGCTATATAATAACTAAGGTTCCTGTCGGTGTCTATCTCTCTTTTTTTCTTTCTATTTTTTTGGCGGCTAACCAACAGGGGAAAAGGAAGAAGAGAAAAAGGGAAAAGCAGCAAGCAGAGAGCAATGGTAAGTGAGCTGCAATTATCTCTTATATTAGAAGAACCCCATCATGTGTCAGGCAGATGTGACATCTTGCAAGATAAAAGTCAAGCTTGTTTTTTTTAGGGTTTTTTTCCTGTTATGTTTTTTTATATATATATATATATATATATTGTGCCTGCCTTTTTTTTTCTTTTTTCTCGGTATAGTTATGCTACCCAGTGCAATGTTTAAATGGTAGAGTTGCTTGTAAACCCCTCCCTCCACTGCCCCCCCCCCATTTTCCCCAGCTCTCCCTAGCTAATAACAACTGAATATGCATGACCCCCTGTAGTCCCCCACTACACCCCCCTCACCCACCCTGCTTGGGCTCTTAGCCCCTGGTATTTTGATATGTGTTTTTTAAGAACTTGAAGCATTTTGAAAGCCATTAACTTTGGCAGAGTTGTGTGCTTGGCCCTGTTTTTATAATTTTATATTGCCTTTGCCCTGCAGATCGACTGCACTACTGTGCCTTGTTGTCTGAGTGCGTGTGTGTGTGTGTGTGTGTGTGTGTGTGTGTGTGTGTGTGTGTGTGTGTCCCAGAACCGTGCATGCAACGTGTGTGCTTCATGCTTGCTTCCATGCATGCTCTTCTTTTAAATAAAAACAAATCACTTACATCTTAAAATTAAGGAGGTTTGCTAATTCTGTGATTTATTTTAATTTTTTTTTATATCCATCTCTACTCTTCTGATTCATATTGTGAGGACGCTGTGCCGACTTGTTATCAATGTATTTTGCGCTCGTTTTGGTGACGGATTTCTTCTTGAAGGCCTCTCTATCTGTTCTTTTTTTTTCAGAACACAGAGAATATTTTCCAAACCCTTGCCTTTCACTCCCTCCGATTACAGGTGCTAATGTCATTTTAAGTATCAAATTACTAACTGTTTCTTTGATTATTTTTAAAATCAATGTATGTGTATGGGACGGGTTTTACCTTAAATTCTTTATTCTGAAATATGCTTTTTTTTTGCTTTGTTTGCTGCTTTCTTTTCCTAAAATGTCGATGTTCTTTAAGCTAGGCTGTATCTCCATATGTTTCTATTTTTTTTGGCTAAATCACAATGCAGTGTGCTTGAGGAAGTGATAGATTATTATTGTGAAGTAAGGGCTTGGGACATCAGGGTAAACCTCCTTAATCTATATGCTTTTGGTAGCTGCCTTTTTGCCTTTCTGACAGGCCAGCATGAGTTTGACCTTCTCCCTGTTTTTATAAGACGCATCGACTCAGACATGGCCTGGAATCAAACAGTGTTTTACTTCTACGACTCAGAAAGTTGGAAATCTGCTCGAACTTTTTATAGGCATCAAGTTTTTAAAAAGGGCAGTTTTAGTTATCCCAAATACATGTGTCAAACTCGAGGCCTGTGGGCCAAATCCGGCCCGCTGTAGCTTTTTATGTGGCCCTCTAGTTTCCAGACTAAACACTAAATGTGCTTAAATATTATGTTTTCATCAAATCAATGCAGTTTTTATCTATTTATTGCCAAAACATATCAATCAGTCCCTCCAGTTTTGTGAGAATTATCGTGGAAATTCATGCAAATTAAACAAATTACGCATTTTTTTTCACTAATAATTGTTAAAAACTTTATTTGCACTAAGCAACTGCCTCAGTCTTAATTGAGGTCGGATTATAGTCCTTAATCCATAAAATAAGTAATAAAAAGTCGCATTTATCATCATAAATAAGCGCAAATATTTCCAAATTAGTACCACAAACACAAAATCCTGGACATCCAGGAAAAGAGAATCATCCAAAAACTCAAGCGCGCTCTCTCATTTGTACAAGAAACTACCTTTTTAAAAATACATACTTAAAATTAAACCCCTATTGTAAGAAACACAAATTCAGCTGTTGGAAAATATTTCTGGTTGCAGATAACTCACCAGTTTTTAAAACTATTTTTGTTCAGGCTGGATACTTGTGTAAACAGCTAAGCTAATTAATCAGCTAATGACAGCTTGATGTGCTCACATTAATATGCAAGTAAAGACCAGAATGACAAAAAGATTTAATATTCCAAAGGTATTTTATTGAATATTTCTGCTTCAGCCATAATTGCAGTAACAAATGTAATATTTGGCAGTAGTAAGGAGGATTTTGGGATTTTAGATCACTCCATGCCTGCTTTATGAATGGCTAGAGCCTTTGTGACTTTGTGCTGCTTTTGTTTTTTTGAAACCGGTCAAACTGTTTGATTCCAGGTCTAAAGATGAGCTTCCCTCTTGAAGATCCAGCCTGTTGTTAAGCCAAGTCTCACTGCTCCCACTGTCTAGTTTTGCCACTTGCAGATTAAAACTGGTAGCATCTAACAGCAAATTAATCCAACCTGCATTTATTTTTGTTTTTATCCTTTTTTAATCTGTTAAGACCTCTCCTAAAAGCTGCTTTAACTTCCCTCAGAGTTTACAGAGAAGGGATTGCTTCTGCAATATGACTTGATAGCTTGCATGCTTTTGGATTCTACTAATTTCTGGTACAATGTAATTGACTTTATGCATATTTGATAATGGCCTTGTGGGGTTTTGGATCCACTGCTTAGCTTCACAGATTCACCGGTTTTCTGTCTTTTTTTTTTTTCTCCTTTCTCCTGACTCTCTTGTTTTACTGGTTTCGGTTCTCTTCTTCCTCCTCCTCCTCCTCCTCCTCCTCTGCTGGCTTCCCCTTCCCTGTTGTGGCATCAGACCTGAGCGCTCCTAAGAAGTGTCGAGCGCGCTTTGGGCTCGACCAACAGAATAACTGGTGTGGCCCGTGCAGGTGTGTATGGTGTGTGCTTGCACTGGCCAGGGCCAAGGTGAAGGCTGGGGACGCGTGAACGCTGGGAATGCCTCCTCTCGCTCTCTCGCTGCTCGTTTTATTTCCCTCTGCGCCTTCCTCCCTGTCTGTCCCGCCGGGCTATTGTGACCCACCCAGCTTCCTCCAGCCACGCCCTGCCAGTCTCTCTCTGTCAGGGTTCTTGCTTCCTGTTTTGGGGGAATACGTGAGTGTTTGTTTTGGACGAATGACGTGTTTGCATGAAAGTATAAATAAATGCGCAAGGGGAGGCGGGGAGGTTACTGCAGAACACATTGTGAGCCAAAAACTGGCAGGTCGAGGCTTGGAGGATCTGAAGTCCAATAGTTTGGTCCAAATGGAGGTTATCCTAGTGTTGCCAGCCTAAATCTAAGCCCTGGCTATGTTTTTTTTTTGTCTGTGTAATGACATGTACATTTTCTTTTTTTGTTCCTTTTTTTTTCTTTTTTGTCTGTTTGTGTCTACCTCTTTGGCTAACAGATGCAAATACCCCAAAGAAGTGTCGTGCCTTGTTCGGGCTTGACCAGCTGAGTTTATGGTGCAAACCATGCAGGTATAACTGCTGTAGTCCAACCGAGAGGAAGACATCCACACTGAGCATCTTCCTCCTTCGTTAATTGGCTCCAATGTCTTCCTAAAACACGTGCTGACAGATAGAAATCTTTTTTTTTCCCTGCTCCTATAAAATTCCTGCTCAGCTACGTTTTTCTCTTTTTTTTCTTGTTGAACTCAGTTCAAGCCCAGCGGCAGAAAATGAATTTCACAACCGACTTTATCCGAACGCAGCATCAAGGATTTTGTTTTGTTTTTGGGTTTTTTTGCGTGTAATTTGCGGTGATTCCATAAATTGTGGTTGAAATTCATTTTCTGCCCAAGCATTTGATGACACCCTCCCTTCTTAACTGTCGTGTTTGTTCTAATTGGCAATGTAATGCTTACAAATTTAGCCCTGCTTTCCTCTGAGGGCCTGTTCAGTGACACTCTTTTCTGTGCCCTCTTCCTCCTCCTCCTCCTTCTCCTCCTCCTCCTCCTTCTCCACCTCTTCTTCCTCCAAACTCCTCTTCAATAACCCTTACTTAGTCCCTACCTGTTGTCTTTCTGTTCTGACACAAGCAGTCTTTGAATTGGGGATATTTTCATGGTAGGTATTTGTTTCTGCTAAGTAACGACCCTTCTCTGTGTCTCCCCGCTTGCACCACGGCCATCGCAGTGTTTCATCCTCTTTGTTTTCCTCATTCGAACGGATGGGCTCGGGATTAAAATGGAGTCCGTGAAACGAAAGGCGAATTCTCCGGTTTATTTGCTCAAACCTAACCGTGAGCTTGTCACCGTCACGCCAGGTTTTTTAAAAAAAATGTAATAATTGTTTCTGTATGATCGACAAAGGCCAGAGCTTAGAGCCCCTCCCTCACCTATTGCTGCGCTCTGCTGGTCAGCTGGCTAAAATGATGCGGGAAAATCCCTGCATCCTTTAGGCACAGGGGAAAATTAATGGCATCAAGAAAAGTTACTTTTAAAATCACTAAAATTATCAGTAATGTTGGAATTCAACCCAGAGCTCTCCATTTCCCACCTGCTGCTGCACACTACTCATCAGCTGGCTGAAAAAAAGACCTCTCTAGCTTACAAGAAAGGAAGGAAATGCAGGTTACACAGTAATAATGAAAAACGATTTAATTTTGTTTATGAATACTTGATAATTGCAAAAATGTCAAATAATCTTCCATAATCCATACATTTTTATATTTCTACAGTTCATACATTTTGAATGAGGTGAGATGGAAAGGCACTAACCGATTTCTTCTGCTGTAAGGCAGATAGATTAGCACGGTAACCCTCCCCTACCTGTTGCTGACAACTGCTGACAACATTTTTTTAGCAAATATTGACAAAATTCAAATGTAATAGTTGCTTTTCTGTTAGGTTAGCTAGCAGAAAAAACTCTCCTCCATTTTTTTATTTTTTGCTTGAAAAAAAAGACAAGTTTAGCTTTCTGGATATATTTTCACTGAGAAACTTCTAGATTAGCTAATGAATGAGCTAATATAAGCTTGTATATTATATTACGGTGAGAACTGAACAAAAATTAGCTATTCTTCACTATGAATACTAAAAAATATGACTAAATTTAGCATGTTCTATATATATATTTATATATGTTAAAATGTTATTTTTACAAATATTAATAAAATAATAATCACATATATAATCATATAAATAAAAAGTTTTTTTTATTATTTTTTTTTTTAGCAAATATTCTACAAAATTCAAATGTAATTGTTTCTTTATAAATGATTGAGTGCGCCCAAACCCAAGTTAGTCTTAGGAATGTATTTATGTACCTGTCTGTCCATGCATCCCACTCTCCCACCTCCATCCTCTCCCCTGGGCCGTTGTAATTCCCTTCAATCCGACTCGCAGGTTATCAAACATCTGGGCATTACTGTTGAAAGAGCAGCAATCGCGAGGTCGAGGGATCGAGGAAGTGCTAGGATCCAGTCAGAGAGGTTAAAAGTTCTCTCTGGGCTCCATTTCCTAAAAGATGCATCTCATGTAATTTCCCGAGAGACGAAGAGAATCAATAGCATACACAGGCACATACTATAAATCAATACGTCTGTTAAAAAATGGATATTAGCTCATTTGTTGCAGTTTGACAGACAGTTACAGAGAGCGTTGTGTGTACGTAGGAGCAAAACGATACATTTTTTTTTGTTTTTTTATTCGCAGTCAATGTTCTGCCCCATCTAGAGCTGCGGTTTCAGTGCGGACTGCTCCTAAAAGCCCATCCTCACCGTTTACTTGCATGCCTGTCTTTCACTCAGCATGTGGTCAAGGTTTCTGTGTGTAATCTTTTTTCTTTTTGTCATTCCCAGGGTTTGCTCTCTGCATTCATAAAACAAATATATATTTCCTCCTCAGAATTACAAGATGTGATTTAAACAAACAAAACAGCTGGATTTTAAAACACCTCAGCCTGTTTTTACCTTCTGTGTTGTTGCCGGTAAGACTTAAAATCGCCCCGTAGCTTCTGGGATAGAGATAAGAGCTGAGGGAGAGGGGTCACTGTCAGGGTCAGCGTAAAGATGAGGTGGGCTGAGATTCCCCCCCCCCCCCCGAACCAAATCTGAGCACAGTCTTCACAAGAGAGTCACCACAGATAAATACAGCAGTCCAAACTCTCTCGACTCCCCCTCACTTCGGTGTTTTAGACATCGCTTTCCACGTAGCGGTACCGGCATGGCCTCGGGGCTCGGCATGCGAGGGGGGAGGGTTCCCGACCTCAGGCAGAAATGTAAACACGATGCCTTGACCCCTAAACTCGTATTTGTGTCTGTAGGCCAGATTTAGGGCAGCGAGGATAGTGTCGACTTTTTTCGGTTGTTTCTTTGGTGAGAGGATCCTTTAAGACGAAGACTAGATAAGAGACCGATCCTTTTTAAAGCTAAACCCAGGTTCCTGGTCTTACTCTCAAATGGTCATAAAGAGTTTTTTGCTCATAGTTATCAAAATATTATAAAAAAAATTTAAAGGAATATTAGATTTAAAAGATAATCACTCATATGCTTTTTATAACCCTACATAACCGCTAATGTACTAACAGCAGAGCTAATTTTCTGTTTAGTGTTTTAGCACTTTTGCTAACTTAGCTTTCTTTAAATTGATTTTTTTTTTTAGATAAATTCTTAAGCGCTAATTTACATGGCTGTTTTGTATAAAATTCAACATTTGTGTTGAAATTTTGGACTGTTAAGAATTCAAATAATTAGACGTTTCTATTCATGCTCTTATTTTGAAGTGGTTGGAGACTCAGCAGTTCTGTTTCCTCTCAAACAGGAACAAAATAAAACACGGACAGGAGAGACAACAAGATGTAAACACAAATACAATGTTTAAGAGCATTATAGAATATGCCAATTATAATGTCAAAATTACATTGGTGCTAAATGGTTGTAGTCTTTGAAGGGCAGAGACGTTTTGAATTGAAGTTAGCCCCTTAGCATTAGCTTCCGGTAGATAACCGTGTTGGTGTCATGCCGCGGCATTTGTGGAACTGAAAATGTCCTGGAGATGTTTTTCTCCCGCCTTGTTCCTCTGGGGAGAAAACAAGGTGAAGGCAGTCGTTCCTCTATGGACAGAAGCATTAGTGTAACTAACTTTTCCATTAGTGGTGCCGCCACTGGATTACAGCAAGCAATCCCTATAAGTAATTGCCAACCAGCTTCATCCATTGTTTTTTTTTTTAGTCTTAAGTCATAAAACATTTTCCCCAAATTAAAAGATCACATTCAATCTTGTTCTTGATTGTAAGGACCCTGATGTGTAGTTTGGGGACTAGGTGAAATAGCGTTTATGCTAAATTCAGGGAGCAAACCCGGTCACCTTTAATCTTCGTTCATCCTTCCTGTTTGTGTTTTTCACTTCCTTCCTGCTTCCTTCTATGTAATCTTACCTAAATGTCTGTTTTCGATGGTGTAGTATATCTACCACCTTTCCTTAGCTTAAAGTGTATGAAGCCACTCAAGTACACCACAGCATTAGTCGCATTTTACCAAACATGGTTTGGTTAACTGCTGGATGCTGAGGTGTATTTAAGTGAGCTTCAGTGCTAGAGGAACACAGAGTCCTATGATCCTGAAAGTGTCTTTCTCTCACCTTGTCCCTCAGGAGAAAAAAAAAGTGCATTCGCTACATCCAAGGTGAAGGCAGCTGTGCCAGTCCTCCCTCTACGGACGGAAGCTTACTAGACTCCCCCCCATCCTCTCCTTCCTCCGTGGTTCCCTCCCCCTCTCCGAAAGAGTCCAAACCTCACACTGAACAAATGCAACCTCTCTCACTGACTATGAAACCGGCCCACCAGCCACTCCACCACCCGCACCTCCTGGCTGGGCCCCCACCGCCATCTTTGGTTCAGCTGGAAAATTCGGCGGCCGCCGGAAGCAAGACGCCCGGCGGCGGCGCCTCCTCCCACAACGGCGCTCTGGAGCACAGTGACGTCTCGTCCTCGCGGCAGCCGGGCTCCTCCGTGGCGTCCGCCATGATCCGGCCGTCAGCTTCGCTGTGTCATTCCCACTCGCTCCTCCCCTCCACGGCCCCCCAGCCTCTGTCGCTAGTGACCAAGTCTATAGAATAATCTACCTTCCTTCGTCTCACACACACTTTCTAGGTTTTCTCTTTGCTCTATTTCACTTTCAGTCAATTTTCTCTTTGTTTCTTTGCCACGAAGGCTTTGAAATTTTTAGTTGTTTTATTTTTTTGTTTTATTGAAGTTCATTGGTCAATATTTGACCCCTCATTATCAGAAAAAAAATCTAATTATTATAAAGTACAATGAGCTGTAGTATAGCTTTGTGAATCTGCCAAAATTTTTATGAATTTTTGTTTCTTTTGTCTGGGTTTTTTTTTGTAGCGATAAGACAGGAAGAAAACTAATCTACTTCACACTTTCGAAACGTTTTAAAGACAAATATAAAATAGGTAGGCTAGGTTATTCGACAAGCCCTTTTTCCTGAAAGAGTTGGTTCTTCTTCTTTATTTGTATTAAATACGAGCCTGCGAACCAATCATTCAACATCTGTTCAAACTCTCAGAGGGGTGCGGGGGCTAGCGGCTACGCCTCTCTGGGGAACAATTTTAATTGTGATGTTACTTGTTGTTTAAATGTACAGAATATCGGGGAGGGGAGGGGTGATTACTGTGTTAAATATGCATTCTTCCACTGCGTTGTCTTTTTTTTTTTTTTTTTTCTTGTTTACCTTTTGGGGCGGAGTCAGGCAAGTTTGGGCGGGTTCGACAGGGGGAGGGTGGGGATCGGGTGGGGAGGGGTCAAGGGTTATAAAATTCAAAAATGTCACAACGCTAGGACCAGTAGTATTTATTGCTTTAGAGATTGCTTGTTGTATCTTGTTGTGTCTCTTTTTGATCTTATTTTTTTGTTTCTTGATACATTGTACAAATGATTTTTTCTTAAGCTAAACAACTATATGAATGATCCATTTTTACAAGGAGGATTTAAAATAAGAAAAAAAAAATACAAAGCTTTTGTTATGTTTTTTTTTCCCCTCGCTGAAAGCACCCAGATTTCACTTGTTCTGTGTAGATCTCATAAACAAGAAGTATGCACAACTTCATTTACAGAACCGCGTCTATATAAGCCATTTTACACGCAAAGGAAGAAAAGAAAACTTGAAATCAGGCAGTGGGTACCGTGTCTTCAGTGGAAAAAGTGTTTTAAAGCCCTTCTTTTTTATTGCACAGTCACATCTCTCAGACTGTAGATTCGTGTACAGATTTTTCCGTGCCAAATTTTTTGTGATAATTTGCCCTCAGCCCCCACCTCCCCCAGTTTTAAAAGAAAAAGAAAAAAAACACGCTGTAGGAATTTTTTTTTTTTGTTTCGTTCCGTTGTTTGTTTTTATTTTAATTTTGATACCATTCTTTGCTGTGACGTTACATAGAATTGCTATGTATGTAGTATAAATGTTGCTATAACAAATGTGTTTGGTAGCAAATTGTCAAATATTAAAATTTAAACTTAATAAAAAGACGGACATCATACTGTATAAACCCACGAGGGCCAAAATTATGTATATTAGGAGGTTCATAAAAAACTATTAAATACAAAAAAATACACAAACTGCCACTTTTAAGTACACTACTACATATAGGTAGATAGAAAAAATAGGCATGTTGATGTTGCAAGAGGCTGTAAAAAAGCTACAAGAGAATCATCCACTCGGTGCCATTGTAGTTGACATGACGCGACTGTAATCTGTCGATTTCTTCTCTGGTTTATTAAGATGCTAATGATAAATAGTTTGAATGTTTCCTTAACGGCTGTGATGTTCCTGTTCTATTTTATGCTCTTATCTTTTTGTTTGTTTGTTTTTTTTTCCTGTTATTTTAAATGGTTCTAAAACCATGTTTTTTGTAATGAATAAATGTTTATGCTGTACAGTCTCTGTAGCATGCAGTTCTGTATTAATAAAAGCAACTTAGTATGTGCAAACCTGCGTTTTCTTCTTATTCGTTCCCTCCGTGGTCTTTGACCTGGCGGTCGTTGGGTGTCTGGTCCCAAACTTTAGCGGTTACCGGGTGGGCGGCCATGTCGGAGGATTTTAAAGTAGTTTAAAGTAATGCAGCTGCATCTCACTTGTAGGGTTGAAGTCTTTCCAATTCAGAGATGGGTTTGCTGGTGTGCTTAGGATCGTCATTCTGCTGCATAACCCAAGTGAACTTGAACTTGAGGTCACAAACTGGACATCTGGCTTCAGGATTTTCTGCTGGAGAGCAGAAGTCACAGTTCCAGCAATTGCATCAGGACATCTAGTTACTAAGAGCAGCAATGCAGTCCATCAGACGATCTCCGATGACTTTCTTTTCTGGAATACGTTTAGCTTTAAACCTGATGTAACTGGAAGAACACATTCCAAAATGTCGAGGGAATCATCAAGACCTCTTTGGCAAATTGGAGAAGGAGCCTTGAAACTCCCATGGATGTTGCTTTTGCCAGTCACTCTCTTTTTGCTGATCCTTGAACATGGACCACTGCAGTCCTTGATGTTTTTGGTTTGTTTGTGACTTCTTGGATAAGTGATCAGTTTTGCTCATGGGAGTAATTTTGGTAGATCAGGCACTCGTGAGGATCACCACTGCTCCATGTTTCTATGTTTTCTGTGTCAGTGGCTAATGTCTACCACTTTGGTTTCCCCTTATGACCATTTCCAGATTGATGTCAAGAGTCTTCTTCTTGAATTCCTTTAGATAAGGTAATGATGTTTAGCCTTTGGAGATCGTTTGGCCACACAGGTTCTGTTTAAATGATTCCTTGTTTCTGCATGTCTGGCAGTAACTAGGCCATGGCTTCATTGTTTTGAATAGTATTTATTAATGTCATTTTTATCTGATCATAAATTTTGTTTGATGATTGGTAACATTTAAACGTGAGAAAAAAGAAAATCAAAAACATAAGAAATCTTAAGCAGAAAGATAAAAAAAATCTAAATTTTGAGTTTCCAACTCATTAACTCACTCATTAACAACAATCTGTAGTTTCTGTTTTATTAAGCTACTGTCTCCAGGAATTTTACAAATTTGGCCCACCAGCACAGGTGGTTGATCGAGACTTGCCCACAAATTCAAATCTCCCATCAATCCGTCGTCTCATCTGAGACTGGGTCAATGGGTCTTGGATGAAACTCCATCAACTTTCTGTAGATTATTCTTAGGAATCCCAAAGTCAGATGGGTTTATAGTCCATCCATCGATTTCTGGGTCTTCCTCCAAGTGGGATGTGCCTGGAAAACCAAAGGAAGGAACCCAGCAGCCATCCTGTAGCACATTTCAGTCGCTTAAATCCGAGATATCGTTCTTTGGGTTATGATCCACATCATGACCACAGGTGAGGATCAGAACGTAGTCGGACCAGTAAGTCGAGAGCTACGATTTTTTTGTTCAACTCTTTCTACACCACAACAGACCAGAGCAACACTAATTTCACTGCAGATGAAGCCCCAAGTCCTCTTTCCAGTCCTCAGACTACATAACAAATTCTGCAGAGTTAAATCAACCCTCTGCTGAGTGGTCCTTATCAGAATTGGTGTTAATTTAACTCTTACACTTATTTCAAAAATAGTTTGAGTAGTTTTAACTTTTTCAAGTGTTAAAATGACTTAATTTCTTGTTGAAATAACTCTGAAAAGAGTTAAATTAACACCAATTCTGATAAGGACCACATAGACTCGGCATAGTGTTGATTTAACTCTCCAGAATTTGCTGTGTAAGATGAGCTAAATCTTCACACTCAGCTGTGGACACTGGTGGTTATCATTTTTAATTATAAAAAAGTATATACTGCACAAAAAATGTATTTTAATAACCATGCTTTCTGCATTCTCTTTAATTTCATAGTGAATAGAACTACATCAGTCCAGATTCATTTACTTAATGAATCCACTTTTATTAAATTTGGCTAAATATAGCAAGAATTTTTGCAATGATTTACACAATCCCTCTTCTTTAAAAACAAACGTCTGCCTCATTACTGCACGCTTAGGGTGCATTCACACAGCAGCCCTACTTAATTCACTTTAATCAAACTCCAGTTTGTTTTTTGAAAAAGTCCAAATAGCTTGGGGGTGTGTGAATGTGCAACTCCGATATGAACCAAAAAACTAAACTCTGGGCCGACTTAAAACCTTGATCTCAGCTCTGGTTCTGTTCGCATACATATTTGAATTCGCTCCAAAACCAGGAAGCAGACTATAGCGCAGGGCATTCTGGGTAAGAAGAACCAAAACAATTCTGTGAGTCTAGCACAAGTGTGACTAATGGATCATGTTGCCAAGACAAAAGTGAAATCTTACAACCGCTGAAATCTGACACTATTCCCATTTTTGCTTGCATTTTGTGAGGAAATATGTTGTCTTCTTCATATGTCATTTCTCCTCGGTGGTTCTTGGTGTAGCGCCACCACAGGCGAGAAGGTGACCAGTTTCTTCATAGGTTTTGGTTTGTTTGACAGCGTAGTGTGAAAGTGAACCACATCAACTGAAAATGTAACAGACGTCACTATTCTGCGTCAAGAAAAGCAACAATCATGGCGGACTATACTGAGGATTAAGTTGTTAATTTGCTGGCTCCGGTCGGATAACAACTTCAAAATCAGAAACTATGCTCCACCGTTAGCGTCCATGTTTACTTCCGCAAACACTGAGCACGCTCTATGTGACGTCATTGCGCCCTCTACTGCGCATGCGGGACAGTTCTAGGTCATTTGCAGTTCACACCGGAGAGCACAGAGGTACGGAAGAGGATAATGGCCACCGAGAAAAAAAGAAAAGAATTCTGACTTTAAAGTGACTAATTTTGAGATTAAAGTCAGAATTCTGAGATTAAAATCAGAATTCTTTTCTTTTTTTTCGGTGGCCCTAATCTTCTTCCGTACAGAAGCATTGAACAAACATGGCAAAAATAAGTGAATAAATAAATAAAAATCCGATTTGACAAAAAGAAAAATCAGAATTGAGTCACTTCAGGCTGAAGTGTGAACAGTGAACATAGCCTAATCTGTTCAGTTGCACATCTGTGCACATACTCTTCAGGATAGCAAGAAGTCCTAGCTCTGGCTGAATCATCAGTTTTTCCTGCTATTAAAGTTTTCAAGAAATTAAACTTTCTTTTTTTTTTTAAGCCATCCAAGTAAACAGGACAGAGACAGCTGGGAATTTATCCAGCAAGACTTTAACTGAGTGGTAAAACTTTGGAGGGGGATGTTGTCCTTTCTACAGAAGGAACATGAAGGCAGCATGTGTAATGAAAAAATGAACAAGGCCAAGAACGGACTGTGGCAGAACCGAACAGCTCAGGGGACCAGGGAGAAACCTTTACTCATAAGGTATGACTTCAACAAAAAGAATGTGTGGGATAAGTGCACACTGTGCCAGGTGACAGTTCAGCACTGTAGTACAGCAAGTTTCTCAGTATAGCCACTGCAGAAGCTCTGGATTCAAATATTATTAAAGCTTGATTAAAAGGAGATTATCGGTATGTTAACAATTGTTTATATTTGTTAAATTAAAATGTGTGTTCCGATGACGTTTCTGTGACCCAAAAATCCCTTTTAAAGACAACCTTTAATAAAACAAAAAAATTATTCTTATTAAACAAAAAAAAGTAATAAAATGATTCAATATTCTGATTTTTAAAGCCCTCTGTGTAATTATTTTATATGTAGTGTTTCACTGAAATATATTTTAATTTATTGAATATCAGTGTGTATCTAAACATTATCCTAAAATAACAATAAATCCCAATAAAATAAACTTACAACAGAACCAATGAAGTTTAAAGTATGCAGTGGAGCCTTGGTATTTTGTATTAGAGACCACAAATACCAAACACTTTGAAATGCCTGGTTGCTGAAAGGTGCTATGCAAATAAAATTCGATTTGATTTTCATTTGAACTATCTGTGAATTGCTAAAATATACAAATATTTGAAACCCCCTCCAGAAACTGGATTCTTTAATACTTTACACACCAAATATATCTTGATGTACATTGATGCACGTAGTGGAAACCATATTAGCGCTACCAGCGAAGCTAACATCTACACTCTTCCTTATTTCACTCCATGCAGAAATAGCCAATCAATGCCAAGGAAAATTAATGGCTCTCCTGGATTGGCTGGTCCGAAAACACCAGCCAATAGCATGTCAAATAATGTTATCCATAAATATCTTAACTTCTAAGGTGACATTTGTTTCTGAATGTCTTAGAAAAAGAATTCACAATTAGGCAATTGTGAATTGCCTAATTATGAAATTAGGCAATTCATGCCTGTGAATATTTTCCAACATGTGCCACAGAAACTTGACCGCAAATACACAGAGGTTCACTTTGCTGAACAACAATATGCATATTTTGTTTGACCATATCATGAGTTACGGGGAGAAGATCAAAAGTGTAAAATAAACCAAACCAGAAGTTCATTTGAAAGAATAAACACGATCATTTTTATGAAGTTTTAATGTGTACAGCACACACTTAAAGTGCTGCATTTATCTCTAAACAATAAGTCACCTTATGAGGTTGTAGGGTGCAAGGTGGCTCCGTTATGTGGGGAGACTTTGCATACCTAAGAGAAGAAACGACATGTTTTGATGTCAGCGTGGCATGGAGGAACGACGTTGAAGGCCATGGCTTCAGGCAAAAATACAAATCAGAAAAACATTGCAAAACATTAAACGCATCTCTCGGTTTACACGAAACAAGAAGCAAAAGATCTTGTTTTGGATGTTATTTAAAAACTGAGATGTGAGCCCCTGACCCAGATCACAGCGGAAGAAGAAAGGCTGAAGAACAGGCTAAAGAACGTGGCAAAAACCCGCTCAGTCTCAGCTAGTAAGAAAAAGAAATGAAACATTTCCATGTGGCTCTACTGATACGGATGTACCTTTTCCGTAATGATGGCTGTCTTTTCTTCTCAATTAGGGTTTCACATAAAGTTAGAAAGGGGGAAAAATGGCGGAGCTGTTCAGTTTCTATGCTCAGACATGTGTCTTAAAGGTGCTTTTTAGTGTCGGCTATCTTTATGGGGAGGAAAAAAAAGAGTCCTTATAAAGCTCCTGGCGGATAAAATTTTTAAAAAGGCCTGAATTGGATGGTTAGTTCAAAAAGAATATGCTGAAACCAATTCCAGTGCACTGAAGCCCTGCTGTGACCCTCATCAGGGAAGAGCAAATCTTCTTTCATTCCCCATGCACTTTAATACGCCGCTCTCTCAGGAAGCCTGAATTGAACACAGCAATCGAAATGAATGGCTCTAAAAGCACTTGAGTAATTGTTTGGGAATGACTGCAGAGTCAGTGGCCTCTGTGCTGTTCTTGAACGTGTTTCTGAGGATGTAAATGTAATGTAAAGATTTTTTTCTGCATTGCATGGATCCCATAAATAAGTCCATAAACCGATCGGTTTATGTCTGTATCTCCACTTGGTCAAAGTTTGCTCCAAGGATTCACATTGAATCAACCTAGAAATGATACTTTTTTCTTGTTAAAAAAAAGTAAAGACACATCCTCTACTTGCTGAATATGGCAGTACACTTACTTGCCACTCTGGTACAGTGAACATCCCAGTATTTTGCAGGGGTCAGGGATCACTGCCAGCCGCAAGTAGCTAAATTCTGTGAAAACTTGAAACCTCCCTCTAAGTCCTAAACTGAGCTCAATCCAGCTAAATTTGCAGTACCGTAATCCCGCAAGACATTGCGCAATCTGAAAAATTTCAACGGTTTCTGAAAGGAGAGATGTTGCTCTTTCCAGCCAATGTCGAGTTATTACGGTAATTTCACCATTGCCATCGCAGGAAGTCAAATTGTTCTAGTTATGGATAATTGGGCAAATATATTTACAGGACATTTAAAGAACTGTGTACAATTAAAATAAGCAGGAATATCCAGGCCGACAGCGTCGGGGCGGGGCCAATTACCGGGCTCCTAACAAATTACCGGGCTCCTAACGAATTACCGGGCTCCTAACGAATTACCGGGCCCCTTATGAATTACCAGGCCCCTAACGAATTACCGGGCTCCTAACGAATTACTGGGCCCCTTATGAATTACCGGGCACCTTACGAATTACCGGGCCCCTTACGAATTACCGGGCCCCTTATGAATTACCAGGCCCCTTACGAATTACCAGGCCCCTTACGTGCATCAACTGCGAGGGGAGGGAATGAAACTGAAACTGTTGGGGGGGGGGGGGGGGGGGGGGAGTGTTAGAGCCACGTTTGTCTTGATTTTTACCCAGGAAGCATTTCGGTTAAACCTTGAGTGAAACAGCCATTGGGGCTGACTAGTGTATATTCCATTGGGGAAGGTAACTTTAACATTAAATACATCTTTCTCAACAGGCGAGGGCGGACCTTCTCCATCTATAATCAGACATTTAAGCGACTTGAAACCATTCCTCCCTCCCTGGCACCTCCAGACCCAGGCCCCCATCCGGCCTGTTGCCCCCCCATAGCTCCGTGCCTGCCTCAGACTGCAATGTGAACATGGCCAAAATAGGAATATAGAGACATTTGAACTGAACTCCTCAGGAAAAGTACAGGGAGGAGTAAAACGATCATCAAACAGGACTTGATGACAGTCTACTAACATGCAGAACAAGCCAAAAGCGATACAGAACTGAGAATTAAATTCATAAATCAAGCTGAAGTAGAGCTGTAACTGCAGCATGCAGCTCATAAAGTCCTTATTAAATACAGCAGAGTCTGTGGTGATATGACAAAACATAAAAAAAAAAGTCAAAAGGTAAGTTTCTTTTTTTTTCCAAGCCACTGTGTAAGCAAATCAATGCTTTCTCCCTTCCCTGTTAAGATCTGAATTTCAACTTCATATGCAGGGACTAAAAAGCAGAAATACTTTGAGTCCAGGACAAACAGAAGTGCAGAGAGGAAGAGCCGCGTATTTACAGGTGTTGCGTTTGTGTGCTACTGCCTGAATGCAGGCTTGCGTTGCACCTTCCCAGCACAAGCTCCCTAGTCCCTAATGATGGCGGTGTGCAGTAAGCTAACTACCCTCACAGTGGAGCGAGCCCCCAGGCTAGTGCCACATCTCTCCATCAAGGCCTGCCTTCATCCCACTTTACACCGGGCCCTTTCCAAAAGACACACACATGCACACACAGGGCCAATGACAAATAATTCATATTATGGCCTGCCTGAAAGTTTGCCACACTACCTCATTAAGCAGCCTATTGTAACTGGCTGACATTCTCTCAGCATAATAACATTCCTTGGTCGGGCTGTTTTTGAAGTGACATCTCACTAGAGGGAAACAGAAATAAATAAAGAAATGAAATAGAAGAAAAAAAACACCCAGTTGTGCTACTATGCTGTTATTCACCTTCGGAAGTCTCAAGGTGATGCAACTTTAGCTGCCAGGTATTAATAATGGATCCCCGTTGTTGCTTGATGTGGTTTAAGGTCCAGCAATGGCAAATCAAATGAAGACAGAAATGTTGTTCCTTGTGTCATTTGCATGAAAAAAGCCAAGGATACTTTGCAAAAAAAAAACAAACCCAACAACATATAGCAATCTTTTTAAACATCTTTGCATTAGTTTAGATCAGTACATTTCAAAAGCATCCTCCCAACAAAGAAACAGATAATTACACTGGCTGATAATGTTTGTGGTCATAAATTTGTAACTCGAGAAAATGATAAACATACATTTCACATAGAGCAGAGATTGAGTTGTGTTCATGTGGACTTCACAGAAAAACGTATCTAATGGTCCAACAACCCAAACGAAACAAAAACACTAAGTAATCTAAACAAATTAGTTAATGAATTAAGCTATTTTTAATACAATACAATGGCAAAGGGAATAGCTTTGGTACAGTTTTTTGCAAAGATTCCCTGGATGAGTATTTAGGATCATTGTCTAACTAATCTTAATTTTCCCTCAGTTACAAATGTGGTCTTATGTGCAATAGCTTCCATTGAGTTTTCCAAATCTTCTGCATTTAAGTTTAAACAAGCGTCAACATGTTGTTTTTCTTCAGCAGTGGAGTCTTATACAGTGAGCATCGATACAAATATTGCATTTTCTTTTAAATGCCTGTTCCAGCTACTTTCAGGTGTTTCTGAAGTTCCTTTCAAGCAATTTTGGGACTTGCATGAGGGACATTGTTCACTGGAACATTCACAAGTTTGAAATATATCTGTAACCAGTGCCATCGCTATGTTATTTTTATTATTAACTTTTTTACTATGGACCTTTTTGTGTCTGGAAGATATTTAAGATTGATTGATTGATTGATTGATTGATTGATTGATTGATTGATTGATTGATTGATTGATATTTTGCAACAACATAGGTACAAAGGTCTGAAGAGAGCACTTTAGTTTTACCCATCATAGGATCTTTGTAATGAGCTTTTTTTAAAAGTTCAGTCTAAACCAGCTCATATTGATTTGCACCATAGGGGAAAGTATTGCATTTTATTTCTTTTGCTTCCTGTGGCTTATTGCGCCTTGCTTTCTTCATTTGTTCGATATTAATTCCCTGTGACATCCAAGTGTATCGCAGATAATGTATGGACTTATTTGTTTCAATTTATTCATGTGTCGAGTACTTGAGTTGTTTCTGACATCTACTTTTATTTTCATGTCAATAGGTCCATGAGGATAAAAACGATCTACCGATAAAAATGTTGATGTGTTCAGTACTTACTTTCCCTGCTGTATTTGCAGTAATGAAGAGATTATCTTTAATAGAAACCAACACAAGGAGCCTGAGCTCCCACTTTGGACCGCATTGATTTTTCCTCTTAGCCACACAGTCCAGTGCATTGACTCTAATACACAATCAAAATTTATCTATTTGATACCTTCTGCAAAATGTACAGCAGGAAAAGAGCGCAGTACATGAAAGATGGAGTGCAGGGCTTGATGAAGGTGTGGAAAACCTTTGATTTTCTATTTCTTTGCACGTGTGGCAGCAAATGTCACAATGGCAACCGCGGTGTGGGAGGTTTTTCTATGTCTATTTTTTTTTTTTTTTCCAGAGTGGCAATCAGCCAGTTCAGAGGCGCTGAGCTCCTGGCGAGCCTACAAGGCATGTGGCTAGGTGCTCTCTGTCCTGAGGGCGAGACAGGGAGAGTTCTGACTTTTCCGGGGCAACAGCGAGGCATGGGAGAGGAAGAAGAAACTTTCTGAGCAAAGTGGGAAAAAAGGGGGGAAACATAGGGGAATAATCCAAGCAAGGCAGACTTGAAGTAAAACAACTGACGAATGCTTCAGTCTTCGCTTCAGTCCTGACGAGCATACCAAAACTCAGATTTTTGCATAAATACACAGCTCTTCAGTGGCAGATAAAAAGGATGAAGATGAAGTTGTTCAACTAACAAAAGAGGAAAGAAAGAGGAGGAAAGGCAAAAGCCCCCAAAACATGACGAAAGATGTAACACCTCCCCTGCAAAGCCGGATCCCGTTTCCCTCAGCAGATAGCAGGAGCGATGGGGAAGCGCTTTCCAGCCGCCTGTAATGAAGTCCAGATGTATCATCTGTTTCTCGCCATAAAAGCTGTGACCTTGGGAAAGCTACCTCAGTTTTGGCTCTTCTTTCATATTTGAGGGAATCCAGCAGAAAACACAGCAGCTAAGCTGAGTACCGCGGGATTAAGGGCAGAAAATTCCAGACAAAATAAAGCCATGTGGTTGCATCGCTTCGTAGCCTCCTCATCAAACACCCCTTCACCGTCTCTCCTTCGTCCAACATGGCTGAACTAACTCTGACCTTTTCTATCGCATAACAGTTGCTGTCAACGCAGCGGGTCTGTCGTAGGTTGCATTTAAGAGGCTGAACAGTCATGAAGTCCAACAAAGTTAATCTAAGCATGCTATAAAACTGCTAAATAGCTGATTAGTTACATTCATTTTTAGCCAGTGTGTGTTTGCAGGAGATGCAGTCACTTGGTTTCCCAATGTGCACTAAGCAAACTTTAATTAAAATCAGATTATTTTGGTTGCAGAAAAAAATGTAATCACTAAGCAGTTTTCCTTCCAGCACATAAATAATGTGTAAGCAGACCCAGATTGCCTTCACAGGAGGGCGACTGCCACCGTGAGAAAACATCGGCAACAACTGTTTTTGAAAGATGATCGAATCTTAAGAGTTTTGTATTTCGGAAAAAAATACGGCTTAAATAAATCGGTTGACTCAATTTCTCAGAAGTAGGTAAATAAATAAAAGAAGGGCTGCTATTTATACCACCAGTGAGAGAGAGAAATTGAAGGTAATTTGGATTGTTAAAAGGTAGAGCTTTTCTTGGGTTTGCCTAAAATAAAATGAATCCATAATACTTGCATCTTCCTATGATGGTAAAATTGTGGTATCAGCAAGTGTTTTGACACTCTACCACTAATCTGCAAAGATAACATCCTCACTGAAAGTAGGGGTTGACTAGATCTGCAGCCCTCTCTTGTGGCGACTGCAGAACATAGCAGCTTATATCAACAGAAGTATTACAGGCCGAAGCAGAAACATTACCCTGAATCGTAAACAAGGTGGCTAACAACACTTTGTATGTTGTTATAGAGTAGGACACAAATAAAAAATGCCAGCTAAAATCAATTCTCCACTTTTGCTCCTCCTGTTTATGCAAAACTTAGCATTAGCACTGCGGCACAGCTAGCTGTCACAGGAGGTTAGCAAAGGAGAATTTTGACAGCTTAATGAGCCACAACTTCAAAGTTGGCAGTTTTTAAAAACTGATGGTGGACTTTTTGCAGATAGATATTGTAATGAATTTGTACAGTGCTTTAATTACCAGTGTCAGGGAGGATGGTGCCTGACATCGGATACTAGAGTTTGTCCAGTTAGGCTTTAACTGACCATTTTTCCACCAACGTGATTCCAGTTCTTAACCAGAGCTGGAGCAAGAGCCAGCTTTAAACTGGTTTCTATAAAAGAACCAGATTAGAACTTAAGTTAGCCTTTAGCAAAAATGCTGACATTATACAGTATATATGTATTACACCAGCATGTTAGCTAACAATAGCTAAATACAGATACTATATGGCAGCTTTTATGCTAGCAATATGCAAATAATGTTAGCATAGACATTAGTGTTTTGGCTAATGCTAGCAGTGCACTGTTTTTAATTGCGTGCTATGGTAACTTAGCCTAATGCACCTATAAGAGTATAAAAAGGAAAATGAAAAATGGTGTAGATGTTTTCCTCTTTTTAAATACCCAAAGGAAGAACTGAACACTACCATAAAAGAAAATCTGGAATCCTTCTCCAACTTTTTTCCTGCAGGATATCAAATATAAAAACCAGGGAATGACTTAGTTGTCAATTAGTATTCATAAACTTTAAAAAATGTAAATCTCAGCCACTTTTCTTTAGCATATTTCCTAACTATGGGGTTTCATCCTTGAGCTGACAATGGGATCAGATTTTGTTGTTGTACTTCCTACTCCATCTTTTAGTAATGGGAGATTAGAAAGCGCACCGATACGGCTGAGACGAGCAGGTAAAAACATTTCACTGAATTTCAGCTCCTCAGTCAAGTGCAATGCAACGTAACTTCAGTGGAGCACGCTCAAACGCTTGAAACAAAATGGGCGTGAAAGTGGGACGGCAAGTCTCATCGAGTAGACACAATTACAGAGCTGAGGCGATGCTGTGAGCATGGGATGTAAGACAAGAGAGCCATTTTAAAGGAGATTAGCGCTGACACCTCCCTGTGTCTCAGCATGCAGCGATCACACTGCAGCCAGCTACTGTGTGTGGGAGGCCTTTTGTCACTTGTTCCATTCAAAGTGGGAGAGAGAAAACAAGCGATGGGATGACACCCAGCCGCCTCCGACAGATCAAAACCAAACTAATAAGCCAGGATGCTCAAATTAACAATGAGGCCTCTTGTTTAACTCGGCTGTTTGACTTCTTCAGCTGAGGCACGTCAACTACACAGGCACATTTAAATCCATGTGAGGATAAGACTTTGGAAATAATGACTGTGCTGAGTGCCACCGGTAAAAGTAGTTGGGTGCAAAAAAGATTTTCTGTCAACATACTTTTATGTTAGATGCTAAAGTGGATGTGCATGCACATAACAACTACAAAAACTGTAACGGCAACAGCATTACGCTGTAGTCTGAGTCGGAGGCTTATTAAGAGACCATTCATCCTTCCACTGAACCTAAAGCACATAAGGCGCTGTGTTTGCTAGAGTAATCTATCTTTATTGTTACCCTGAAGAGGCTTGTTGAAAATTAATTTAGGCTGGTCAGCACTCGAGAGCACGCTCCCCTGAGATACGCAGTTTAACCCTCATCTCGTCTAACATGACCCAGCGCAAACACTTGAATCCACATTCCACTCAGTGCCTCTCAATAGCGAGAGAAATGATTATTTACCCATTTCAGAGCTCAATGTACTGTCAATGTACAATGTATTTCATCTGCCTTCACCTTGTCCACCCTGTTGTGTCAGAGTGTTGGGCTATCACGTGTCCAATGCAGCATTATATTTTCTCATTCAGTAGACCAAACTGATTAATCTGACATATTCATATGAATACGCAAAGCTTTATACATAATATGTAACTAAAGCAATGATTATAACACTTTTATAATCTCAAACGACAGTATTTTCCCGAAATGTTTTAATGGTAGACCAACACATACTAGTTCACACTTTTAAAGTGGAAGGATCATTTTTTTCACAACTGATTGTTGCATGATGTGCATTTTTATTCATATCCCATGAGTCGTGTTGTGTGTGAAATGTCTCACTTTGGTACATCAAGAGACTGAAATTTTTGCACCTTTGCAAAGATTCTTAATTTTTTTAAAAAGGTATAAAGTTTTTTGGGGCAATACTAACAAAATTGCATTACAGTTTTTGTCAAAAAAAAAACTGTAAAAAGAAAGTAACATAACATTGTTATTAATTAAAATAATATGAAAAAACATTAAAATGACAATAAAATGCAAATAAAAACGAACAAAAATGATACTCGTTGCGGATAAATGCCGTTAATGTTTTCAGCCAACAATTTCTGCATGTCTCAGGTTTTTAGTAAGGAACATAGAAACTAAATGTGGCATCCATTTGTTTACCTTTTGTCCTGGAAACACTGGATATACAATGTCTGATGTCCTGAGGGTTCTACCTTAACTTGTATCTGATCAGTAATTCTGAAATGCATTAAGGTCAAAGATCACTAAGCGCTTAAGAGACCTGCTTCCAGATTCAGCTGAGAATCTGGAAGCAGAATTTTAGATCAACTAGAGCTATATAAGAGACCAGAACAAGCATCATTACAATAATCAAACCTACAGGAAATAAAAACATGCATTTTCTTTGTCCTTTTTGGATAGGAAAACCTATACTTCTCTGGAAAAAAGATGTACTGAACCCCATTGAAAACCTCCTGATTATTCCACCAAGTATTTATTTCTGATCTCTTTCTGAGTTGAAACATTAGTATTGTTGTTTCTAAATCAGCATTAACTTGTCTGAAAGCACTGCGTCTTTTTTTGTTATTTTTGACCATTTCTCATTTTCTGCTTGTAATTTCGGAGACATGTCAGCAGTTCATAGAATAAAAGAACAATGTTCATTTTACTCAAAATGAACTTTTACAGGTTTTACTCAAACCTCTAAAAAGTAAAAGCAGAGGAACTGATCCTTTTAAGTGGTCTCTCAATTTTTTCCAGAGTTGTTTTTTTGCTAGTAGTATTAATAGACTTTATTTGATTCTTCATTAATTTGAAGAAACTTCTGTTTCATGGGTATTTTGCACAAATTGACTCACTGCCTGCAGTGGACTGTGGTCAAATGGTGAAACAGAAATCCAGAGTTGTATGCCTGTACCATTTATATTGTAGAAATTGTCATACTCCATGATTTGAACAAGGTTCAGATAAATTTTGATTGAAAGTGACCCTAGAGCGGAGCCCTGAGGTATCCCAGATGCAATATTTTATTTTCTGTGGTTTATAATTACCAAAAAACACAAAGGTTTATTAGATCCTCTAAAATGTTTTCTTCCATGACTTTAGTCTAATTCATTTTTCCATCAGCTCTTACAAATTTCCTTAACCCTGCTTTAAAAAAAATACATTCCTACGAATAATAATCTCATGAATAATCACAAATTTATGACTTACAAATGTATCTTACTTTTTAGATCTTCTTCTTACCGATGGTCATTTGTGTCTCACCTGAGCTTCTGAACAACATAGGAGAAAATAAAAAGCTTTCTGTGAAATATTCTGGTGCAAACTACCTCTGTCCAATCGAACGAGACGCACACATGAGCCGTTTTGTCAGAGCAAGCGGTGATGGTTTGGTGGTGAGCGAAGACACCAGAGGAGAAGCGCCTGCGTTGAGGTTGCAAAAGAGTGAGCAAGAAAAGAGAGAATGGGGCTCAACCCCCCCACCCTCACATCAAAGCTTTTCCCTCCAGCGTTGTCTTGTGATATTTATTTATTGAGATGATTTTGCCAGAAACCCAGTGGCCGGGCTGTGCCCCCCCCTCAGCTCTTTGATATGTTGCTTGGTTCTTAGCTGGCTGTCCTTAGAGAAAGAGGGGTCGAGTAGGGGGGTCAACCAAAGACACCCCCAGAGGAAAAAACATGGCTCACAGAGCACACATAGAAACAGCACACAGCACAGCGTACACACATCTACACGGAAACACAAAAGCAGATGATGCATGAGGAAAGTGTGTGTGTGTGCGTGTGTGTGTGGGTGCGTGTGTTTGTGGGGGATTAGGCATTGATTATTATTAAAGGGCCAATGATTTATTTCCTCCACCATTTGAAGGAACAGGGCTCACATCTAAATGAATATCCGATTAATACCTTGGAGTTACTTCGGCTTGTGTTGCCATGTTGAGTCCGCGCAATGCGAGTTCAAACTGAAACGCGCTAGAGGTGGGGTTTACAAGCGTTTTCACAGCTCAAACTAAAGTTTTATGGAGCAGACTATTGCAAACTGTGCAGAATTGTGAAGTAAAAGGATGTATGTTTTTATCATTTCTTACACAAAATAAAAAAAATCAAACAAGTAAAGTTAAAGTATTTGTTTTCAGCTCCCTTGAGTTGGTTCTGTGCTTTTATTACAGCTGGAAGGTGCTTCCATGTCTGTGCAGAAGAAACGCATTCACAAAGCCTCATGCTGCCACTACCATGTTTCACAGTGGGAAAGTTTAGTTCGTACAATGCCTTTCCTTTTTGCTGCTCTCCCAGATAGATCAAATTTGTGGAACGCAGCTGTTTCCAGTTTTGTCACCTATTCTTTCCGTAAAATTTACCTGAAATATTTGAAAGAAAATACAATTTGCAGAGCTTAAATGCCTGGACGCAATGCATCGTGGCACATTATTGGATGGCGTTTATAAGGCAGCCAATCCAGGAGAGGCGTTTATTTTCCTTTGCACTGATTGGCTGTATTCCCAACAGTAGATACCATATAACGTAAACTGTGGATAATAGATTCTGCAGTAAACCCCAAATGATTTCCACTGTCCATATTAATGCATACTGAACTATATTTGTCATGTGAACTATTAAATGAAGCAGTTCTAAGCGTTTTGGAGGGGATCTGAAGTGTTTGCGTACATTAGCTATTTATACTGGGTTAATATTGTGAATAAATTGCACAAATGTGCAATATATTTACAAAATAAAGCAGATTTAGTGGCTGCTGGTTGCACTACATTTTTCTTAGGGGTATCGGAGTAAAAATGGCTGAATACAAATTCACATCATACATTTTTGCTTGTAAACTGTTTCAAATAATGCGTTATTTTCCTTCTGCTTTACAGCTACTTTCTAAAATTTGTGTTGATCGATCGTAAAACTAAACTAAACAAAATGCATTTAAAATGTTTGGTTGTTGCATGAACCTCCCGACCCCATCAAGGGACAAGGGTGTAGGAAAATGGATGGATGGATGGTTGTTGCATGACAAAACACAAAAAAGATCAAGGAGTGAAAATAAAAACGTAATTAGTGCAGTGAAATTCTGCAACAACCAATAAATTGACACCTTGTAATAAGCTGCATGAATACTCTGCTGAGTTAAAGACCAGGTGAAATGTATATCAGCACCGTCACAGCGGTCTCGTAACCAGATGAAGATTCCTTCAGGGTCAAAACATGGCAGTGCTCCGTTTAGGACGCTAAGATTAGCAGCAGCCCAGAGCCAAGACGGGTAGTCCTGACACAGTAGCTGCAGGTGGAGGCCATTTGTTCACACCATGTCGTGTCCAAGTGTAAAATAGCCTGGGTATGGATCTTGGCTGGCATAAGAAAAATTATTTCCATTCAGTGGCAAACCACAGTGCATTACAAGCCAGAATAGAGTTTCACCCCCAGATTAAAACAGTCACTTTCTGCTGTCATTTGTGATAAACTCAAACCAAAGACAAAAAAAGAGCTGTATTTATGATTCAAAGAAATGCTTTAAAAGTTAGGCCTAAAATAACAAAGTAAGAACCTGCTGAGACACCAAACTGACAGTGGGTTCAGCTCTGAATAAGTTTTGCCCCCCAGTCGGTGGGCCTTGTTGCCACAGAGGATTGACAAAGTGGGAGTTCTTCCTCGCTGTGCGGTAGACGGTAATTTCAGCCTCACGGGGGAGGGTCCGCTCATCTTTTTTGCGTGACAGATCTCCAACATAACGTATTGTCAAATAACTCTTAATACGTCCGGCATGACATGATGTCCATGTTCTCAATATTCAGATTTGCTCTGGCTCATAAACTCATCCACAGCCGCTTGCCATTGGCCTCATCAATCAAGACATCTCCACCCACCCCCCAGCTTTCCTACCCAAAGCCACCCCTCTCTCTCTCTCTCTCTCTCCCTCTCTCTCTCACTGTCTTTTTTTTCCTTCGACCTGTCAGACTATTTGAATATGAGGTGGTGCATGAATGGCTTCCAGAAAATAAGCTTCTGGCAGAACAAGATTTGGAAAAGCAACACTCGCACACAGAAATTCTGATTCAAAAATGTGCACAGATGTCTTCTCCAAACTTTTTGTTTTTGACATATTGTAAAGAGATTCTCATCATCGTGTGGCAGATGTAAAGACTTTTCTCATTTATCTCCATATTTGTCTCCTGTGTGTTAACACCTGGTGTTTGAGCAGACCTTAAAACTCTTTGGGAAACACTCAGGTTGTTCAAGTCTGATGACAAGAACAAACACTGACAGAAGACATCAAGGGCTGACAATCACTGCCCATCGTTCTTCGTTTCTGCCCCTCGATAACTCTCCAGTCAGACAACCCCTATAATTGAGCATGTGTAAACAATAATCCGTCTAAAAGCAGACGGGCCATTTAACACAGAGTGATTGTCTGCATACGTGGATAAACAAACAGAGCACCACTGGATCTGTCATCGCCTGAACCCCCTTCTAGATAAAGATAGATTGTGGAGCACGCAGGAGGGGAGGGTGGCAGGGGACTAGGATGGGCAGTAAAGAGCCGCGTCAACTGCTTTCCCTCCTCATGCGTTAAATTCAAAGAAAGCTGATGTGCTAAACCTCCACTGATCAATCGGAAGCAAAAGGAGAGCGGAGGAAAAGGGAGACAAGGTGGACGAGCCTCTGGTTAGGCATATGTGATCAGCACATTGGGCCAAATGATGTCATCCATCAGGATGGACACTGCAATTTGCCATCTATTTCCTCATCAATCAAATCTGAGTGTTTCTACAAGGGGGTGGGAGGGTGGGTGGAATATTTGTTTATGTATGCGAGTTTGTGCTCCTGCATGTGTGTCTTCTATAGACAGGGAGACGCAATGGCAATTCCCAGTCCAAACCCGAAAGGCATTAAGAGCCTTTAATAGAAAGTAGCGATGCAGTGCTGTCGTTTAACATGCACAGAACTGTTACATCTGAGAAGTTTCTTTGCAACTGAGCCTTTAAATATCAAAAAGCAGCTGAAATATTTTAAGAGAAATTTGAAAATAGTAAATCTTTGGTTATCTATCTTAATGCTTTACTTACACTTTGAGTAAAATGTGTTCATTCGCCTTCACAGGTCAAAAATGAAACTCAGCTGAAAAAGCTCCTGCATAGTGCAGCTTTTTTGACCACTAGGGGGCGCTGAAGAGCGATAGAAAGCTTTATATACAGGGGCCAACATGGTCAAGTGATCATTGAATACGCAGAAAGTGAGAAAAGACTAAACTCTATCTAACACTACAACAGTTACTTGTATTATCCCAATGCAGCAGGACAACATAAATGTTTATCATGTCTCATTAAATGCTCTTTATTTGTGCACACCTGCATGAATGTGAAACTGTTTTTAGATATGTTAACATACTTGGTCAGTTAGAAGCATTTGGGACAAAAGTGCAACATTTACGATGGTAGCTAAGAATTGCTGATATAAAAATGTAAATACGTTTTAACCTCATTAAGAGAGATGCTATCGCTCAGTCTATTTAGTCATTATTTTGAATTCATATCTATTTTTTTTTGTTTTTGAATGTCTTACCTGAGTAGTCTCATAGATTTCACCTGTAATATTTTCATTTTGTTCTTGCTTTTACTTCTGATTTTTACTTAAATTGGTTTTATTGCAAGTTAGCAATTATTTTTGCTACAAACTAACTCTTTGATTGAAGAAGTAAGAAGGTGATTTATTGGCACATGAAAAAAAAATAAAGAATGTTGCTAATGCTAGCTTGTGTAAACAAACAGCCAGAGAATATTTGATTGTAGCTGTTATTTTCTCATTCTATCCTAAACATTTTCCAGTTTTCCTATTGTTGATCAAAAACAAGATGTTGTTAGCTTCAGTTTTACACTTTACACTTTAGAAAGTGTAAAGTGTCAGTTGAGTTCAGGTTGCTGCATATCTTAGCCATCTTTGTCGGTACGAGGAACTTCCTGTACAAATTACCTTCACTAAAGACTTTGTTTCTTTAAATGTGTGGTCAACCATTCTCAATGAACTCAATGCACAAGATTTCAAACAAGATCTGACCTCTTAGTGTCATTCTTGCTTGATTTCTCAAAATATTTCTTAAACGGTTTTGTAGCCACAGACAAAATCCCTTTGCCCATTTAGACATGCACTTCCCCCAAAATGGCACCAAAAAGAATCCAGTTAGCCTCAGCAACTTATTGTAGTTTAAATCTTAGAGAAGTTATCATAAAACTGACAGCTGCAGAAGAAACATTTAAAGAATACTGACAGGTTTGTGCACATATTTGAACAGAGGCAATTTTAGTTTTATCCCGTAAAGCAGATGCTGAAACAGCTGAGTGGCTTTGAAGTGGCAAAAGGTAATCTTCCTAACCTAAACTCTGCTGCGTAGAGAAAAACTGACCTGTTTTCTGTTCAGCTACCAAACATACAGGATGGGAAACAATCAATGTTTTGAAAAGGGGAGTAAACGAAAACACTCACAAAGGAAGTAATGTTTGTCTTGAAAATGTGGGATAATAAAGATAAAGTTTTAATTTAGTTTCAATCTGATTTGTGTTTGATTCATTCCTGCATCCTTTCATTCATTCTTCACTATAGACATGAAAGTAGATATAAATTATCTTGTGTTCAATTTTTTATATTTTCACAAATTTAACAAGCTGATGTATGATGAGTGATGATTGAATTTAAGATCACTTATATTAGAATAAAATAGAAAAGGGGGGAATTCAGGAATAACAGCAGCAACAGATGTTCATACAAAAACTTCTTAAAGTGTTAGAAACAATATATATAAAACATTTTCATTTTGATTTTACTTGTTTTAGAAAACATGTTATGTTTCTTTAGGGAACAAACAGAGACTTCAGTTTTTCAGAAAAACATTTGACAAAGTTGTAAAAGTTTATCTAGAACCAGCAGAGACACTTTTGCCATTCTGCCAGTTTCACTGTACAAAGCGAAAACACTGTAAAAATATATTTGCTTCTTGACAGATTTCTTCAGTTTTTGCTTTTTGTCATACTTATATCTCAAATATTCAATAAAAGACAAAAATACAAAATTTAGTTTTTAGATAATAAGTTGTTTTGAGTATAACAGCTATTCAAACCAACTTGTGAACAGTTAGCTCCTTACATTTAAACCTAAACTGAATGTAATTATCCAAAAACTGCTTACTATCTGACCTGTAGAATGAAAAACAAATACATATACAAAATGGGACAACGTGAAGTAGGCTAAAAGATACAAAAATAAACATCTATCAGTCTGGAGAGAGAGATCTACAAAGATGCTGCAAAGGCTTTGAGTATCCAGCCATAGTCAAAACATTATTATCAAATAGAGAAAATATGGGATATCGGAGAACCTTTCCATCTGCATCCTCTCGACCAAAATTACTACAAATGATAATAATGTTGAGCTTGGTTCCATAGTTTCTGTAAAAATAACTCTTAATGCTCTAGATGTCATTAGTCTGAGTGTTGGGGGTTTTCTGTGTGACAAGGCTGATCAGGTAAATGGGTTGCCAGCTTTCCTAATCAAGAGACCTCGTTATAAGACCAACACCCATGAAACGCCAGAGTGTAAACATTAAGTGAAATCCCAAGCCTCTTTGTGAATTCTGAGATTTTTTCCTGTTACCCGCCACACTTTTATTTGGTGAACTTCTCACCGTTGGTAAGCGACTCCCTGAGATCACCTAACAGAAATCCAGTTCTCATCTAGACAACTCTCCTCTTCCACTGTCATCCCCTGCCAGAGCCTGGATTCCAGTGTACACTCAACACTCACCTGTCAGCATTTACTCACTTGCCTGTCTCAATTACCTCATCCTGAAGAACTGCAAAGATCCTCACTTTTTCACTTCTCTCACAAATGCCTCCCGGATGAAGCTGTGAATCCAGAGTCATTGTTTTCAGTACAATTATTTATTGAGTCCATTCATCTCTGAGGAGGTTTTATGGATATGAATAAAACACCAAAAACCATCTGTTAAAGGTTTCCTCCATATGTCCTATTGGAGGTGACCTAGAGCTTGGTGTACAAACTACATACCAGTCATGCACGTTATGGTGGGTTCACAGCAAACGCGTCTTGAGCGTCAGGCACGTCTGGTTTGCAAAGTCTATGGCTGTGTTCACACTGCAACTCTGATTTTTTATTTTTTTAACGTAACGCAACCTGTATCTGATCTTTTCACGAGAGTCTGAACAACACAAGTCGGATTATTTTTGAATGAAACCCAGGCCACTTGGATATTCAAATGTTGCATTCATCAGACCTGAACATCACTGATACTCGACAAACGTCACTATTCTGTGTCCTGATACGGGCAAGTGGGAAGAAAAGCAACAATCATGACGGGCTACAGTGAGGATTAAGTTGTTAATGTTCTGACTCCGGTCGGATAACAGCTTCAAATATGTAAGCTGAGCTCCACCGTTAGCATCCATAGTTACTTCCTCAAAAACTGAGCACTTCTTTTTTTACGGTGGTTGGCAAAACACTCAGAACGCTGATGCTATTGCGCTCTCTACTGAGCATGTGGGACACTTTCAGGACAATTGCAGTTCAAAGTGAAGAGCGCATACAGGTCCTGCCTATTTGGAAGTGTGAGCACCCACGGCAAAAAAAAAAATCCGATTTGACAAATAACCGGAATTGGGTCACTTTGTGCTGCAATGTGAACGCAACCTCTGACGGGTCTGACGTCCTCAGCTCACCTCCACATAAACTTTGAATGTAACCCAGATGTGCAAAACACTAAGTACAGAGCAAAAATGTCAAGCATCTGCATTCAAAGTGCGCACGAGTCAAACTTTAAGTGTTGGCCGTATTTTTGTCGTGCATTTGTTGTGAACGCACCATGGACCTTACCAAGCTCCACCAAGAAACGCCCCTAGAAAGTCCCACATGACAACATGTCTCACAAGCAAAGCCTCGTGATGCTTAGCTTCTATGTGTAAACATGGCATTTTTCATCTCGACTGACTCTCTGCGGAGTATTCCTGAGTTGATTAACATTTCTTCCGGATTTTCACAAAATATCAGTCATGACAATGGACAGGGGAACCAACAAGTTCATATCATCTTTTTTGGACGACATCAAGGTGTTTTAGCCACGCGATGCCTCCAACATTGTGCTCGTCGCAGCTAAATGCTATCAGTTGATGAGGAACACAGCAGATCCTCACACCCTCAGCATAAATATAGCTGTGGACAAGATCACTGACGCCTATTGTTCTTGCAAGGATGGGTAAGTCGGGCATTCATGGTTTTGAGGGGTCGAATGTGCCTAGGCCTGATACATGGTACTCAGAGGCTAACACGATTAGCGTGGCTGCACAATTACAGTTTAGTAAAATGCCTTTTCATGTGAAATAAAATCTTTAATGTATGTCAGATACGATACACATTGCATATTGAACTGTTCAGCTAACATAAGACTGTAACAGACAGGCTTCAATGTGTAGAAGTTGTATTGGTACTGCTGTACTTGGCTAAAAGGTTTTCATTATGGATGTGTTTATTATTGACTTTCTTTTTTTCATTCACTAAACACAAAGAAATCAAAGCAATAATACTTGCACCAGCAGACAATCCTTTGTTCTTATTGATCCTACGACGGTTGAGCTGCAAATGCGGTAGTGCACAAGCTTTAATCAAAGCAAGGCTTTCCGTTTCAGATTTTGGAAATCTGTGAATTTTAGTTCCACAAATACGATCAGGATACCTGACATCGCCTGTACAGATTCCCCACTGACGGTGGAGAACCATTCTTTTTCGAGTCCTGGCGCAGAAACTTTCTGCCGTTCTGCTAGCCCACAATGTATATTAGCATGTGTTTACTACAGTAGCTTGTGTTTGTGAGACGGTTACGCACGTGGTAGCTGCGCTGTAAGTAAAACTGGCATTAGCCAATGAAACGCGGGCCCTGTGGTAAGGTGGTAATATGAAGACTAAGTCCACTCATAGATTTGTGTGTTTTAGTGTACTGTGTGTGTGTGTACACTAGTGTGTCCTTCAGCAATGCTAAGGTGGATTATGCAGTACTTGTCGATGTAGTATACACTTGGAATATGGGACTTGAGGAATGTTGCCCAAAGAAGTATTATGAAATCCACACAAGTAACAATTTTTGTATCCTTAAAAGGCCTTCTTTAACTCTGTACACTCTGTATTTCTCTTTGTGAATAAAGTTACCTTCATGACGATTAATACCTCTGTCCTTTTCACAAACCTTTCCTGAACATTTTCCTGGTTTAACTGCGTTGTGATATATATCTATCTTCCCTGTGTTGGAGGAAAACAGCATCAATTCATCTCTGGGACTTGAGAAGATCAAGTTCACCTCATTATTAACCTACAGCCCCCTTCTGACCTTTCCAGCTCCCACCCAGCAGGCAGCAACATGTGCATCTCATTGTGAGCTGACTCATTGGCCTCCTCTTACCCTGTGTGTGGAGATCCAGAGATGATTTAGGAGCCTAACAGATTGGTCCCAAGTGACTCAGGCGCTTTGCGAAGTAAAACGCTTGACAAAAGGTTGAGCCGTAACTGCTGAGCAGGCAAAGTCAGAGTGATTTAGGACTTTCAAACCTCAAAACATTCGAAACTCTTAAAAACTTTTCTTAGATTTTGTCTTTGCATCACTAATGTAGCGACAGCTGTTTTGCTATCAACGTATGAAAACAAACCACCGCAAACCATCTATTAACTTGGATCTGCACATCATAGAAACCACATCAGACTTCTTGTTCTTAGTGATGCATTGTTATTTTGACAGTAACAAAGCTTCCAAAGAGCAACGAGGAGTATGATGTGATGAAAACACATGCTTCTCATTGGCTGTACAGTACACAAAGCCAGACTTACTCATATCTGTCATTTGAAAGTAAGACGAAAGGAGAAATGTATTTTGTTTCACTTAGTGTGTGTGTTTTTTTAGATGTTATGTATTCTGCAAATATGAAATTAAGCTGTAATTTTCAAAGGAGACTAAAATAACTGCAACATTTCAAACAGGTGAGGATCTCAGCATAATGTCAACCTTAGTTGAAACTTTTCTATGTTTTATCTGTTCAATTCTATCCAATGAAAAGCTTCCCTTGTGCTAATTTTGTTTTAATCCTACGTAGGAGCTTTTTTTAAAATTATAAATTAATTGATGGAAATATTCAGTAAGTGTGTGCATGTAAAGGTTTTGTTCTATTCCATTTAGGTCCTTGATGACAAAACATATGCAGGAATGAATTCAGTTGTACTTCTTGCAAAGATGAGTAATTACAAATATTAAACATCAATAAACTAATGGCCATTTCTATTGTTTCTTTAAGTCGACAGATCATTTTATAACACCATTAAATGAATGAAAATTCTCAGCAAAAAATAAAGTTTTCTAACTAGAAATATGGTAGATTGGTGGGTTGTTATGTCTTGGTAATACAGTAGGATTTAGTGATCACTTTTACTTTTCACAGATATCCTCTCTGCAAAAAAAAAAAAAAAGAAAAGAAGTGGGTAAAAGTCTTGAAATTGAAGAGATAAAAAAAGTGTAATTCCCCTCAACCATCAGGAGTATATACAATTGAAATGTCAGAATTAAAGGAAATAACGACCAAACCCTGAAGGGACACGACGCATTTCCCACTACGGCAAAGAAAAAACAAAATATTTTGTTTTGTCATGAATTTAAATTTGTAAGTCAATTTTCTAGGATCATATTGTGATATGAATCTAAAATGTTTTAGAACATTCTTTGTGTAAATTGGTGGATGTTTTGAGGATTTTTGATTTGCCACAAGCTAATAATTCTATTAGCTAATAGAAAGCTAATAAGGCCTTCGATTAGCATTTTCAAGCTAATAGAAAAGTAACTTTTGAAAGACTACGTATTTACTGAAGTGAATAATACTGACAAATAAAACATAGATTGGTTGTTGGGAGAAAAGTGAGACTTTTAACTGCTTCCATTCACCACTTCTACCCTCTGACTTTGTTTCAGTTTGTTAGGTCCCCAATATTTTGATGTCGTTTTGGCTCCCTGAACAAATAACCACAAACATTTTTTCTTACTGATTCAACACTCAAATGTCTTGCTTTTTACTTGAGTAAACATGTTATGGATTGATTGTGACTTTATCACTCTTCATTTCTCAGAAACCTGCCTGCTTTCTTCATGTTTTTCTTCCTCCAAGCTTTTCTTTTCTACATATTTCTCAACATAAAAATCCCACTAAATATTGTGAGGTACAAGGCTTTAACACAACTGAAAATAAAATGCAGTAAAACCTATGTAATATGCTCTTTCAGAATAATAACTCGCATTATTATTTCCTTTTTGCTTTCTTGGATCTGTTTGACCTCCACACACACATTGCACTCTTCTTGGTGTTTCCAATATTCCAGATGAATAATAGACTTTTTTTATTTTTTTTTAAAGTCAGAGACGCCTAATGTTGAGCTGCAGCAGAGAGACAAAACAGAAGGACAGTTTTGGGCCGACACTTTTGTGTAAGAATAAATATGCAAAGAGAACAAAAAAAAAAAGAGAGGGAAAGGTACTGCAGAAAACACACAATGGCAAACACACACAGCACAGTGTGATTCTCTGCTGCTCACTCGCTCTCTTCCTCGCTGCCTTTGTCATCCAGTCTCAGTGCTAGCGAGAGTGCTGGCATCCACTCGGGCTGGGAGATGTTCTAAGACCTCTTCTCACTTTGTGCCAGCTCTGCTGTACCCTAGTGGGAGTGCGTTTAAGTTTCCCCATCTGCTTCTGTTCACATTATCTCGCTCCAGGGCAGGCACCTTGCCTAAAATACACACACACACCACACACACACACACACACACACGCACGCACACACACCCGGAGTGTTATCATTGTGCTGATGACGCAGTTTTGGAGTTATATGAAGCCCACACACGCACAGCATTGCAGGGGTGTATGATATATATGTATATATTTTATCTTTACCTTCCTTGTCTTTTCTCGACAAAACAGCGGCAAAAATCAAGAGGAAGCGCCGGCCTCTGGAGAGAGGAGGCCGCTAACTTCCTCTGAGCGCTCTGATTGCTGGCTCTTCATCCCCAGGAGGTTAAAACCGACGGTGGAGTTCAGAGGACGCAGGGGAGCAAACATCGCCGGTGATTCGGGCCAGAATTGCATCAGAGCTGATTCCCGTTTTATTTTCATGCTCCTTCACGTCGGCCTCTTTAGTTTTGAATTTTTTAAGCCGCAAGTAAAACAGGGAAAAGCCGCAGAGGCACCGGGATTATTAGAGATCTCCGATCAGAAACAGGGGAAAATAAAAGTAGTGAGTGCCAACGTGTTGGGGTTTTTTTTTTCTGCAAGTGATATGTGCTGCTCTGCTTCCTTTCCCTTTTCTTTACAATGACAGGTGCCATAAAAAGCTGATTGAGCTGTCTGCTGAAAAGGTTAGAGGTCAAAGTCATCTTGAGCCACAGGAAAGGGGGCAGGGGAAAGTCCGAGATATGATAGACTGGGAGACGAGGGGCTGCAGGAGGAAGTCAGAGGTGATTCTGGGGTGGCTGGGCAATTTTATCACCACCTGACGCGCTCTTCGAAGAAAAAATAAGCAGAACATTGCAGAGAGGGAGAGAAAAAGAGAAAAAAATGTGTCCAGCAGGGGGCTTTTCTTCTCCCAGTGTTGGTCGTTCAAAGGCTCAGAAAGACATCAGTCAGAGTTATTTAAAACAGCATAAGTAGAAGTTAAAAATAAGAGCACCGAGAGGTACCTGGCACGATCGCTCTTATGCAAGAAACAAACAAAAATAAATAAATCACATAACACTTCAGCCCATTTCTGGAAGCCACATGTCTAAATATTTATGCCAGATATTAAAGTTTACACACCTCTGCTAAAACGGCAGGCTGGTGTGATGTAAAAATGCAAGATTCTGATAAATCATTTAATCTTTTTCACTTTTAACACAACCTGTAATGTGTCCAACCAAAACAAAACAAAGAAAAACAAAAACAGAAAATCTTTTGGGGGGGAATAATAAATAAAAATGTTAACAATGTGGCTGCATAAATATTTTTTACCCTCAAGCTAATATTTTGTTGAATCACTTTTTGCTTTTGCCCACATTTCTTTGTGAAAAGCACTTCATATCTGTGCTATAGTGAGTGCATCCCTCTTCAGATAAATATTTCCAAATAAATTCAGGCTTGAGCTCAGACTACACCATTCCAAAACGTCAATCTTCCTCTAGAGAAACCATCATTTTGCTGATTTAGATGTATGCTTTGAGTTGTTTTTGTGCTGAAAAATAAAGTTTCTCTTGTTCAAATGTTTTGCAGAAGCCTTAAAGTTTTGACTGGTATTTGGATCTGATTCAGGCCTCTGAAGACAAACTGCTTGATTTCCAAATGTAACAAAACATGAACTTTAACAATACCAACAAAAAAAAGAAGAAAAAATAAACACTGACTGTTTATTTGGAGATCTTCAGCTGCTTCCATCCACTGTTGATATATTTTACCAAGATACTTTGCTATCTGCCTAACTTTCCTTCCTTCACATCTTTTTTTAACGTTGTGGACCTTTTTTTGTAATATAAATTTCCTGCCATATTTTAACCATTTGATGACTTTTCCTATATCTTTCATGATATATCCAAACTGTTGAAAAAGCCTTTGTAGCCTTCTCCTGACTCATACCTTTTGACGATGAGATGCGATTCGGAAAATGTCAGGAGTTTTAACAGTCGATCATTTTGAGCACTAGTCAAATCTGTCATCACAACATCCGGTGCTCATTTGTGCAGCCACATTATTTTACTTTTATGTTTTTTTGTCCTTCAACATTACAATTTGCTTCCTGCAACGTTATTGTACAGGAAAAATATCACATTAAAGACGAATAAAAATATTTATCTTGGTCTCATCTTTTTGCACACAAAGGAACAGGGATGTGCAGAGTTTTAATAACTGCTGTATGAATGTGTGCCGCTTCCTCCTCTGCTGACAAAGGCTTGCAGGTCAAAGGCCGAGGAGCTGTGACAGCACCTTTTTTCCTCGTGCGTCTGCGAGAAACAGACCCTGACAGCCGTGTGGCGCCATCAAACCAACAATTTCATCTAAAAAGAACCTTTAGACGCGTCGCCTTTCGTGTTTCTCCCGGCTCCTCGTCCAGGCTCCTTACGTTTCATGGTCAACAAGATGTTCTTACTCCTTGCTCTACATTAGCTCATATGCGTTTTGGGCGCCTCTCTTCTCCTTCCGTCTTGATATTTGTCAATACGAGCTCGACCTCAGAGGGCCTCTCCTCTCCTCTGAAGTGGAAGCCTGCGATAGCCTTGAAAACAGACCTTTAAATTAAACGAGGAAGAACACAGATTGTTGTATAATTCATCTCGACGCCCCGCCGAGGCTCCTCCGCGCGGCAGCGTTACTGTCTAGATTAGAATTTCCTTTTGTTGCCGCCTGTTTGTGTAATACACAATGTGGATCCTGCCAGGGCCCAGTAAATTACCTCTTTAAACATTCATTTGCTTTAACCAAGAGGAGAGAGAGAGAGAGAGAGAGAGAGAGAGAGAGAGAGGGGCAAGAGAGAGAGAGAGAGGGAGGGAGGGGGGGAGGAAAAAAAGCTTCTTGATTTCACATACAATGAATAAGTTAATAAAAAGACCCCCCCATTCCCCATCCCCATTCTCTCCTGTGCATGCAATTTTTTTTCTTCTCCACACTTGAAATCATTCTTCGCAAATCAAAAAAAAAAAAAATAAAAAAGAAAGTACGAGAAAGAGAGAGGGAGGGAAGAAGAAAGACAGAAAACTAGAGTGAGACAGAGAATGTCTGCGTGTGCAAAAGTACAACAGAAAGAGAAAAAGAAAAGAGAGAGGAAATGATGGGGTGAAGCCGATTGGAGAGGGAGAGAGAGAGAGAGAGAGAGAGAGAGAGAGAGAGAGAGAGAGAGGAAGAACCAGATGAGCTCCTGGAATGATGTGCCTCAGAGTCCCCGCTTTCCGTATCCCAAAATACCTGGTGCCTTGGAAATGTGAAAGCCAGGCGTGCGACGGACGCCATTCCCCAGAGAGGCTCCGCTGGTATCATTAGCGAGGGAAACGGCGGGCTCAAGTGGCGTACAAACTTCAGCAAAACGTCAAGCGAGAGAAATCTGCACGCATTGCGCCTCTTTTTTTGTATTTTTCACCCTCTCTCCCCACTTCTCCTCTGTTCCCCCCCCCCACACACACACACACACACACATTTTTTCTCCCTCTCGCCCTCTCTTTTTTCTTTCTTTTGTTGCGTTTCAGACGCGACGCCACTTCTTCTACCAAATTAATATTTCTCAAAATAAAAGGCAGGACAACTTTAAACTAGCGAGCGAAGAAAGGAGCGGGAAGAAAAGAGCGGGAAGAGACAGAGAGGGAGAATTTGGTTCAGTTTGCTCGCTCCCCTGTGAAGTCGAGCCTCTGTCTTCCTGCTCTTCTCATTTTGAGGTCTGTGGTTTTGTCATCTCCGTCTTGGAGTCAGCTCTGTCTAACTGATGAGGTCGTCACAACTGCTTATGAATGCCAAATGAGGGAATAAAAAACAGAGAGCATATTTGCTGGTGGGGGGTCATTTCCATATCCAAGTTTGTAGGATAAGCAGAAATCCTCCTCCTCCTCCTCGACCTGGACAAAAGGATCGTCTCGTTTCTAGACTGTTTCTGCTCAAAGACAGCAACATGCCAACCGTAGGCTTTAATTACATCTGCTTTGGTTTGCTTCTGCAGTGTACGCAGTTACTGTCTTTTCGCTTTTCCTGGCTCAAACTTAACACACAGCCCTGCCTTTTTAATCCTGAGGAATCAAAACCAGAAAGGAAAAAAAAAGAATTAAAAGAGAAATCACACTTTGAGAGAGGACTGGGTTCCTTAAATGAGCTGCTGGTGAGGTTTTCTTCTCCCTTCCCAGCAGCGGAGCCACACTGGTGGCAAGGGCTGCAGGGCCCAACAGCAATCAGGAGGGACATCGAGCGTCCGCTAAACAACTGGCTGGCAAGCGCAGCCAAACGTGTCTTTTCTTGATGCAGACGTAATTGCAAGTTAGAATCTAAATAAACAAAGAGTCGCTGCCCTGACTGGCCCTTGAGGAGCCATTTAGGGGCCGCCAGCCGCTGCTGCACTGCATGCTTTTTTTCCCCCTCTCTGCTGCAGCCCAATGAGAGAAGCGCACACAGACATGTTCGGTACAGCATGCAGCGACTCACCCTGTTATCATGCACTGCATAATTCCTAATGACAACTCCAGCACGAGGTTAAACATATACGCCACATACATTCACGCACAATGTGTAATTTCAGGGGGTTGTTTTTGCACATTATGGAAGCAGAAAAAGGAGCCTTTTCTGTCTAACGACACAAGTGTAATTGTTGAGCAACCCAACCATTAGAGCTTTACTTTAATTTGGGCTTTCCAGCGTGAATCAAAGTTTCACAGAGGTCAACTGAAACCCCTGGGTGGTGCTAAACCTGGAGTGTGGTGGGACATTTCTCCTCTGTCCTATTTCAGAACAGGAGACCAGACAAGGACCTATAGGAGTAAAAATAGGCCAGATATATATATTTAGGCACATTCCAAGCATATCTCAGTAAATTATTGAAGTTTTGTGGCAACTTTTGAAATTGAATTAAATCGCAAATGTGGTCAAATGTGCTTTTAACCAGTAGATAATCATTGATTTACATGGTCATATTAGTTATATGCATAAAAAAATTGCAAAAATAAAAGATGCAGAACACAGTTGCAGAAAAGTGCATTGAAGAAAAAAGTCAGATAGTCAAAAGTTGGTTCACAAGGTTAACATTTGTGTGGTCTAAAAGCAGGACTTAGGGAGTGCAACCCACAACCTACCAGAGCTGCAAAGGTTTTCTGCTGGTGGTGAATGAACGTTACGCTCGTAGAAAAAGAGACGTCTTAGTTTATGTTCTGGTCCTGAACAGCATTGGGAGAGCGTCACCATTTCCAGTTAGGTCACCAAAAAAAGAACCATGTATTTTAATTTATTGAGTCACAATGTTGCTTCTAAAGAGTCATGTCAAGATAATGCTTCACATATGGTGGCTCTCATCTTAGATATTAAGATGAGAGCAGAAGTTAAATGTTTTATGCTTTATTTGGTTCAGACACAGAAAAACACAATGGTGGTTTTGTTCAAGAAACTTTTGTCATTATAGAGGAATCATGAAAATTACAAATCACAGCTAAGCTTTTTTTTTTACTTTAAAAACTTTATGCTCACTGATTAGGTCAGTGGTCTGGCTGTTGACTTTGCTAGAGCTAACAGTTGTAGGCTGTAAACTACTAACTTCAGTTTGCATTAAAATGTTGCTGGAAAGCCTCTATAGTAAAATGTACAGATACCACTGAATTAGATTAAAATTTAAGGCTCACTGAACTGTGGTCTCTCTTTAGGGAAGCAAAAAATAACTTATTTTATCATTTTTCCACAAACCTGAATGTGTACGCATCAACAGATGAGTGACCAGAACTTATACATCGCTTAAAGTGTGCTGTGACTGGATTGAATGTAAAATATCCTGTTAAACTCTTAAAATAAAAAACAATGTTACAGGGAATATTTTGTGTATTTTGTTTGTAAACTCAAACAACTGTGACTTATCAACTTAGTGTGAAATCACCTCATCAGCAAAATGTTGAAGTTACTGCTTCACCAATTAGATATAATCTGATCTATTGGGATTTATCTGACTTTAGAGTTGTTCAGAAAACTTCAAATGTCAGGAAATTGTTCTGGTCTTGTGATTTTCTGCAGATGTAATTACACAGTAAAAATGCCGGTGTTGAATTAACACCCAAAAGTGTCTATATGTGTCCAAGTCAGCTGTTGTTAAAGTAACACTTTTGAAAGTGTTAAAAGATTGACACCCACTTTTTTTGTTAAATTAACTTTGGTCTATAATACTGAAATTGGTTAAAGAAAAGTTTAACTTTCCATTTCTGTGTATAGTTTTGAATATTTTCCACTGGATTTGATTGTTATTGACACCTTGTGGGTCAATTATTTACTTTTTTAACACCACATTATGTTTTGTGATCAACACTACACTGGTGTTACTTTTAACATATTTTAACACCAGCACCATTGTATTGCTAATGTGACACTGTAGTGTTGAATTTAACACCAGCTGACTTGGACACATATAGACACTTTTGGGTGTTAATTCAACAGTGGCATTTTTACTGTGTAGCTATAAAAAACTGAACTGAATTACAGTTTGTAGCAGTTATGGGTGTTTCTAGAATTACAATGTAAGTGGAGAACATAACTTATTAGCGTTAAACTTTTTGTTTTGTTTTATTTTTACCAGGTACGTCTCAAAGATGTACCTGGTAAAAATAAAATTTTTACCAGGTACATGGTAAAATTTGTTTAAATTGACATCTTTCAGATGTCAATTTAAACAAACTTGAATAATAAACTCTGAGTTTAAGATGTTGGATGAATTCGGCAGATGCGGTGAGCGGAGTTGAAAGGCCGCTGCCCTCTTTCCTGACTGCGCTGCGCCGTTCCCTGCAGATCCACCGAGCACTGATGGAGGTTTTAGAGCAGCTAATGTGCTGATAACACATTACATTTGAAGGCTTCGGCGCTTTGAAACGCTGTCGGAACGAGGTGTGGGAATCCAATCCATTAGATAAAGCCAACAGTAATAGGTATCCCATATCAAAGGGATATAGTTTAAAACTGCAGGGGCTTCGGATGCGCTCATTGCTATTTATTGTTTTAAGTGGAGCTTTATGCACAGGAGGTGATATCAACACACTAACAAAACCCCTTTAAACACCAGTGGGCTTTCAGTGACATCAAATGTGTCTATTAACCAACCTCTTGACAAGCCAAGGTGATTCATCTCCACTGTGCTGCCAGTGTGTGTGTGTGTGTGTCTGTGCGCTTGCTGTGAAAGTGTGTGAATGATTTTTAATCCAGAATCCTATTTGAAAGCAGCTGAACTGAAATAACTGTCTGTTTTTATTACTGTATTTAGTCTCAAATGTTATATTTCTTACAGAAAATCCTAGAAGTAAACATTTCAAGAGCTGGGTTGCTCATTGGCTGAGCATGAGGAATTTTTAGGATTTGTGTGTGGTGTGTGTGTGTGTGTGTGTGTGTGTGTATGTGTGTGTGTGTGTGTGTGTGTGTGTGTGTGTGTGTGTGTGTGTGTGTGTGTGTGTATGGTGTGTAAAATAATACTAATAATAATAATAACAATAGCACTAAAAGTTACCTGTCATGCTCTGACAGCTCGCCACATTCTTCAACGCCGTCGTGCAAAACAACTGCAGGCCCTAAAAATCAAAGTCCCCCTTCAGCTCAATCACTCCGGCTGCCTCTCGCAAACACTGATAATCACTTTCCTCCCTTCCTTTTTTTTTTCCTCCCTCCCTTGTGTGAAACATCAGATTGCCTTTGATTGGGCTGTTTAAATGATTAGCACACCGCCTCGGCAGAGACGGCTGGCGGTGGCACCGGCAGAGAGAAGGGGAGCTCAAACCTCCCGCTGAGTGCTGCTGGATGCACCGCTGTAGAAACAAGGCACGGACCCCCCCCCCCCCCCCCCCCCCCCCCCCCCCCACACCACACACACACACATACACACCCACACCATACTACCCTATCTCTCACATCACAGGGAAAGATGGCGTCCAATAAACACTCACAATGGCCACCATTCTCCTGCGCAATTTGTCAAGTGCAGTTACATGTTTTCGCTTAGTATTTGTTCCCTGGAGGGCTGTTTTCTAAAGGGAGCGCTGGGCGGGGGGGGGGGGGACGCTTGTTTTGTTGTGCGGCTAGTGGTGTAATACAAATCTGGGTGCATGTATGGTATCATGTGTTGCCAGCTAAGAATAATATATGGTTTTATGTGTCCACAGTATGAGCTGAAATGAGGCAGGTAGTTGACAGTTTCCCTGGAGTTGATTCTGCCCAAACTCATAAAAAAAAAAAGAAAAGACAGTATCTTTGCACAGCATGGGTGAAGTACGCAACCTTGATCCTTGGCTATGCAAGAATGAATGTCTAACAGTGGGGAATTTCTGGTGACTACTAGAATTCAGTTCTGGGCAAATAAGAACAACAAAAGTGGAACAAAACAAAACATAGAAGCAAAGCAAAAACCTCCCGTTTCTATTTTTCGCTGCCACACTATGATCCAAACTTTGGTCTCAGCGCCCAGAGTCTTAAACGAACCGCGCCGAGAGAGACTTTGATGTGACAATCATTCCCAAGTTAATTTGTCTTCAGTCACAAGTGCTCAGGGCATCTAGCGTGCAATCAGCAGAGAGATAAAGAAGCAGAAAAAAAGACGAAAAAAGGGGAATTGTTTTCTGAATAATGTTCTGACATTGATACGCCGGTTGATTTGTGCTTACCTAAAGGCTACACTGTAAATTAAAAGCCACAAAGACAATGTATCTGACGGCCGGATTATGCAACAATTTCTTCTGCCTTGCTTTTATTTATCTATTTTTTTATGTGTTCAAAGTTAGAAAAGATATGTTCTTCTTTCTCTACTAACTTATGTACTAATGAAGATGTTTTTAATTTGTTTATGCTGTTTGTGCATGTCAAATAATAAACTTTATATTTTGCTTGTCTAAATTCGAGCTTGAAATGTTTCATTTTTAGATATTTTGGCCTACTTCAAGTCGTTAGAAAGGTGCTACTTGGCTGATTTCTTAATTCTACTGGAGGGCAGTAAGAAATAAAAACACTGCAAGGCCTGAAAATTAAACAAGGCACATAAATTAGATTTATCAATGGGGTAAATAGATTTTCACAGGGGGCCAGGTTACTCAGGTTAGCTTTGAAATCTTTGTGTGTGAGAATTCTGTAACAGAAAGTACTTTTTTTTGGTCGCTTCTCTCATAAATTTAGGTTTAGAGGTATGAAATGTAAACTATCTATTGTGCAAATTTAATTTTGCCCAAATTGGCACTAAAAGATAAAACGTGTCTAAAGATTATTCTAAAGCCAGACTTAACTGTCTGCTGTTTTCAGTCCGTCTTTTATGTGAATTTAATTACTCGATACATTATGGGCTGTCTGCGTTAGCACTGTTCAGTTTCATTCCAGTTCATTCTTTCCCAGACAAAATCTAATTTTAAGATAAAAGATATTAACAAGCGATGAGAACAAACTGAAATTTTGCAGCAAATGAGTAAAAGGTTTATTTCTTTCCCCGTCGGTTTAAAGAATATTTAAACATAAATGTTCTATTTTCTCAAATGCTTTAAAAAAGTAGTGCAATTTAAGCTATTAACTAAGTATGCATACCTTTAGTGAGTTAGGTGTCTTTGTGGTGTGTCGTTTATGTACTTTGTCTACATTTTCCATTCAGTGTTACAAAGATCTGAACTGACAGAAAGATTATTTTACTAACCATTTTTTCCTGCCTGTATTTGAATTTAATGTACCTAAATGCAAAGCTATATACTTAACTAATAATAATAATAATAATAATAATAATAATAATAATAATAATAATAATAATAATAATAATAATAATAATAATAAATATTGTGAAGACTTTTTCATATATATATATAACTTGAAAGTATGTTTGGTCAAAGTGGTTTTTTATTGTATTAATGTAATTTTTTCTGTAATAACTGTACATCTCCTTACATCTTTTTCAACTTGGAACAATAAAGAGTTTTCTTTAAAATAAATATAAAATTAATCTTTCATGCTTGTTGTTTAAATATGCATATCGTGTTTTTAAAAGCTGTTAGAACTATTTTTCCACCCATAGTTTCCTGCATATTTTCCCCTTTAAAGTTCTGAAATGTAAAATCTATGCTTGTCCTAATTATCTGGATATAACTGAATGTAGTAGATTGTTTTAAAGGTGTGCAATATTTTCTTAGCCTGTCTGAACACGTAACAGAAACGTGCAGGAATAGAAAGCATGTAGAAAGTTGATTTATTTCCAAGATTTAAAGCATACTTGGTCAAAGCTTATATTTTAGAGTGTAAAAATATACTTCTCTGGTTTAGCTACTGTACTTATTTTTCCATTTGGGATCAAAAGAAATGTTCGTGGCTTTTTGAAAGTTGAACTTCTAAAATGAATGTAATGCAAGTATGCAAAATGCAAAATAATTAGTAGAATGCAGTTTATTTAAAGAATGCATATTGACTAAACGTGCATTATGCCAAAGTAAATCCCTGATTGTCATGAATATTGTTTTTGCTGCCCGCTGTTTTTGGTTTGCCTTTCACTTTAATGCATAGAAATGCTTACTTTGTGCTCAAGCAGTCTGAATAATGATCGAAAGCTATAGATTATTTAAAATGGATATAATATATCTCCAATCCTCAACGCTTTCAGTTGAATTTAGCTCATTATTACAATTTATCATTTTTTCCCCCCTCAAAAAGCCTTTTAAGATAAATAAAAGAACTTGTTTAATAACAAACCGGCTGGAAGCATTTGATCATAAACCATCTCTGCGCTTTTACTGTAACTTTAACAACAATTTCCAAGCTGTTTGGGGTTAAAAGAAGAAGAAAACACACACGCACACACGCACACACGCACACACGCACACACACACACACACACACACACAGTCCTGTCCTTGGTCTTCTTTACTTGGTGAGTGGAGCAGAGTCATTTCAAACGCTTGGCGTGTTCCTTGTGCTCTTCTGCCACCCGGTGGCTGAAACAGAGAACAGACAGCAAACCTCCAAAGTGGGCCCTGCCAGGAGAGGTTGATCTGCCCATCATCCTGCATCAAAACATCATGATTTGTATCTTAGGAGATTCTTAGCCATAAGGCTGAGGAGACAAAAATAAAACCCTTTTTTCCCTCTCTCTCTCTCTCTTGTAATTCTATCCTCTTCATGTCTTTGTCAGAGGCGTGACAGCTCATAGCTCTTTAGTGGCAAAGACAATTAACTTTTTTACAGGTAAAAAAAAAAACAAAATCAGTAACTCGGATGGTGTTGGAGGGGGAGCTATGTCTGTTTACCCACGTCATCATTAAAGTGACGACCAGCGTCGGCGTACGGCAGGTTCATCTGCATAACTGAGCAGAGTTAAAGAGTTGCCCCAAAGCCAGTGATTTCTGTGTGCGTGTGTGTGTGTGTGTGTGTGTGTGTGTGTGTGTGTGTGTGTGTGTGTGTGTGGGTGCGTGTGTGTGGACTCTAGAGACTCAGCTTCTTCCTCTTGGTATAAACGTCATCATTAGACCCCTTAGCCCGGCGCATAACAAAGAGTTAGCTCATTAATGACAAAAACATCTCTGCCTTCGCTTTGCCCGGTTCTCTTCTAATCTCTCCTGGCACAAATGAGTTCAACTTCATGACGATAAAGAGGCAAGAGGAAGAAAAAAGAAAGAAAGAAAGAAAGAAAGAAAGAAAACAGCGAAAAGAAACGGCTTTGGTGACATGGCCACACCGCGTACAGAGACAGGCATGCCAAAATATGGAGGGAATTAAAAGGAAAAATGAAAGGACTTTCTTCCTGGCAACAAGCCTTGTGTACATCTGTCACAGGCGCCGCTCGCTGCAAGAAGGTGTGCACCATCCATGTGTACTCGCCTTCTAATGTAAAGGGATACATATTCATGTGCGGTGAGAGCATGCACGTCTCTGTACAAATGCAAATGTTTATGGGATTCACTTTGAATGTCTGGATGCACTCACACGCGTGCACAGAGCATCCGACACTCACTTCCTGCGTGTTTTTCTTCTTCATTTTTATTTTTTTTTTTGACGCTAGCAGGGGCCAAGCTATACATCTTTCCTCTTTTACCCCACATTTGTAGGTGCATCTGTATCCCAGCATGTCATTAAGATGAGGAATGGCAGCTGTAGCCTCTTCACCCCTGCGGAGCCCTCCTCTCTCTGCTTCCAGAAGACGTGCCTCCCTGCTCGTCGCAGAGGCTCCCCGGCCTATCGCTGCGACCGCGTGTCAAACTGTGCGGTGGTGGAAGGAGCGCCAGAAATGTTTGACACAAGCACAGTCGCTGCAACTTCAGTTAAGTAAGTGCCCACCCTTTTCAAAACTCACTTCAGCGCGAGCTGAATGGAATGATAGAAAGGCTCTTTAAAAGGGAATCATAGGACGCTAATGGCCCTCTGAAAAAGAAAAGAAGAAGAAAAAGGCTGGAGTTGCTCTCAAAATACTGTATTTCCTACGCAGACAAAGAAGAGATGAAATGACTAGTCAGTTTCTTTCTCTGGTGTTGAGAGGATCTAATAGATAGTCAGCGGATAAAAGGAAAAGTGAGAATGTTCATTGGTGGTTCTTTCAACCAGAAAGGAAGCTAAAGCGATGGTGGATCAAGTGTAAAGATGCATTGTGATTTCTGCTGCAAATAGTGGAATCTTTGGGTAATGAAAGAGGCTGAAATAGAGATAAGTGTTTTCTTTTTTTTTTCAAGGAAAGTCACATTAGTCACATTAATTTCTAGCTACCTGGTTAGATTTTAAATATAAATGACTATCTTCAAATTCCCAAACTCTCCCACAGCACTTTCTATCATAAAAGAAATGAACTTTGACAGATATATGTTTAAATGCCTCATTCAACATTTAATGTAATAAAGAAGAAAAACACCTGGCAAAACCTTTTCACATTTTGTCACCTATTTTATGCCATGGAGCGACATAAAAAGTCAAAAGTGTGTGAAATGGATGATTTTCAATTGTTTTTACAAATGGAAATGTGAAAAGTGCATCATGAATTTGCATCCAGCCTCCCTGTATCGTAGTTTGTGTAACCAATTTTCTTTACAGCTGCATATGTGAGTCAGGGGTCTCTGTCTGCTTAACAGCTGAAATCCTCATTTATCCTTCTTTGAAAATAAGGACTGGACTGGACTTCATGCAAAACTTTGAATAGGACATTTTATCACATGAGTAAAATCAGAAAAAAATGTGTGGATCTGTTGATTTTGTGTGAATTTAGAGACAAACTGGAGGAACTTTTTGATGTAATTTGGAGTCTAGAGGACCACATATAAAGCTGCGGCGGGCCAGATTTGGCCCCTGGGCCTTGGGTTTGACACACGTTCTAAAACTTTGTCATCCTGTGCTACTTTTTGTTGGTCAGATGCGTAACGTGTTATTAAAATCCATCTAGGTCTCTGGTTTTAAATTAGTGAATTGCTAAAGCCCCAGTTCCTTTCTCCAGTGTTTTAAACCAGTTAAGTCTGTATAAGTAATCACATGAGTATTTACCTTAGACTGGCAGTAAGAAGTTCAGAGGATCAATATTGCATCTTCTTGACACAGGGTTGTTAATATTGAGCATTAAATCAATGCCACTCCCCAGAAAACATATTAAGATGCCAGGTTTGGTCCTACAATGTGCCTGATCAGAACTGGATTCTAGAAAACCCCGAATTCCTTCTCGATCAGCATCACCAAACCCCACAGAGCCCCTCCGCTCGGGCAGAGGTCTCCCTCCTCTCAGACGTTTCTAAGTAAGGCAAAAGATCCAACTCCTGCTCTGGAAAAAGTCTCCAAAGAGGAGGAGTCATGGCCGCCGATCCAGTCTCGTCTCCCCACACATCTTCCCCTCGTTTGAGCAAAGCCTCGCTGCTTCTGCTTGGGCTGATTGAGCCGGCTCAGAGCAAGGAGGCAGATAGGATCTTTCTATTTGCCCAGCGGCATGGCTGCCTCTCTATCAGCGCTACCTCTAGGGTGGGAGGAGAGGAGGGTGGGGTGTTTATCTGGCCCGCTGATAACGGCGTCACCCCCCACCACCCCCCACTGCCCGCCTTCCTCCCCCTGCCTGATGGTTTGTTACACCAGTAAATGGGAGTCAAGGCCGAGGAGGCGAGAGGGAGCAGCACTCTGCAGTTTTACGCTTTTCCTTGTAAACACGATTGACTTGGTTTGCTTTTACAGCTGAGTGGTGTGTGTGTGATAGAGAAAAAAGTTGAAAAGAGGAAACACTTTTTCCACCACAAGCACAATCTGGTCAGAGATATGAGTTTATGAGCGTTCTTATAATGCATTCAGCACGGTTTTTCTTTTTCTGCACATTCTTTCTCTCTCTCTCTCTCCTCTCTCTCTCTCTCTCTCTCTCTTGCAGCTCTGTTTCCACTGTTGCTGCTGCCAGTACATCTGTCACTGGAGAGCGGCCAACTCGAGAAATGTGCGCAGAGGCAACATGCAGCATTAAGCAGCATCTGTGTCAGTTGAAACCCAGGGCAGTGAAGGAGACAGTATACTTTGCAAAGTGCACCTGAGTGTGAGTTGTAGATCACTTTTAAAGCTTGGCTGGGGCGAAGAACTTCGACATGCTTTCTTCATTTGAGTCGTGGTGGGAAAAGCCTCCAGTTCTCCGCATGGCTGGAACATCTGTAAGCTGTCACAGGAACGGAGCCCTCACAGGAAAACATTTACCTTGCAGAATACTAATTCTTTCAGATCCCAGTGTCAACACTTGGGGAAATAAGCCTCCACATGTGGTGCAGTTTACTTAAGCTAGAGTCTGGAAGAACCATTTGGGTCAGTGTGGTCAGGACCGTCAGCCAGACGGTGGCTCTTGATTGGGGTTGTTGTCTTTCAGTAATTCCCTCATGCACGTAAAACTAAAAAGAGGTGCTGCAGCATAAACTACAAAATAGTTTGCAATCCACAAAAAACCACTACTCAGCTTTCAGGCTTTACTTCTTGTTTTGTGAAATTTAAGGATCGGTTTGTCAGTTTCGGGTCACTTCTATCATGATTGTTGTAGCCCAAAAGAACAATTATGTCTCTAGATTTAAACTACTAAACCCCGGTGTGTTTTTTTTTTCATATTTTCTGTAGTAAATCAACAAAAAAATGTACTAAAATGTGAATTCGAAAGGAAAAAATGACTCAAGCATAAGAAGTCAGTAATTTTCAGAACCACCTATTGTTTCATCTACTCCAGCTTTTCACATCTGGATTATGAATGTTTTGCCTGTTTTTCTTCACCAAATAGTTAAGTCAGAGTAGAAAGAGAGCAAATTCTGAATTAGGTGAATATGTTTTGGGTCGCTCCACCACTGTCATATGTTTTCTCCTAGGATTGTGACAAAGTGCAAAGATGACTTCTCATGACTTTCTTTTTACTGGTTTGTTAGTCAGTCTTTTTTAAAGACTAGATTATTAATATTTCCCACCTGTGCTGTGAATCTCTCAGCTCTTCCAGAGTTACAATAATCCTTTTGTCTCAGATTAAAGTCCTGCTACAGCCTTTCCATTTTCTAATTAAGGATTTAAAAGTTATCCATGAGATGCTAGAAGTTCGGGATTTTGTTCTACAACCTAAACCTGATTTGTTCCTTGGTTTTTCCGATGCTATTTATTCTTGAACAAAGAAACCTCTGAGGTATTCTGTTACATCAGGTTTTTATTTAGGGGTCAAAGTAAACTTGAAATCCACCTTTTAAGGATTTTTTTTGTTAAAAATTGCAATTTTAATGTATAATTTTTTTTACAGATTACTTCATATTTGTTTATCCCATTAGATGAATTAAAATTTGTGTTTTAATGTGAGTTGCTTGTTCTAAAATGCTACTTCTTGTTATGGTGAAGCACAATTTGGATCATTTTCATGTAATATCAACTTTTATTTTGCAAGTTTTTGGGAAAAATCTTTTCTGATATTATGAATTTGTGCATCCAGATGTCTGGCTTCTTGTATAAAAACTAGTATGACGTTTTTCAAACATGCACGGCTGCCTAATACTGTACATCTTCACAGGCTGCTAGAATGGCATCCAACTAATGGCCTACCATCTCCATTTCCCTTGTAGCACAGTTAAAAACTCGGCTTTCATGTCTCCACGATGAGTGTGTGCATTCCTCCTTGGGATGACTGTCCTAGATTTAAAGGCTTGTCAGACAGCAGCAGGCCTTTAATTTATCCATAAACTTTTTTCTTTTTTAATCTTTTGCATTTACACCGGGGGATTCTTCTTGCAGGAGTGGATGTTGCAGCGAATTATACAAAAAAAATGTCCACAACTGGGAGTTGAAATGGAAGCCGCCTTCATCTTCGCCTTGCAGTAGCGTTTGTTGTGATGCTTGCAGCACTGGAGAGAGAAAAGTATTAAAGTACACACAAAAAAAATTACAAAATCATAGGTACAATTTAAAATATTTTTGATGGAAAGTATCGACATTTGGACGTTTCCAAAGCCATCCGATGCTTACTTTCTAATATTAAAATGACACATTCAAGCTGACATGTGTGCCTCTGATTTTCTCAGCCAACAGGATCCATAATTCAGAGCTTTTTAAACTGGACTTGTCTGGTGAAGTAAGATCTCCTCGTGTTGTTTCTGTCTTTCTTGTCACTTCTGGAGTCTGACATCTCTCTCAGCACCGTGACACGGCGGAGGAAAGAGCACTTCCATGGCGCAGGTAAGAGATAGAAGGCCCTCCCTCATGAATAAATGATGGTGACACGCAGCCATAATTTGCATTCGTGTAAAAGTGACGCATCAGCGCTTTTGTCTGCCAAGAAGTCTAGAGGTCTGTTTTTTTTTGTATTTTCATTTTCCCCACCCCCCACTATTTAATAGAAAATGGCTTTCATTAACAGCGGCAAACCAAAAGGTGTTGACAGCGATGCACCGAACTTGTCAAGCCGATCACAGCCTGCTTTTTGGAGCCGATCACAGCCTCTGCCTCCTCTCTCTCTAATTAGGCACACGCTGGAGGCGTCATAACAAACGCTGAAACAGGTTTGTCCTTGCCTAATCTGGGGGAACTCATTTTTAAGGTTATTATGCAAATCAATACTGTTTACAAACATGAAAGCCGAAGTCCCATTTTTGATGTGCCACATCGGTTTTCGATGGCTTAAAGCCCCGGCTCGGCAGGTGTCATGTCAATAACAACCGGAGATCGATCAGAGCCGGCATCTGTGGGGGCTGGGGGGGGCTGGGGGGGCTGGGAAGGGGGACAGTGGGCCTTGAGGTGCGGAGGGACGGGGCTGGGGGTGGATTTTCATCAGCTAAACACTCAGACACAGACAGGACGCGGCTTTAAATCTGCTTGGGGTGGACGCCGGACAGATAACATGGCCATTGTTGTTCTAAAGCACAACAACATGACCTGCTATTTTTAGTATTTTTGAGATCTAAACATTAAAATCGTTTTCTTTTTATTATTTAAAGATCATACAACTGAAAGCAGAGTCCCAATGCTCTTTTATGTGTCTCCATTGTACAGTAGAAGGAAGAAGTTCAAAGTCTGTGGACAGAAACGGCAGAATACAAAACAGAATTTGGGAGGAAGTTTGGTGTAACTCTCCTATTTTTTTCTATGAATCCTAACATGCCTGTTTCCTTATCTAGTAAATTAGATTTCATTAAAGTGATATTTCACATAGACAAACACACATCTGTAATTGGGCACGAAAATGTAAGACATTAATGACATATGTGTGTTTGAGTAAATTATTTAGGTAAGACAATTTAGCACATTTTCAGGAACAAGGCAATTCAAAGGACACACAAACAAAACAACAAACCAAAAGAAAGATAAAAGGGTAAAAACCACATGTTGGTTCCCCATGTTTAATAAGAATAAGTAGTTCATAATTTATAAACTACAAGGGGTTTCTCTGGATTCTTGTTCTTATAAAACTAAATGTTGGTTCTCCATGTTTGGTAAGATTAGTGAGGTTTAAAACTTAAGTTTTTCTACGTTGAGTTCTAGATTTGTAAAGGTAGATGTTGGTCCTCCTTGTTTGATTCTTCTGCTTTCTAAGTTTGTTCTAGATTTGTAAACTAACAGGATTTTTTTGCTCTGATATTAAATGTTTAAAGCTAAACGTAGGTACAAAGTAATAAATCCTCCACAGTTTTTAAAGTAGCTAAATGTTGGTATAAAGGGGGAAAAACACATTAAAAATATAGATTTTTTTTAACAAAATCACTGGCAGCATAATTATTTAACTTTCTGCTCTTAATACTTTTCCTGAATGTTGGAGCATCTGTGTCATGCTCTTTAATTTAGTTTGAAATTCTGCCTATAGTGAAATATCCAGTCATATTTTGAATCATTATTCTGCTAAAAGACCCAATAAGAACATATTTTTGTTCTTCTATTCAAGGCTGCTAGATTGTATTTAAATATATTCTGGTGTTTCAAAGAGTTTAGGATGCAATGTAATCCATCCACAGCATCACAGATCCTCCACCGTACTTAATCATTTGTGTGAGTTTATTTTTTCCCCCTTATTCCTACTTTGGTTAATACCAGAGTCACAGTTCATCTTCACAAAGCACATGGCTCCAGTTAAAGTCGCATTCGACTTTAAGTAGTGAAAAAAATACTTTCTTCTGACATCATTCATGCCGCTTAGAAGTTGTCGGTAAACCCAAAGGTGCTGCTGTTGCAGTGAAGTCTGGACAGGTCATTCACAGCCCACTGTCTCCCAAGATTCACTGTTGTTCTTGGAACAATGGCGGCTGAAGTGGTTTATAGTAAATTAAAATATGATGGCACAAAAATGAAAATAAATTATGTTGTTAGGCCTTTTCTCATTTGCATGAACATGTTTCTAGAAAGAAGGAAATAATTTATAATTAATGAAAAAAATCTGAAAGATTTGAAACTCCATTTTTGCCAGCTTTGTGTTTAGCATCATCACGGTTGCAAAGCGACAAGACATCTGCAAAGGTAAAGGTCGTAACAAATCTGAACGCCAGGTCGTCAAATTTCATAGCCACTGACTTCCGGTCTTTGTGGTCCTTCGAAGGACGTAGGTGTCACATCATATTTATACCCCGTGGAAACAGAAAGTCATGGATTAAAAGTTCCTGGACACTCAGATTTAGTGTAAAATATTAAGAATAAACTGCTTCAATTTTATTTTAATTGGAATTGTTAGTGGTAATACTGATTGTGTTTCTCTTCCAGTGTGGAAATTATACTACGCAATAAAAAAATATATATTTATATCGTTTTTATCATGATTCCCACTCCGCTTTTAAGACCCCAAAACCAAAAAGGGAACTTGAACAATTTACAAACGCAACTGGTACAAACTGGGGTTCCAAACTTTCCTCTTATTGAATTGTTGGACTTTTGCTTCAGCTGTCAGTCCTGAACAGTAAACATCTTTCATGACTTTTCCACCACCAAGCAGAATTCCACAAGAGCAAAGTCGTTTTTGATCTCCGATGCGCCACAATGTGCCGCTGCCTGTCACATGTACGCATCAACAACTTACATCCCTGATCAACACATGGGGCAAGCTGTGCGAGCGAAAGCGCAGCCTCCCCTCCTCGGTGTCACACGTAGCAAGCAGCCTTTAGCCTTCAGAAGTTCAAAGCTCAGATGGGTAAAGAGAGCTGTGTTGTCTGTCCTTCCTGGCTATAATATGTTTGCTCTATTTTTTACTTTAAAAGGCCAAAAGGATTTGTTAGTGTCTTCACTTAAAATTAAAATCAAAAGCATAAGAAACTGTCATTGCTAAACTGGCTTTAAAGTTACAGCGGCCTAAACAGAAAACAAAAAATGCAGAGTTTTCCCAAACTCAAACGCGGTCGTGGTTTTTCAGTTTTTCGCCGCTTTTCCGCTCCAACAACTCAGGTCAAGTTCAAATCTTTGGCTTTCTCCAGTGATTCCCGTCCAGCGGTTCATTTATCCCGTAATTTATTCATACATTTATTTGATGCTGCGCTCAATAGCATCTGACCCCGGTGCCCCACCATCCGGCTTTCCCTACTGAGGAAGAGCAAAAGCGTTCCCTGCAGAGCGAGGGAACGCAGGTCGGAGGCAGAGTTTACTTCAGGAGGGGGCAGCGGGCAATTCTCACAACGCGATAGCATTAAGCGGGTAATCATAGCATGGTAGTGGTGTAGTTGCTGGGGTCACGCATGTTGATGAATGTTAAGGAGGAACATTTTAAAGGCCTTCAGAATTACCACTCATATCAAAAGGTGACCTTTAGCAGACACTTCGACATGCTACGATGATCAGAATTTCAATTTGTGCAGTTTCAGCCAAGTTTCAGATAAGGAAGTAACATTCTGTCAACATAAATTAAAGTTTGGCCAGCGCAACGTCACATGCTAACAGACTAAACTTTGTAAATTTGCTGCAAAACTAGGAGCATAAATATGTCTGATTTGAAAGTGAAAGTCAACTTTTCTTGTATTTTTTCAGCAGCTTGGATAAAATGTTTGTATGTAGCATCTTGGGAAAGCTGGAGTAAGACCTTGAAGATGAAACTTTACCCACTGTTTTCTTCTTATGGAGAAAAGTCAAACAAAGCTTCTCCGACTCATTCTGGAAGATTCAAGGGTTTTCCCAGATCAACAGGGATTGACACTCAGACCGTATTTATGTCTTAGATACACCTATTTGATTTCTTAAGCAGCTTAATGCATTTAGGCATCTATACATGGTGAAGATCACTTGCTGAAGTTCAAATTGAGTTTCAGAACGAGCGACCTTTGGCCTCTGTGCAAACTGTTGACATGTTGGGACTTCCCTACGCATCATTATTCTCAAATTTAGAGAAAATGGTGCCAAAAAAGAGGAAACATTCAGCGAGCAGCAGCCGAGCAGACAAGAATACCTGGAGCAGCTTTTTTTAAAAGCTCCAACTGGATTACAGAGTTTCACACCCGCTAAGGTCCACTCCATCCTTAAACATAGAAAGCTCATTTTAGGCACTTTTCATCCAAGTCGTTGCTCTTTTCATCATAAATCATGAGCTCTTTCCTCACTGTAACTGACCAGAGTAGTGGTTCCTGGGTGCAATTTATATGATCGCATGTTGAGTTTTCTTCCCTTTCCTGTCTGAATTTTAACTTAACTGAGAATTTCAAGATGGCTCTAGTCAGGAGTGTGAGAATAAACGAGCGATGGACTGTTTGCATAATCCCAAAGATGTGTGGTTTGTGGGTTTTGTATATAAAAACTTAGCAAAACAATGAACTTAAAAAATCTGTACATTTCCACAGTGAAAAGCTGTATATGTATAGTTTGTAATAAACACTACAAAACATCCCTCTAATACATTGCAGATTTGTGTTTTAGCTTCCAGCCTGGTTGTTTACTTGAATCTTTTTAATCTTCTCCATCATTATCTTTTAGCACCACAGCTAGGTTATCATTTAGGTTTTGTGTGCCTTTTAGTCTTGATCCAAAAAATCTAAAATATCATGCTCCAATATTGCCTTTAAAAATAAAACATCTAAAAAGAGTTATAGATCTATTTATATGACTCAGTGTCAGCTGGCTGTCTTACTTTCCTCCCTGGCAATCTGATGTTGAAATGCTAACGAAATTGGGGCTTTGGAAGTTAGAATACACACGGCTTTGCCTTCGACGGAAACTTTTGCTTGTAAACTCGACGAAGCGCCCGTGCGAGGAGTTCATCTGTTATCAGAGAGTGGGATAATTGTTGAAACAGGTGTAACTGTCGAGGTGTCAGCTCGTCTCTCTCTGCGTTCTGGTCCCCAAACCAACCTCCGCCTATGACTCCATCTCGCAAGTCTTTCAGACAACCTTGGTGTGATTTCTTGACAAAAGCGCGCTCGCTCTCAAGGTGCACTCGAGAGCGGAGTAGAAAGGGACAAAGACGGAGCCTCAGAGAAGACGGGAAAAGAGATGGATCTCGTCTCTAATTATGCAAGAAAAAGAGACTTTGTGAAGATAAAGTTGGCTGACACAAGGGCACACTGAGGGACACGCTCACTTTAGGAAGATTTTTCAAAGTGGGAGGCACAAATGGTTGTTTGCGCTATAAGCTATTGCTCCTAATTGGTACAAACTTAATGAATGCGGGGCGCTGTGTGCAGACAGATGCTTTGTGCAATGTGGCAGATTTCAGTGGCTGCGCGTCTTTTTCTATCGCAGGAACATCAAGAAAAGAAGAACATTTGGCAGGTCACAAAATTATGCGAGGAAAAGGGGAAACCCAAGAAGAAGAAAAAGAAGGAGGGGGGGGGAAGTAAACAGTTGTTTATTTTTTTTTAGTTAATTTATGGGCGCCTATGAAAATGTGTAAAGTTATGTGTGTGTGTTTAGTAGTTCTCAAGTGTTTGTCTGTTTGTCGAAGCCATCGCTTCTGTTTCTACTTTCTTGCCTCGCCAGCTCTGTGGCTCTCAATTAGCGCGCAGGCCTCAGGGACCTAATTAACCAGTTCAATTAATAAATAATTTTCTTAAAAATCCCATACAAGCCATTCTGACATTTGGGAACCACTCAGGAGCTGCTGGTTAGGCGAGAAAAAGGAAGAGAAAGAGGAAGGAATGATTAGCTTGTTTGCGATCTCTGCTCATCCCCCAGGTGGCTGATGCAGGCGACACTGTGGTGTGTGTGCATGTGTGGCTGCATTGAGGGGAGCAAGCTCACAGAGCTGGGCCCCACAGCAGAGGGAGGCCCCCGTGACCTTTTATCGAGTGTCCAATCAATAATGTGCGAGCGTCCATCTCTTTGAGTTGCAGCCTGAGCCGGGGCTTCTGAAGGCCCGCGGCCAGCAGCAAAGAGGGATGGGAACCGGCTACGCAGTGGGAAAAAGAGTCCTTGGGGGGCCCAGCAGTGGAACAGAACCAACAGCCTCATGTCATTTAGTCATAATGATGTCTTCCTTTAGTTGAAAAGGGATGGTGGGGTGTAAAGGATGCAGGTGGGGGTAGCGTGTCAGAGTCAGCACCGCTCCTCTTTGTGTCTTCGGTCCGTCATCGTGTTCTGCAGAGACATATTCTTTCTTTTGTCCTTTGTGCAACCTCATTTATCTGGTCATATGTTCAGTCAGTCTCAATCAGATTTTTATTTCTGCCTCGCAGATCTTTTGCTAGAAGGTGCGGAAGATCAGGAGACTCAAACATTTTAACATCCATGACTTCTGCGGATTTACTGATTAACTGAAAAGGGTGAGAAAGATGGGAACTGGAGTTTAAGACTTTGACTTGTGACTTCACTTTCATGGTTGGTCTGCGACTTATGCAACTGATACAGACCACAACTCCAACAGCTCATCCACTGATGTTCATATTTTGCTTTGAAAGGTTGATTAATAAGCTGATTTATTAGAATCTGCTCATGTTAGCTGTAGCGTTAAAATACTCACTGGGTGTGCTGCAGTGGTGCAGGGGTTAAGCACAACCCATGCATGGAGGCCTTAGTCCTCGACGTGGCCATCACAGGCTCAATTCCCGGCCTTGCCGCATGTATTACCTTTTCTCTCATTACCAACTTTCCTGTCAATTAACTATCAAATAAAACTTCTTGTGTCTTCAACTGAATGCTGCACTAAATGAGTTTGGAAAATATACTTAACTCCAGCTATGTGTCCCTCTGATTGTCATGAAACTTTTGAGAAAATTTTTAAAATGTCACAAAAAAAAAAAGAAAAACAAAATTGAAAGGCGTTTTCAGGAATGTGTTGCTAGTTGTAATTGTTTTGTCATATCAACTATTCTTGACAATGTTACCTGCTGTCTGGAGACATAGAGAAAGTAAAGCAATTCGAATGCTTGCCGACGTTGGACACATCAGTTACGTGAGAAAAATCTTTGCTACATCAGGATATATTCAGCACAAGTTAATTAATGCCTTTAATGCATTAATTAACTCGTCTTTTGGAAAAGCCCAAACTCACCACAATTTTTTTGCAAAATTGAAGAAGGAACTTGAAATTTTGCAGTTTCCATCAACTTTTCCAAATCTGCATATAAAAATAGTTGATGGATACACCGTTTCTCTTTTTCTCACATTTTCTCACTAGCAAGTCGGCATCATTGTCAGGATCTGTGTTTCTGTGTGTTTATTTTTGAGTTTTCTGTGTAGACCTGTTCCCTGTGAGTCCTGTCTCTGCGTCTTCCCGTTGATTGTTTCCCAGGTGTGTCTCGTTCCCCTGATTACCCCATGTGTATTTAGTCTCCCCTGTTGTCTGTATTCCTTGTGGGGTCCTTGTCTATTGTCAGATGTCGTCATCAGTCTGCCTGCACAGTAGAACTGTGAAGTCCTGTGTGGGCATTAGCTCATCATTTCAGTCTGTCTAGTCAGTGCTACCGGTATTTAGCTGCGTGCTACTCCCGTGCCGTGCCACCTGTTTTTGGACTGTTTGAGCTCTTCTTAATAAATCCTCATCATCACCATACCTGGGGCTCAGCGTTAATCCTCACCACCACCACACCACTTCATGACAATCATCAATACAAGGATTTTTAGTCTCTGTTACAGTTTCCTGTCTGATGGTGCATGATGAGAAGAACAGAAGCAGTAATATCAGGAATGATGACGTCTTAAATAGGGTGCATGATTAACTCACACTTAATAAAGCCAGAAGTTGGACTTCATTGGTGCAGCTGCAAAGTGCACATGCATCAGATCTTCAGACGGAGATGTCTGCGAGTCTGAGCTTATCAAAACAGGCAAAGAAAAGATGTCTGGCCCCACTGCAAATGAGTTACTTCAAAAATATGACTGACTATGATTACCCATCAAAACAAACACTGCCACGACTGTGTGCTTACAGAAAGTTGCTGGGAACAAAGTAGGACAGCGCAGTTCTCTCTGAAAATGTGAGGAAGACGACGTCATGTTAGAGGAAATTAGGATTAAGGAACACAAACAAACTCAGAACAATTCCCAAACTTTAATCTGGCAAAAGTCTAACTCGGTTATTTCCTTGAGAAGTCTAATATTTAATTTCCTCTCTTTCTGTAGCGTGGTAACAAATGTGATCAAATTTCTCCATGTTTTGCTCTAGAATAGAAGGGACAGAATTCCCAACGCACTTGAGAGTAAGTAAATAAAAGCTGTTATATGAACCTTACTCACTTTTTTTAAAAATTTCAAACAGAACCGTATATTCCCCTGTGAGCGCCCTAGAACAGATGCGCTTGTTTAATTTGTCGCGTTATCTCCGAGCCTCGATATTACAGGATCTGGTTGTCAGGCGCTGATGGATCTGACTTTCATTAAACACTCACCAAACAGCCTTCCAACCGACTCCATTTGCAGCCATCGCTAAAACATGCGATTTCTGACCATGAAATGCTCTTTTGGCAGACAAACGAGACTTGAAAGATGAGCTGGAAATGATGTTTCCTTCTTACTTATTTTTTTTCTTATAAAAATGTCAGTGAGGAGTCAATCACTTGAGATCAAAGCAGCAGGGACAAAAAAAAGAAGAAAATACAGTGATGATACATGAGGTTCCCATGGGCTGGTTAAAGACTGTAAAATTAGCCTGCAGGACTGTCACAAAGAGCAAAAACTGGTCCTTTGTATTAATGCACAATAATACCATAAACATCTGCAAGAAGAGACTCGGTTGAGTCATAGTAGGATAGACAAAAGAAAAAAACAGAAAGACAGAAAATACCTGGCGAAACAGCTACTGATGGCATATTTTATTTTAGTGATGTTGCTAAATTTTATTTTGTCTGCCAAATCGTTCTTTTCTTTACATTCTAAAAGTGCCTAAACATCTGATCTACCTTTACTTTTGAAGTTGTATGTTGCGTTCACTCAACAAAAGCCCATTTCCTGAGTTTAGAAGCGTCTTTTTTTTTTTTATCAGCTGAATGATTGAGGTCAGAACTGAGTATTCTGCTCTGAAAATGATCAAAAACTGGGCAGCTAACATCAGAAAAGCAGCTAAGGTAAATCTGAGAACTTCAGAGAAGGGGCGTCCTGATGGGTTTGGTCTTAATCAAAGCCTTTTTGAATGAACGGTGTAGGTGTAGCTGCTTGGACTCAACTTCCACCATCTGTTGTAGTTTTACCCATATTAGTGCCTCTAGATTATTTTTATCCATCGTTGAGTGTCCTAAAAATTGATACATGTATGCTATTATAATTATTATTATTATTGATAATTAGATTATGTATTTATGTCTGTTAATTACCCAAGATTCACAATTTTATGCCTTGATAAGAATTTCAACAGTTTTTTCAAAATATCTCTGTGAGATTAAAATTTTCTTACGGTAATAAAGACTCATCTGGATGTCTCAATGATTGCTAATCATTTAATGTAAAGTTTTGGGTAAAGATCAGGGAAAAGGTCATCTATCAACTACTCCAATTTAATAATAATAATAATAATAATAATAAACTTCTTTGCTACTTTTCAGTCAGGTTTCAATCACAAAACTAAGACTTTATCAGTAAATGTTTCAAATGACAGATTTGACACTGTGGATGTACCTGAATTAAAGGTTGGGTTTGTATGTGTTCATGCCACTCTAATACAATCTTAACTTCATTCCAACATTTTTTGCTAATAACTGCGGCTGAACATTATTTCCCCCCTGCCCCCACATTTCTGTTGAGAATGCAACTCAAATGTTCAAGCACCAAACATGTTCTGACAGTCTTGTCCCAAGACTTGGACGACGCAAAAGTCAAACTGCTCTGACCTGCCTGCTCAAGCTAACCACCTTCAGTGTGAGTCGTCTTCATGACGAGTAACACGGGAAATTTTTCAGCCTATTGATTGGTAAAAGCAAGGAGAGTATGAGTTAAAAGGGGATCTGAAGGTGGGCTGACAGATGCGAGACACAAGCAGGACCTCGAGACGGAGAGACAGCTTTTGTTCTCTGTCAGGTTTGACTGAGGCCTACTCCGTTCAGAGGTGACTGTTGCTCTCTCCACTGGCCTCTAACCCACCCCGGAGATCACTCCACTCAACTCCACTGCATCCACTTTGATGCAACCGAGGGGGGTTATTGTGTAAACATTTTGCTCGAGCATTCGAGCATCTTAATCTTCCATAAGGTGATCTTTGGAGTGGAGCAGCGCAGGGTGCCGACGTTCAGAGGAGCTCCCCAGATGTAGGAAAGAAACAGGGAACGAAAAGAGGCAGAGGAAAAAAGAAGGAAGAGGAAAAAGAAGCAGGTTTGTGTACTTGCTAGAGTGCTGGGAGCTAGAGTTCACTACGGGGGCGTAAGTGTGTCAAGAAGAGCGCTTTTCCCCCGTCCGCAAGCCCCGGGCCCTCTCTGCAACATTAAAAAGCATAAACAGTCAATACTGAATGTAACTCAGAAAAAGAGCAAGAGAGGGAGCGTGGAGAAAAAAAAAGGAAACAAGTACGAGAACGCAAGGGTGTTTCAAGCGTTACACAACACAGCGAGATCAGAGGAACAGAGGCTGGGCTATGGTGTATAGTTGCAAAGCTTTCTGATGGTGGAAGGGAGCCTCTCCAAGTGAATCATTCATTGCGGGCGGCAGGGGTGTAAATACGAAGGGGAGGGTTGAAGGAGTACGGGATCAAGGAAATACACACCTGGTGCAAGACAGGGGTCAGATTGGACCCACTCAAAAGGAAAGGAAGCAGAAAAAGGGAGCGAGTTGTTTTGGCATGCCTCCGTTTAGACAGCGGCGCCGCTTCTGTTGGTGCAAAGCGGGACAGAACAGAGTAGGTAGAGGGGTGCATATGGTGGGAAGCTGCCTGTGCCGGTACGCATGCAGAAAACACATGCCTCCCGTGCCGATGACAGGAAAAAGGCTCGGATTGTTTGAAAAGTGAAAACACTTTGAAATATTCAACATTTTAGACTTCTTCCAGCTTCAAGATGTGAGGGTTTGTTTATCCGGGGCGCATTGTTCTCGCTCGTAAACTGCTCAAGAGTCTCAATCAGTCACTCCCCCTTTCTGTCTCTGACAGGTTTTCTTTTTTTTCTTTTTCAAATATCTCCCAAACACTCAACACCTGGCTGGCTGACTTTACAGCTGAAATCAGGAGCGAAGTGTGTGCATGTGTGTCTCAGGGTTTTTTTTTTTTAATCATCCATTCAGTCAGTTGTTGCGATGAATTCTTTCTTGGTAGTTTGTTCTTCATGGCAAATAGCTTGTGGAGGTCAGACTGGTACTAACAGACCCATGCGCGTTTCATATTTAACATCAGAAAGCATCTTGAATTACATCCTTTTGGTACAGGTCTTGGCACCTTTCTGTTTGGTTAAGTTATTCAAACTTTGCATCTTTCTTCCAGCTATGTAAAAAAAATGGCATTTCTTTAGATTTTACTGGAGATTTTAAGTAATATACCAGCCAACTTTCACACGTGCCTGATTTTGCTTTCTATGCAGGAAACCACAACTAGGAGTCATTTCTGCTGGTTGTTTCAAAGCTGTTGCTTTTAAAAAAAATCAAACATGAGCAAAGAAGCATCAGGTTAAAGAATCGCCTTAAATAAATTCAAACTACTCTGAACCACATTGAAGATGTTTATGTTTTTATTTTTATGTTTTATTAAATGCAATGCCAGCTGCTTGGACAGTGCCGTCCGCATATGATGTCAGATGAAATCACCCTTTTCCTCAAGAGAATGTTTATAGCAATTTGTGTCAATAAAAACTATAAAGTAAGTAAATAGTCTATGTAAAGCTCTCTACACCAAAGCAATGCAAGACTATTAGCTTGTACTGATACACAGGAGTTTGCTTGAGCTTAAGTGGAAAGTTCAAGAATGAACTTTAACCTCCTGGGCTACCAATTATCTTCCATGTGAAACATATAGGAGAATAGGAAGAAGAATAAGTGTTTTTGCCACAAATTAAACCCCAACTACACTTTGGTTGCATTAGTCCAATTTAATTAAACTCTGGATAGTTTGAATAAAAAGTTTGATTTGTTTGGGGTGGTGTGTAATCAAACTCCTACTAACCTTGGCCTTGGCTCAGTTACAGTGAACTTTGCAGTGGTTTGAATGCATATATGAACACCAAGTGGACCAGACCAGACACTCCTCCGACAGCAGGACACAAACTACAGCACAGAGCATTGTGGGTACCGTATTTTCCGCACTATAAGGCGCACCTAAAAACCTTAAATTTTCTCAAAAGCCGACAGTGCGCCTTATAATCTGGTGCGCCTTATATATGGACCAATATTGAGCCACACCAGGTCTAGCAACTATGGTAAGCAGCCGCCGACTTCATTTTCCCCCGTAGAAGAAGAAGAACATGGTGCATGATGGGATAGTTGTCAGAACCCTGGTTTGTTAATAAAGTTTGACTGACCTATCAACCTACCAACCTGATAATCAGGTTGTCTGTAGGTCATTTAGCAACACGTTCTCCACGAACATGCTGTGCGCGAACGGAGAAGGGTGACCATCGTCTGGACCCCCGGCCCAATCATGGAAGGCTCTCCTCGCCAACCAGAGTCGGACTGTTTTGTTGACATTCCCATTAGTGCTCCTCCATCTAGTGGATGCATAACGTAACTCCAGCCTCTACTGTATCGTCTATTCTATGCGCCTTATAATGCGGTGCACCTTATATATGAAAAAAGTTTTAAAATAGGCCATTCATTGAAAGTTTGCCTTATAATAAAGTGAGCCTTATAGTGTGGAAAACATTGTAAATACAACCAAAACAAACGTCCATGTCTGGGGCTGACAGGAGAAATGGCTTGTGGGGTAAAGAGAAGGTAAAAGCCTTCATGCAATGTGGTTAGATAAATATATGCAGGCAAATATATTTACATTTGATCCATGTAGGACTCAGAGGTTAGTTAGAGAAAATTAGTGAATACCATCAAGCTCTGAAAATTCAATGAAGTCCATCATCTGGAAATGGAAAGACTTTGGTACAACTGTAAACTTACCAAGTCATGACTGTCCATCAGAGAAGCAGTCAAGAGGTTCGCAGTGCTCTCAACAACTAATGTAGCAAATGAACAACATGATCTCAATCAGATCAGATGTGTGGCTGGACTTCCACCCAGTGTGACGTCTGACGGAGCCTGAACCGTCTCACAAACAACGTAGGAGAAAAACATTAAGCTGTAACTGCTGCCATGAATTTTACAAAGCATTGACTCCAGAGATATGATTAGAAATGCCCACTGCAAAAAAATCTATTTTAGATTTTTGTATGTAAGAAATGGAGAAATCCTGTATCAGTTTCTTTCCACTTTACATTTTTGCAAAAAGCTGAAAGAGATGAAATTCTGTCGAGGCACTTCAGCCAATTAGCTTTATGAAAGTTAAAATGTTCTTTCTTTCTTTTTTGCTGTATTGAACAATCTGTCAACTTAAAGTCAACTTATCAAACAGTGGTGCAGTTAAACTCCTCAAATGTTTACATTTTTGTTTTTTATTAAATAATGAAAAACTATTTGAGATCAAGTAAAATACAGCAGA